>CM031237.1:887724038-888374503 GCA_018340775.1 Taxus wallichiana var. yunnanensis
ACCAAGTTATACGATGTCAAGTTGCGTGATGGCCGAGCAAATAGGGTCACGAGTAGCGAATTGTGGTGATGGCGGCATCATTGGAAGTTAACCGAGCCCAAATCGAATGGCATTTCGAGGCAAACTATGGGAATTGGTGGACAATATGTTATGAATGTCGGTAGTGGTTACAAGCGAGAACATGATAAGTTTAGCGAAGATCACGGTGAGTATGGAATCATTGGAAAGCCAAGTTCGAAGCTTAGGGCTATTGTGAGAATAATGACTCAAGTATGATGCGACAGAATGACCTCGTGAGGCTTGGCATCGGGATATTAACTCGTGGAACTTGATGGCATGAGGATGAAGCCTCTAAGTACGATCGAGCTCGTGGGAATATAACAAAGGGGGCTCGCGACTTGAATCCATGAGCAAGTTGCTTAACACGAGGAGCTCGGTGAATGGTCGTAAGTACGAACAAGGGAATGAGGAGCTCGGCGAGCGAGGTCAGGAAGGAATCGAGCTTGGAGATAATTAGGTACAAGCAAGACGAGTCGAGTTCATATCGTAGTGAGTTACTCGCACATAAGACTAAGCCACTTCAGCTCGGCTCGGGTATAAGTGAGTAGTCTCGACGCATGTGACTAGATGACATGTAGCTCGCAACGAATGAACGAATAACTCGAAGTTCGGAGTTGTGGGAAGGCTTAAGTCTCATAGCTAATCGAGGTTAAAACCATAGGAGTGCTTGCGGTTTTGATCGAACTCGCCATGGAATGCTGCCTCAGAATTATAAATGAGCTCAAGGAGGCATGATGCATGGAAAGTGACTCGGGATGAGCCGAGTTGAGGCCGAGTCCCTCGGCAGTGAGCTTGTAAACGGAGCTTGTGGAGTTGAGACATATCACGAGGAGATTAACGAGAGTTGCGTTGGTTGATGTGGCGATGTAACGATCAAGTGGTGGAGCATGGGCTCATGACTCACTCAATCGAGTTGAGTCAAATATGGAAACAAAAGGAGCACACACTCAACATCGGTTTGGAGATGAAGGCTCTAACTCAGAGCTCAGTGCAAGACGGTGGAACATGCAAGTGAGCCCGCCATGTTCGAATACAAGGGAGCTCATCAACCAACTCGGTGAGTTGGCAGGTGAGCCAACCACCGAGTTGGCCCTTCTTTCAAGGATCCCCCTTTAATGCAAACCAACCCTAAGGGGGTCCCTATTGGAATTATCATTAATTTGATATTTTTATTAAAATAATAATTAAATTAATATTTTTATTAAAATATTTTAATAAAATGATATTTTTAATTATTATTTAAAATATTATTTTAATTAAATGAGTAGATAAGTTCAAACCTTTCATTAATGAGACATGATGGAATGTTCCTAAGTGGTGTAACCAATGTTGTAATTAATATAGGCCATCATGTGCCTTTTTTTAGGCCAAGAATTTATGATTTCTCCTCTCTTCTCTCACATAGATTTTCTATAAATGTAAGTTGGAAGCTCATTCCAAAAAGGTTACACTAGTTAGGCGTGAGACACGGGGGTGGACAAGAGACGTTACACTTTTTTAAGAATCCTCTCTTTTCGCAAATTATCTTTGTGGATTAAGGGAACTTTCAAACCTCTTCCAAAATTGTAATGACAACTATTGATTCTTTTGAATGTAATGATGCATTGTGCACGTGATTGAAGTAATAAAAGTGTATGTTTTTTTACTACTATTAGTCCTTTCATCATCCCATATACTTCTTTGTGCCTTTCTCATGCTTGCAGGTACATTGTGCAAGTTCAAGTTTCCATTGCAGGTTCTTGGAGTTCTATGCGTATTAAGTGGTGGAGTTTTGCATGCATGTGCAACCGAGTTGTGGTGTTTGCTCACCCTTCTCAATTTCATCCTTCTTCACTGGAAGACCAAAAGATTGTTTGTCTAGTTGAGTTTAACAAAGGGAACACACACTTCTTAGTTTGTGGTATTTTGTTTACCCTTTCTAAGTTGTAGTAGGTGAAGTTGGCTTGTGGTGCACAACACCCTCTTCAAATCAACCCTTCCCAAGTCTAGCCACACCCTTTATTTGGTGCATCACCATCCCTAATATAGTTTTATTCCTTAAATCTTTTCCTTAAAACCCATGAAAATGTTAGTATAGGTCTAGTTAACCATTTTTATTGCACTAGGAATAATACAACACTTAATTTAGGAAGAGGAAGTTGGCCTTCTCCGGAGGTTCATCTCGAACCCAAGTTCCACAACTTGACAGGTGATCCCATGTTACCCAATCACACCGAACGTCCTATTTACATTTTGGTCATTTGTGGGGTGCAGTGATTTGGCGATAACAATTTTTGGCACGCTTGGTGGGACAAGAGTTGGTACTTCTCTTCATACTTGCATGAATCAAAGTACCTGGCGACTCCATATCTCTGGATTTTGAATCTCAATGTGTTAACATATGTGAAGAATTCAGACAAGAGCTTTTACGAGACAAGAAGGAAATTATCAACATATCGAGTTATCCTTGTCTCCTCCAAGGAGAAGGAGAAGAGGCATTTCAACATCACCAGTTGCAGCATCACCTCGTAGGGGTCATTCAACTCCTCCTTATGGAAGGTTTCCTCCACCAAGGAACAATCAACCTTTTGTCACTATGGTAACCCCTGCAAGAAACCAAGTTTTTCCTCCTTTCAATGCAAGCAGTCCTCTTCAGTTGGCTCAACGTGATCCTATACTTGGTATGCACTCAAAAGTTTTCCCTTTTACTCGGGGAAACTCATATTACTCTGTGGAACATATTCTTGATGTAGCCAACATTTGTGCAAGTACATAATATTACAGAAGACAATGTTGTGGTCAGACTCCTTGCCACTTCCTTCAAGGGAAAATCACTTTAGTGGTTTCGTGGGTTAGAAGTTGGTACTATAACCACTTGGGACGTGTTGGGAGAGAAGCTCTGCAAACAGTTTGAAGACAAGAGTGACCACCTGTCACTCATGGAACAACTCACTACCATAAAGAGAGCTCCTCAGGAATACATGAGTGATTTCAACTTCCGATTCCTTATGACTTAGAATAGGATTTCGGCACTCATAAAGCCTTATCTAAATAATGCATTCTTGTACTATTTATGAGCCTTGAATAACGATGTAGCAGTTATGATCCAATCCATGGGAGGGACTACACTACTTGATGCCTACGAAGTTGCCATAAAAGCATATAATTCCTTAATTCATGATGGAAAGATATCTCCATGACTGCTAATGCCATTGTGTCTGGGTCTTACAAACACTTAGCCTACCATTGCTCCTATTCAGGCAACTTCCAAGCAATTAGTTCAATCTACTCCCACCCCTTCAAACGATCTATTTGAAGTCAAGTCATTGCTGCAAACTTTTGGGAACAAGCTTGTTGCACTCAAGAGGCAACAATTTCAATATAACCGTCCATACCAACCACAAAATCAGCAATATCAAGCTAACTGTCCCCCTTTTCAAGGAAGCAGTCAACAACAAAATCAAGTTGCAAATGTTAGGCCATTGAACTTTCGGAACCCTCTTGCTGTTAGCTTTTCCAGAGCCCTTGTACCTGTCCAGAATAATCTAGTTCAAGATTATGAATGGTGCTATCATTGTTCCCAACCCCATAATCAAAATATTTGCCCTAATGGAGTTCTTAGCTAGTTCCTTATGGTTCAAAGTGCATCTGCCCCTCCAAAGCCAACATAAAATTCATCTATGTAGGAAATAGAAAATCAACCGCAAGCACCTGAAGAAACCAATTTGCTAAATTGCAAGCGAGAAGATTTTGCGGGTTGAATACGATTCTTCATCGGTGGCGGCAAACACTTGATCCAAAAAGAGAGCAATGGAATCTTAACATTTTAAAGTTGATCAAGCATCCACTTCACGATCTAAGCCACAAGCGGCGGTTAATAAAGATGTGGGAAAGAAACCGCCATAAATGGATGCTAGCCAAGCTACAAGAAAATATGGTTCTTCAGGCATCACAAGTACCCAACAAACACTTTCAAAAGAGGATTCTAACACCCAAAGAAATGTCAAGCAAAGTAGGAGCAATTCCCTTCAGTATTGTAGAAAAAATGAAGAAGACCAACCTAAGTGTTACCATGTGGGATGCACTCTCAATTCCTTCTCAAAGAAACTTGTTTGCAAGAGGCTTTGAAAAGTTTTGGTACAACAACAATGGATCATTGGGTCATGGGACAACCACTGTTACGAGTTTGTGTCAACCGGAAGGGAAAAATATTCCTAAGGCGAACAAACCACCACCATTCTATATTTCCTGATCATTGGTGATCATTTGGTACATAATTGCATGATCGATTTTGGTGCCAAGTAGCTTAGTTATACCAAGCAAATTGCAGACGTGTTAGGAATACAATATACACCAGTCTCTAGAGGAGTTGTTTAGTTGGATGGTACAACAATTCAGACCATCAGAGTCATCAAAGGACTCCATCTTACTATCCATGCATGTCCCAGTTTTTCGTTCACACAAGACATATCAATCATCGATCTTCCTCCTCTCTTCGCCATTTGCCTATCACGAGATTTCACTACCAAGATGGGTGGTTACATGTCACTGATTGGTCGCATATGATCCTTAGGACTCAATCTGAGAACTAAAGTGACTATAAGGGCAGAACCAATTTGTCATAATCATGTGGAGCCCTATACCGCTAGTCCTATAAATGGAAATTATACCATCCATGATCGAGAGGAAGAAGTTGTTGATCACGAACCAACCACTCTTGTGGAAGAAGTCCTTGATCATCTTGTGTTGGATGAGGTAAGTGTAGATCATCGTATGATCCTATCTTTGAGGCATTAGTAGAAGAAGTTGGTTTGTTGTTTTTAGAAGAGACGAGATTGGGTATATATTGCATTCATGAAGAAGGTACGATCATACCACAACTTGTCAAAACACAAAGCAATTATGAAGGATTGTGGAAATTGTTCTTCGATGGCTCGAGGAGTAAGAATGGATCAGTTGTTGGTGTCATGCTAATTTCTCTAGAAGGAGATAAGTACTTCTCATATTTCCGGTTGCAATTCAGTTGCACTAACAATGTTGCTGAATACGAGGCCCTTGTGCAAGGAATTCAACTAGCTCAAAAGAAGGGAATCAAATCCCTAACTATTTTTGGAGACGAGTTAGTTGTTCATCAAGTGACGGCACACAATGCATCCAAAAATGATCTTCTAAGATCATACAAGAACCGAATTTGGGATCTGATTAAAGATTTTGAGGCTTTTGGGATTCATGTTATTCCTAGAAATCAAAATCAAGATGTTGATAGGCTTGCTATAGTTGGCTCGCAATACAACATACATGTTGATATCATGAAAGAAGGGTGAAAATCTATCAAAATGGCGGTTCGACTTACAGTTCCTGATAATGTGAATAGATGACAAGTTTTTGATAGTGACAAACAAATTGTTCTTTTCCTACAAGAAGAGGCAGAGTTTGCTACGAAGGATTAAGTGAGGTTGCAAGAAGTATACGGTGACCAAATCATACAATTGAAAAGCAACAAGCTACCAAAAGGCTTAGTTACTCTGGAATCCATTTTCAATTCAGATGATCAAGCCAAAAGACAAAGCTCTAACATGGTGATCAAAGAAGAAGATTTTGAGGAAGTTGAGGTAGCAAATGAAAAAGTTCTAAAGATCGAAAAAGTACGCACTCTGAACAAAAAAAGCTTTCATCAAACTTTTTCAAGAGTATCATGACATTTTTGCGTGGAGCTATAAAGACCTGCATGGTTTTGATCCAGGTCTAGCACAACATACCATCAAACTGGATCCTAATGCCAAGCCAGTTCGTGAAACAGAGGCCAATTAATCCCAAAATTGAGCCACTGATGAGGAAGGAGCTAACCAAACTCATCGAGGCCTATATAATTTTTTTGTTATGATTCTCATGTGTGGATTTCACTAACGCCTCGAGGTTTTGGTGTAACGGTTCATTACATTTGGTATCAGAGCGACCACCTAGGTTCGAGTCCTGGCACGGGTAGCTACGTCGGCATTGCAGTGTTCGCCTGGGCTCATATAGGGCAGGGTGTGGTCCCGCTATATGGGCACAAATCTAGCCCGGGGTCCGGGCTACGAAAGCGTGGTGGGATGTTATGATCCTCATGTGCGGATTTCACTAATGCCTCAAGGTTTTGGTGTAATGGTTCGTTATAGTTACATTCATTGCATGCTTGTTATAGAAGGTGGCACCTAAGTTGAGGGTTTTGAGGGAAAATTGGAACAAGACAAAAGGAAAAAACATATAAAGACAAAAACAAAAAGCTAACATCCGCATTACACCAAAAACCTTGACCGTTACACTAAAACCTCGAGGCGTTAGTGAAATCCGCACATGAGAATCATAACATCCCACCACGCTTCCATAGCCTGGACCTCGGGCTAGATTTGCGCCCGTATAGTGGGACCCCGCCCTGCCCTATATGAGCCCCAGGCGAACACTGCAATGTTGATGTATTTACCGTGCGAGGACTTGAATCTGGGTGGTTGCTCTGATACCAAATGTAACGAACCATTACACCAAAACCTCGAGGCATTAATGAAATCCACACATGAGGATCATAACATTTGACAACCCCTTATCTTCGCGCAATAGAATGGGGTGGTAGAGCGGAGGAACAAAACCATCATTGGAGATGGATAGGAGTGCCATATAAGTATTGGAGAGAATTTTTTTGACACTGTTGTATATATTATCAATCGAAGTCCTCGCAAAGCTTTGTATGACATCACACCGGAAGAGGCTTGGTCCACCATCAAACTAGAGCTATCAACATTTCTCTCCAAATTAACAATTGTTTTTGGTTTAGTTGATTGTACTTTGGTTCTGCAAATTAGAGGAGTAAGTTAGATTCCAAATGTTCTAGATTTTTTTCTTTGGTTGTAGTGATCAATCTAAAGCGTATAGATTGATTGATACTTCCACTAATAAGATCATTATTAGATAAGATGTTGATGTAAAAGAAACAAATTCTTTCTTTGGTTGTAATCAACAAGGGGACCAACAACAAAGGCAACGATCAACAAGTGGTCATAACGGGGTTTGGTACTCTTTCCTTTCCTGATCATGAATCTGGTTCTTCTCATACTCCTCCCTGAGACTGGACAAACTGTACAATCTCCCACTTAGATTTTTGAGTCTCCCGGAAATCAACTTGCATTAATTTCTCCTCTAGATACCACAACTAGATACCACATCTTTGATTCAATAAAGGCCTAAGTGGTTTTACTCCACTATTCGGATTTGGGAAGGAAGAATTGTTTCCTCTCTTAGATGGAAGGTCTCGATGAACTGGTAAGAAAATTGATTATTTTGAGCACGCTCAATTTGCTCTTGCTTTTGATCTTATTCATATTCATGAGCCACATAAATACTCGAAGCACGAGGTAGACCGAGAATGGGAAGCGCCATGCAACTAGAGTATGATGCCTTGATTAAAAATAATACTCGGAAGTTGGTACCATTACCTCCAGGGAAACATCCCATTGCCTGTAAATGGGTGTATAAAATCAAGTGTAAAGCAGATGGTACTTTGGATAAGTACAAGGCTCGACTCGTTGTGAAAGGATTTTCACAACATGAGGGGATAGATTATGAAAAACTTTTGCTCCTTTGCAAAGATGGTCACTTTTTGGCTTTTTCTTTCTTTTGTAGCTTAGTTTGGTTGAAAATTATATCGATGGATTTGAAAAATGCTTTCTTGAATGAAGATTTGGAGGAAGAAGTGTATATGACATAACTTGAGGGTTTTCGGGCTCATAGTTGTGAGCATCGGTATCCAAATTGATTAAGTCCCCGTATGGACTCAAGAAAGCTCCTCGAGCCTAGTACATAAAAATAGATAAACATCTCGAGATTCGGGTTTCACAGGAGTCATTCGATCCGAATCTCTATGTCAAAAGCAATGATGATGACATTTTGATTTTTATTGTGTATGTTAATGACCTTGCCATCACCGTGATGGAGATATTGCAATTCATAAGGTAAAATTGGATTTATGTGTTGCTTTTGACACACTGATTTAGGCCTCCTTCACTATTTTCTTGTTGTAGAATACTGCAACTTGATCACTTGATTTTCATTTCTCAAGTTAAGTATGCCACGAACCCGCTACAAAAATTTTAGATGTATGATTGCAATTCTTCTTCTACACCTATAGAGGTCGGGTGAAACTCTCGGCTCATGATGATTCACCACCGATCGATGAATGATTATATGGATTGTTGATGGGTAGTTTGATCTATCTAACAACTACATGACCGGATCTATGTTTTGTTGTTAGCTATCTCTCTCGATTTTTATCTAAATCGAAAGTCATTCACTCGGGAGAAACAAAATGAGTTCTACGATATGTCAAAGGAACTCTTGACTTTGACATTTTATATCAAAGAGTTGCAGATTTCAGGTTGATTGGATTTACTGACTTTGATTGGGGAGGATATGTAGATACTCGACAATTTACCATAGGATATATCTTCTCTTTTGGTTCAGGACTTATTTCTTGGCAAAGTAAACTTCAGCCCATTGTCACCATCTCTTCTATGGAAGCAAAATACAAGGTTGTTGTTAGTGTCAATTGCAAAGCAATATGGCTTCGTCAGATTATGATTGATTTCTAGTTTCTCCAGCCACCGCAACACCTCTATCACTTTTTTTTTTTTGTGATAATCAAGGTGTTCTAAAAATAGTGAAGAATCTTGTCTATCATGCCTACACTAAACATATTGAGGTTCATCATCATTATATTCGCTAGTTGGTTGATTACGGTGAAATCTCTCTCGCATTTTTATCCTTTGCAAATCAACATGTTGATGTAATGACTAAACCTCTTAGTCCTTTGTTTGTCAAGTTTAGAGATAAACGTGGTGTTGTTTAAAAGTTAGTCATTAAGAGGGGGTGTTGAATATATAGCATGAACCGGTATGGTTCTAGGCAGTTGTAGAGGTTGTAACCAACAACCAATTGTAACTAAATGTAACTACTCTAATAAAATGAATCACTGAGCCATTTGATGCAAAAGGCAATGGTGTGCGATTTTCATCTTCTTGTTATTTTTCTTTGTGCTTCTATACTAACATGCCAAAGTAGATCCCTTGACTGATTTTCCAAATAGCACCATAAAGACACAATGATTTGAAAAAATCATGGGGCACGTCTAAAGAATGAGAAGGACATTTAGGAGCATGTAACCTAAGGTAAAAATCTTTTATTGTTTGATGTCCAATGATTGCATAGAGTTGAATATTAGTAGAGAAAAATCAGACATGAGGAATGGTACTCAAGTTGTGACAACTAAGAGTATGGAAAAATATTCAAAACAAGGGTAGATTGCATGGCCTACGAATTGTGTGGTAATGATTAAATGAAATTAGGATATGGGGATAACTAATATAAATATTAACAAAAAGTATATATGGAAATAAACTAGTGTAAATGCAGTAAATTAAATCTAAGAGATGTCCCAAACACTAAATGAAAGGAGATGAAAACCCTAATGCAAGAGAGAGAGACGACTTAGTTGGTTGTAAGAGCTTGTTAGATTGTGTCGTAAGGTGATTTGGAAAATATGGAAGTAGTCAAGTATGTATCAGAGACCATGCACGGGGAAAATCGGCATAATAGGTTGTCTTTGGAGCACCCAGGGAAGGATTGGGGCACCCACGAGTGCTTTGTTATGTAGAATAGACACCTAGTGGAAAAATGCTCGGAAATGATCTTCAAAGGTTTTAAGATGGTTGGGTACCTTCGTTTTTCATTGCATGAAATCCATTGTCTTACACCGAATGCTCCGAGATAATCCAAGAGGAAGAATGGCTTGTAAGAACACACAAAACAAGTATCAAAACCCTAAAGAAAAATAGAATAATACATATGAATAGGTTGGGTGACCTCAATACGCCACAATGGTGGGCTTACTAACTGAGCGATGCACTACATTTTAGACCCAAATGTAGTTCTGGTGGTGTGTGTCATAATGTGCCCTAGGTGCTCTTTGTCGGTTGCACTTTGTGAAGTAGTGAGAAACTAACTAGTAATAAATGTAGTGAGAATGGTGCATGATGATTTGTGTGATGCAGATGAACCAACTTTGCCCCTTTGTGATGGAGCTAATGGATGTAAATGATGTCCTATGGATGAAACCCTAGGTGGGTAATAGTAGTGACTAGAGCTTGGTTCCTCATTATGGTCTCATAAATTTGTATTTATAAGGTTTTTTTGCTCTAATTTGTAATGAACCCCGACAAGGCTGACCATAAGGAATTTGAAAGGTTGAAATGACTATAAACTCCCAAAAAAGGTGGGAAAAGTGTGGATAAGGCTTAGGACGCCCATGGTGGGACCGGGGCACACATGGGCGCCCGCCTCAAGTTCAAGGCGTCGAGTTTTGTGGCGGGAAGTCCGGAATGGTCAAATTAATATGAAATATTGTGTAATAATGTGCGGGAATGTGGAAAGAAATAAAATAAAGATGGAAAAAAATAGGGTTAATTAATACTTTCTTCACTTGAGAACCATATGGATAGTAGTATGAGACCGAGACTAAATATTATCCCAAAGTGTGTGATTTTGTATCTACGGGTAAGAGATACACACTCCTTTTTATTACAATAGTCTTATCATGATGATATTCAACCTATTTTGGACAAGAATGCTAATGAATTGGTACATCAAAGTCAAGATGTCATGAAGGAAAAAGGAAATGAAGCTCTCAAGGATAGACCAAGGTATGAAAGGAATGATAGTATGTCATATTTATTTATGCATATTTAGATTTGTGAGAAGCATGATGAGTTAAAGGATCAAGTTTGCAAAATAGAGTATGTGGAATCCTTGATCCAAATTCATGTTTATGAGCATCATGAGAGCTATGTATTTTGGCTAGAGCTCTCTCTTTTAACAGGTACAAGATATAAAATCTTGGAGCACTACCATATGTTTTATCTCTTGCACATTGCAATTGGGCATATGAGTTACAATTGTTTGAGGGCAAACAATTTGGGGAATGGAGGATTGTAATATCCCTTTCTCGAAAGCAGCTGGTTGAAGACCCTTAACACATTCACCATTTTCCGATGGCTAAGAGATGAGAAAAAGGGAAACTAAGTCCTAATAAATTAAGTTTAAAATGCATAATGAACTTTTATTATGAGCACTTAAACTAATTTATTAGTGACAAAATAAAAAAGAAAAGAAAGAGTCACTTTATTGTTATTTCCCCTTAAAGGAAACATGCGACCTATATGGGCACATAAGCTGGGGATAATGAAATATTAAATAAATAAAATCAACAGGAAAATATTAAATAAGGTGAAGTAAAGTTGATTGGCCCTTTGTGTGGCAAATATACCAAGAACAATTATAAAAACAAGTCGACATGCATGAAGAAATCATCTTTTTACATCTTTTGATATTTAAAATTTGGTTGAGCTAATTGCTTTCCAATTTTACATTAAAGGACGAAAACCCTTTGATGTGTTGCATTAGAGGACGAAAACCCTCTATTGCCAAGGTTGAAGAACAAAAACTCTTCATCCTTTGTGTGAGGAAGCTCTATTCAAGGGTTTCTATTGAGCTTCAAGGAGTATTTCAGAATTTTAGTAGTGATTGAAGACCCAATATTGCAGATTTGAGGCATTTCCAACTAGGGTTTGAAGACACAAGTGTTGGGCAAATTTCTACCTTCATATTCAACTAGATCTAGGGTTATCTACACCCTTGTGGGTGGAGTTTGACACATTCCAGGGCACGGTTGTCATGAGATCTCATTACAAACATCTTTGTAATAATTTTAGAGGCCATATTTAGTTTCGTTGCGGTGGATTTGGGCTTGGGGTAACTTTTTTCGGCCATTTTTGTATGTTCTTTAGAGCTTTCAAATAAATTTCCAACACTTATTTTGGGTCCAAAAATTATATATTTTGGTATTCATACATGCATAATTAATTCTGATTATTTTGGCCAAGATTTGGTTGAGTTTAGATCAAATTTGAAAGTTGTTCATCTCTAGATCAAGTCGTCATTTTTAGGGGAAAAATATATCTGCATAAAACATTTTTATTTTATTCAATCCGTTGGCTGTCATAAATTAGATTTTACTGGTGTTCCTTTTGGGGTTTGAAAATCTCCCATTGGAGGCATACAAACCCACCTCATAAGGATGTTTGCTTTTAAGTTTACTTTGGTTTTTCACCTCTTCAACTCATGTGGATCCGACTTATAAGAGAAACTATGAAAGAAGAATGCAAATGCTCACAAAAAGATTGGAAAACATAACAAACACTTCCCTTGTTCACTTCCTTCTTACCCATGAGAATTGGAATGGGCTAGAAGTTTGCAAAATAAACTTAATTTGAAAAAGAGGACATTACATGGTGATCCTTACAATGAGCCCCAACATTTACCTTTATAGCCTTTTTCTTTCTTTTCCTTGTGGAGTGCTCCATGTGGGACACTTTATTTCCTTTTCAACATTTACTTTTCCCACTTTTTAATAATTTAATTAAAGTTCCAATAATTAAAATTACTTTAGCACTTAAAATTAATTATTAATTTACTTTTTCCCCCTTTTAGCCAACTAAAAATAATAAAAATAAGCTACGAGTATTATTTCTACTTCAGTATTTAAAAATACATTTTATTTTAATAATAATATTATTAAGTTGTCCATAAATAGAGAATTATCTGGGCTCAACTTAAAAATATTATTAAGTATTTCTAATTTGTAAAAGAGGACATTACAATATGTTGATTTATGACACTCTTTGAACGACATGCTTTATGAATTTCGTTTGTTAAGTCAGTTTTGCATTATATATTTGTTGTAAAAGACATAATTTTGTTATCTTGTTGTTTTGTGTTCTCTGTTAAATTTGTAATCCATGAAAGGGTTATGGTTGTAATCATGTCATGTATTATTTTTCCATTAAAAACATTAAAACAAATAACCCATGACATTGATTCTTAAATGTTATTTTGATTAATCAATATTTGTTGGTGTTTCTTCGATTTTCCTATCCACTTTCTTCCATTGTTTAGTTGCTAATTTCAGCATTTTGTAATGAGCCAATCTCTTATAATATATAACTTTATGCTTCTATTAAAATGATTCGCCCAACATCCTTTGGGGAAAGTAATTGTTATTGCACTACAAAATGCAAATATATTCTCCTTTTGGCGAAAGTAATTGTTATTGCACTACAAACTGCAAATATATTCTCCAACTTCTTTCCAAGAAAGTAATGGGTAGTGCACTTCAAACTACAAAGATATCTTACAATATTGGAAACCAATAACATTAGCTACATGAAAAGTTTATTATACATTAAAGGAGAGTGTACTACATTTCTAGGTTTATAGGAAACAACACTTTTAAAAGCATGAGCAAACATAACATGGTAAATATTGATTGTTTTAAATAAACTTGTGTCTATAAAAAGAAAAAGACTAAATGTTTATAGGAAACAATTATTTTAAAAGCATGAGCAAACATAACATGGTAAATATTAAGTGTTAAATAAAGCTTGTGTCTATAAAAGGAAAAAGACATTTTAGGACGTTGTTGTCACAAATGAAAATAGATCTACTCTCACATTAGGCACATCATGGGGATGGAGTTCTTGAAATGGGAAAAAAATCCCAAATTTAGAGAATGGCAAGGGGATAACTGTATGTAATGTATTTTAGGTGTTTTTGAAATTGGAATTCAATGTTTTGAGTAAAAATTACAAAATTTTAAAGTAAAATTGTTTTTTTTAATTGTTAATTTTTAAATGTCTCCTTAAAATTGCAAGTGCTCAAAACGCTTACAACGTCACCAAAATCTACAGGAAATGTTCTAGTGTAACATTATATTTTATGTTGTGGCTGTCACAAATGACAAAAGATTTACCAACTTTAAACATAATTTAATAGAAAAATTGAAAAAAAGGCCATTCACGCTGCTTACATGTAAATATGATTAAAATCAAATGAAGATATTGCACTTTTCATTTATCCAAATGTCCCAGCCTAGTTTTTTTAATCTTAAATTTATTTTAAAATGTACCTTATTTGATCACTACTTATATCATTATCCTTTCCAGCTCAGTCGCCTGTCAATTCTTTGCGTGAATTCTGAGAGAAACCTTTGGTTGTCCAAATCCGCCTGGTGTAGATTTCAGTTTCAAATGGTCTGTAAAGAGTGAAATACCATTACGTGTTCAGCCAGATTCCTTGCTCTTTGGACTGCAATACACAAATACAGATCTCCATGGTTAATTATGACTATGGACAAGCAATGCTTGGCCTACTCCTCCTGCACGCAAATATGGAAAACTCTTTCCCTTTCTTTCTTGAAGGAACTGAAACATTAGGTGCAAGCTTATTGCTATTACACACTTTTAAGCAATTTGGTTTGCATGTCTCCAATCCGATGAAACAAACACTTGTAAAACTTCCTCCACAGTTGACCATTTTCTCTTTTCCGGAAATAGACATTGCGGAGAAAGAAACAGAGGCTGGGTTCTCCCCCTCCTTCAAAGTGGTGGTGGTGGGCGGCGATAGGAATCTCGCCAGTAGAGAAAATTTAAATGTAAATGTAGAAATCTGTAATTCTATGTTCGATTCATGGTGAATTGTAGGACGACTGTTAAACGATGACCCTCGCTGTGTGTGGCGAGGTTGCGTGGCCTTATGCATGTGTTTTTTTTTTCATGGCAAGAGTTGAAGCGGAACTAATTATGATGTGCAACATCTGTGATTTCGATTCAATGGCTTAGGTGCAGTTACCTGTGAGTCCTTACCCCAACTTTGTGCCCAAGCTGTTCGTAAGAAGGTCTTCGTTTCGAGACGCATTACGCCTCACTAGGAGGAGCATGCCCCTGTGGGAATTGTACCCAGATCCAGAGCCTGGTCAATCGATGTGGAAACATGTTGCAGACATATGTTTACTTTTTGTAGGGTGGAAAAAATTGGGATGGATATGGAGCCCATTAGGGGCTAGTAGTACCCTCATGTGTTATCCCATTTTTTTCACCAACATGTAGTTCACCTTTTTTAACACATACATACATACATATATAATTTGGAGTGTTTAATTGGAGGGAAAGACATATTTTGAATTGATTTAAAATATTAAATTTGAATTACACTAAACCATGATGAAAACCATACTTGAACATGGGTGATAATAGTTGAACATTGAATATTTAATAAAATTAAATCTTAGATGTCAGTGATGTGATTATTGCACAATGCTTATTCGTGTCAAAATTAAACAATCATTAGGTAGTCCTATGACGAAAACTTAGGAGGTATTTGTGTATGATAGGTAAAATTGGCTCTTACAAAAAGTCTTCCCTTTTCTTGGACAATTATCAAAGGTTGTTGTGTTAATCAATAATTTTCACAAGCATCTTTTGTTAATATCCGAAAGTTCTTTATAACAGGAAAGCCTTATTGGACCATGGTAGATATTGGTTGCTCTCGGACCCTTGCGGTTGCACCTCGACCATCAATATTCATAATTGGGGATCGGTTAATGTCAATTCTTTGCATGAATTTTGAGCCAAATAAAAGACCATATTTATGTGAGAAAGTTTCATTGGAGAGCTTAAAAGATTTGGGGAGTGTAGCTTTGTGTATGATATTAAAACTTGACGGTCTTAAAAAAATTTTCAAGAGTAGCCCATTTGAGAGCCTACATCGTTTCCCGATTTTTGAATGTTGAAATAAACATCAAGGGATTGTCTTCTCCCATCCAGCTACCTTTGCTTATTACAAGCTAAAGCCCCTAAATTTTTACGAAACCTCGATTGTTTTGTTCGAGTTAAAAGACCACTTTTCGGACATTTTATAGTTATTTCCTTAATGGCGAAGGAAGGAGAAATCGGTAAATGAATGTGTATGCTTAGCGATGATACGATATGTAAAGTGTATCGAAAATTTAACTTCTGCACAATGCATCTAAAAAACATAAACAATACATAAAAAGAGTTTGAATCATGAGGTAAAAAAGAGATCGATCCATTAGTGTAGGTACCACAGATTGACATGGTCACTTGTGCCAAAATATTCAAACACTTCAAGCTCGATCTCACATCGATAAAAACCAAGAGCATAATCAAGCGTTGAAAAAGACTACTAATTATATGACCTTACATATTCAGCAATCGAGATTTTCAGGACACAAAGTTCTTTGTGTTTTTTCAAATGATGTTTTGTTTATTAAATATATTATCAACTTAATTTTTATTATTTAATTAATTCGTTGAAAGGCGTTGTCTCGATTAGAAAGCGACATCTCTCTTACATGCACAATGAAAATATGTTATGTGAATGAAATTCCTTTGTTGACAAATTTTTCATTGTGTAGAGGGTTTGGACTCTTTCCTTGTAAACTCCACCACCTCTCACATCCACCTCTAAAGCGATAAGTGAAGCTTTTGGTCATTAATGTTGTCATTGTCAACTTCGAATTGAGAATGGAGTAATAAGGCGGTTAAAGGGTTTCCACAACGGTGATTTGAACCATTGGCATTCAACAATTTATGCGGCGTCGTTTCTTTTGAGAGGTAGATCGTGTATGTGGATTGAGAGAACCTCCTGAGAAGTACGTGCCTTGGGCTTTTCATTTTTCAGACTTGATTTTGGTTTTCCCTTGTTTTTTGGATGTGGATAAGTTTTTGGTCTTCATGTGTGTGATAAGTGTGAAGAGAAGTTTTCACAAATGAAGGGATCATATCATTATCCCATCCATGAAAATATAGGAGGGTTCGAAAATTTTAAAGCTTCTCCTCCCGCGAGACATTTTGTGGCACCTTTCCGAAACTATTAAATAATTAAAGAAACAATTTTACTCATAATTTTTCAATTAATATCAAGCACCTCGATTATTTTGTCTAAAACCCCAAAAAAAGTTAAAAGACCACTTTTTAGACATATTTATAGTTATTTCAAGAGATTAATGGCGATAAATAAGGTATTTTTTACAAGCGGAGAAAGTAGTAGAATGAATGTGTATGCAAAATTAGTCACCATATGATGATGTCAACAATTGATGGTTTCAAATTTATGTCTCGTCACCTCAATCTTGTCGATCCAAATGCATGTGGCCATCGAAACTTGAAAACATAGTGAGGCACATCAATTGATGTGAAATACATAAAAAGTAATAATTCAATTTAGATGTCGAGAGAAGTAAAACAACGAGGAAAAAGATGGTCACAAAGAAGTAGATTGGAAAAAATGGAATCGATTTGAGCAAATTTCTTTTTATTTTATCAAACCGCAAACTATAAAGTGGATGTAATGTCAATTGTGATGACAAGTTTGTTGGAATATCCTCAAACTTTTCAAGCTCGATCTCAAGGGATATAAAATTTGGCATCAAAAATAAAATGACCCAATAAAACCAAGAGCATAATCAAACGAGTAAAAAAAATATTGGGGTACTAATTATATAGGAATAATTTTCAAGTAAATTGGATAAAATTTTTAGTTTATTTCTTTTTATTTATTGTTGTGACACAATTTTTTCGAATGAGAAGAGATAGGATTTAATTCTCATCAAAGTTATTTGTGTGTTTTTAAATAATGTTTTGTTTATTATAATATATGTATCAACTTAATTTTAATATTATATTAATTAATTACGTGGTCATATTTTAAAAGTCATGCGCCCTTTCTTCTTAAAAATAATTAAAAATCCCAACATCTTGGGAGGCGGACAAAGAACTATGAAAACACGTTGTGGTTTGTGGCTATGGGCATTTCTTTAAGGAATGCTTTGGACATCGGGGCGCCATCAAATGGGCCTCCTCCCAAACTCCTAGCCGTGCGGCATGCGCCCAGGACGCACCACTCACACCTTCCGCGTGGGAAATGATGTAAAAAGAAATTTGTGTTTTTTTTTTGGTGAGCGCGGTGCCCTTCCGGACGCATCCGGACTGCGTAGGCTCCAGAGGAAATGTTTCATTTGTTGTTGTTGCACGCGCCCTAGTAGATTCGCATATGCAAAATGTGGCAACATGCAAATTGTTCGAAAATGGTTGAAAGAAATGTGTATCCACCTGTAATGATGGCGGGATGTAACATCTTGAAAAGGCCTTCGAAACTTTCAAGCAAATGCATTTAGTCCGTGTAAAGCTAGAATCCACAACCTTTTAGCGTGTTTCATTGTGCCAAAATGGAAGTATTGGAACATGGTATGAACAATAGAATGTGGTTTTGTTTGTAATATTTTGTGCTTGCTGGTGTCTTAGTTGATATGCGTGGAAAATGTGGAAGTGTATTCAAGGCATGTGAATTGTTCACAAAGGGCCTCGGATATTTCATCTCATGGAATGATGGTTTTGGGATATTTCAAATACATGGGCTGCATATGAACTTTTCCCGATGAATACATTTGAATATGTAGAGGATTTGTTGAGAAGGTGCATGAACTGTTTGGGAGAATGCCTCAAAGAAATGTTGTCTCATGGAATGCTAGGATTGCAGGGATATGCACATAATGGATTCATAGTACACATGACCTTGTTTGCTATCCCAAAACATTGATAAGCCTCTTGACCGTGGGCTTTTCACTCAGTGGAGGCACTACGTGTTCCTTTCTTGCCACCGGAGGATTTTCAATAGAAGCCGGCCCGATTTTGACTGGATGCTATTTTGGGTTTTTCCTTGTGGCTGCAAGCAAGTGAAATCGATCGGTGCGATGTCAACTCCTGGGTGGTTCTTTTTCCTAGGCATGGTCATTCTTCCCTTACCTCTCCTAATTTCCGTATTTTAGTTCTCTTTTGCAATTAAACAAAATTTTAACTCATTAGGATTTTTAAATAGAGATTAAATGTCTCTTGACTCATTGCAAAACAATAAAGTGTCTTGTCAACTCTTGAGCCATTATAACTCACCTACTTTAAAACATAACTATCACCCTCGCTCGAGATGATTTAGAAATCTCTTACCCTTCTTGACCGTTCCAATATCGTTTTGTTGACCAGACAAATTTGACTCTCCACTGATAAAGTTGACCTTCTCCTTGTTTTAAATAGTTAAATTTTGCAATTTGTGGAGACTCACTAAGTACCCTTCGCCACTAGAAGCGAGATATGAAGTTTCATTCGGGTACCTTGGTATACGAGGAACGATTTTGGTTCCTCCCGAAGCGATCATATGACATCGTTTTGACGCCCTTATAGAGCCCTGTTACCTTTGGTTTATCCGTTAAAACTAGAAAGTTGGCTTTCATTTGGGGCCACCATTGAACTCCGGAAAGAGAAATCATGTTTTGTCTTCACAAACCCCTCTAGGAATTATACTAGACAAATGCATGGAACATTCAATTTATAGGAAAGAGCACTTTTCGGGATAGTTTTGCGAAGCCTTTTTGTAGCCTCGTCGTAGTTTGTGAGGTCAAAGCTGTTCCAATTTAAATCTTGTCTCCAAGAACTTGTCACCGTTTGAACATGGTTGTCTAGTTATTGACTCTAATGAATTCTCGTTACATAGGGGAACTAGTAGGAGATGTCTCGTTGCGTATCCAAAACGTCAATTATGGATGCGGTTTTCGGGGCGCTTTTTAACTTTTGTCATTTTTTGGGTGAACTACGAAAACCCGGAAAAATGAGCAAACCGTGCACTCCTTTTCAATTCCGTCAGTTGCAATGAGCTCTTGGTATATCTGGGGTCACGTAGAAAGTTAATCGGGACGTGCGTGCTCATCGGGAGATACCCTTTGGAAGCAGTTTCTTAGCCTCAACGTTTTATACGTTTTGCAGCTAGTGAGAAAATGTAAAAGTAGAAAGTTGCGGACCCTCGTAGGGTTGCCAAATCCCCTTTGGAAACTTTCAACACACGTAAATAACTGTTTAAAACACTAGAATGAAACTTGTTGTGTGTATTGGAACTTTAGACAAAATGATATTTTCTCTCTCTTCCTTTCTCTCTCTCTCTCTTCTGAGTTTATAAAATGAAGAAAAAAAAAAATGAAATGCAATGATTACATGTTTCTAGGTTTTATTTTTATTTCGATTGCATATTGTAGTTATTGTCAGATGTAAATGGGAACTGAAAAATGATAATTATGATTGTTTTAGGGTGGAAAAAATTTATCGGCGATATCATGCTCACGTGGGTTTTGCAGGTGGATGAATGACGACGAAGAAGGCGATGTGAAATTTAATTATTATTTTTGTAACTCTGATAGGTCATTGTAAAATGAATAACTGTGTAATGTAGTCTCTTGTAACTGATAAAAAAAAAAGATTATAAATGAGATTTGTTAACATGCATGACATGCTAGTTTTTAAGGATACTTATGGAATGTATTTCTAATCACCGGTTCAAATTGATTTTAGTTGTGTGTAAAAAAAAGGTGTTGGTTTATACTTAATAAATTGAAATCGAAGTTAATACATTGTAGCACCTTTTCGAGTATTTAATATATGCTTAAATTAATTATAGGGTTACCTTCTTACCTTGCAAACACAATAATGAGTTTTAATGGGAACACTCAACCCTAATAAAATATTCATGCATAACTTGCCTGTATGTGTGATCCCGTTCTACCATATAAGAAAATTAAAACCGAAGAACGACCTTAAACTTTGCACTTGATGAGACCTCATAGGTTAGGTAAATAAAACCCCTCGTTGGAGTTTACCGTCATAGTCTTTTTGTCTAGCGACATTGTTGCGAACCCATATTTAGGAATGTCATGGTCCAACCTATCTCGAGTTTGATTTTCCTTCTAGATTTGGCATTCGCGAGAAGAATGTCCTCTCTTCAGGTCTGACACCAGGTTGAGTGGTGAAGATCGCCTTAGAAGTCACCTTATGAGTCCTTGTTCGAAGGAACGACTAAGCAGTGCAACCCTGGATTCTATCAGAATAACACCTTGGTATGTCCTTGAATGTGGTTTAGTATAATTTTGTCCACCTATTTCTTGATATAGTTGAGGCGTAATTTGAGTGCATAATGGAATAAACCAAACCTCCTGATTAGGAGGTGTCTCTTGTGGCTCGTGTGTAATTCTATAATTCTTGACCATATACCCTTTTTCCGATGGTAGTCAAATACTTATGTAACTCCTGATTTCACAACAATGCTATGAACGAGACCATAGTGCGATGTATAAGCATATCCTAAGATGAGAACGAGATTTAAGATTAGGATGGAGGTCACTCATGAAGTCCTTAAAACTTAATTAAACATAATCAAATGTTTCAAAGAATATGAGTCACCTTGGTGCTACCAAACTATGAGAAAACAAAAGATATGTATATATAGATATATATAAATCTTGTTGGAATTCAATAAGTTTCAAATTATAATAACAATGGTAGAGAAATAAATTCTGTGTGAATCGAATATTTTGGTGAAAATGCCTGTGTCTAAATCTCCGTCAAATCCTTACATTCGTTACGGACATCAAGTCACTTTTTGAGTGTAAGGGTCCTTTGTAGCCTTTAAATAAATTTGAGAAGCAAAATCTTAACATAAGAATGAGAGAATTAGAATCTTGTAGGCATTTTGAAATATGGAAAAATACTTATGTAAGTTAAGAAGATTGTTATAAGGGAAAAGAGCAAATTAAATGAACAATAATGAACTGTGAAATGAATTTTATGTCATGTAGGTAAAAAAAAAAAGGAGAAAATCATGCTTACCTAATAAGGATCTTGGGAAGTTAGCCGTAATAAAATACATTTAAAGTAATGAATGTCGTGGGTTTATTCCTAAAGTCACGTTTCTTGTGGTTGGGTAGTATTCGTTCGTTGGGAAGAGTGTGGTATCGACATGTTGATGTATATCGCATGTATATATGTGAGTCGATGACTTATATGATTGTTGCATGTGTGTGTCGAGTTATATGGATATTGTGTTGTGTGTCATGAGCAATGTAAGTCAAAAAAAAAAAAATTATCTGGTACTTGTTGTATTTGGGTGTGTAAAATGTATTTTAAATATTCAAGTAACATGTGATTGTTATTTGAAAATTTGCAAGTGTTTTACAATTAACATCATGAAAAAATTGTAAACAACCATCGAATCTCTGTGTGAAAAGGAAAATTTAACTTGAGATTGTTAACTACGATTAAAGTATGATTGAACTATTATGGGGATTTCTTGGCCCTTGGTTGAGTTGTTTAAATTTTTATTAAATTAATGTCTCTTATAATTGTGTAAACAAGGTTTTTAATCCAATTACATAAAGTTTCCAAACTAGAGTGAAGGTGGCTAAATTTGACATGTAGCAGAGAGCTCAACTGCACATATCTATTTGGTCATTGATGTATATTCTTTTCACATCCTTGCATGTGGCTTAGTAAACATTATTTTTATTGTTAGCATTTACATGGAAGTAAACTACATACAAAAAACTTATATGTGTCTACAACGCATCCTTCGTACTGATAATTATGTTGGCCCTACACATCTCCTCTTTTATTGTTTTCACATCCCTGTATGTGGCTTGCCAAACATTATTTTACTGTTAGTGTTTACATTGGACCTAAACTACATTTTCTACCTTTATCACTAAATAAAAAATCTAATTAAAAATGTGCATGAAATTGACAATAGAAGGAAACCGTAACATAGAGTTTTTGTATCATGCCTCAACAATGGACTAGGAAACAAATGATCTATGAAGGCTTGCACCATTAATATAAATTTCCATGATAAATAAAATAAATTATAATTTTCAAACCAATCAACTGAATGAGAAACCATAGTTTCTACCTTAATCGATTAAAAAATCCAACTAAAAATGTGCATGAAATCGATGATAGAAGGAACCCTTAAGATATAGTTTCTATATCTAACACATGTAGAGTTTGGAAGTCAAACATATGCTCCCTATCTACAAGCGATGACGATGGAAACTTTGCAATGTGACCAACCAACCCACCTCTCCATGCAATACACCAATGACTTCCACTCAAAGAATGATTAGTGTTTTCATATATTTGTCGAACAAGTGGCGAGTAATCGTGATAAGAGTAGTATTAGGTCATGTGTTCAAACCTTGGTGATAAAATTTCTAGTTGTGGTTAATTCGATGCAAGAGTAGTCACCATGAAAACCTTTCGTAATATAGATACATATGACAATACTTCAAATTTATCCGGTGTTAAGAACCTAGAATGTTAAGGATAAAGTCTTGGCTACAAATCCACAAGGAAAACTCTTACAAATGATACCTATTATTTCCTAAGAGAGCATGGAGAATGGCATAACATAATGGTCTATAAAGATGACACAAAACCACATGATCGGCCCTTTGTTTTGTGGTTATCAAATTCAACAACTACAATGAATTGACTTGGGATGATGTCCACTCAACGTGTCCCTATCTCTAAAATGTATCAGACACAAAGAGTAAAATTCCCCTTATATGTATTTCTTCACATATCTTATCCTTTAAAAAAACCAATTCCTAAATTCATATATATACAAAAGTAAACATAAATATTTTTATAAACAAGGTCTTTTTTTATCCAATATGGAGCTTACAAATATTTCTTGGCCTTAATTACCAAGGGTGAAGAGAATACGTCCGTCAAATTTCCCCCAGATATGATTCCGACTACTATTGTTGTATCATTGAAGCTAGCATATTTTTATGACCATCGTCGCTAGAAATGTTGTTGATAAAAACCCTTGTCGTTATCCTACTAGCTATATATAATAAAATTTATCTTGGTAAGAATGATTTCACCCATGGAATAGGTGTCAGACATGTACGTATTTAATTCCAACCTTTTCTCTAACTTTCCATTCATGTCTTTGTCTTTCTAACAAATTGAAGCCCACCCATTTGTGATCCTTGACACCGATGCTCGTAGATGGATGTCACCACCAGGAGTATCAATTTTTGGAGATATCGCCACCAAATCCAGAAACGTTGGTTGTGAAAGTTTGAATTCTAGCTAACTCTGTCACATGTACAGTTACATTATGGAGGAGGATCTTGACCACCCAATACCATGTTTTCACATACGCTTGTCAACTCGGGAAAAAAAATTGTAAGTTTATTTAGGGATGGTTGTTTGCACATTTCTTGCTTTTCTACATTTACTTAACCTTACACTTGAAAGGTGTAACGACCCAAAAATTTCACACACAAAACAACACAGTAAACTACAGGATAACTTTTTTTTGACTTGCTTGACAAATAACATGACACGACTCAACATGTCATCACCAAGGTTACCTCTAACTCTGAGAACCACTAGATACAAAGATGACCACAAGGGTAGCACGAAAACATTCACACTCAACAAGGATAATATGCTTTTCTTTTGACAGGACAAAATAACATTCCAACCACATGATACTCTTACAGCTAGGGCAAGCCACAACAAGAATTATTAAAGGGTTATATTTCGATAAAACACTCTTTTACTCTTAACTTATGTTTCAGAGAGGTTCAAGTTATGATTCGCATAATTCGTCTTACCAACATGAATTCATTTTATTAAACATTGCAGAGTCGTTCACTAAGGTCTTCCCTTTACAACAATTTAATCTTTATTATTATCATTTTTATTTTTATTTTCTTTATTTAACAAAGGAGATAATTTAACACCACAAGGTCATCCATCCCTACTTACGTTACTAAAATTTGCTCATTACTTTGCTACAACAAGAATTCGTGTTCAACAAGTTAAGAGGAGAATTACAGAGCACCCAGGGAAAGAGTTAAGAGAATGAGGTCAAATTGGATTTCCTCCTTAAGACGTCATCAGTTATTACCAAGGTTAGATTGGTGCTTAACGTTTTTACACGCAAAAGCTAACAATCTTACTTAGGCCTCACCGAAAGATCTTAACAAAAGGGAAACTATTTTCTTTCAAATAGGCTGAGAGATAAATTGAGGGTTTTCTAAATTTTCTTCTCTTACTTGTTAACTCTTATTAGAAACTAACCATTGTTTTCCTTTAAGCTTGTTTTAAGCCTTCACCAAAAAGTAGTGTTCACTAGTTTAGCTATGGATAACACGTTATAAAATTTCACTTTGCAAGGATGGTCTCGCCTTTGATTACTTAAGGCGTTGTTTGTTCTCAAGTGGATCACCTCTACAATAAATCTATTTGAATAACACTTTAAGGTAACTTTTGTAAGGATTAACCACCCCATTTGTCTCACATAAAACACATCGATACAAAGCCTTAGAAAGATTCAACTTCACACATAATTCTCAAGACCAAAGTTTTACAATACTTATGCCAGTGTAAAGATTGAATATTATTTCTCACTAAAAAGAGTTACCAGCCATATTACAAAAAGGACAAAACAACTTCTTCACGTAATTCTCCGAACAATCCCAGGCAAGAGATCTTATAAACTCTTTGCAAGCAATGTTACAAAATTTACAACACATTGAACATTTTTACAAGGAACTTCATAATTTGAACTGTTGCAACTTTTACACTCTTTTCCTTTAATCTACACGCTTAATCCATCTGCACAAATATTAGCTAGAGTCAGTTCGCTAGAACTGAGCATGTTAAGACTACCCATTGCAACAGTGAGCTAACATTTTATAATATCATGAAAGGAAAATTTCTGAAATCAAGAATGAGTCAATGCACAAACCACTAAAACAATATGCCTCACACGATAGAGAGTTTTATGACAGCCAACAAGGAGAAATCTCATTTATCAAGTAAGACAAATATTCCAAAATAACTCAAGGTAAGACCAGATTGGTGAAATATCACAAGGCCGAGAGTATTGAGATTTCAATCATGTAATCCGATGGATTACGTGATTGAAATCTAATACCCAATCCCTCCAAAAGAAAACCGATAAGCCAAAACATGCTAGTAACAATCCATGACACACAACAACACAAGATTTTTCCATCCTTCCAAGGGTGAGGATTCCAATGAGATTTAGTTTTCTATAGTTTTATTTTTAACCGTTTTAACTTCTTTAGGAAAACATTCATATATACATGTATATATATATATATATATATATATATATATATATATATATAGTCATGTTTAATAGGCCACTTTGCACACTTCGTAACCGTATAGCTGCTCATAAGGAAACCAACATAGACGCAACGTGTCTTTTAACAAACTGATCCTTATCCCCAATAGACAGATTAATAAATATTATTTTCTTCCAGCCAGGTAAGAAATCCCATTATAACATGCAGGTGATTCTAGTAGAGAACAGGTAATGTTTTTCGACAATCATAAAGTGTTGATATTTTAAGACTCCCACAGGCTCCAACGGAAGACAATAGTGAAATATTTCAACCTTTAGCCTTGAATTGATTTTATTTATTTACTTATTTTTATTAAAAAAATAAACCTTCACAGCACATACAAGGGCATCCCGAATGACCCGGTCAAGGGTTTTCATGAGGAGATGAAACCCAACTGATTTCATCCACGGATTCCTCCTACGCGAGACCTCTCTCTCTCTTCAAAGAGAGGGAGAGGGAGAAAACTTTAATTATGTTGAAATCCACAAAAATTGTTACTTATACATTTATATCCATACGTATTCCACCTATACCCAAATTTGGGTTGTCTTAAAAGATGTATAATAATTATTCATTTCGAACTCAACCACCAGGAAGTTGTTCGCCAATAAAACAAAACCAAAAATCTTGCAAAACGTATGGCACACGCGTGTAACACTACTTCCATTTGAAAGGATTAAAAGAGGAAGGAAAATCGACCCAAGTTCCCAATCCTCATTAGTACAGAAAAAGAAAAATTGAATGAGAATTCATCCCATTAGTTTATTGGGGTAAAACAGAATAGAAAGCGCTGTCCTAAAATTCATGCTGGCATATAGTCATTTCCAGAGCCCAAGAGAAAACTTGGCTACAACCCAAAATCTCATTCTAAACACTCTACAGTGACTTGTTTAGGTAACCCAAACAAAAGTGAACTTCAACCCGCATTTGGAAGCAACAGAAAATGATTACCCAGTTTGTATTTTCAAACTGTATTCATACTAAAAACAGCATATCAACAACAGCCCGTAAAAAGTTCCATATCCTTATTTCCTATAAGGAGAGTGATAAAATTAAAACCGGGTAGAATATACTAAATTTCCTGCCCATGAGACATTCAACCATGCTCAAGCAGGTTACTCATACTACAAGTTGTAGCACATACCCTTTAACGTTATTTTCATAGGAAGTAATATTTCAGAAGTCTGATTATATCCTCATATTTTATCATATTTTCCTCATAATAGAATTTACCCAAACCTTGCATAAGGGTTTAAAATATACCAACCAAATTACAAAACTCAAGCTTATTATGAACACATATTGGTACTCGGTTTTCAATTCCAGAATGCAACCTCCATTGATTATGAGATCCACATGCATGCCACAGCATTGTCAAAACAATATACTTTCCTACCAATCACCTCAAACTCAAAAAGAAGATCCCGAAGTTCTGTAGCACACTATGCTCGTCACAGACTGATATAGGAAATCGATTTAAAGGAAAACATTGGAACCCAAAAAAAAAAGTGTTATCTTTCCAACTAATACAAGAAGCAAAGACTATTGTTTTACCCAGTTTGGAACAGCAGGCACCAAAGCAATTACCAGAAAAACCCTTCAAGATGCCATAACAGAAGAGGAAACAAACATTCATTTCATGACAAAATAAAATGACAGCAGAAGATTGCAAGGGCAGGTTTAACATGCCTGATTTGGAGCTTCTACAAGTCGCCCAGCCTCCAACTCTTCTCCAACAAAGCACCAGCCGTCTCCCAAGACATCTTCTCCAACATTGCATAGATCTCCTGTGCCTGTGGGTGTGATCTGTCACCTCTATGAGATTCTCTTCCATGAGTTACATCAGAAACAAGTAAGGTCCCAATAGATAATCTTTGTAATAAATTTCATCAGTCTCCCGGTAACACTCTTATCGCATGCACGATTTTGATAACAATATCTTGAAGGAGAATCCCAAATTTGAGGATGCATTCAATACTGAACAGGTAACAACATTGTTGGACAGCCTGCTTGTTGGAAGCGCTCAAAGAGGCGCCACCGTACCGCACGCGCCGCGCCCGGCTAGAGCGTTGTTGTTTGTTGTCGTCAGGCTGCGGATTCCCAACAAGAACACACCCACAGCACCCAATAAAAGTGGAGTAACACGCCACGCTCACCAGTGCACCGTGCGCGCTGCCAACAAAAGAAACCCGCGCCCCTTCTTCCCCCAAAACGCATCAGCAAAGAACAAAACGAAGTCCTCACGACCACAAAAACGAAGTTATCCTTCACCCCACAGACCCACGCGGCCAGGGCAGGGAAAAATGGAGGCGTCCAAGATTTGCGCACCCGCAAGGCGTGAGGAGGGTTTCATCATGCGGCCAAGGAAGACACAAAAGGACGCGCCTGTAACCTCGCGCACTTAAAACGACCACACAGCAAGGAAACTTGCAATCATCTTACAAATGTGAGATTTTCATCTGGGCGCGCGACCCCCAATCCACTGAGCACGCAGATCCCCAAACAACTGAGCACGCAAATCCCCAAAACAAAGAAAACGTGGCTAGCAAGCCATAACGAATCACGAAGACAAAACGCAGGCCAAAACCCAATACGATTTCAAACACGTTTCCCCAGATCCCAGGGAAGGTCCAACACGGTTTACAAGAAAAGACGTCTATTTTGGAGAGAGATCCGTGTGTGAAACACAAATCCTAAATTCTCCCCATTCGAGCACGCCTTAGAAGATTTTACAAACCTAAACCATATTTAATTTGTTTGCCTTAAATGCCGAGCAGGATGGAGCTTCATCCTCATTTCCCAGCATTAATTTATGTAATCGCTTATCAAAATTTAACAACAGGGTTGGTTTCAAATCGACGCCGTAAGGCGAGGTTAACGTCGACCGATAAATAAGAATATTATTATTATTATTATTACCACTTATTAATACTTATTACTCGAAATAACAAGAGCCAACTCGCGAGCTCAATAAATCGAGCGCACAGTTCTCCTTTAATAGAAGGAAACGAAATGGGTGAGACGGGAACACCCATTGAAACACCGACACGACGCGCGGAGACAAGACGGAGTGGGAGAACTCTAGTCATTTTCTGTGGCAAGGGCGAAGCCAACGAGAGGTCAACACAAGCACCACAACGTTAAAAGCTTAGCGACATGGACGTCGGAGAACGGGCATTACAAAAGGGGGAAACCAAGGACCAAACATTGTGGTTGGGTTTTGAACGAGTAACCTATTGAATTTTTCACATTTCCTAATTCGACTCTTTAATCACAACTTGCACTCACATGAATGATGCAAGTGACATGAAGACAATAATATCAAGCACATATAACAAGTATTATTTTGGTAAGAACTATTCCAACCATGGAATAGGTGTGGGACATGTAGGTATTTAATTACCACCTTATTTCTAACTTTTCATTCATGTCTTTGTCTTATCTGACAAATTGAACACCATCCAATTGTAATCCTTGACTCCGATGCATTTTGATAAACGACATCACTAGGGGTGTTGATTTTTCCCCGTTGTTTCCAATCACATTTCAAGTACTTTCCTTTAAACAATCACCATAAATAGTTACTCCTCCCTAACATTGCCACATGATACACCACCACCCGCCGTACTATTTTTAACTTCTATTCCACTCTCTCTTCCTCCATATAACAAACATATCAAATACCTTAAACAACACAAATACGCTTCTTATTTTCCTTCCCTTTTCCACAAATATTTCTTCCTCTCGCATCCCTTGCAGGTGTTCACATCGCACTTCTCGCATGTGATTACTAGTAGATATTATTTTGGCATTATTCTAACCTTATATTCCACAAATTGATGCTGAAAACCCATGGTCTTTATTAATATCTAAAGTTTATCTTTGAAATTGTTTTTATATAATTGATAATTTGTATATGAATAAGAATGGATCTAGAAATGATATTAACAAATTTTAATGTTCAATTTGAGAGGATTCGTAAAGAATAATCAGCTCGAAGATTTCAAGAGTTTAAAGTAGATTTTTCTTTAAATATATATGTACACTATTAGAATAGTGCACTAGTCGATTTGTTAATTTTGTGCTTTCTATGATCTTGTGCAAAAGTGTTCAATTTGTTAAAGCCCCCTGTCCTCGATTTTGTTAATTTTTCATTATCTTTAATCTTGTGTAGCATGTTCAATTTGTCAGCAAGCTCAATTTTCAAGGCACTTAGTTTGCTAAGGTGTTTAATTTGATAATGTGCTTAATTCGTTACAGAGAAAAACACTTAATTTCACTAATGTTTTTAATGGGCTTCAAATGTTCGTAAACCAATGTTCAAACAACAAAATTTCTGAAGAAATAGTGATAAAGTATTTGGTAATCGACATTTTTATACTATGCTCTAAACAACGCACTTGATTTGCTAAAAAAAAAAATAATGCCCTCAATTCCTCTAATTTTTTTCTCCTAAATTTGTGCAAAGTGTTAAATTTTTTTGAAACGCCTAATTTACCTAGGTTCTCAAATAAAGATTCTCAATTCACTAAGGTTCTCAATTCATCAAATTACTCATTCCAATAACATAGTCAATCTACTAGTTTGCACATTTCACTAATGTTCTGTAATTTCTTAAGTTTTCATTTTTAATCTTTTTCTTTAATTTTATGGGATTTAATGTCCTTTAGGTTGATGAAGAAGTAAATTCATTAATTTCAATCTTGATGTCTTCATGTCATCATTAGTGTTATCTTCATTTTAATTTGACCAACTCAATTTTTTGTTTTCATATTATTTTTGAAAATACCTTTGGTCAAAATTATTTATAATTCCACAAATATGCATGGATTCACTACACATGCTAGAAGATTATCAATTGAGGTTGTATTTAACGAACAATTATTGTGTGCATAGCATATCAATAATTTCATTGTGACCATATGTTATTGAATTGTTTGTTATGATCCAACAAACCAATGTGAGGGAGATCAATTTTAAATATAAAAAGTAAGATTTGTGATTGAAAGATCTCCGCCTTATTTTAAAAATATTTATAATCTAAATGTCTACTCGAAGAAGTAAATCTTAATTTTCTTGTTTTGAAAACTTGGCTATTTCTTAATAGAATTGAAGTGTGAAACGTAAAAATGGATCCATGCAATGGGCAACTCTATTATATTAAAAATAATATATTATGCTTAAAACATGAATGTGAGATTAAGCTTTGGCATGTGCCTGCTATTTTTAAGATTACCATTTTTAGTTTACAATTATATAATAACATCTTGGTTGTTGTTGAATAGATGTCGTTTGCACACATACACACATATAATTTACTTGAACTCCCATACCAATTGAAGAGGGTATATATATAGCAATAAAAATGAACAAAAGTGTAGATCCAAGCTAAAGTTAAAGAAAACCCCATGTTATCATTCACAACCTTACCTAATGGCACCATAACTTTCAGCATAATTAAGAAGTCTTTAACTACCATTTATCACCCAAAAAGGCTACATAGTAGCCAAAAATAACATCCAAATCATCGTGCCAAACATAACCAAAGTTATCAATGAAGCCCAAAAAATAACATCAACAATAGAGAAATCCATTAAAAACCATAACAAAATTTTCTCAACAAATTAATGCCGAACAATAATCATACACCCTAACATCCAATGCATTTGCATCAAACTACAAGAAATCACTCGGCCGTTTAATGGTTCTAGACTTCAACATCATAATTACACATCCAATCTATACTTAATGGTGCACATAGACTCTAAACCTTCACAAACATGACTTAAGAATGAACAAGGTAGATAAATAATTCTTATCAGCATTAACATTAGCCAATAAACCAACCGCCAAGTTACATTCCATATAACAGTGCTTGAATGTAAAAAGAAAAATGAGACAACCAAAATTCTTTCCTCGCTCCAAATAATCCCTAATTTTTAGTTCAATATCTCTCCTTTTACCATTGTACCAATGAATACCAAGGAATCCCCTTCAAAAAACACCCTTTATAAACATTTGGTAAGAGCTAGTTTCAAGTCTTCAACTAGTGAAATTTTTCTCATCATCATTATTAGTTGCCCTAAGAATAAAGAAAGAGCATCTCCAAAGGAATCTACCTTTCTTATTGTGGACTCAAAAACCAACCCTAAAAAGCCTAGGTTTATTAGAACAAACACCATGAAAGTTTATTTTTACAGTTCCTCCCCACGATGTATCCATCTAGTTATTTGAGTTTATTTTGCATTTTTTCTCCTCATTTAAGCACAATTTTTGGCCACGTGCCTAAGACTGATTTTCTTTACATTTTATATTTTCCTCGTAATTTTTATTTTAAATGAGATTTTAGAAGCAATTGCAAATTTAGCTTTTATCCAACACTTTTCCCAAGTTGATTCTTTTTCTTGGAATATTTTGCTATTTATTTTCAACGAAGGGTTATAGATAATCTTAAGAGTGGTTGTCTTTCATATAGTGCTAAGATTCTTATTGCCATAAGACCAAGTTGTGAATGTATCGCTCATTGACTATAAAAGTACCCAAATTTGATCAAATTTAGATAGAAGAGTACACCATATTTGTCAAGGATACTTATAGTGTGAGCGTAAATGATTCATTGTCGACCACCTTCTTTACATAAAACACATTTAGATGGACCATTAAAGCCCAATCTTTAAAACCAATCATGTCTCAAGACCCCTTCTAAGAAAACCACTTAGGCAAATAAGTTAGCATTTGGAGTAAAAACAATCCTTTGCCACTTTATTTTTATCTTTGTTTTTTCAAAATTTACTAATTTAACATTTATTTCATGTTTACTTGACTCGCCTAACAATTTCAAGTTTAAGATGTTTTATAAGATTAATTGAAAAGAAGTACAATAATAAAGAACAAAATATGAACATTAATACCGGCTATAATATATGGAAGATTAGGGAGGTTCCAAAATCCACATGTGAACATTACTATTATATACAAAAACAATGCTTTGCCGATACCACTAAAAGGCACATCATATTAGCATATCATCATATCAATTCTCATACTATACTACATCTTAAGAGTCTTGAAACAACTATAATGATAATGACATCAAGTTTTCAATGACTATTTTAACTACATATACTTCAAAACAACACAAGACAAACATTCAATGTTGGATTGAGAAAACCATCCAATAAACATCTTATTCTTTTGGAGCCCTTTCTCTCCATGAATATGGGAAAACATGAAATGTTTCCTCTCCATCTCCTCATATTCCAAGAACACTTATGCTAATAAAGTTACAAGATTTGTCTCTATTTAATTTTTATCAATAATCTTCTTATTGTTAACTCCCAACACGTGACAAATTATGTCTATAGTTTACTCAATCAATGCTTTTATTGCTTGTGCCTCCAATAGTTTCCAAATATTTTCCAATCTTCTTACAATGCTAAATATCATATGCATATATTTCGATGGATAAGGTGTTTCTTACAATAAACATGTTTGTCTATACACCAATCAATTGGCCAACCTTCATAGAGTCCAAACTTAGGGTCGACTCACCTAGTGTTGTGACCAACACGCCCAAGTTCCTTTTTTATGAATAGGATCTTATATTATATTAACAAGTTAAAATGATACAAGATAATTTACAAAAAAATGACCGATATGGAAGCACGCTCCAAATCCACACGATCAAACTAGGCCAAGCCTAGGAAAGTCTACTATAACAAAGTAACAAAAATCCTGAAGCAATGAAATTATGTCGTCGGTTCAACTTGTTGATTAAAAGAAGGAAGATCATGATCATCAGGCCAGCCAGCCTCAGCTTAGGTCCTCGCACTGCTCGGCACATACCAACCAAATCCATGTAGGCTCCCCTCTTTGGTATCATCAACAGTTCCTTGAGTGGGCGAAATGGCCAGAGACATTTTGGGAAACTTATCTAATGAAGGCAAGAGGTGTCACCCGTCATGAGTGTGTGGCTTAGAGAAAACCGACGAGCCCCAACCGAGCTGGTTGGGTGGTGGAGGGGTACCCCAACCCTAGTGGTGAGCAAGTGGCATAGGGGAGAAGCTCCTCCATCGAGGATAACCGCATAGGGACCAGAAGAACACGGCCGAAAGAGTGTCATTGCGCAAGTGGCTTTGATGACCACCACCCGGGGATGACCGCCATGGGGTGAGGAACGCCGAGGGGGTGATGGCCTCATGAGTAATATTGCAAGGGGTGTCGCCCCAATGTCGAAGGAGAATTCACTTGCAATGGGGAGCCACCTTGTTCGCTTGCATGTTAATTTGCAGTAATATATCCAAGATCATCACAAACTAATTATAAATAGAGAAATGTTGATCAACTTCAAAATTAGAAATTAAACAAGAATTTCGTTCTTTCCAAAGCCAGAAAAAAATTTCCCCTCTGAAAGCATGCCAAATCTGGGAGAAATTGTGAGGCATTCTAGGGTTGTCACCTAAAATAATATGATGCTAGGTAAAACATTCAGGTTTGAAGGGGAGAAATAATGAATGTATCTAGTTCCAAGCCTTTTTGGATTTACTACAATACTAGAATAGGTGACACAAGGTTTCTAAGTGTCCATAAAAGGGGAATTTGGGGGCTGAAACACCAAGATGAACCAAACGGGCACCAATCAGAAGGCCTTGGTGAAGAACACACCACAAGAAGTGTGTGATTTTGGGTTCCACACATGTGTACTGTGCCAGACAATATCGAATCTCCTTCTCCAACTGGAAGAAGAAGAATGCACCCCCACCGATTGTTATGTTTTCAAACCACGAGAAAATGGGGCAAGAGCCAAGCATAACCTTTACTAGCAAAATAATTCTAGAAAGGGGTGTCCACATACCACTTCTAGTCTTTCCACCAAGGATGAGAGGGAAGCATAAAGATTTTTAAGATTTTGTGGCTCATATGATCGGGAATATAAGAAATGATATCATTGATATCTTTGGCGTGATCCTCGACGAGATAGAATGAATTTAGCCTTAAGCTCATTCAAGGACGCAAAGCGTGAGTATGTTTATAGAAAAGGTCTTGGATAGTGCAAATTTCATGTTTGAAAACATAAGCACTTGAATCCCAAAACCTCAAAGCAAAGCATTGATCCTAGAATGAATAACGGAGACCATCACAGAGAGTGGTGATTAACTAAAAGGCCTTACTGTAATCCATGGCTCAATTTTCTCCCAAGATTTCTAGATGACTTTGAGCACAAAGGTGTCGACCACTTTTATTGGGATGAGAGCAATGAGAATATTAGAAAAGCCAACTCCTTTTCAGGACAATCACCATAAGGGGAACCTCATTGATGACTTGACATAGAAGCACTTTCCACGCTTCTTTCCCTTATACCTGTGTGAATTATTCATTTGGTGCATTGCAGGTGCACATATCCTTGTCATATAATATCAACGAAGCCTAACCCTCTGGATTCTCTAGGAATACAACAAGTTTCCCATGCAACCCTGTGAAATCCTTTACCGGAGAAGGAATTGGTCTAGAGATAATCTTTGAGCATTTTTTCCAACTTCTACATAATTTTTTTGGAGGGGACCCAACAAAAAGAATAATAAATGTGCATGGCTTCGAGCACTTTGGAGCAAATATGGAATTTTCCCGCTAAGGACAAAATTTGATTATTTAGTATTCCATTTTTCGAGCCACCCGTTGCTGACAACATACTAGTGTTTTGCAAGTGAAGCTTGAAATGAAAAAGGAATACCAAGAAATTTAAACATCTCACTATGGTAGATCATCCTTAAATCATACGAAGCCATTAGGGGGCCGGGAGGAAGGATTGCCTATAACATTGCATTTTTCGCCATTGAATGGAAGATCCAGAGGCTAAACAAAAAGTTTCAAGGAATCGCATGGCATTACTAATGTTAATTTCATCAAAGCTATTGGATTTAAGCTTCCTAAATCTCCTTTGATGGTAGAATATTGCATTTATGAAAGTATTAGGTTATTTTATTTAATTCATGTTTTGATACATAACTAGATTTACATTGGATTTGTGATTTACCTCAAAAGGATTTATTTTTTTAATTCCTCCATCAATTCTATTTTTCAATGTCATATTTCTTTAAGTGATTGTTTTCTTAACTTTTTTATGTTTACTCTATTTGGTCTTGTTCCATGCTTGGTTTTCATTATTTGCCTTCAGTTTTTATGGTTTAGTCTTTGGTGATTCTAAGATCTTCTATTCTAAAAATGAGTTTCAATAGCTTAAGACTTGGAATGGTTTAATGGATGCAAAGAATAAATAGTTATTGAATAGTATGTATCTTTGACCGTAATATAAAAAGAGGTGTCTATTGTTTGAAGTTTCATAGACAATCTATCTGGTCTTGTTTTGTGTTTTATTTTTATTATTTGTCTTAATTTTTATGATTTAGTATTTCGTGATTCTAGTCTTCTACTCTAAATAAATAAGCTGAAAATAGCTAAATATTTGGGATGGTTTTATTTGTGTAGAGAATAAATAGTAATTGGATGGTATGTATCTTGGTTGATCTTGTAATAAGAGGTGCCCATTTTTTAAAGTTTCACACAAAAATTACAAGAAGATTGATCTAGGGCATAAATGAGAGCTTATGGACAACCGTAATTGTTTGGTTGAATGGGTTATTGCAGGAAACCCATATTAATGATAACTGCTAAAATGATAAACCAGAATGCTATGAGATAAGGATACCCAAAGGAGAACAATAGGAAATATGCTTGGAATTGTAAATTTAAAAGTTCTATTATGCAACAGTTTGGTACAAGATCCAAGAGTTCAGATATAAATTTATGTCCAACTCTACTGCACTTCCTTCTATGCTCTATGTCAATTCTCTTACTAAATATCTTACAAATAATGGGAGAGTATGTTACTATATACTAGTGTAGAGGATGAAGTTTTGATTAGGTCGTTACAAGAATGAGATATAACCACTTTGTAACTAATCATGTGTATGGTTTCATCTTTAGATAACACTAGTGTGCAGTTGCACAAAATACTGTTGAAATTTTTGGAGTTATGCAATACTAACAAAGAGAAGTAATTATATCGTAGTATACACATGGATATGGGAAGATATTGAAGATGACATACGGCATCGAGTAATGTCATTTCATGAATGTGAAAATGATCAAATCCTCCTAGATTAATCACCTTTCCTTATAGAGAAATGGTCCTCATTGCATTTAGTTGTAAATTAAATTATGGATAGTTGATGGTAACTTGCACTTTTGTTAACCATTTTCTATGGAAATGTACTTAACATGCTTTGACGATTTGAAATACAAAGATCTCTTATTATCTGGTATGTTTGACCTTGAAATTAATGATATAATTTGACTATGTTCAAATATTGCATTCAAGATTAATATCTCTATTAGAGAGTGTACGAAATGTTTAAGGTATCTAATAGTGTGGAAAATATTGATGCAAGAGATCAATATTGAATATTGGGTACATAATAAGATAAGAAGGAAAATTAATATCAAAAGTGTTATCTTCTACTTGTTTGGTGACTATATAGGACCTATACCAAAGTCAAAAATATTTGTAGTAAGGTCTTATCAGTCTTTCCTTCCGCAAATGAGTCCATACTCAAGGACCACCCGAAATGGCATGCATTGTATATTGATCACCTCCCAACTTATACTTATCATTTTCCTTCTATAAAATGGTCCACACTTTTGATTGAATGTACTCAAAGAATTTAAGAACTTTGTCGTATCGCTTTGAGATGAAGGAGTTGCTACTATTGATTGTAGTACAAGATAAGCTACATCAATGGATGCCAAAGGATGGAAACCCAAGGAAATCTAAAAGGATTATACACATTAGATATGTACAAAGACCTATTGTAGCTATGCTTAATGAAAGGAAGGTTTTCATCCCATGTGTTTTGTTTATTTTTATTGTGCGGTTTGAGGAGATACATGGTCATCCTATCTACCACTCTCATATTTCCATCATTTTGAAGATGGAATATAGTATACTTGTTCAACTTTTTGTTCTTCATAGATCAAAGTGATTTCTTGAAATTACTCTTAATCTTGTGTCCCTATAAGAGATAATTGTTTGTGGTAATATGAAGTGGACCTAGACACGATGAAATATAGTTGAGTGGTTTATATATGTGAGATTGCTTTCTTACAAGGTGTACAATATTTGAGAGTCTATAAATGACTACATAAACACAATCATTACTATGTTTGGTATTAGGGTAGTTTGAGATAATACCCAAAAGAGGTGGATAAATACCTTGCTCCTTGTTGATCGGTTTTACTATTACACCGACAATACAAGAACATTTGATCCGAGGTGTGACCAAAAAAAAACTTTTGTAAAGCCATAATGGTATTTTCTAGAAACCTCGTTTAAAATGATATTCCCGTATTAGTTTGTCTCTCTTTCTTGCATGGTACACAACAAACCAAGATGATATAGGATTCCATCATACAAGTATAAATTTTTAATTGATTTACCATCAAGAAAATCATAATATATTTATATAGATTTTGAATCACTTGGATGTAATTCTAATCAACTGTTTACTCTATGTTCAAATGTGTCAAGCATAATGAGGATAACTTGAACTAGAGGTGGACTCAAATAATCTAATGATGAATTTGAGGTTCCCTTCTTATGTTTGATGTCAAGATGGAAGTGTTAAAGATCCAAAGACCATTTCTAATGCCCCTCTTGCTTTAAATTTTTTTGAGTATGCAAAAACTAAATAATCTTGTGTTTTATGTGGTTTGTGGTTTCTTTTCTCAATATCCCTTGTTAAAGAAAATGGGATTAGGCCAAGATGACCTCTTCAATACATATTATATCCTCAAAATGATGGATCTATTGGAAAGATGAATGAACAAAAACAATTTCTTCTAAAAAATCACAAAGCATACAATGTACTAGGAGGAAGAGGTTATACAATGTTCCCATACACCCCTCCAATTGCACTTTTGCACTAAGTTGTTGTAAAATCCTCCACAAGTGTGCTTTTGCACTCAAAACTTCTCAACATCCTCATGAATTGTGCTTTTGATCATGTGTTTATGCATTTAACCTTTTTCCCTCTCAAAACCATTTTAAAATGAATTAAAGTACATTTCATCCTCCTAAAAGCATTTTAGAACCACAACTTGGAAAAGTGTTCATTGTTTTGCTCCCAAAATCATATTTGAATCTCTTCATACAAAACTAGATTTCCTAAATAAAACTATGCACCTTAAGGTGGTTTTTCAATCATATCTCATAATTGTCCCAACAAAATCTCATGAAACTTGGTCTAAATTCTCCTCTTCCAGGTGCTTTCACATTGATGGTCTTCTCATTTGATATGGTGGCATGATTTATTTTTCTCGCCTTCTAGAGGGTTTCAAGTGTTTTAGTTCCAAAAACCATTAAAAATCATTATTTTGGCACTTCCATAGATCTATTTTCCTCCAAAACATATCTTCATCATCTCTATATACTTATTTTGCATCATGAAGTTCAAATACTCTAGATATGAACCCATCTTCATTTTGGTCACTGACTTGCCCAATATTGGGGATAATAATGTTTACTTCATGAATTTCAGTGATCTCCGGGTAAAGATGGTAGAAAACAACCAAATTGAGATGGCAGACAAAATATTTTGTGATGGTTTGTATAAGGTTATAGGATTTCCATTATCTATTCAATGTGTTGACCTAGTTTTGGCATGTTCAAACCATTATGATCCCACCAGCCATGAGATCAGGGCAGTCAATGACACACTATCGACCCAAATGGACCCATTAATATTGGTATCACATTTGGAATTCATAGGAAGAAGAATTATTTGGTTTTAAATAAGGAATATGCTTTAGATGAATGGAATAACTATGATTTCAAGATTCATAATATATTAGTTTACTCTTAGTTAAAAGTGCAAAAAAGAGGACTATTAAATATTCGCAAGAATATGATGAGAGCTGAATTCCACAAAACACTTTAAGATATGATCGTTTTCTTGAGAAGAGTTATGGGTGACCCCACTACATAGATATTTTCCCCATGTATGGCTTATTTCATGACCTAATACATGAAGGATTGCAACATATTGATCGGTGCCAAATTATCCATAATAATATACAAAATGCCTTGTTGAATGTGGCTTCCACAAGTGAATTTCATATGAATTCATATCTAGTGTATTCCATCGCAACAATCATAATTTTGTTGGGGTTATCTTATAAAGGGGAGTGATTAAGATAAATGTAAATTATGTGCCTAATTTGATTGCTATTGTAGTAGTAAATAAATATACAATTAAGTACAAAAATTAACCCAAGCAAAGCTAAGAAAGAAAGTATGAAACCCTAGGTACAAAGAAGAGGTAAGATGACTTAGTTGTTTCATAGTTAATCCTCGACTGTGCTAAATTTAAATTTCGACTAGATGAACAGAAAGGGAGAAATCTCACATATAACCTTAGAAAAATGTGTGAGATGACGATCTTCTTGGATTGGGGTGCCTAGAGGGGGACATGGGCACCTCCAAGTCCCTTAGGCCTATTTCTAGGCACTTGTGTCTGAGGAAATTCTCAGAAAACCTCCTCTTAGTGGTCACAAGGTACTCTATATTATTCACCTTTGGTTGCTAGTATGTCGCACAATTTTTTTCGAGGTTGAAAATAACCCGCAATAAAGATTCCACCTGTAAAACCCTTAAAGAGACATCAAATCATAAAAAGAAAGATGCAAAATGAGGGGTCGGACTGTGCTCAACTATGACAATGGTGATCTTACGACTGAGCATTACACTACATATCAAAACCAATTTATTTATATGTGTGTGTGTGGAATCATGCCCTAGGTGGCTCTTGTGCGTGTCACACTTGATAACGAGAAAAGTAGCTAGATGTAAAGAAATGTAATATATGTGTTCATGGAATAGAATGAGCTTCCTTCTATGAAGTGTGTATGCAGAATAACCAACCCTTGTGTCCCTGGAAGGTGATAGATGGATGTAATGGAGGTCTTATATGCTTGATGGATGTAACCTTAGGTGGTGATAACTAATGCTTAGTGTTTGGTCCCTTATTATGATCACATAATCTTATATTTATATGATTCCCTTGCTTGAATTTTTTTATTAACTCTAAAAATGTCGATTGCCAAAAATATAAGATTCTCGAACACCTGGAAAGGACCCAAAAGATGTGAACAAATTATACCGAGGTTAGGGGTGCCTATGAGGGGACAAGGGTGTTGGTGTCTCAGGATGATAAATGCCAAGGTATAAAAAGGAAGATTGAGCAAGTAAGGGATAAGACCAAAATTGCTATGCCCTTAACCTATTGCTTGTATTAGGATATGAGTATCCGACTTGTGGCTTACCATATCATTTTATTATATCATTTATACTTTATCATACTTAATAGGTCGGCCTTGGTGATGGCCATAGAATATGAATAGTATATATAGGAGATTGTAGGTAGTAGTTCATTATCATTTGAGCATTTGAGTCTTATTAAATGGTTTTGGAGGTTGCCCCCTCGAAGTGGCGAAGCTATTAAAATTGCATATTGAGATCATAATTCTGAAATATTGTGTTATTTAGTGTTCCATTGCTGCTCATAATCTAAATTATACTAGTAATTTCATTACAAGTGGTATCGAGCTACGATCCGGGCCAAAATTAGGCAAAACCCTAATTTTTTGTTTCCCACAATATATTTCAACCAAAGTGAATTGCTTTGGGAAATATTTTTACTTGAGTTGCGAAAAATGTCAAGTAAGGTTCCTTGAAAATTTCAGACTTTTTAAATTTATTTTTCACAAGTTATTACAAATTTAGGGTTTTTTATAAAATCGCTCCCTAGGGTGCAAATTGTGGAATTTTTTCAAGTTCTTTACATTTTCGGAAATCTCTCAAAAAAATAGTATTAGTATATTCTCTGTGTTTTTTCCTGTTCGGCCAAATTTGTATCAAAACCCTAAACCCTAAGGTTTGATATCATGGCGGGGCCTTCCACAAGAGCAAAAAGAATCCAGTTACTCCAGGTAAAACCCCAGATAAAGATGGGATAGTGATTGAAGAGATGGAGTCAAAAGGGGTAAATACAGATTCCTCAGCACTAGGGTTTACCTCAGTTGATCATAAGGTGATCCAACTTGAGTATGAGCTGCGAAATGTACAATCTGAGATGGCCTCTAAAGGAGACATAACCCAAATCAATCATCAATTGGATGATATCATGAAACATGTAAAGGGTAAACAGTATGGCCCAAATCTAGCCCATATCAACCAAGGAGGATCTTCAGTTCAAAATCATGGACAAAATAACCATGTTGGATCACTTTTCCAGCCCAATCAGAATCCAACTTATTCACAACCACAGAACATGATGCCGAAAGTGGATATGCGTAAATTTGATGGTAAAGATCCCTGAATTGGATAAATCAAATGGAGAACTTATTTGAGCTACATCAAACACCATCAGTCAAATTGTGACATTGGAATCCCTATATCTTGAACTGCACCAATTCGTTTGGTATCGATGGTTATGTGCTCAGAGGCAGAAGAATGGTCTCAAGTGTCACTTGGATAGTTTTTACTTAGGAGTTGCAATTGCACTATAGTTCCAGTGTTTTAGAGAACTACTTTAGTCAATTAGCAAACTTACAAAAACAAGATCACCAAAGATTATGTGCATCAATTCCAAAACCTATCCTTAAGGATGGAGAGAATATCCCAAAAGAGAATCGAATGACCTATTTCTTGGGGGTATTAAGGACCACATCAAGCATGAGGTACGTATGTTTAATCCACTCAATCTTTCTGATTCTATTATCATGGCACGTCGAGTAAAGGAAAAAGTTCTTTGTAGTAGGAGGCCACCTTTCATTAACACTAGAGACCGTAGTATCTCTTCCCCTTCATTTTTAGGCCAATTAGACCGACTCCTCAACAAATGGAAGAAAAGAGAGAAAAAGGATTATGTTTTAACTGTGACAACAAATATGGACCAGGACACAAATGTGTTGAGAAGAAGTTGTTCTATATGACGGAGGTAATGAGGATGATGAGGATGCTGAAATTATAGGAGAGGTCAAGAACCAAAAGAGAAGATGAAGTAGAGGATCACCAACCTACAATTTCTTGCCATGCATTATCGTGTATTAGTACTCCTCAAACACTCAAGGTTATTGGCTATCTAAAAAATATAAGGTGTTAGTGTTGATTGACTCGAGGAGTACTCATAACTTCATAAATAGTAAGTTAGCTACCCGCCTCAATTGTTTTATTTACCCAACTCCAGAAATGCAAGTTATGATTACGGATGGTGGGATAGTCAAGTGCACAGAGAAAGTGCCATAGTATCAAGATTTCTATGGCATACTACATGTTAGACTCACCTATGTTTGTTATTTCTATGGGAGGGGCAGATATTGTTTTGGGTGTCCAATGGATCACAACCTTAGGTACTATAGAGATGAATTTCCAAGAATTGTTCATGCGATTTCATTCAGATGGAAGGACAATATAATTGAATGGGATGGTAGCTAAGTCTCCACAGATTATTAGCTCTCATCAGATGCAAAAGGTTCTCATAAAAGGAGTAGATGGATTTATAGAAAAGTTATTTTCCATAGAAGTACAACATACAGAGTCTTCAATGCCACCCGATCTTCAAAAGATTGTTGATGCTCACTCATCTATTTTTGATGCAATTCCAAAGGGACTACCACCAGTTAGGGATCATGATCATGCCATTCAGTTGATTCCAGGGAGCCAAACACCTAATATCAGACCATACATATACCCATATTCCTAGAAAAGTGAGATCGAGAAAATGGTTTAGGAAATGTTGAAGGCAAGTATCATCAGGCCTAACCAAAGTGCATATTCTTCACTAGTGGTCATGGTACGTAAGAAGGATGAAACATGGAGGATGTGTCCAGATTACGAGAACTCAACAAGTACACCATCAAAGATAAGTTTCCTATTTCAATTAATTGATGATTTACTTGATGAATTGCATGGTGCTATTTATTTCACAAAATTAGATCTTCGTTGGGTACCATCAAATTAGAATAAAAGAGGAAGATGTTCATAAAATGGATTTCAAGACTCATGAGGGCCATTATGAGTTTTTGGTAATGCCTTTTGGTCTTACAAATGCGCCTTCAACCTTTCAAAGCTTGATGAACACTATTTTTAGGCCATTTTAAAGGAAATTTGTATTATTTTTCTTTGATGACATATTGATTTATAGTAAGACATGAGAAGAACACTTAAAACATGTAAATAAAGTGTTGGAAGTTTTGGAGAAACATACTCTCTATGCAAAGCCATCCAAATGTTATTTTGGTGTACAAGAGGTAGAGTACTTTGGTCACATTGTATCCCATGAAGGCGTCAAAGTTGATCCTCAGAAAATCAAAGGTATGGTGGAATGGCCAAGGCCAAAAACTCTCAAAAATCTTCGTGGGTTCCTAGGACTAACAGGGTACTATAGAAGATTTGTGTGGGGATATGGTAGAATAGCAACCCCACTCACTGCATTGCTAAAGAAGGATGCCTTCCATTGGACATACTTAGCCACTAAATCCTTTGAGAAGCTGAAGGAAGCCTTGTGCAGCACCCCAGTTTTGGCTACTCCCAACTTCTCAAAAACTTTCATTATTGAATGTGACGCTTCAGGATTAGGATTGGGAGCAGTTCTAATGCAAGAAGGAAGACCAATTGCATTTGAGAGTCACCAATTCAAAGGAAAATATCTGCTCAAACCTATCTATGAGAAAGAAATGATGGCTATTCTTCATGCGGTCAAGAAATGGAGGCCCTATCTCATGGGTAGACACTTCAAGGTAAAAACTGATCATGATAGTCTCAAATACTTTTTGGAGCAAAGGTTATCATCTGAGGAACAACAAAAGTGGGTAACAAAAATGTTGGGTTATGATTTTGAAATCATATACAAAAAGGGTAAAGAAAATGTAGTAGCTGATGCGTTGTCCATAAGGGATACATCCGCAAATGCCTTATTATGTGGAATGTCCATGTTGATGGCTGATTGGGTGGATGAAGCAAGATTGGAATGGGATCAAGACAAGGATACACAATCTCTAATACAAAATATCAAGCAAGGATCTATGACATCTAACAAATTTGAGTGGAAAGGTAATGCCCTATGGTACAAGGACATGTTATACTTGAGTAAAGATTTTGAGTTGAAGCATAAGATTCTTGCAGAGCTACATGCCTCACCTATTGGAGGACACTGGATTTTTGAAGACATATCATAGAATAAAAAGATAATTCTTTTGGGAAGGACTCAAGGGGGATGTACAAAATTTTGTATCAAAGTGTTTAGTGTGCCAACAAAACAAAGGGGAAACAATTAAGACACTAGGTTTGTTGTAACCCTTACCAATTCCTAGCCAGAGATGGGAGGAGGTCTCCATGGATTTCATCACCGGATTGCCTTGTTCAGAGGGTAAGAATGTTATTTTCGTGATTTTGGATAGGCTCAAAAATATGCCCATTTTTGTGCCCTATCACATCCATTTGCAGCTAGTATAGTCACAACTATTTTTTTGGAGACAGTTCAAAGGCTACATGGAACCCCAAAGATAATTGTAAGTGATCATGATCCTATTTTCACAAGTAATTTTTGGACGGAATTATTTTCATGTTTGGGTACTCAGCCTAACTCATAATTCATATTATCATCCTCAAACCGATGGGCAAATGGAAGTGGTCAACAAATGCTTAGAGGGGTATTTATGTTGTTTTGTATCGATAATCAGAAAGGTGGATTAAATGGCTACCACTTACGCAGAATGGTGGTATAACACATCTTTTCATACCTCTTCTCAAATGACCCCATTTTTAGCATTATATGGTTACCATCCACCTTCTATCACTTCCTCCCGAGGGTGCAACTAAGGTCGAGATGTTGAGGAACACATTCAACATCAACAATGTGTTTTAACTAGTTTGAAAGAGAATTTAGCATTAGCACAAAACAAGATGAAACAACAAGCAAATCAACACCGTAGTGAAAGACATTTTGAAATTAGTGACTGGGTTTTTGTACATCTCTAGCCTTACAAACAGATGTCCCTAAAGCAACATAAAAAGGACAACAAACTTGCTCCTAAATATTATGGCCCTTATCAAGTTCTACAGAAAATTGGCAGTGTTGCTTATAAACTAGAGTTTCCTCCATCTTCACACATACACCCAATATTCCATGTTTCATGCCTAAAGAAGGTTATTGGATAGAAATTTGAAGCCCAGAAAGAGTTACCATAACTTGATGAGGAAGGAAGAATCATTTTGGAGCCAGAGAAGATTCTACAAACACGTACTAAGAGGTTGAGAACCAGAGACATTAAGGAATATCTGATCAAGTGGAAGAATCTGAGCATAGAAGATGCAACCTGGGAGGATGAAGGTTTTCTGCAACAACATCCAAGATTATTCAACATTGAGGACAACATTGGTTTGAAGGGGAAGGGCATGCTACACCCTTAACCTATTGCTTGTATTAGGATATGAGTAGCCGAATTATGGCTTACCATATCATTTTATTATATCATTTATAATTTATCATGCTTAATAGGTCGGCCTTGGTGATGGCCATAACATATGAATAGTATATATAGGGGATTGTAGGTAGTAGTTCATTATCATTTGAGAATTTGAGTCTTATTATATGGTTTGGAGGTTTCCCCCTTGAAGTGGCGAAGCTATTATACTTGCATATTGAGATCATTATTCAAATATTGTGTTATTTGGTGTTCTATTGCTGCTCATAATCTAAATTATACTATTAAGGAACCAAAATAGCTAGAAAGGACCCAAAATATGTGAACAAAGTATACTGAGGTTAGGGGTGCCTAGAGGGGACAAGGGCGTTGGTGTCAGGATGATAAATGCCAAGGTATAAAAAGGAAGACCGAGCAAGTAAGGGATAAGACCAAAAGTGGAAACAAAAAGCAAAGAAGTAGGCATGGTCATAAAATTAGATATGAATAAAGATTTTGACAGTGGTCTCATAGAGCGTTCCTAGACAGTAGTTTTAGAGAAATTTGGCTTTACTAATCACTTTAGGAAAATTATCAGATCCTACATCTCTACTCCTAAATTCTCTATCATTGTCAATGGATCTCCTGTGGGATTGTTCTCTAGTAGTAGAGGAATCAGGAAAGGGTATCCTCTCTCCCCTCTTCTCTTCATCATTATGGCTAAAAACCTTAGTCACTCCATCTCCAGAGCCATCTCATTGGGTTATCTCAAAGGATGTAGGCCTACTTCTCCGGACATCGGTGTATTAAATTAGCAATTTGTTGATGACACTATCCACCTTCTAGATTCTCTTCGAGAAGCTAAGATGATGAAGCTCCTTCTTGTGACTTATGAGGAGGCTTCAGGGTATTAAATAAACTTTGGTAAAAGCTCTGTATATTTATTTAATACGCCCCCTAATATGCAATGAAGAATAACACAAATTCTAGTTTGTGAGATCAACCCCCTCCCCACTACTTATCTTGGATTTCCCTTGGGTACTAGTAAAGTCTCATTAGATTTTTGGAATTATTTGCTTGACAGTTTTCAAAGGAAGTTGGTGGTTGGAAGGGATCCATCCTCTTTAATTCCGGGAAATGTCTTCTTATCAAAATTACTTTGTAAAACCTTTCTATTTGCATCATGTCTATGTTTTTCATTCGGTTGTTGTCATAGATATAATTGAAAGAATTTAGAAACACTTCTTATGGAATGGTACTGAAGAGAAAAACATATTTCACTTAGTGGCTTGGAACAAGGTCTGCACTAATAAGAAGGTGGGAGGGTTAGGCATCAAGAATCTCAAAACCATGAACACTACCCTCATTGCTAAAATGAGTTGGAGATTGTTGAAGGAAGAACAAACTTGGACAAATATTATTAGATCTAAGTACCTAGACCAAGGTAATCCTTAGAGATTTCTAAGCCTTGAAACTCTTTCTCAAGGCTCCATATTTTGGAACAATCTGATCAAGACCAAGAAACCCCTAGAAAAAGTTTGCAAACTGAATTTGGGAAATGGAAAATACATCCTCTTCTGGGAAGACAATTGGGCTGATTTCAAGATCTGAAAAACCATCCCTCCTAGGAACAACTCAAGAATAGATGCATATCAGCTATTGGGAAAAATTTCAATGACTATATCTGTAGCATTAATGGAAGATTGCAATGGAAGAAACTCAATTCCATAATTCCTTATTCGGATGATCTTCTTGAAGACATTCAAAGAATTATTAACCACATCCCTATTAGTCAATCACAAGCTCAAGATGAGTTCTTATGGGTTCAATCTTTTGATGGAGATTACACTATCAAAAAAGGTTATCAAATGTTCATGGATTCCATCCCCTACAAATTTGATTGGAGCATAAACTGTTCAAGGATCTCATCCCCCAAATTAACCACTTCCTTTGGTTGGTTCTCGAATAGGAGAATCCTTACCATTGATAATATTACCAAGAGAGGTTCCACCCTTCCCAATAGATGTTGCCAATGCAAGCTGGAATTTGAGCCCATTCTTCATATTTTGTTTTCAACGCCCTATAGAAATAGCTCTGGAATGTTATTTTTGAAAGAATTAGTAATATTTGGACATTTCGAATGACATTCTTCAGCTTGGGAACTTTGGAAACCTCCTTTTAAGCACAACTTACTTAGAAGGATTTGGATACTCATCTTCCCTCACATCCTGTGGAGACTTTGGAAGGATAGAAATGATATTATATTAAAAAAAAATCATAAATCCTACAAGAGACTTCTCACTGAAATTACAATTGATGTAAAGGAGAACATTCTTAAATTTAATCCTAACAAATACTCCAAGTTTTCCAAAGAGGAGGAGAGATTTCTCAACAATTGGAACATTGAGATTGATAGTGCTAATATTTAGACTCCTAAGGTGGATAAGTCTCTTATCCAATGGATCCCCTCCGAAGGCCGACACAAGCTCAATTTTTATAGAGCCTCCAAGGGAAACCCCAAGAACTTTGGTGGAGGAGGTCTTATTCACAATCACCAGGTGACCCCTTGTTGCTTTCGTAGGTCTTATGGGTGTCAAAAGCAATCACTTTGTCGAAGCACAAGTTGTTATATGGGGGATTAGAATTGCTAAGGATCATAAAGTTAAAAATTTAATAATTGAGGGGACTCCTCAACATAATTAAAAATATCAAAGATACCCATCCTCCCAGCTGGACTATTAAAAAAATTCATTAATGAAGCTAAGGAGATTTGCAAATATTTTGATAATGTTATGATATCCCACACGTATGCATCGGGAGGGTAATGGTGCAATGGATGCTCTAGCCAACGAAAGGGTGAAATCTAACTAGTAATTTTTTTAGAATGATCATATTTACATCCATCACACAAATCAAGTCATCATTGCCCAAGGATGCCGAAGCCACCTATCATATCCAATAATTCTCGACAAAGTGGTCTAGGCATGTGTTTAGCCACTTCTCAAGTTAAGCCACTCTTGTGAGTTTAAACTTGCTCAAACGATCTTCATCTCCAAACCGAATGGGCTCTCATATCAATGAGACGATTGATACAAAACCTTTTTATCTCTCGCAATCAATTATTTAGATATTGGTGAAAATTTGCTTTCTTCACTATCGATTTTGGAGCCTCTATGCAAATCCGTTCTATAGTGACCACTAAGCTATCATTACCCTATGTTTATCTTTTCTCTCAAATATGGGTGGACAACCTTGTTATGTTGAGCCCATTTGTGATCCAGATTGGAAGGAGAACACAGTCTTATGGAATATTCTAGATGTTGATGGATTCACTGATTTTATTCAAAGAATCAAATGCCATGACATCTAAGTCTTTTTGAAATTTAATCTTAAATGGAAGGATAGGGTCACCACCTTCAGGGGAAAGGAATTCATCATTACTAAGAACCTCATTTCCTTCATCATAGGCCTTGGTATGGAAGGTATAAAGTTTTACAGGAACAAGTTTGATAAGGAAGCTGAGGAAAAGAGGTTTGTGGAGGGAGATGAAGTCTTACAAATTGGTAAATCTAGACTGCTCTACTCTTCTCTACCTTATCCTTACAAGGATGTTGCCAATATGTTGGTTAGGTATGTTACTTTGGAAGCCGTACTCTACATTGCATCTTCATCATCTTGTGTTGTTGAATCACTTGGTGCTTGGCTAAGGTTAGCCTTGCTTATTACATTTTTCATTCTTTGGAAAATTTTGTGTTGGAATTACAAGCCCATGCAGAGCCCTTCCGCTACATCAAGGAGTTATTTTCCTACTGCAACAATACTTCAATGACGTTACTCTCAATGACCTTTCTCCCCCAACAAACCAAAATCGAACCAAAAACCCCAATGTTTTTGCACTCCCACCCCCTCCCAAAATAGTTCTACGCAACATGTATAAGGGTAAGAAGATTACGGTTGAAAGCCTTATAAACATGAGAAACTCTACCCCTAAACCCAATATTAATAAAGTGACATGGAACCCCAATTGCAACATGTTGAGGTTATTAAAAGCATCGAGACAAGGTGGAATTTTTGTTCAAAGATGGCACCATGAATGATTCAAGTAACACGACCTTTACCAAACTGGAAGAAAAAATTGATAGCCTCTCCAAGAGGTAACATGAAATGGAGAAGACAATGCAACATATTATTAACAAACAAGTCAATCAATTGACCATGCACAAGGATTTTCTCAAGTTTATTCAAACTCAAGTTAAACAGATTTGTGAAGTGAGTGGCATATCATAGGAGATTTGGAAAGAGGGAAAATCCAAAAACAAGGTTGTTCTTAAATACAAGGTAAGGACCTAGAAAAGTAAGTGACACTCAACCTCTTCAAGGCTCTGGGTGAAGCTAAGAAGGTCTTCAACGAGGTTCCCATATAATTATCTCTTCTAGTGTGGCATTTTTTATTTTATCTCTCAATATGTCATTTTGTGGTTTTATAGTTGTTGTGGAGCTATGTTTTGGTTGTTGTTGGGATTCTTGTTGCGAGTTTTCCCTGCCAAAATTCTCAATGTTTATTCTAGCTCTTTTAGGCTCTTGTTGTTGGGGTTTGGCCCCCACTTTTGAAAAAAACCAATGTTCTCCTCTTGTTATTTCTGGCTTCTGAGCCTTTTGTACCATGGGGTATGGTCCCCTTTAAAACCATTTATCCTTAATAAAAAATAGAAAGCAAAGAAAGGTGGCCAAAGACATGGGTTAATTAGTACTTTTCTTACTTAGGAATCATATGAATAGTATTATGTAACCAAGACTAGATAATTACCCAAAGTGTTTGATTTTGTGTCTATAGGGAGAAGGGTGAAAATGGGAGAGTATGTGATCATTACACCCAAATCACTCACAAAGGAAGTTTGCAACATTTCAAATGGGTCACCGATGCTCTCACCATGGTTGTGGTTAGATTAATGGAAGGCTACACTGCATTGATGATCTCAAATGATGTTGTATATCTTATTAACAAGTATGAGAGATAATTCTTTGAGTTTCAAACTTTCACATATATCATATTTGGTGGATTTAAAGGCTATCCACAAGATTCCCATGTGTGCTACTAACAAGTTGGTTCTAATTGATCTTTCTAGGTAATTTGGAATTGTTCATGCTAGATTGAAAGTGATAAAATTCAAAGGTGTGAACTTTCCGATTAAGCTCAAATTTTATTATTTTAAAAACTATCAAGATGCTCAAATATTGAGTCAACCATGATCCCCTTCAATCTGCACTCTTACTCCAAAAGAACCAACTTTGATAGTAAAGGTTTTTTCAAGAATAACAAGATATTTACTTGTATTGACACTCATCAACCTGAAATTGAGGAATTTTGGGATGATTATTTTGATGATCTTGAGGTTTTTCAAATGGATTATATGAGGATGACTATTGATTAAATGAAATCCTTCAGGTGGAATGTGTAATTGAAGGGCTGATATATGATGTTAGTGACTTGATTGATCTACAATTCATGAAACACATGCAAGATTAGACACTAAATCCTATTGATTGGTCTATTAGGGAGGCATGTGATATCATTTACCACACATTTGTAGTGTTAAAGAGATGTACAAAATGGTTCCTCAACAAAGTATTAGAATTCATTTCCTGTGATAAAAGCATTGACTCTAAAACTGGTGAAGGAACTTCCCACACCAAAATTTATAATTACAGTTCAAAATCACCTGTTGTTGAAAGCCATGATGCAACATCAAGTACTCCTCACAAGGTCATTTATCCTAATAAATCACACATTTCCTCATCTCAAAATTTCATGTAAGAAGGAATCCTACAAATTCCCTTGAGCTAGGATACATTGTCATCTCTCCCACAAAGGACATATAATTTTTTATGGAATAATACATATGCCAATCCTTTTCACTTCATGAAAATTATCCTCATGGGAATCATCCTATTTATTTTTCACCATCACCTACCATTCATATCCCTTCACCCATTCAAGTATTCCCCTCATCCTTCTCCCGCACCATTTCAAACCTTATCACCTTCCCTCTTCTTCTCATTTTCCTTATTTCTCTTGGATCTCATCATTGATAGAAGAGAAGAAACAAAAAACTTCCAAATATGTTACCCCTAACTATGATGCAATAACAAAGCACTTGAAATCAAGTAGAGCATTAATTAAAATCTCAAACCACTTTAATGTTGGTCGGTGAAGTTTCCAAAGCACAATTTATGGAAGTGGCTCGACCACGTGTTGAAAGAGATGAGGTAGAAATGACACTTACTTATTATGATCTTAGTATAATTATAATAGGAGAATCTAGTTATGAGGAGAGCATGCACAACCTAAGAGAATCAACTATAAGAGTTATGAAAGAGAAGAGAAAGGAAAGAAAAATCAAAAACAAATTTATGAACAAGTACATTTTCTTTCTTCTTACATGCAAATAATTTTAACCCAAACACATCTTCTTCTTCTAGAGCTTGGGCCACCTCTCCTATCAGTAGCCTTGATCAAAATTCCATGAAATAAGTCCAATGATCCAGTAAGCAAGGGATGGTTACAAAGTCATGGGTTGAAAATATTCTAATAAATGGATGCAAATTCATCCAAAAAACAATAAGGTATATGAGTATGTTGAGACAATAAATCTATAAAACAAAGGCACTATGGAGGTAATTGATGTTGAGATTTCTCAGTGGGAGAATTTTATTCTCGATGTTTGATTCATGGAAAAATTAGAAAAGAATGTTTTGTTGTCCAAAGGAGTATTTCTATGAGTATAATATGATATTTCAAGAAAGAGGGTATGAACTATTGAATGGAGAATAAAGATTCTCAAATAGGTAGTCAATGATCTTTCTTCACTCTCGTAGAGGAATTACATGCTGAAATATAAAATTTGTGTTTATTTACATGACATGGGGTGCTAATTGCTTGATGAAAATAATTCCAAGATGAGAACAACTGAAGAACTCAAGGAATAGTTCATGAGAAACATCAAGGATCAAATTTTTCATCCCTAATGTTTTAGTGTTGATTCAATCAATACGATGGCCATAATTTACAACACTATTTCAGAAGCAACCATAAAGTTCAAAAATATGTTTGGGAAAGGAAATAAAATCTTGGTAGAAATTGACTCATGGATTGATTTTATGGAAAACATTGTTATTCTGCGTGTGAGTGTGAGGTCAAGGATGTTTTCACAGGATTTTAGTTGCATATGCTTTGAGCATCAAGGTTTCTCTAGTGCAACACATTCAAGGTATTCATAATTTACATCTCCATCCATGGGATAGTCTCTTCTTCCATTCCCTTCTTGCTTATCCCCACCTTATATTTTCTCATAAAAAAACATTTTTCTTTTGTAAAAGTGACTTTTCTCACTTAGTGATTTCTATTTCTTTGTTGGGGTACACTTTTCTAATTTTTTCTTATTCACTTAAATGATTTCATATTATTCTATTGTAAAGTTACTTTTCTTAAAATAAGGAAAAGTGTCTTATTTTAATCTAGAATATGAAAGGTCACATGGGAATATGAAAATACAAGCAATGAGACTATATATTAGAATGACTTCTTCATTCCAAGGGATCGATTATTTCTCTCTAAAGCAAACTGTTTTCTTCTATTTTTCATCGTATTTTCCTCCAAGTATCCTCTTGATACTCAACTGAGCATATTACAAGTTTTGTTACAAGGAAACAAGGGATTTGTACCTATTGAAATGAAATGAGAATCAGTTGTTTAACTTTGTGTTAATTTGTGTTATTATTTCATGATCCTTATGTGATTACATATGTTTGCATGTTTCTTCTAATTGAGCTGGAAAACTATTCTAAGTTATTGGTTAATGAATTTTTTGTTTCATTTATTAGTGTTAGGAATTAATAATATCTAATGCGGAATAATTCCTCAAAATCGCAATAATAAGAAGTATGAATAGAATTACAGAAATGAAAAATGCACAACACGAAGACAATATTTAACGTGGTTCACCCAATGTGGGCTACATCCACCAAGAACACTTGCTCAGATTTTATTACAAGCCAACAGTCTTCACAATTACAATAATCAGATCTTGTTTGGAGCTGCGCTCAACAAACCCTCCCGAATTTGCACTTGAATTCACACACACTATTCACCTTCACAAAACACACTCATATAAATCCTATTGTATGTCCATCTATTTATAAGTACATCAATAGGTAGCCGAAGAGGTGGTTTTACAAAACAATGGGTACCGAAAAACCATGGGCCCAAAAACAGCCCATAATGGTTACCCATTACCCATGGGTTAATAAACCACCCATGAAAATTTGCTTGGGGCTTCACCCCCGAACCCCCTTGACCCGCTCACCGGCGAGCGGGACCACCGTAAAAATATCCGAGTGTAACACATGGAAGGTGTACCAAACTCTAACATGAAAACAAGCTCCATAAACATAACAATCTCCCACTTGGAGACTGATTTCCCATTGAGCAAGCTTCTCAACCCTTCACTGTCATCGCGAAGGCCAACCAAAGCTGAACATAGCTTTAGTTTATCCCTTGTGACCACCTTGGTCATCATGTCTGCAGGATTTTGACTGGTATGAATCTTCTCCAACTTCAACTTATCTTCCTCCAAAGTTGTCCTGATGAAGTGATATCTCAACTGTATATGCTTCATCCTAGAGTGGAAAGCAGAGTTCTTAGCTAGGTGTATAGCACTCTGACTATCACTATGTAGCTTACATTCCTCCTTCTTATGCCCCAACTCCTCAAGCAATTGTTGTAACCAAATCATCTCTTTACTTGCCTCTGTGGCAGCAACATACTTAGCCTCCGTGGTTGACAAAGCCACCAGCTTTTGTAGTCATGAAATCTAGCTCATTGTTGTCCCACCTACAGTGTAAATATAACTTGTCGTGCTCCTCCTGCTATCTACATCTCTAGCCATGTCTGAATCTACATAACCACGTAAAGTGGTGTTTGATCCACTGTAGCACAAAACTATCCCCATGGTCCCTCTCAAATACCGAAGGATCCACTTTACTGCTTGCCAATGCTCTTTACCTGGATCACTCATAAATCTACTCACAGCTCCCACTGCATGGGCAATATCAGGCCTAGTGCACACCATAGCATACATCAAACTACCAACCACTGATGAGTAAGGTACCTTGGACATCTGGTTTCTTTCCTGCTCTGTCTTGGGACACTGCTCCTTTGATAACTTAAAATGGCCTGCCAAAGGAGTCCCAACCGGTTTAGCATCATGCATGTTAAACCTATCCAATACCTTCTTAATGTACTCTTCGAGATAAAGTCACTTCCGTTCCTTCCTATCCGGAGTTATCCTCATACCAAGGATTTGTCTGGCTACCCCAAAATCCTTCATATCAAAGGATTCACTTAGTTGTTTCTTGAGTACTTTTATTTCTGCATGTTTTTACACTTGCAACCAACATGTCATCAACATACAAACACATAGGATAATATAACTTCCATCCTCAAATTTCTTTTTGTATACACGCAATGGTCGAGAATGACATCTAATATAACCTTGCTCCATCATGAAGCTATCAAACTTCTTATACCATTGACATGGAGCTTGTTTGAGGCCATAAAAACTCTTCTTGGTTTGCACACCATCTCCTCTTTACCTTTGACTTCATATCTTACAGTTTCTTTGCATATATAGCTCCTCCTCCAAATCACCATGGAGAAATGTAGTCTTTACATCTAGCTATTCTAAGTGCAAGTCTTCTTGCTACCACTATTCCAAGAACAATTTAATAGAAGTCATTTTTACTACAGGAGAAAAAATCTCATCAAAATCTATACCTTGTTTTTGTGCAAACCCCTTGACCACCAATCGGGCCTTATATCTTTTCTTTCCTCCTTCTTTGTCTTTAACTCTGTACACCCACTTGTTCTGCAATGCTCTTTTGCCTTAGGTAGCTTCACCGAAATCCCAAGTTTGGTTCTCATGAGAGACTTATGCTCCTCATCCATGGCTTGCTCCCACTTCTTACTGGCATCTACCTACATTGCTTCATCAAAGCTCTATGGCTCTCCACTATCAGTGAGTAATAAATAATAAAGAGAAGAAGAAAAACGTTCGGGTTCTTTTCTTACCCTAGAAGACCTCCTCACTGTAGGAGTTTGGGGTTCCTGTTGAGTAGGTTCTGAACTGATTCATGGGTCACTTTGTCCCATCCGGAAGATCCTCTACCACTGCATATTCTTTCTTGGATTCTTCCCTATTTTCTCTGTAATTGTTGTTATACATGACTTTCTCATTAAAGACCACATCCCTAGACCGAATGATTTTCTTGTCCTTAATACTCCAACATTTAAATCCAAAGTCATCACCACCATAACCAATAAAAGTGCATTTTTTTGATTTAGCCTCTAGCTTGGTCCTATCATCCTTGTCAATATGAACAAACACCTCACATCCAAAGACTCTAAGAAATGAGTAATAGACTTTCTTACCATACCAATCCTCCTCGGGTATGCCTCCATCAAGGCACTTGAGGGTCCTCTTTTATCAAGTACAGTTGTGCTCACCTTTGCTACCCAAAAATAAAGAGGCAGTCTTGCATGTATCCTCATGCTCCTAGCACGTTCCATTATTGTTTTGTTCATCCTTTCTGACACCCCATTCTGTTGCGGGGTTCCTGGAACCGTCTTTTTCCTGCGGATTCCATTCTTAGAACAATAATCATCAAATTCATTACAATACTCCCCTCCATTATCTGACCTGAGACATTTTAACTTAAGACCTATTTCATTCTCTACTAAGGCTTTCCATTTAACAAAAGTATCAAATACATCATATTTGTTTCTAATACAATAAACCCAAACTTTCCTTGTTGCATCATCAATAAAAGTAACATAATAACTTGAACCCCCAAGAGATGATACCTGAGCTAGCCCCCACACATCAGAATGTACTAGCTCTAACTTACTCTCTTTCTTCGTAGGTCCAACCTTGAGAAACCTTACTCACTTTTGTTTCCCATATATGTAGTTCTCACAGAAATCCAAACCTATTTCTGTATATCCAGGAAAATTCTTCTTTATGATGTCCATGCCCTTATGGCTCATATGACCGAGCCTATAGTGCCATAATGTTGTATCTACATCTGAAGCCACAAGATTACAATCATTAGTACTATCAGTGGATAAATACAAGGTTCCAACCTTCTTACCTCTTGCCACCACAAGAGCACCCTTGGTAACCTTCCAAGAGTCAGTTGTAAATATCACAATACAACCATCACTTCCCTAATTACCCGCCGATATCAAATTTCTCCTTAATGTAGGCACATGTCGACATCCTTCAATAGCCATGTATTCCCATTCGCATCTTAACCTGAACAGAACCTTTTCCAACTATCTTTGCAAGGCTCATCATCACAAGAAAAACATGCCCAAAATCCCTTGAACATAATCAACAAAATAATGCCTATGTGGAGTAGCATGAAAAGAAGCCCCTGAATCTAAAACCCAGATTCGGTAATATTATGCAAAGAAAGAATCAAAGCATCTGGCATACATTACCCGATGCCACATTTGCCTCCTTATTTTCTTCATGTTGTTTCTTCTTATCCGAAGCTCCAATGATCCTTTTGTGTGCCCGAGACTTTCCAAAATTCCAACATACAATCTTGTTCTTGGATTTTGACCTTGCCGATCTTTTGATTTTCCACGGTTTCCTCTATTCTTATGTCTCCCTCTAGTTTCCTTGTCAAGCATTCCCTAAAGTAGAAGATTCCCCCGAGCTTTTTCTTCACATTTCCTCGCTTAGAATCACCCCTACTGACATCCTCAAACTTCAACTTTGAGTTAGCTGGAACCGAGTTGCTTACCGCCATTACTAGGCTATTCTAACTTTTAGGTAAAGAGCACAAAATTAATAAAGCCCTAACTTCTTCATCAAATTCTATTGTAACTGAAGCTAGCATATTCACAACCGTATTGAAATCATTTAAATGATCTGCTACTGAACTATTCTCAGACATCTTCATATTAAACAACTTTTTCATTAAAAATATCTTGTTAGAGGCAGAGGGTTTTCATACTGACTTCCTAATGCATCCATTAGATCTTTTGTAGTCTTTTCCTTTGAAACATTAAATAATACGAAGATGCAAGACACATTTGGATTGTCCCAAGTGCCTTCCTATCCAGCAAATCCCATTCCACATCTGTCATGCTCGAGGGTTTGTTCACCTTCTCAGACAATGGAGTATAAAGATCCTTCTGATAAAGGTAATCTTCCATCTGCATCTTCCAAAGACTGAAATTCTACCTGTTGAATTTATCAACCCTAGATCTTCCATCATCTACCATAGCTCCCACTCAAGCTAAAAAATTTCCCTACGATTCAACACTTCAGCAAACCAAACCAGGCTCTGATACCAATTGTTAGGAATTAATAATATCTAATGCGGAATAATTCCTCAGAATCGCAATAATAAGAAGTATGAATAGAATTACAGAAATGAAAAATGCACAACACGAAGACAATATTTAACATGGTTCACCCAATGTGGGCTACATCCACCAAGAACACTTGCTCAGATTTTATTACAAGCCAATAGTCTTCACAATTACAATAATCAGATCTTGTTTGGAGCTGCGCTCAACAAACCCTCCCGAATTCACACTTGAATTCACACACACTATTCACCTTCACAAAACACACTCATATAAATCCTATTGTATGTCCATCTATTTATAAGTACATCAATAGGTAGCTGAAGAGGTGGTTTTACAAAACAATGGGTACCGAAAAACCATGGGCCCAAAAACAGCCCATAACGGTTACCCATTACCCATGGGTTAATAAACCACCCATGAAAATTTGCTTTGGGGCTTCGCCCCCGAATCCTTGACCCGCTCACCGGTGAGTGGGACCGCTGTAAAAATATCTAAGTGTAACACATGGAAGGTGTACCAAAATCTAACATGTGAGGCTCCATAAACATAACAATTAGCATAACTCCCCTCCTACGGAATCTCCCTCTCATAACTCCTCTACTTTTTCTCCTTCTTTTCCTATACTTCTCTCCTCTCCTGCTCACAAAGTCTTCCCTCTCTAATCTATCATTGCAATTACAACAAGGATGTTTCTAAACATTCTAAGATTAACCACCCTTGAGGTTAGAATTATTGTATTTAATTTCCAAATTTCAATAAATGGGAGTCATTGCATTTAGTAGTGGAGGGACCTAGTCCTACAAAAGTTGATGAAACCAATATTTTACAACATATATTTTCCTTGGCATTAAGGGGAATTTTGTAATCTTCCAGCTAACCTACTAAATGTAATATATCAACTTTTAAATTTTTTGAGGTAATTATTTTTTCAACTAAAACTTATCCATTTGTATGAAAAACATTATTATATTAACTTGCACGACTACCATTTTTTGTAAAATGGGTGGTTGTCTTCAAAAGATATATCGGACACAATAATTGAGTAAGAGAGAAAATATTACATATATCATTTGCAAATTGAAAAGGGTATTCCGACCTCTTTCATGGATTCTCAAACTTTTCTATTAGTTCATTTGGTTGATGATATTAAAATGGCAGTGTACATAACATGTGATGGATGTTTTTTCCAGAGAGGTACATGAAGACCCTAAAGGGATTTATAAGTCGATTAACATGTCCATAGGGCTCTATTATTGAAGGATATATTATTCATGAAATATTTTTTACATGTTATAATACATCGGGAGTAATTTACACAAATACCATGCATTTGGGATGTTGAACATGGAAATGAAAAATTGGAGGAGAACCTTCTTGGAGCAAGAAAATTTGTGAAACTTGGTATGTATTGAAATTCATATCAAACATATATGATGTATGATCAATGTGTGTAGCCATTAATTATTTATTTACATGTTTGATTTTCATGTCTTGTTGAAAAATATTCCATTGAGAATTTCATGTTATTCAATACTTCAAAGATGGTTGTGTGGCTTCAAAAATATGAAGAAGAAAATACTAGCCATGAGATTTGAAGGATTGATTGGAGACAAAAACATCCACGCAAACCACTCCCACCCAATATGCAAATATCATTGTCTAACCAACCTACTTTTGATTGCATGGTTTCATAATTAGAGAATCTTCATTCCATCAATCAAATGGAAGTGATGAAATAAGCATTGGACATAGTGTGAGGATGTGAAGAATTGGTTAGTTGTTGTAAAAAAATTCATACATAAATGTATTATATTTTTTTGAAATATGTTAATACTATCTTAAATGATTTTATATAATGAATTTGTGAGTAAATCGTTAAAAATTTAGTTCAATGGAAAATATTTCCATGTGGAAAATATTTACAAGAGAAGGGTATTTATTGTGGAGTTGTTATTTGTAAGAAAGCCAACCAAGCTAGTACCAATGACAAAAATTTGGTCTAAGGGTGATTAGATTATGTTGAAAATATAAAAGAAACAATAAAAATTTATTATAGAAGTTTTGCAGTTTCCATATTTTATGTGTACTTGGTACCCTTCTATTGATAATGGATTTTTTAGAGTTGACAATGAGTGTCGATTCTACTTAGTTAAATTTTCTAGAGCGTTATCTGAGGTGAAAGAGCCATAAATGTTACCTCAACATTATGATAAGGTATTAATTTGTGTAATTTTTCATATGTATGTCTTCTCCTTTCTCTTGTGCACAATTTCTATATGTAGGTCTCATTTTTCATGAATTAATTTTTTAAACTATGTTTATATAGGTCTTCTTATATCATGATATAGAGATAGAAGGTAATTGATAGTTTGTATTTCATTATGAGCCAAGGATGAGACATGCTTTTATTGCAATAGTTTTGTAACATGAGAATAATGGGGAACAAGTGATGTTTTTAATAAAGATAATGAACATGATTCTAGTGATGAAGATGAACTTGTCAAAAATGAAGAAGATCATCATATTGATCAAATTGATGATCAAGGTGAAGCTGATTTTGAAGAAGATGATGTTGATGAAAGTGATGGTGATGAACTTCACAAAGTTGTAGATAATGAAGATGATGATGAAATGAATACCGCAATAGGCATATATTTTTACAACAAATGAAATATTCCAATAGATACATATATAGAGAGAGAGGAAGAAGAAGGGAACATTAGTTTTGACTACAAATCCAAGTCATGTAATCGACGAGGATTTTATGGAAATACAAGAAGATGAAAATGAATAGTTGAAAGATTTGTAAGTTTATTTATTGTTATGCTAATTCATTTACTCAAAATTTTGTTTTGGGTTATCAACATCCCATTATATATTTGTAAAATTAGTTTTGATTTTATTTGTAAAATTTCAACCGACATAATTAAATTACAATGTAATTCCATATGAAAACGTGATTTATTATACCTCTCTTATGCTTTGTTGAGATAGAATATATTTGTCCATTTATAGAATTTGAATTCAACTCAATTAACTTGTAAATGTAATTTATTTTTTAAAGTCTACCCTAATTTGGCATATCACTAATTTGGTATATATGAAGTGAGATGTGGGTGACTTTCTTTTTATCGACCTCAAATAATCATTAATTTGGTGAACGAAACTTACCCTATTGGCCTCTTATCAGTTACTTTGTAAGTGTAAATATCTTATTATGTCAACATGAAATAAACACCAATTTAATGTATATAAAGTGAGATGTAGGTATTTTTTAGATCAAGGTCAAATACATAGCAATTTGGGGCCCAATATTATACTTGTTAAATATTGGCACCCTTTTTGTGAAATTACCCAAAGTGTTTGTTGTCCAAAATTACACCCCACTTAATTTTGAACAACTTGTCAAAAATTACTTATCCATTTTTTCTCGGGAAAGTTGTAAAAGACTAAGCTAGTCTTTTTTGAGTGCATGAACCTAGTGTTCATGCAAGTTCTCCTAACCCATGGAACAAAAGGAGCATCATTTTAGACTTGCGTGGATTTTCGAATTGGTCCAAGCTAGGATTGTATTTGGCAGAGCTGGAAATAACGAAATTTAGTGTTTTAATGGTTCTTCTAACCCGTGGAACAAATGAGAATGGGTTCGTGGCTTAGGCTAAAATCTAATGGAGACAGACCTTTATGACATGGAAAAGTGGTGTTGCATGGACTTAGAAAAACTAGGTATCTCACAGAGTTGGTCAATTCCATGAAACAAATGGTTGTGGTCCACCAAGGAGAAGCCATGATACATAGGGAGTGAAAGTTTTAAGCGACCAAATTTGGAAGTCGCGAAACACTAACTTAGTGTTCCACAGATTTCTCAATGAATAGTGTTTCACGGACTTAAAAAGTTTGCGTAACAAAGGAAACATGCCACCAAATATTTTTAAATCCACATTACAAAGTGAAAAGTTACAAAACAAAACTATCACATTTGAAATACACAAAACAAAGAATCTTGTGCTCAACATATTGAGAGAAATCCGTATATCAAACAGGAATTCATGGAACAAGCAGTATCCATGTGAAGTCTGCATAAAAAAGAAAGAGTCCACATATCAAACAAAATGTGTGCAAGACTTGAAAAATTCAAGCCAAAGCCACGGAACATGGAATACACTCATCAAGTCACAAAACAAATGAAAACAATCGTGAAGTCTGTGGAACAAAGCAATTTTACACATAATGGTTGGGTTTGGTTTTTTTACCATAACTTTCTATTCATGCATCCATTTCACCTCAAATCAAATACATTGGAACCTTCATGGAAAGGGAGGTAAATGATGAAGTTTTTTTGGATATTACAGTTGCATAAGTTCGGGGAGGAAAAAGTGCCATTTTCATAGAATGTAATGAAAATTTTGACAACTAGATATGTTGTTTTGATCCTTCTTCAACCATGGATGCTCTTGGAGGCAGGATATTCTCTCTTTTCCCCACCAAATGATGATTTTTTGATCTATGAGCTGTGGAGTGAACACTTGGCCATTTTTCCTTCCTCCATCTTGTTGATCACATGGTTCTCCATTGATTCACTCTTTTGCACACGAGATCACAAGATTAGCCTTTAATTCAACACATGAAGAGTATATTCAATTAGGTTTGAGAAAAATTGTATAAGAATGAAGGTTTGACTTCATTCTTTCAAGAGATGGTTAGAGGGTGGGAGCTCAAGTTAGAGTTTGGGGTGTTCCATTGTAGGTTAGGTTCTACAAATATTTGGTTCCATTCGGAGTTTATGCAAGGTGGTTGTAGCTATACAACCATTAGTAGGATTTGAGATTCATTTTCTATATGTTTCCCTTGTCTCCTTTGCAAATGAACACACATGATCAAACTTTCATGTAAATGTTTTTTATTTCTTGTTGTTAATATATCTAAAATGATTAAATCTATTTTCTCCTTTGTAATCTTATGTTTATCATGCTAAAAACTACAAGGAAACATTTTTTAGTGATTTATTGATTTGAGTATTGAAGGAATTTTGTTTGGTAGTGCATATCATGCAACATTTTCTTTAGTTATAAATTCCTTTCTATAATTTTCTAGGAATGAACATTTGTTATCTTAAGGTGTCCTTTGATTTTAGGGCTTTGACATGATCAACACATGTGAAATTATCTTCTCAGTGTTTGTGCTATGTTTTTCAGGATTATTCTACATTTTTACCTTTATTTGGTGTCAATGAAGGCAAATAACCTTAGAAGGGTAAGTTTCCTTTGATTTCAGGTTTGTATGCAACAAAGATATCATGCCAAGATGGTTAAGGTAGTTACTTCTCCCCTTTAGTCTCCCCCATTCCCCCATTTCCATCCATCTCCATCTCCCCTTTCATTTTCACTATCCATCATTTTTCCTACCCTTTTTATATTTCATCATCGCTATAAATCTTACATGAGATATGCTCAAAAAAAACACAACCTTTGCATATTTTGATTATTTTTTCCCATGATTTGTGAAGATTAACATCCCAAACATCATTACACACCAAGTTGTCAATAGTTTCTTTGGAAGTGGTGTTTGTGATCACATTCAATCTATCTTTAATAGCTTGTGTCTGAGTTCCCAAGTGTTTGCAGTGATTTTCTGATCACTCTCTTGAGTGAGCATTGCATTGAGGGGTTACATTTGGTCTCAGATTGACCTTCCCAAACAATTTGATAGATTAAAGCATAACATCTCCCTCTCTCTTTTGAGATACAACTTGGGTCCTCTCACCCTAGTTTAGGTAGAGCCATAAGTAGCAAGTGGACAACCACACCCTTAGTCAAGTGCCTCTGGTCATCCCCAAAAGGATCGGTCAAGTAAGTGAATATATACCCAATCCCGGCTAAAAATGAGACATCATTAGATCCATCCTTCCTCCTTGTCCCCTCATTCATTTTAAGCCTTTTTAAGGGGTGTTAGATTGGGAACCAACATGGTATACATGAAGTACTTACATTATTGGCCTCGAATAAATTCATTTGTAAGTGTAAATATCTTATTATGTCAACATGAAACAAACGCCAATTTAATGTATATAAAGTGAGATGTAGGTAATTTTTTTCAGATTGAGGTCAAATACATACCAATTTGGGGTATGAAAATTACCCTCTAACCTCAAATCAATTAACATGTAAATCACTTTTAAGATTAACGTAAAATAAGTGATAAACACAAAATTAATGCATTAACCTATGTTTCTCAAATTCTAAGCTATTTTTTCAAAATCATCTCTAGGCTACTAAGATCTTTATTGTTGTATCCATAATGTTTCTCATATTCATATTGTTAAATTGACTTGAAATATCCATCTCATTCATAAAATGTGGTCATTAATTTTGTTCTAAATGGAATCTATAAACAAGCCATGCACATGGTCATACTTAAAAGTAGGTACCATATTCCACCAATATCATAATTAAGGTTAACGATTCACTTTTGCATAGTTATCAACCTCCTAGATTTTCCTTTTGGATGATGACTAGCTATTACCAATTTATGACATCTTGAACCTAGGTTTACAACATCAATTTCCCCTGTTCAACCATCATAATAACTTCCTTTTCAAATTTTTGATATCAAAAAAATCGTTACAAAACAATATATGGTTTCATAATAATAAATAAGGATGAAGCTTTGTAACACTCATAAGGCATGTCTTAGGCTTAGTTGTCTTGTTTAGGTCATCCACCGATGGCTTGTTTCTTTTAATCCTATCATTGAACCTTTAAAATTACTTTATTTCTTGAAATTTCCATTATTAGATTAAATTATATAACCTTCAGACACTAAGTTTATATTTCTGTCACATAAGTGCATGTAAATACGCACGCATGCGCGCACGCGTGTGCACACACACACACACACATGCTCACGTATTATTTTATAGTTATCAATTCACATGTTTTAAAAAAAATAGGGGTGATGCAAATGTGGTGAAAATTTGTGTCACATTTACACCACATTTGCTTCATATCACAACCTAAAAGTAAAAAATAAAAAACTCAACCAGCTAAAAACCTAAACCCATTTTACGTAGCATTCACTTGGAGAGTGAATAGAGGTAAAAAATGACGGTGAGAGTGGAGGAAAAACAATAGTGAGAGTATTTGATAAGAATTCAAGAGTACAAATGAAATATGACACAACCAGGTAGAAGAGAAGGGAAATAAAAACCCCAATCTACTTTGTGGAACCATCAATAGAAGAGGAAGGGGAAGATGAAGAAAAAGAATGTGTGGCACCTGTACATAGAAGACCAAGGAAAATAGTATGTTTTTTTGCAATTAAATGATATAATATTTTTGTAATTTTAAAATTTGAATTCTAAATAAAAACCCTTAGGTAATTTTGAAACCCTAGGGAAAATTACTTTAAAAACATAAATTTGTAACACATCTATACCCTTCATTGTAATATATTGGTTAATAGGTGATGACATGAACTGGAACTTCCTAATTGTGTAAAACCCTAGAACAATTTGTATAAAACCCTTCCTAAACTTGTGTTATAACCATGGTTTTGAATCAAATTTCTGAAAGCATGAAAGATTAGAACATTTGGAAGCATTCAAATTCAAAAACATGTTGGGTAAATCTAGGTTTAAAAACATCAAAAATAAAATGTCTATTTTTCTACGTCCGCAAATTACAATTTTCATTTGTTATCCCATTTTTGTGTATATCCTATAATCATTGCATTCCATGAGACCACATTTCTTGTAGGAATTTTTCAATAGTTTATGTGTCTTGTTAATGCTTCCAAATTTTTCATATATATCTACTAAGGCACTTGCAAGTACAACATATGATAATAGTCCCTTCTCCATAATGAATTGGTGCTATTTCAATGCCCTATTTTGGCACATACTAGGAGTAATGGATAAATATTGTCCTTCTTTGAAGTGATGGAACTAATTTACATCTCTCACACAACAATTTTTTTACAAAAATATTGGAGAAAAATTTGATTATTTTGTGGTAATTAACACATACACAAAGATTATTGAAAATCCCAAAACTTGTTCAAGGATGCATGTTTAACAATCCAAATGCAAGTGACAATTTATCACTATGGTGGAAAGGAATATTTTTCCCTCTCCCTATCTAGGTCACTCATTACATGTTTTGAATTTGAAAATATCCTACTACCTTGTGTTTTTGGGTGTGATTTGTCTCCGACACAAAAAGTATGCACCATTTTATGGCATTTAATCCAATTACATCCGAGTATCTTTTTAATTACTCTATCCTTCATAAATATACTTAATTCTTTTTTGTTTATTCTAAATATCCAATTTTACAGAGGGAAGGAGGATGTTGGGAAAGGTTGTGTACTTTGGCTTATTTTTCCACATAACTTGAATCCCACAACCAAACATACCCACATATACCTACAAGTTGAATCCACATAGAGTGCTAAAACAATGGTAAATTATCCATGTCAAGAAAGATCACATGTATTACAAATATACTCTAAAATCACTTTACATCTCACTAAAAAAATTTTTGCAACAATATTAGATAAAAACTTGGTTGTTGTGCGGAAATTAACACTTACACGAAATTTCTTGACAACGCTAAAAAATTTCGAGGGTGCTTGTTTAATAATCTAAATGCAAGTGCCAATTTATCACTATGGTTACAAAGGAATTTATTTTCCTCTCCTTGTCTAGGTCACTCAGTACATGTTTTGAATCTAAGAAATATCTTATTGCCTTGTGTTTTTGGTGTGATTTGTCTCCTACATAAAAATCATGCACCATTTTATGGTGTTTAATCCAACTACATCCAAGTATTTTTAATTCCTTTATCCTTCATCAATCTCTTTAGTTCCTCTATGTTTTTTCTAAATCTTTCATTTGAAAATAGTTGTGAGGATGATGCTAACAAAGGTTGTGGACTTTGTCTTCACACCTGCTAATTGCATTTTCTTGAAATTTTCAGTTCACATGATCAAGAATGACATGCTTCCTAATGAAAAGTAGGTCCATATTGGTCAGTTTGTTAAGGATATAGAAAGTTGACCCCTTTACAGATATATCTCTAATGTAATCACTAGGAAGTTGAAGGAGGTATATTGAATGATGCAAACCAATTCATTGATGGGAAGATATGTGAACTAATCTTTGAAGTAATACTATAATATATCATAATATAGAATAGCTTTTGAAAAGCTCCTTTTAAAGCTCCTTAAATTAATTGGTGCATGATATGCATCCAATTTATGGGTTATAAGTTTGTGCCCATGTATCAACTTCCCTAACACTCACAAGCCCTTTTTAAAGAACAAATTATATAAATTTATTATGCATGCATAGAGGAGAAAATTTGACATTGACATTATGGATGCAATTCTTCAACCCCTTAAATAATAGTCATATACTATTTATACCAAACCCTATAAACCCTAGACAATAGGAATAACACATAATAATCATGAAATATTTATTATAAAATATGTAGCCTGGTCTAAAGTAGAGGGTTTTAAATAAATAAACAAGTGCATCCAGAGGTCCACATTATTTCTTCAAATAAACTTTTGCAAAAAATGTAACATGGTGTATAACTTTAAACATTTTGCAAACATTATAATTATATTAGAAGTGTTGTATAATTTTAAACTCACTATTATTATATTGATTTTCTATGTGTTTTATAATAGACACAACGTTGAGTTATGGGTTGTTTCACTAACACAATTATGTGTGGAGGTTCTAACATTTGTGTTTTAACATGACAATACATGGAGGAGAAGTTGGACAATCCACCACGATAGACTTCTCACATCTTCACATCCATCAACCTCCATGCACACACCATGGAGGTGTTGGTTTACATTTTATTTTGTAATTAAAGATTACTTTTTCATATTAATAAATTTTAATCATATAACTTTATTTTGGTGCAATATTTATATATATGCACCTTTTATTTTATCTTTACTTGGTGTAGTTAGCTTTATCTAAGAATTGTTAACTTAGTCTACTTTGTACACCTCCTAGGATTATATTAGGATAAGTAACACACATAACTCTACCACTTGTCTCATGTGTGCCTATTCATGTGGAGGTTTTTGAACACATGTCTATCATATAGTCAAAAACAAAGTTAGACTGCAACTCTTGTTTTTGCTATATATAGACCACTCTATTTATAAATTACAAATCTTGTTGGTACCAAAATCATCTAGTTGATTTATTGGAAATAATATGTTTTTTTATTGCTTATTATTTTCCACAACTTCTAACATTTCGGAGTGATTCCCAATGGAGGAGGTTCTTGATTTCATCCATTCTTTCATAGTTTTAGAGTGGTACTCCTTTAATAGGTAATTGTGGTGTTGACATTTTTTACATTTTATTTTTTTATCCATATACTTCTCCAAGTTCTTTGTAATATTTTAGGCATATCAATTTATTAGTATTAAAAAAACCATATGGATTTTTATTCTTGCAAAACCCTTTTCCAACCTCTTTTAAGACATTTTTAACTTTTCGGCATAAAAATAAATATTTTTAAAAAATAGGGATAAATAATCATTCACATATTAGATATCCACCACATAAAACAACCAAGGATTATAATTTATGAATGTACAAAAACTTAGATTGAATTAAATTACAAATTACATACATAGCAATAAAAGCAAATAGCCCATAACACATAACACCTTGTTTATGTGGGAGAACCTTTGGTAAAAAACCCATAAAAAATATCACTTATTTTTATTGATAATTGAATTTCACCTAGCGCTCCCACTATTTCCTTGGATCCCCCATAATTACCAAATTTTAAAAGGAATTATAGTCATGCGGATGACATCTCGCATACATGCAGATCTCTGCTTGAATTTTTCACATTCATGTTTCCCACTTAGTTCATATATCCAAGGGATGCATTAGCATTTGAATATTTATCGTATACTGGTTGTTCTCTCACATTTGTGTATTTGCACATACATATTTCTCTATATATCTCTTTGATCTCAAATGAGATCACCTCATTATATACTGGGGCATGTGACCTATTACATGGGTTACTCTTATATTTTAAATTTGAATTAACATCTTCCCCGAGTGGTGTAGGGATCCACCAACTTATCTATTAAATATAGTTTACAATCCAATGCTTTTAAACAGTCATTGGTGGGATTTTAATTAAGTAGTTTCTCACTTAATATTACAAACCCAACACTCCCCCTTAATATTAAGTGGGGAAACATATCAAGTCAAATTTTTATACAAAAGGAATTACAATCCATAAATCATCAAATGAATATTTAGGCTAGTATGTAAACACACGTTCTGATGACTCCCCATTAATATCCATATCCATAAAATTTGAATTAGGATGTTCATCATCTTGGAAGTTTGTTTCCATATTGTTCAGAGAAGGATTATCAAACTCTAGGATTTGAAAATCCACGTCTTAGGTTAAACAAAGGATGCTACAAATAGGAAGATTCACAAAATGGTTTCTCTAGAACATGAACATTCTTATTTTCTACAATATCATGTTTGAATGGATCATATACTCTTAATCCCTCTTTTACAAAATGAAAATAGGAGTCATACCCATCAAAGATGCATAGGAATAGGTAGGATCAAGTTTAGAACTTTACATCACTGTTTTAGCTTTAGGAATGAATAGAGAATTAGTACTACCAAATACCTTTAAATGTGATATATCAAGTTTCTATTTGTTCCATACTTCATGAGGTGTAGTTTTGCATAAGGATTTACTAGGAACCCTATTAATAATGTGGAAAAGATTGTTTATGGATTTTTCTCATATAAACTTAGGCACATTGAGACACATGAATCATAGTCCCTGGTCATTTCTATTATGGTGATATTCTTCTTTTCTACAATATTGTTCTATTATAGGGAATAGGAGTTGTTAACTCTCATTTAATTGCACATGACATATAAAACTCATCAAAAAATTATTCACATATTCACCCCCATTATAATTTATGATTCTTTTAATTTTTAGATTATCCATATTTTTAATTAAAGCTTTAAAATCTTGAAATTTAGATAGAACATCAGAATTTTTCTTAATGTAGTATGACCATGTCATTCTATAAAAGTCATCAATGAAAATTACAACATATAAGGCTCCACCGAGAGAGAGGGAACTTCCAAAGGACCTCTTATATCATTATGGATTAACTCAAGCAAGTAAGAGGAATTAGATGCATGATGTTTGTGAAATGGTTTAACGTGTTTATCATGCAAGCAACTTTCACAATATCCATGGTATGATTTCATCTCGGGAGGCCTATCACAAGGTTTAGACAATACATTTCATACAAACTCGTAAAATTTGCTATGCCTATAGCCTTTCATGTCAAAGTTGAACATCATTTTTAGAAAAAGAAGAAAAACATGTTTCATACACAAATCCATCAAAGATGTATAATCCATTTTTAGAATGAAGAGGGACTAGTAGAGCATTGTATTCCAATGGAATCAATCCATATTTCATCTATACTAGATTTACTACAAGCTCATTTTTCACATACTATTAGGTTGAGAGTTATTACTAGATTTTGACTAAATCGAGACACAACCGTTCGATGACTCCCCATTAATATCCATATCCATAACACAACTTTTACAATTTTCTTTAATTAGTTATGAGAAATATAAAAGGTTCTTTTTTAAGTTAGGAACATAAAAATCATTTTTAATGAACCAATTTCTAATTTTACATTTCCATAACTTTCATATTAGATGAAAAAATTATCTCCTAGAAATATATTTTCTTGACATTCTACAACATCTATTAACATTTATTGAATGTACGCCATTGTGCCTAAAGGCATCACTATATAACATCAATTCATTGTCATTTGATGCCAAGGGTATAGTATAAAGAGAAATGGTTTTCCCAACATTGTTTGTTTGGTTTTTATTTTTATTTTTACTCTTCTTTTTATTGTTGAAGTTCATACCTTTAGCATTTTTATTAAGCTTATTTGTATTAGAATAATAGTCAGATGCTTTATGACCAAATTTTCCACATTTAGTACAAGTGTCATCAAACTTAACTTTGAACTTTTGACTATTCCAATTATTTTAGGATTAGTTTTAAATTTAGATTTAAAGTTTGGATTTGGATTGCTATTATTATGATTTTTAAATGATTTATGATTTTTTGAGAATAATGCTCGAGAGGCATTATCTTTTGAATCAAATTTCTCCATTACTCTTTCTTCTTGAATTAGGAGAGAAGAAAGAGTATCCAAATTAGGTAAATCAAATTCATTTTGATATTTAGAGTTCAAAATTGAGATATAATTTTTGAATTTTTCATGAATGTTAATCTAAATGATAAAATATAGTAATTTATCTTGAAATAACTCACATTTGCAGACCATCTAATTGTACTTTAATATTCTTAATTTTAGCTAAGTAATTAACCATCTTTTCACCCCCTTCACGAAGTTGTAAACAATTCTATGATAATTTTAATTACCTTAGAAATGTGTTTTCCTTCATGCTACAACAGTAACATTTATCAATTAATGCATTAACATCACTATTAACATCAATTCATTGTCATTTGATGCCAAGGTATAGTATACATGCATTAGTTGGAAGAGTGTACAAGTCATCTTATATCAAGCTTATTTATAAGAATTCATATTTTATGATTTGCAAGGATTGGCATATTCTTAGGATTTTGGGAGAAGGAAGTTAAGCTTTGATTGGTTAGCTTGTCTCCTAAATGATTTAAGTGGGTCATTTTTCAACACCATTAACTAGATCCCGTAGCTTTCTTGCCATGAAGATGGATTTAAACCTAAATATTCAAATAATGTAATTAGTTCCATTTAACAATTGAGATTTATCCATGGAAAAATTATATGAACTATCCATTCTTAAAATACTTAGAAAATTTAGAGTTAAGCGGGTTTTAATATAGCTTAAGTTTAATTGATCTACATTTTGTTTTTAATTCCACGGATTTAACAAAAAACAAAGTTCCATGAAATTAAAACAATGGAGATAACTATAACTCAATAAACACCTTCAAAAATGTATGAAAACAAAGTAGAGAAGCCACAAAACACAAACAACAAGCCATGAGGATTCGTGGGAAAAAACAAGAAGCTTTCTATAATTTTTCCAAGTTCAAAGTCGTAACTAGAACAAAGGAATAGTGTGAAGATGGATTTAAACCTGAAATTTTTAAACTTTTAGTGTTCCATTTAACAATTGAGATTTATCCATGGGAATTTTCAAGGATCTACAAAAAATTCCACGGATTTAACAAAAACAAAAAGATTAAAAATAGTGTTTAACTCAAAAAATAAGGGAAAAATGTATGCACAAGAGAGTTTCGTAGAACAAAGCATATCATCGTGTAATAAGTAGAAAATTCCACCAACAAAAGAATGTCGTGCAACAAACAAAAATGCCATGTAATAAGGTAGAATGTTGCGGAAGACTAGAAAATAGTTACAAATCAAAGAACACTCAATCCCAACACTTAGGAGGTTGTGGAAGATAATACATACTCAATTTTGGTCTTCCAAAATTATTTTAAACTTATAAAGACTCCAAAATTTAAATTATTTTAATGGATTAGATTTTTACACCTATATATCGAAAAGGCAAAGCGATACACTACTTAGTGTTCTCGCGGGTTTTGAAAAATTCAAGCAATCGATCTACAAACGAATTTGATCTTCGAATAACAAATTCCAAATTTATCCCGCACAATCGCAAACTCATCGCTTTGATACCTTGTTAGGGAAAACAAGGATAAGTAATCATTCATAGATTAGATCCATATAAATAACAAAGGATTATAGTTTATGAATGTACAACAACTTATATTGAATTAAATTACAGTTTGCATACATAACAAGAAAAGTAAATTTCCCATAACACATAACACATAACACAAGATTTATGTGGGAAAAACTTTCAGTAAAAAACCCATATAGAAATATCATTTATCTTTATTGAGAATTGAATTTCACCCAACACTCGCACTATTTCCTTGGATCCCCATAATGACTACCTTTTAAAAGGAATTTGTTGGCGAAATAATTTGTTAGGTGGGAAAATTGGGGGTCTCTCACCAAAAATGTGTGGGACTAGGTCCTTTTGCTTGAATGGGGCAACACCATTTATTGAAACTAGGAAATATTTACACTATTTTAACAACTGGGGGTGATTTTTCAATCGTGGATCACACAAGGGTACTTCCGTACACCTGTGGCAAAGTGCTTGCAGATACTACAAGGGAGTAAAATCTTAGAGAGAGAGAGAGAGAGGTGTGGAGAGAATAGCAAAGAAAATTTTGCACAATAAATAGTTCACCAAAGTTTATTGCTTAAAATAAGAATATATCCATAATTTCAATGAGAAGACAACGATATGCAACGCAAGACAAATTACACACTTAAAACATAGTTTAAATGCATTATATTCATCAAAAGATTCATTCTTTCCCTAGTTGTGCGGGATTACAGAGCTCTATTGGAGTAAAGTTGAGATGGAGAGGAAAACATGATATAAGAAGGTAGAAGAATTGTAGTTCCTTTCTTGTAGTGATGTTATGGGAGCTATCAATCAAGAAAATCTCACATCTAGCAACCAATAAAATCTCACCCTTTGCAAGAAAATCTAACCCTTTGGAATGGAGAGAGCCTTACAATTTATAGTTACATTCAGTGACTCTTCACATTCCAATGTGACCTTTCAACTTAAAGTGCAATCCTCAATGAAGAAATAGAACTTTAAGTGACTTAAGTCACTTTTTACAAACTTTCTTCTCAACAAAAATAGAAGAGAGAGAGAGAGAGAGAGAGAGAGAGAGAGAGAGAGAGAGAGAGGTGAGAAGATCCAAGCTCGAATGAAGAAAGATGAAAAATATCAGATTATGAAGAAGATACACTCCTATTTTGAACCAATGAAATTCTCTAATGAAATGATGAAATTTGGATCCTTGAACTCTTCTACACCATGAGAAACCTACTCTTGAAAGATCAATTGTTGTAGCCCACTAGGTGTCTTGAGTGAAGGCATGAGAAACACTTGATCACTAGACCATTGTAGACAATGAAGGATGTCTTCAAACACTTGAACAAACCATGAAAAACTACCATGCCTTCTTGACCAATCATGCATATGAATGAGAACTTGAAACAATTTCCGCACCATTCAACCATGATGATTATGCCACCTCGAGGACATTGATGACCAAAATTAGGAACCAAGAGGGCTCCCCTTTCACATGAGTCACAATTCATATTTCACTCCTTCACAAGCTTGAATTTATCCTTACTATTCCCATGAGGATAGCTTCATAGATATGGTCACCACTTAGTGACATGTGGATGTTTATAGGGACTTCCAAAATTGGCATTTCCTCTTTGAGACACCTTATGCTCACCGTATCCATGAAGGTGGGGATTTGTTTGCAAATTGAAGATTTGACCTCCGTGAAAGCTTGAATTTTTTAGACATGAAGAGGAGGAGCATGTGAGACAATATTGAGTTCATCTTGATCATTTACTATTTTTAGAGAGTCACACATGGGTGTCCATTCTTAGCAATTTTGCCAAATTTGTCAATTTTGCCATTCTTGAATGTTTTACACTTTGAAGGAATGTCTTGAAAGTATCGAAACCATATTTTCCTCAAACTTACTTTTTTAGTAATTCATGTGGTAGATACTTACTAAAAATATAAAATGTTATTTTTGGTGTTGTATTAGAATGAAACTGATTAGAAGTTTTTATATTTCATTTCAAGGCTTTGCTCCAATTTTCAAGAGATTCCAATTGTCGGGTTTTGTAGATCTGAGAAAAGGTGATTTTTTGCTGGAAACTTCATGTGGATATAAAAATTAATGATTAAATCAATTATGGAATGTAAAAATATTCTCAAAGGCATTCTCACAAGGAATCCATGGTCAAAGTATGGTGGCAAACGGAATTTTGGAACATGAGTTATGAGATAAACTTGAAATGTGCCCGCCATAATGTTTCATTTGCCTCGACGAGTTAAAAATTAATGAATTATTGATAACCAATATATAAATATTCATTTAAACACTTCAATTAATCTGTTGATACCATTTATAATCCTTGAAAATGAATTCTTTAGAAATTTTTACCCATACCTTCAATTTTGCCTCAAGTTGTGCTTCGGTGAAAGAAGCCCCCACCAAATGTTATGATGATAAAAATGATAACCAACACCTTGGATGAAAATAGGGCCTCAAATATGTTACATTGGAATTTTAATCATGTCTCAAATATTTCCAAAACTCCCATAATATTCAGTTGAATATCTTGAAGATCAAGAATCTTTTTGTATTATCAAGCCAATATATACAAATCCGCTACACAAAATATCATGGAACATTTTGCACTTTAAAATAGGGATTCTTATATTTCCAATGCATATATGATAACCTTATGATTCATCCTAAGTCTTCTAAAACCTTTGAAACTTGAAAGGTTGTTTTTAGAAAAATGCAATCCCCACCACTGACTAGAAATAACCCGTTTTGAAGAAGATTTTCCCAAGGTTCAAAATCTTTCCTAAATTTTCCTAAATAAATTGGGGCTATAGCTCCCCGCTGTGAGAACTCCCAGTGGGTTGTGCATCAATAGTTATCTTCCAAGGGGTGTCCACTAGTGTGAAAAATCCTGAAAATGGGCCTTTTTAGGCCTCCAGAGAAATTCCTTCTTAATGGTTATGAATGTATCCATGAATCACTTCCATGCACATGAAAAAAATTTGAAAATAACATTAGAAAATTCCTCCTAGCCATTGTGAGGGTAACAAGTAACCGAGTTGGTAGGAGGACATGTTTACATTGACTAGGAGATGGATTTTTAAATGAGGTCTAGGTTTTCATGACGAAAGTTTCAAATTTGTAATGCAAGATAATTTACATGACAACCGAATTATAGTCTATGGATAACATCTACACAATATAAGTATCTTCATCCATATTTTGCATTCATGTTTCCTATTTAGTTCATCTATATGTGATACACCAACATCTAAATACTTGCCACATATTTGCACATACATATCTCTCTATATCTCTCTTCGATCGCAAACAAGATCACCTTGTTATATACAAGGCAGTGACTGTTACATGGGTCACTCTTGTATTTTAAATTTGAATTAACATCTTCCCGAGCGGTGTGGGGATCCACCAACTTATATTTTAAATATAGGTTATAACTCAATGTTTTTAAACATTCATTAGCTTGAGTTTTTAATTAAGTTGTTTCCGCTTAATATTATTGTATAGTTAGAAAATATTAGTGAGTCGAGTGTGAGAAAAAAATTAAATTTCTCTCCTATTATAATCCTTCTAACAATACCTTAGATTGAGAAATAGATTGAAAGGGGGAAACTCAACACCTGCACTTACCAAGAAGATGTAATGCTCCTCCTTTGTTGTGTTGGATTTTCTCTTGGATTGGTGTTGATTGCTTCAGATTTGGTAGAGAAACTTGGGAAGCAACTCCCCTTGATTGTCTTGGATTGCTTGATGAAGGATGATGGATTGATAGATTGGATTGGAGATGGATTGAAGATTTGGATGCTTTATGCAATAAAATGGAAAATATTTGTTATGGATTATATGTATTCATCCTATCTAGCTCTCATGGAGGAGGAGAGCTCAATTTATAGTTTGTGGGAGATAAAATGGAGGGTGAAGATCCATCCAAGTAGGATGAGGATCAATGGTTGGAAATTGATGAGAGGATTGGAGGATTCTAGAATGGATAATTCTAGAATTTGAATTCAAAATTCCATGGAGGGAAGAAGCTTCCATTGAATTAAAAATTCAATGGAAGGAGAAGTTTAGAGAGGCTTATAGAAATAGAAGCCTCTAGATTTAGAGGTGGAGAATGTGATTAGATTTAGGATTAGATTAGGTTAATAAAATATTATTAGGGATGGGATTACATGGAAAGGCTAGGTGTAGGGTAGGTGGGTAGGTGGATGTAGGAATATTAAATTGCTAGAAATTGTTAATAAGGATTAAGATACACGATAATAGGATATAATAATGCATTAAAGAGATTAATGATAAGATGGGATATTGGATAAATGATAAAGGGTATATGTGATAAAAGGGATTAATAATAATTAATATTGTGATTAATTATTATAGGGATTTAGATAGTGATGATGTTAGAATATTTGTGGGACAAATTAATGAAATTAATTATGTCGACATTTTAGATGTCTACATTTTTCCCCTCTTTGAAGGGTTATTGTGAAGCAATGACCATTAAATAAAAATAAGAGAATATTTTAAGATGGTGATATGATGCCCCTCAAGGGGTTAGGCGGGGAAGGAATGAGTCGGGTAACCACTCAAAAAGAGGAGAGGCCAAAGTTAGTAGATGAGAGAGGATTAGAGGATGAGAAGATTGAGGATTTAGAGGATTAGAATATTGATTGAAAGGGTTGGATTATAGGATTCCCAGTCAAGTGGTTGGGATCAAGTATATTGGATTTGAAGATAATATAAGGATTGTTTCTATTGATGAGGATGTATGATTAGAGGATTAAGAGATATGAGAGAGGATTAAAGGAGTAGGAGATTAGAAGATCATGATATATTGGGTGTTGGAGTAGAGGATGCCCCAGTCAATGATGTATGACAAGGGTGAAGATTTAGGATTGGAAGATTAGAGGATGCCCTACACAATGGGGTTAGGTTTGAAGATTGGGACTTATATTTGATGATGTTGGATTTGACGGTGTTAGATGTGATCATTTAGGATGTTACATTTGAGGTTTGATTGATTGGATAGGAAGATAGGGTATAGGATGTTGGATTTGGAGGATTATAATATTGAGGATGTTTAGATGAGAGAATAAGGATTGGTTTTTGGATCGATTTGGATGATAGAATATTAATGAGGAGAGGATTGGGATGATGATTGATGAAGTGATGAGAAAAAAATTTCAAGTTTGATTGATGAGAGGATGTTAGAAGATGCCCCACCAAGGGGTGAGGATTTTGGATGTTGGATGCGAGATGATAATATTTGGATGTGGATATTGATTGATTGATAAAGGATTGATTGGATAGGAGGATGAAGAGGTTAGATAGTTAGTTAGATGATGATGAGGATTAGGTGTGGATGATGATAAGGCTAAAATATGATGATAAAAGGGGGTGTGCTACCATAAAGTGCCCATTGTTATCATCATTAGTAGTTGTGATTAATGATATGGCATAAAGCAAGATGCACCAAGGTATAAAGACCATGATGATTGAATTTCCAAATTCCCTTGTCCTCGTATCATTGGATAAAAAGATAGTCCTCATATCATTGGACCATGTAAAAGAAAAAGAAACAAAAGTGGCCTCATATCATCGACCAAAATGTAAATGCAAACAAGTAAGCAAACACACAATAAAAACACACACATTGCATTTTTTTATTTTTATTGTTTTGTAAATTTATGATCTTTTTATGGATTTTTTTGGAATGTTTTGATTTTTAGATTTTGGATTTTGGATGTTTATATTATTTGATGTTGGATGTTGAGATTTTGGATTTGGGATGGGGGAATGGTTGAGATTAGGTAAGATTAAAAATTTTTAGGATGAGAAGAGATGAAAGGTGGGATGCGACTTTCTCCTATAAGTCTCAAAACATGTTTGGGTAGGATGAAAGGGAAGGATTGAGGGAAATTTGATAGGATAGGGATTGGTTAATAGGTTAGGATTAGATGGGATGTAGGATGGGAGATAAATATATAGGATGAGGGGTGTGGTATAGGATAAGATGGGGGATATAGAAGATGATAAGATATGCCCCGGGTATAGGGGTAGATTGAGGGATAGATGTGGTGTGCCCCCAAGTGTAAAGTAGGGTGGCTTGTGTGGATGGATGAATGGGTTCGATTTTCCCCTAGGTGTAGGGTAGGATGGGAAGTGAGGGGTATCTAAAATGGATGATGCCCACATAGGATGGTAGTAAGGCTGCCCCGGTCATGATGATGGCGGTTGAAACAGGACATGAGGAGGCTTGGAGGAAAAGGAAAGGATGATTTTTGCCCACAAATGTTCGATCTAAGGGAGAAGGTTATGGATGTGATGGATGGAAGTAAAATAACAACAGTGATGAAAAAAGATGAGCTTAATGACACATGTTGTAAGGAAAGAGTTATACTAAAAGAGATGTGACCAAGGTCTAAATAATACACTGGCAACATGCAAGCCCTATGTATTTGCAATATCAAAGTGTGTGTGATTGTGATGGTTAATTACCGCTTGAAGTGAATACTTAATGGGAAGTATTTGAAGACAAACTAGCCAATGTATATGGATTAATTAAGTCAAATACGTGGGTGGAGGGTGAACAAAAGGCTAAGTCATGCATTTCTTCACACTACTTGCCAGGCATCCATAGCCCCTACGAAGATGCATCTAATTCTTATCTTAAAATTTCTTTCTTTGCTAGCTAGGAATCCATAGCCCCGTAAGAGATGTTGGAAATACCCTAGAGTGAGTCTTGAGGTGGATTTTGTTTGATAGTTTTAATTTTGATATTATTTTTTTTCTTTTTGATATTTGGATTTTTTTACATAAAGAGGTTCCACTCTCTTGAGAACTCTCAAGGGGTTAAGAATCACTAGTGGCTTGATGGGGGATGGAAATGAGTGTGAAGATGACATTGCCTAGAGTGTCAAAATACACACCAAAGGGTCTTCACCACAATTTGATTAAGTGTGTTAAAGTGTGTGGATTTCTAGGAGGACAATTGTGCTTAAATGTTGGAGGTAATGATAGACCAAGGTCACACAATTGTAGTAGGTACTATTGTCTTACAACATGTGTGAGAAAGTTGATCAAGTGTTCAAATGAATGGATTGGAAGAGGATATAAATGGATGTGATGATAATAATGGATTAGATGCAAAGGGATTTGGATGTTGGGTGGAAGGAGGATGGGTGGGAAGGAAATAATATTTGTGCATGGGTGAAAAATTATGTACTCAATTCCTTTTTAGGTGTTTGGTATATAGGGGTGAAATGAATTGTGATTGGGTTGAGTGGCTGGGATGGTAGGATCAACGGGAGGATTGGTAGAAATGATTTGTGATGGAGTAGTGGGAGGGACATTTTAGTGCTAGGTTTATACCCTAAGCCTAAATGACCTAGATTTTGATGAAGGGAAATGGGTTCATGAATGCCTTATTCATGGATGTCTAATCCTTTGCCTCGATGTTTCATATTAAAAACATATTTTTATCTATATGATATGAAGTGGATGGGTAATATGATGCCATGTTGTCATCATGAGACTAGGGGTTGTATTTTTGTCATCCGTTAAGAGGTCAGACTTAATAAAGGATGGGAGGTGAGATTTGTTTTGGTTTTTGGTCGTGAGGGATGTTGATGAGATTTGGATGGATGACAATGTTTGGTTATTGAGTGGGATTTGGATAGTGGATGATGGTTAGGGATAGGATTAAGATAGAAAGGTGGTAAATGAAGAGGTACAAGGACAAGAATCCCTTGGTTAATGATGGTTTGGACATAAGACATAAATTGCATGCAACAATTGGTCGAATATCCATAGGAGTGATGAAAGTCACAATAATAGTGTTCCTGATACTAAGATGGTTTGGGAAGGTTTTGATCATGTGATTTTATTGGGGTATGTATGATCATGTTGAAGGTTTTAGACGATGGAATATCGTGTTCAAGGATTATCCTAAAGGAGTGAAGTGGTTTAGGTTAAATGGTTTTGGGGAGTAGGAAGTGAATGTGAGGGATTGGGTGAATTATGAGATGTTTTGGTTGATTTGGATTAGATTATTGTGGCTTAGAATATGAAGGGGTGGATTAGGCCTAGGGGCCGAATTTCATGGTTTGGGCTTGGAGGCCGAAGTAGACTTGGTTGATTTTGGATTGGTTGAGTATGTGGTTTTGGCTTAGGATTATATTTTTGGGATTAGTAGATGTAGATGAAGTGGATTGGGTAGATTTAGAAAAATGGAATGGGTATGATATAGGGGTCACATTATCTTTGGGTGATGTTGGGGGTGAAGGATATTTTGGAGATGGGTGTGGTGTAGGAACCACATTAGATTTGGTCGATTTAGGGAGTGAAGTAGATGAAGGTGGCATATGATCCTCATTACATTGTGTAGGAGATGGGATGGGGAGATGATTGGTATTAAATTTGTTAAGTTTGGGAGTTGGTAACTTAAGAGTCATGTTAGATGTTTTAGGATTAGAGGATGGTGGGTTTGAAATAGGATTAGACCATATGATAGTGTTAGGTTTAGGTGATGAAGGGGCTAAGATATTATTAGGTGTGGATGAAGATGATGAAGGTGGCATAAGAGCCACATTATATGGTTTAGGATTAGGGGGTAGAAGGAGATGAGGGTGACTTAGGAGTCGTGGTGGATAGATATTTTTGACAGGATTGGGCTTAGGTGATGGAGGGGATGAAATAGGCTTAAAGGCTGAATTTGATGGTGGATTAGGGGATGTGGGACTATCTAGGAGAAATTATGTAGGATTGGATTTGGGATGATGAAGATGAAAATGATAGAGGACTAAGATGAGATGTGGGGATAATAATTTTGGGTTAAGTTGTTGGGATTGTTGTGGATATGTGAATGGGATTAAATTATAAGTTTTACGATGAATGGATTTAGGAGTTGATATTTTGAATGGTGGTGGATTATCCGCATGATTTTTATGGGAGGAAGGTGTAGGTCATGATGATTGATAGGGGATTTGGATATTGGAATTTGGGATGGTTATGTGGGCTTGGGATTGTTGACTAGGTTGGAAAGGACATAAAGGAGGTCTCTTGGTCTAGGTCAAAGTTAGTAAGGTAATCAAAGTCAATGTAATTGGCTTGTGGGGATAGTGGTTTATGTTGATTAAGTCAGGTGTGGTTTGAGATGATTTAGGTTTCTCAAAGAGGAATTAATGGGGTAAGGGTTAGGGATCTTAGAAAGGGAAATTTTGGATGGGGTTGGTTGGGAGATGATGGTTTAGGAGGTGATTGGTTGATACATGATTTAAGATTAGATATTTGTTGATTGAGTTGTTGGATGGTTTTTAGGATGTTAATATCAACATGTGATGGTTGATTCGGATGGTGAGGAGGGGACTAGTTGAGGTAGGATGTGATATTTGATATTTTTCACTAAGGTGTTGGATAATATGTGGGATGTCGTGATCAAAGAAATATGGTTGACTTTGATGGGTGGAGGAGGATGGGATAGCTGGTTGATGAATTTAGAAAAGAGATATGGGTTTGGATGTTGGTTTAGAGAGAATGGGGATTGAGTGTAAAATGCCATGGTTTGATAGAATGTGAGGGGATTAGATTTGGATTAGGTTAGTGGATTAAAGATGGTGATGAAATTTGGATTGGGATTTGTTTATTAAGGATGATTGATTAAAGTTTGAAGGTGACCGGATGGTTAAGGGTGTTCACAAGCAAGAAACATACATGCAACATACACCCTAACTAGTCAAGTGCGATTTCAATCAAGCTATAGCCCACTTTCAATATCACACACTGAATATGGTGTCATAAATTGTCTCTACACCTATGTGTTAATGTGAGGTTGGCTAGTGAGTAATCTTGGGGAGTGCATCCTCCTTGCACTATAGTTTGATTGATGCCAAAATCTTTCCTAGTCTATGATGTACGAGCTCACTAAGGGCATCCCGGTATACCTTGTGGTACGTGGGGCCCAAGTCCATGTTGCAAGGATGTTGTCTAAAGCACTGTGTATTGGGACATTGAAAGTGTAACATCTTTGACAAACTGTTATCTTTCCTCTTTTGCATTGCAAGCGTTGACATGTGATTTTTCTAGATAAGGAGTGTTCCTTTGATTTTTGGAAATCATGCTTTCCATGGATGAGTCATTTCTTGCTCTTGGATTCATTGGGATAAAATGATATTGCTTGCAAAGAATCCATTTTTACTTCGATAGATAAGTTGTAATTTGGAAATGAAGCTTGCAAACTTATCTCTTTTTATTAACAAATCCTTGGATCAATTCCATTAATCCAAGGTATGTTTTAAATCTTCTTACCTAATTTGAATGGTAAACTGACATTCAAAGGTTGGAGGACATAATGGAATGAACTCTTATATGTTTACAAATTCTTTTATTTTCTTGTAAGATCGTGCTTGCATTCCATTGTATGTTATGTGCTCGGATCTTCTTGATTGATCTCTTCAGGACACTAATGTCATCAAGTGGTATGAGGCCTACTTCAGGACTATGGAGGAAAATAAAAACTAAGTCCTAGGCCTATGAGATCTATCCTAACGGGATTCTAAACTAAGGTAAATGTACCTATCTTTTATCTATGCCTATTTCATTTGGGATAGCATCCTAACCTAGGTTACATGTTCTAAATTGGGATGTGGGGAAATAACCTAAGGTGATGCTAGGCTTATTTCTAACCTGATATCTAATACTAAAGGGCTATGAACTATGACCTAACCTAAGAGGGCAATTTACCTATTGAAATGTTTCTAAACCTAAGGTAAATACTTTTAAAACTATCCTATGGTCATATCCTAAGCTAATGGTATCTATCCTAAACTAATGAAATATGGAAAGGGGACCTAAGGGTCGTATGGCAAGTGGTAAGCTTGGCGACAGTTCCTAAGCTATTAATGTGATTTTATTTTTGAATTAATTGAGCAGCAGATCTTGCGGTTTGGTAGAAGCATGAAATTTGGTGGGAGTCTACGTGGAGACATCACTAAGGTTTAGTGATGCATGCAGAAGTTGAATTGGGTCTCACCAATTTTGGATGGCGAGTGGCGAAGAGAGATAGGTGGGAATTTGAGAGTTAATGGCATTAATGAGCCTCATTTTTGGTGAGAAAACCACCTAGGAAACCATACAGTGGATTTGATGGAGGTTTTTGGTCATTCATGCTCTCGATTTTTGCTCTGATAGAGCTATCTCAGTTCTTCAAACCAACAGTTCTATTTTCAATTTATGGTTATTTTTTATTTCCTTGGTCTATTTTTGATTCAAGGAAAGTATATGAGGCATTCGGGAAAGATATTTTTGGTTATTGATCTTGCTTGGAGAAGAAGAAGTGTTGGAAGCTCAGTTGGAAGTCTTCTTGAATCTGGCAGAAGAACTATCAAGCATGATAGGATCTATCCATTAAGATTTCTTTCTTTTCTCTAAATGCTTCATTAAAATGACTCTGCTCTCATGAGATAAATGGGTTTCTATTTTTGTTCTAGTTATTTTCTTTCTTGTTGAAATAATCTCTGTGCTTTTGGTTTTGGAACCCTTGCATGATAATGTTGTTCTTGGGTGTTCTCTTTGAGTGAGTTAAATGATGCAATGCATTTAGAACTATTGAGGCCTTTGTGTTTTGATTGAAATATGTATTATGGACTGCTTGCTCAAAAAAGAGTTTGAGTAAGTTATTTTTGTTTTGAGCTTCAAACTGGAAGTCTCTTTTGAAAGTAGAAAGTAATGGATACTTTTCTCTGATACATCCTTGAGTTTTTAAAAGTTGTAATACTCTTTTTGCAGTCTGTATGGGTATATATTTAATGCATTACAAGAACATGAACTGGCGTGATAACGTGGAATGGATATCTTGTTTCCAGCTGAACTGGGTAAACCTATGTTATTCAAACTGATTGTCTTGGATTGTTTTTGAAAGGTAGAAGAATACCCTTCTAAACTGTATCTTGTTTTGTGAAGTTTTAATACTTCTTTCTCGGGACTGTATTTGTATACTATGCCCTTCAGTAAGAAATTGAACTCGTGAGAAAAAGGGTTAATGGGTGTTTGAGGTTTATGGAATTGTTTGTGTTCTGTACTTCAACTTGTATAAGATCTTAGAAGAAATATCTTGTTCTTATTTTATATTGTTTAAATCTCTACTGATTTGAATCATAATTCGATGGGAGTTGGGTAAGTTTTGTTATTTGGAATTATTATTACAGTTGAACTCGTGAGGAGATAAGAATGAAAGTTCGCCTTATACTTTAGCTATTTATTCTTGGAATTCTCTTATACGAAACTCGTAAGGCAATTACTAGTTTATTGAAATATGGAAGATGATATGGTTGTCTTTGGTTGAAGTTATTTTGATGTTTGAAATACTCTGGTAGTCGGCCTTCTCCAAGTTGTTATGGTGATTATCTTCTTAGGTCTATTAGATTTTATTAAGTTTGATTTTCTGTCCTTTTTGGGCTTGGGTGAGGTGATGAAAACTTACTCGTCAGAGTTGGAAACTTCCTTGTAGTTTGTTAACTAACATGTTATGAGCTAACTAGGAGTACGTTCATGGGAATCGTTGAATGTATAATCAACTTTTGGACTGTTACTTTTGTATATGGAACCAACCAAACCGTTTTGGTTTATAAGCTTTATTGATCTCTATTTATTTGTGTGGAATTGAATGTCTTGTCGATTCACGGCAGTGTTCAGTTGAGCCTATCATGTAGAAAGGAAAACTTAACCATTTCTTGACTGACTGTTTTTCAATGGCTGAGTCATGCATCGTTATGAAATTGTTTTCAGATGGACTCTTCTTTGTGCACTCAATGGATGATTTCTTCCTTCTCTATTTGGTCATGATTAAGGGGTGATCTTTTTATAGTCTTACTTTATTTTGATGGAACAAATGGTTTTGAATCAATGACTGAAATCTTCAATGATATAGAAATATTCATTAAGGTTGCAAGTAAGTTAATAATTGTTTTGATGGGTAGGATGTTGACTCTTCTTTTTTGAAGATGCATATGAGAATTCGGTTTAACCGAATGATAAAGGAAATTGTAAATTGTTTACTCTTCAGCTCGTTCTCATTTCTTTATATAAAACCTATCATAAGTTTAATTAAATCATTTGTATTACTTTTATTAAGTAATTGATTAGTAGTTATTACTAATTACTTCTCTACTTAAATTATATTTAAGAAAATAATAATTGTTTCAGTTGTTTGAAATGAAACATTGTTGTTGGGAAGTACTTTTCCATTGTTAATAAGAGGCCTAATCTAAGAACCTAGGTTATATTTATTTGACCAAGAATTAGGCTGTCACATCTGAATTGTGAATCTCTTATTTATTTAAGTTGTTGGTTGACTCATCTTAAAAATGTAACGATGCTGAAATGAACTTGTCTTCACATGTTTTCTAGAAACTTGGTAAAGATGACAAGAAGGTCTTTGATTCTGAAAGTAACTCTTTTTGTTTATATATTGAAGTTAAATTTATATTTCAAATTCAGAAAGAATTATGAAATAATTTAATGTTAGGAGATGTTATTTGATATAAATAAGTAATTGTTTGGGACAATACTTATCTGATATAAGGTAGTAGTTTGTTGATTATATTTTGATATTTTCTTAAAAGTGAATTCAGATTGTTAATTGTGCTTCTTTTATGGTTGTTATTACTTATGTTTTATTTGAATGATTACATTAATTTTTTTCGTTAAAGCAGAGTAGTTTTAATGGAGTAATTAGTGGAATGCACTTTTTTTAATGTTTGGTGCTTATCATGCTCAGTTAAATGAACTGACCTGTGCTAGCAATTTTTGCAAATGGACTTCGTAAGTGATAAAAGAAGGCAATAAATTTTATGATGTATTGGCTGATTTAAATTCTAGCTCTTTTATAGAGAACTCGATTCATTCTTGAGATGTATTGAAAAGGAAAAGTTGTATTCTTTAATGATCTTAATATTGATTGACATGCAGTTTGTTTGAGATGCATAGTCTTGTAAATTGTGTATTTTATCATGATGAATTGAAAATTTTGGAGATTTACTTCAAATTGTTGTGTAATTTCTCTTGTACATTTTATGAAGGAAGTTGGAATACTATCTTGTTGATATTTGGCATATATCACAGTTTACATTCTTGTTTTTGTTTTCATTTGATAAGTTGGATGAAGAGAAATAGTTCAATCTCTCTCTTACTTGAAAGCAAAGTATTAAGTTGCATAAGATGACGTTCTTTATCTAAATAAATATATATTGATAATGGGATGTATATTGGATCTACAATTAAACTATAGGAAGTGTGAAGGATATAAAGGGTATGATAAACCCTAACACTTAACCATGTAGAGGAAGACTCTTCCTCTCTCAAAAGAATGTAAAGTAAAAGAATGGTGTTTATGATCGTTAATCATTTAGAATTCATTTTCTATGAAGTCTGTCTAGTTGAACCTATGTGGTTGCTTCACCATATTTGAATAGTTGAGTTACATTAAATTAATCGTATGATGTATGTTGTTCTATTTTTGGATAAGCGCTTTAAGTAAGTCAAAGTTAGCAAACATAAAAGCAATCATGAGTTAATGAAGTTCTTTAATATTAATTAAATCAATTATGGAGGAAGAACTTAAGGGGGTGTTGGATTTAGGGTTTGGCAAGGTTGTTGTAATTTGAATCTTAATCCAAAATTAATTAAGTGTTAATGACCTCCTTGAGGTATGTACATCATGATGAAGTAGTTATGTCGGATGTTGGCACACGCCAATTGTAGAACTGTACCTTCGAGAAGACTAAGGTCTTCTCGAGGATACAGTGTTGCACTTGACATGTTACAACACCCTTCGCATTAGTTCATCTAGATCTACACACATCTGGACTTGAACATAGTTTCTCTCTAGGTCAAGCTAGTTGTATGAATTGGAATATGAAGTAGCTTTCTATGACTCAGGGTACCTAGGCACATTTGATTGACTTAGGTTGGTTGAGTATGCCCATATACCCTAAGTCATTGTGAGTGTCTCCCTATAACAAATTATGCCGCTAACTTGGGTTAGGGTCAAACCTTAGGTAAGTGGACTGATAGAAGTTAGTAAAGACCATTCTAGATAACAAAAGAGTGAGGTGAAGGACGTATTCGATTTGACGAATATGTTGTCTAGGAATAGTAACATGAACAGTATGTTGGAAATCTTTGGCCAAAGTATCGCAAGTTGTTGGTTGCGTTGTCCTATGTCACCTAGTTTAAGGAACGTGATTTCAGATGAATATTGGTAACAAATATTTAGATAGGTTCTTTAAACAAGTCACTTAGTACCCAGATTAGGGTAAGAAAACCAAGTATATGTAGTATACATAAAATTATTCAATACTTAAAGAAAAACATGAGAGATCGGTTAGAGACCGAGTCATGTAATGAGAGATCGGTAATTCACCAAGTCATTTACAACTGCATATGGTTATCTTTTATGAGATTGATTGGCATGGAATGTGTGTTCTAAATTATGTTTTATTTAGAACAGAGAAAATTGTGGAAAAAAATTCCCTTGTTTCTAAAGTCTTAAAATGGGAATGTTATAGAAACCCCTCACTTCACGTCACTCTTAAAACAAGTAAATACTTATCCAATAATGATATTTGTCTGATAATTTATATACCCTTCCGGAACATGGGGTTTATCTACATGCGTGGAGATGAAGCCCATGGTCATGAGACCCCTAGGACTATGGCAAGTGCATGGATGTCACTTCCACGTCATGTTGCCCCTATAAAAGAAAAAGGGAAAGGCTAGTCATTTTTTATCCTCAAGATCATCCTAGGACACGAGAGGAGACATTACATGGTTTTCCATTTGGGATAAACAAGTAAGGATGTAAAACACATAAGAAAGATGATGCAAGAAAATAGATGCAAGATAAAATTAAACAATAAAAAGTATGTGATTAGGTCTTCAAGAGGAGGCCCTGCAAAACAAAGATTAGTATCTTTTTATTTATAACCCCAACGTATTTGACCGATCATGTTGCAAGACTAAGAGCTTAGTAGTTTTAGAATAAATTTTATCTTTGGTAAGCGTAGGAAGTTGCACACAAAGTGTTAGTAGTTTGGAGAAAGAAAAATAAACGCGATAAGAAGTTAAAATGACAAGATTTAAGAAAATGAAAACCATGAATAAATTATCTTATTAAATTATAAATTAACACTTTCATTGCATAGATCTTTTCAATACCTTTCCGGAAAAAAACAAGAGTCATTTCGAGTTTGGGATCAAAAGTTATGGCTCTCAGAAGGTAGGCAAAAAGGCAAAACAAAGGTGCCACAACACAATGTAAATGTGCCACTTTGTAAAGGCACTACTTCATGTAAGCAAAGGTGCCAAACATGAAAAAGAGACAAAATTTACACAAAAGTGATAATCTAAGACAAAGGTTCCAATTTATAAAGCATAGGGGCCAATACACATGTCATATGCATTGTTTCGTGTTAGGAACAAAATTTGAGCTCGAAATTTCAAAATTTGAAGGTATAAACAAAAATGAAAATTATTGAAACTTTAACAACCTATTATAGGGATAAAATAAGATTGGAAATGATGAGAAATGGGGTAAGCCCCACGGTGGGTGCCAAAAATTTATATGTTAGAAAATATATTAGTCAATTGAGTGTGAGAAAACAAACAAATTGTTCTCCTATGTTAATCCTTCCAAACATACCTCAAATTGAGAAATAGATTGAAAGGGGGGAGAATCAATACCTACACTTACCAAGAAGATGCAATGCTCCTCCTTTGTTGTGTTAGATTTTCTCATGGATTGGTGTTGGTTGCTTCAGATTTGGTGGAGAAACTTGGGCAACACCTCCCCTTGATAAATCTTGGATTTCTTGATGAAAGATGATGGATTGATAGATTGGATTGGAGATGGATTGAATATTGTGGATGATTGATGAAATAAAATGGTAGAGATTTGTTATGGATTCTATGTGTTCATCCCATCTAGCTCTCATGGAGGAGGAGAGATCAATTTATAGCTTATGGGAGAGAAAATGGAGGGTGAATATCCATCCAAGTAGGATGAGGATCAATGGTTGGAAATTGATGAGAGGATTGGAGGATTCTAGAATGGATAATTCTAGAATTTGAATTCAAAATTCCATGGAGGGAAGAAGCTTCCATTGAATTAAAAATTCAATGGAAGGAGAAGTTTAGAGAGGCTTCTAGAAATAGAAGCATCTAGATTTTGAGGTGGAGAATGTGATTAGATTTAGGATTAGATTAGCTTAATAAAATATGATTGGGGATGGGATTACATGGAAAGGATATGTGTAGAGTAAGTGGGTAGGTGGATGTAAGAATATTAAATTCCTATAAAATGTTAATAAGCATTAAGATAGGATAATAAGATATAATAATGTAATAAAAGGGATTAATGATAAGATGGGATATTAAATAAATGATAAAGGGTATATGTGATAAAAGGGATTAATTATTAAAGGGTTGTTAGAGCTCAAAATTGCACCCGCATTTAGATCATAGACAACCTGAAATTTGAGTCAACATGGGAATGTATCCAAGTTGTGGGACTCAAACTGAGACAGACCTCCAGGAGAAGGCCGGATTCCTCTACTTACTCCTAAAGTTAAACTACTCCTAGGAATTAAAATGCAACTATCTAACTCTACTCTAACTTTCCAAGGGACCACGGTGAGAAGGAGATGCATAAAACAAAAATCCTAATCTACAGAGAGGTGATAGCACCAGAAAATAAGGGGATGAATACATTCAGATAAGAGGAAATGGAAGGAAATGGTAATGAAAAGGACTAGACATGAGAACAGATCAAATCACCCCTAGAATCCACTTTCAAGATGAACAATAAACAAAGATTCAAAATGTGACATACAACATGCCTATGAATGAAGGAAAGGCAAGAAGTGCAATAAAATAAGAACAAGGAAAAAACGAGCCACAAGATTAAATTTTATTTCCTGAAGTTATGCATGATATTACAATCATGAGAGGAAGATGTGAGCATTTGTTGAATCAAGATCCAAGGCATGCAACCCTTAGGACATACACACAACACAAGAGAAAGCCTTTTATTACAAGATGTCCAAATTCTAAAAGTATCCAACCTCAAGAATGATCATTGCTTCTCTACAATATATAGAAAATCGTGGAAGAGAGAAGAAATTAGAGGGAAATTCAAATTCCTCAACTAATCCCAAACATCGTCATTAAATTCTCAAGGGAACAATGTGCCACTCTATTTATCCACTGTTACATGCCTTCTTCAACTGAGTGCCCATGCCACATTTAATACTGGTGGTTGTGTTTCTTGAAACAACCTCTTGCATGTTGGAGACATTTTCATTCACTTCCACCACCCTATTATTATTTAATTCATGAAATTTGATTGCTTTCGCATGGAGAAGGCTAAGATTCCTTCAAATAATATCAAATTTGCAATGATCAAATCAGATTTATGTTCATTTAGCAATCCACGGATAGCCATTGTTCTCCTTCACACACACAACTCTCTTAATTTAGTCTTTGTGGATTTTGACATCCTCGGATCTTTCCATTGTATTGCGGCACCATGGACTCCCATGGCTTTAATCAAATTCTTCCCTTTTCTCCGTAGTGTGACTTAGACCTTGGTGGTAATTTCCTCTTGTCTATGACATTATAAGACCATGTCCCTTATTATGTGGCATACATTCCTTTGTTGCGGAACACTTAAGCTTCTCTCGTGGTTTTGCTTCTTCATCCGAAGTATGCTCAAAGCTTCGTGGTTCTTCAGATTTTTCTCGAATATCCACCAAGTCCAACACTTTTTTAAGTTTCTTGAATTTTGCAAGGGATGTAAAAATGGGTAGCATTTTTAGAGACTCACAGGGGTCATCGCGTGCTAGATTGATGATTAGTATCCTTTGGTATCCATTGGGCATGGAGTTACCGACTGATTTAATTTCTCTGCATTTGACTCCTTCACTTGATGGAAACTTATCCTTAACACTATGGAATTAATTATACAACAACATCCTCTCGAAGACACGAACCTTTGCAACAAGATCTCCAAGCAACAAAACATGTGCAAAAACACTTAGGGAAGGAAACCTATACTACAACAAAGAAATGTGTCGAAGCACTTGGAGGAATTGAAATCCTAAGCTATTATATATAAGATGTTATGAAATATCTTAATGATAGGGTTTGAGATGAATCCCATTGATTGGTATTTGAAATGCATTCCCATCAAGATTAGATAACTCAAATGAATTATCCACCTTGAAAGTAAGAAACAATGTATGATGCTCCAAATAGCGGCAAATTTGGAGTGTCTTCTTGGTTTAGCTTTATCTCGCATCCCATTTCAAGAACAGATCTCCTACCTTGAATTTCTAAGGCATAGATTTTCTATCAAACCACTATTTGGTTGAATTTTGATGTTGCTCCATCCTTTCCATGGTGGTATTTCTATTTTCTTCAAGTTCCACTAGTTCCACCATTCTGATTTCTCTTTGATCCACGCCTTCAAATTCTAGTTGTTGTGTTAATTCAAGTGAAGGAAACTCAAGTGAAAAGGAATCCTAACTTATTTTTCCATATACCATTTTGTAGGGAGAAGTGCCAATTGCCTTCTTCATTGTTATCTTGTCCGCCCAAAGAGCATTTTTCACCTTTGTATGCCACTGCCTTTGATTCATCTCCATGGTTCTCTTCATGATTCTGATTAATTTTTGTTAGTATATTCTACCAATCCATTTCCTTGGGGGTAATAATTGGAGGAAGTCTTGAGATAAATCCCAAGTTGAAGAGCCCAATCAGAGATTTTTGATCCCAAGAAAGCTTTAGCATTATCAGAAATAATGGTTTGGGGTACACCAAACCTTGTGAAATTTTATAGAAACTCCAAGATGAATTATTCAATAGCTTCCTTCAATGGTGTGTCTTCAGTCCATCTGGTGAAATAATTTGTCACTATAAGAACCCATTTGTGACCAGTGCTAGATGGAGGATTGATCATCCCAATGAATTGAGACCCCCATTATGTGAATAGTTGAATCACTTAGATCGGATGAAGTAGAAAATCCGCCAATATTTTCTTTCCAGTGAAAAGTGCACACTCTTTACATTTCCTAACCCACTTTGAGCATGCGAACAACGTAGGCAGAAATATCATGCTTTTATGATCTTCATAGTTGTAGCTCTAGCAGAGAAATGTCCACCCAAGAAACCATCATGAAATTTGGCCAAAACCTTGTCACATTTCTCATCTTCAATACATCTGAGCAACATGCCATCAATGTTTCTTTTAAATAGTACGCCATCAACCAACACATATGGAAAATACTACAACCTTAAATGTTACCTCTTTGCTTTGCTGAGACTAGGAGGATATATACCAGAGGAGAGGAATGTTATCATTATCTTCATCTAGTTATCCACATCTATGTCTTCATTCTTCTTAGGTTCCGTGTGGCTCTCCTCTTCTAGGAATAAAATAGTCTCTGGGTCATTCCATACATCTTCAGCCAATTGTTTGTAAAGAGCATAGCCTCTTACCAATTTTGTGGCCTTAATGGTCACATCATATTCCATGATTTTAGTTACCCATCCAACTCATTTCTCACTGATCTTTGTCCCATAATAAAAATCTCGACGACTGGGAATGCGATACTAGAACCTTTATGCAACTATCTACAATCATGCTTTTTAATTTCTTCAAGGCACGCATGATGGCAAACACTTGCTTCTCAATATGGTTGTACTTAAGCTCATAATCCTTCAAGGTTTGGCTAAAGAAGGCTACTGGTTGCTCCAAGTCTTGATCATTTGGCTAGGTTAAAACCACAGAAATGTAAGAATCAACTCCATACGCATATAAGATAAAATATTTGGAGTAATCTAGATTAATCAACGTAGGATCCTGGGATATTTCTTGTTTGATCTTTTCAAAGTTGTCCTTCCCCTCACGGTCCATCTGAAAGTTGAATATTTTCTGAGCATAAGTGTGAGTGGATTTACTAGACCTGTAAAGCTAGGTATAAAGTGCCTAAAAAAGTTAACCTTTCCAAGGAAAGACTATAAAGATTTCTTGTGAGATGGAAAGGAAAGAGAAAGGATGGCAAAGAATCTTTTTGGATCAATGGAAATGCCTTCTTTAGAAACAACGTGCCCCAAAAGCTTACCTCTAAGGACTGCAAAATTACATTTCTTGGGGTTAAGAGATACCCCAAACTCCCTGCATCTTTCAAATACCTTCTCAAGATGACTAATATGATATTTGTTATGCTTTGAGAAAATAGTGATATCATCAAGATACACAAGGATAAACTGATTAATATATCCTTTGAAAGCAATATCCATTGCTCTTTGGAAGGTGGCACCTACATTTGATAAACCAAAAGGAATTTTTTGATATGCATATGTTCCCATTTGGTGGTGAACAACAGTCTTGTATTGATCCTGCTCCTTCACTTTTATTTGATTGAAGCCCAAATATCCATCAAGCATTGAAAATCTCTCATCTCTAGCCATTGTCTAGAATCTGCTCCATTGAAGGAAATGGATAGTGATCCTTGAGAGAAGCCTTGTTTAGGTCCTTGAAGTCTACACAGAGCCTGATTTCACCATTATTCTTTCTGATTAGAACTAAGTTTTCCACCCAAGTGGAGTACTTAATGGAAAAAATAATCTTAACCTCGATGAGTTTAGACAATTATTTTCTCATGAGGGGATTTATCTTGGGGTTTACCGGCCTTTGTTTTTGCCTAACTAGTTTGATATCAAGATCAAGATCAATAGAATGTTGGGCTACATTGGATTGAAATATTTTAAATCTTCATAGCCCCATGAGAACACATCACTAAAATTTTGACATAAGGCAACAAAAATTTTCTTTTCATGTTCATCACATACCTTTCCAAGCAAAAGTTATTTTCTTGGGGAAATGTAATAGGATAATGATCTTCTTTTTGTTTTCTACCATGATATTTTCTATACCTTTGAACTCATCATCTAGACTGAAAATATGTTCTAAAGTGACCAATCCTTTTGGAAATTTATTGGTTTTTGAGTTGAATAATTTGATCACCATAGATGTCCTGCAAATCAGACTACATTTTTGAAGAAAATTCAGCTTCATTCTATATGAATTGGATAATTTTTTCATCACTATCAAATACTTTCTAGTTGGTTGCATTATCAGGTATGGATGGCCTAACAACCATCTTGATATGTTACATCTTGCCTTTAACCAAGTCTTCTAAGTGAAAACTAAGATTCGAGAGCTGCCATTTGATTTGCTTCCTTGTTCAGCTTCCATGGTATAGCCTGTAGGTTGAGAGCATCAAAACTCTCTAGCATGTCCCAAAATCTATGTTTGTAGGCATTCAATATCTTATTCTTTGTAGTAAAATTTTCCATGGACTTGATTGATGATTAGCTCAGTATCTCCAAAGATTTGCAACTTCTTGATATTTCTTTTTCGTGATCAACAAGACCATGTACTAATGCCTCATATTCCACCACATTATTGGAATAGGAAAATTGCAATCTATGGGCGAAGAATAATTTCTCTTCCTTTGGAGAAATAAGCACAACACCCACCCTAGCTCCATTTCTACTTCTAGAACCGTCAAAATACATCTCGCCATAAGCCAGAGGCTAGATCCTTGTCTTCTTGAATGTTGCAAGAATAATAGATTCTTCTTGTAGGAAACAATAGGTGCCAAGACCAGTTTTATAAGATTTAATCTCTTCATAGTATGGATCGAATTTGTGATCTCTCTCAGCCCATTCATCAAACAACAAATCAGGCATGAGAGGAGGAGTAGGTTGTTCTTCTAAACTTGAAACTTGATCTTTTCTTCTTGTATTAAACAATTTGATTGGATAGGGAAGGTTCATATGACTCTATGTGATAGGAAAAGATAGGCTCAACTTGGATTATGAATCTTGTGCCATATCTGGTCCTTAAAATCATGTGAGTCCAATATGAAGACAAATAACCCCTACCTTAGCAAGTAAAATCTCTAGACAGAAAATTGCAAACATGGGCGGAAAGTCTATGACTGATATATCATGGGTTATTATGAGAATCGAGGCAATCATGGAGGGTTAACTCTAAATCTTTAATCACTCCTAATACACCCATTGTTGACCCATCAAGTTGTAATACTCCCTAGACATAGGATTGTACTTGAGACCTAGGATGTCGAGTAATTTTCTTTGGCATTACAGAAGTACTAGCCCCGGAATCCATCATAATTATGAACTAGGTATCTACCCATAATTATTGACATGTAAAAGGGTTGGGTCTTAACAATCTTACTTACTTGGTCCTCTTTTTCTTGGCAAGACATGAACCGCGACATGAGCCCTTTGAGTTATTGGATCTGCCGGAGGTAGTTGCTTGAGGGCTTCACATAGAAGATCTTGTTGAGATGGAATGGAAAGCACATCCCATATTGAGACGTTAACATTAGTATTATTTATTTGCTCCACAATATTGAATGGGAGTTTCTACATACGTGGCATGCTAATATCTCTCTTTTTTGTGGCATTGGTGAAACAACAACCTCCTTTTCCATGGAAAGCTTATCAGGCACCGCAGTTGCTTTGACATATCTTCTACTTAATTTTGTAGTTTTTCATGTCCTTTTGTTCCTACTTCAATATGAAACTTTTCCTTAGTCCCTCCAATGTCTTTTCCTTTATCCGCAGTATTGTTCTGATCCACATGAGTTGAAAACTCGAGCTTCCAACATTCTTTTCTTGTTCCGCATGTTGTCGGTAAATAGTCATTTGAGGTCTACTAGGGCCACCAACTATCTGATTGAGTGCACAAAAGTCCTCAACTCCAAAGAACATGAGGTTGGCATCCACGGAAGCATGTTGACCTTCATTCTCAACATTTGGTACTTCTAAAAGTGGTTCCTATTGACTGGAAGAACCTTGGATCATATAGGCTTGTAGATGCATTGCATTTCCCTTTCACAACCAAGTTGGTTATGAGGTAGATTACATGGAAAACACCACTCTGTTTCTTGTGCCATATTTTTTGTACTGGAACTAAGGCTTGACTAGAATTGGGGGTGGAAGGAAGGGCCTATGGAGGAGGAATTGTTTCCAATGGAAGAGGATCACTTTGACTTTGCCATCTATTATTTTTTTGGTTTTGTGCATATCTTTGATTAGATTGTTGGTTTCTATATGGTGATATCCCTGATTTGAAGATTTCCCTTGATTTTGATAATTTTTATATGATTGGGCTTTTTTTTTTCTAGGGATATAACTTTGTTTGTCAAGTTTCTAATCAGATATTTCATTTCTCATCTTCCTTTTGTTGTGCGGTGTTTTGTGATGTGGAGCCAATGGGTTGCGGGTTTGGTTGGGGAATACGAGCAATGGAAGGTTGTGCGGCTTGTGGAAATTCGGGGATAATGGCATAGGTGGCCTAGGAGATAATTTTCCAGCTTAAATTAAACAATTTTCAGCCCTAATGGCTAATGCATAAGTCGTTGGTAGAGTTACACCTCCCATAGATTGCACCATAATGGATATATCAGAGTTAAGAGCTTTCAAAAAGTAAAGAAATGCACCTTCAGTTGTAGGCATGATAAGAACTAGAATTCTATCCCAGGTTCTCTAGAATCTAAAGTTAAAATCTGCCATTTGTTCATTAGGTGCTCTCTTGATTGTAGTCAACTACTCCAAAAGAGACAAGTTATCATCTCTTTCCCCAAATTGATTGTACAAGGTTGTGCACAACTCGTTCCAATTCCTAATTGAGCCTGCAGTTAAGATTCTAAACCATTGCGCAGGCCTTTCCTTTAAGGGATGAAGCCAGGAGTTTTATTGCCACATCCATTTCAGCAATTTCATGAATTACATAGACATTTGCAATGTCTTGAATGTGATCAACTAGAGTAGTGTGATTTTCTCCAATAAAATATGGAATATTCTTCAACCTACGCAACAGGAATAGGATTTTGGGCATTCAAGGCAAGCGGGTTGCTGCTTGTGAATTTTACAAATGGATTTTGAGGTGGCGGTTGTTGTTGATGAGCCATTATAATAGGTCTGAGAACTCTTGTTGATTGCAAGAAGGGCCTACCAAGTAGAGGTGTAGAGAGAGTTATGTTTGGAGGAGATGGAGATCTTGAATCTACCTTCCTCTTCTTTGTCGGCCTGGAGATAGCTGAAAATACTCAAATACACCTTCTCACGTTCTAGACCGAGTTTGTATCCTTCTCATGAATTAGGGACACTTGAACTACTGAAACCAGTAGATTTATTACTTGGAGTCACCAGATGTGTTATCACAGAACCTCTGAAAGGATGGAATTTTATCAAGAACACATTAGAACTTGATAAATCTAGAAATATTTGACTTATGGTCCCACCGAGTGTGCCAAAACTGTTGGAGCTCAAAATTACACCCACATTTAGATCATAAACAACCTAAAATTTGAGTCAACATGGGACTGTCTCCAAGTTGTGGGACTCAAACTGAGACAGGACCTTCAGAGAATTTTAGATTCCTCTACTTACTCCTAATGCTAAACTACTCCTAGGAATTGAAATGCAACTATCTAACTCTACTCTAACTTTCTAAGGGACTAGGGTGAGAAGGAGATGCATAAAACAAAAATCCTAATCTACAGAGGCGATAACACCAGAAAATAAGGGGATGAATACATTCAGATAAGGGGAAAGGGAAGGAAATGATAATGAAGAGGACTAGACATGAGACACAGATCAAAATCACCCCAGAATCCACTTTCATGAGACACAAAAAAACAAATATTTAGAAATGTGACATATATCACACACCGTGAATGAAGGAAAGGCAAAAAGTGCAATAAAATAAGAACATGGGTAGAAATGAGCCACAAGATTAAATTTTTTTACCTGAAGTTATGCAAAGACTCTTATAATCGTGAGAGGAAGATGCAAGCATTTACTAAATCAAGATCCAAGTAATGTGACCCTTAGGACATACACGCAACACAAGAGAAATCCTTTGTATTAAAAGATGTCCAAATTCTAAAAGTATCCAACCTCAAGAATGAGCATTACTCTACAATATATAGAAAATCGTGGAAGAGAGAGAGAGAGAGAGAGAATAAATTAGAGGGAAATTTTCATTCCTCAACCAATCCCAACCACCTTCATTGATTTCTCCTAGGGAATAGGGCACCACTCTATTTATCCATTGTTACACACCTTCAACTGAGTGCCCATACCACATTTAATATTAATGGTTATGTCGCCAGAAACAACCTCTTGTGTGTTGGAGACGTTTTCCTTCACTTCCGCCACCCTATTATTATTTAATCCATGAAATCTGATTTCTTTTACATGGGTAAGGAAAATATTCCTTCAACTAATATCATATTTGCAATGATCGAATCAAAATTATGTTCATTTAGCAATTTGTGGATAACCATTTTTCTCCTTTAGCACGCGACTCTCTTGATTCGAGTCTTGCGTGGCTTTTGACATCCGCGGATCTTTCCTTTGTATCATGGCACCATGGCCTCTCACGGCTTTTATCAATTTTTCCCTTTGCTCTCGCAATGCGAATTAGACCCCGGCGGTCTTTTCTCCTTGTCTCACGGGCATTATAAGAACATGTCCCTTTATTCTCGCAAAGATACATTCCTTTATCATGGCACACTTAAACTTCTCCATAGTTTTGCTTCTTCATCTACATTATGCTCAAAGCTTTCGTGGTTCTTCAAATATGTCTCTGAATATCTGTCAAGTCCAACACTTTGCGCAAGTTGCTCGAATTTTGCAAGGGATGCAAAATTGGGCAACAAGGATTTAGATAGTGATGATGTTAGAATAGTTTTGGGACAAATTAATCAAAATTAATTATGTAAAATTTTAGATGTCTACAATTACAAACCCAAAAAATATTTCTAATTCTTCCGATACTTTTTAATGGATTCTACATCAAAAAATACACATTTGAAAAATAGGTTTTTAGGCGCAAATTGTTTTTTGTGATTTTTTAAAGTTTCACTTATGTACAACAAACCACAGCGAGCAAAGTGTACACCAATGTTTTTTTAAAATTTTGTAGGTTAGTGGCTCTAATCACTAATTTTCATATTCATTTCATGATATTTCCGAAAGTTCAAGATTTTGCATTTTGGACTTACAAGTGCTCCCAAAACATCCATTTCAATGTGGTAGTTGCTTGACAACCCTCCAAATGCACATGCATGCACTTTATCTTTAATAAATATAAATTTTGGAACTTGTTGTATTGAACATTATAGGTGGCGTGATAACAAGTATTATTTTGCAGATACATTGGCTTTTAAGAGGTCCGGAGTTCAAATTCCTTAGGTTGCATGCTTAGCCTTAAGAGTTTTCTTTAAGTTGTTGGTTACTTATATGACCCTCCCGAGTCACTCAATCACCCCCTTACAACCTAATTATCCCTCTATTTTTATTTTAGTCATCATTTGACCTATAACTATTTTTAGCCCCATGTGTAAAATTTTCACATAGCATGAATAATTAATGAACATCACTTTTGAATATTTTTGTTTTACAAAGGTTGTATTTTCTCCTCTAGTGATATAATTTGAGGATTCTATTAACAACATATTTAATCAATTAAATTATACAACATTAATAAACTATGCAATATTAAATCAATAAACATCACAATATATTGTATAACAAATAAATAAATTCTGTAGAAAGTAAATAACAAATGTCACAGGATTTATAGTGGAAAACCCGAAGGTAAAAAACCACTGTGAAAAATAACCTTTATTGTAGAGAACCCTTTTACATCCAGTAAATTACCTCCTCCTTTTGAAACCCTAATCACAAGGGTAAAAACACCTTTGATATATATTTTCCAATATATCAAATGAGGACCCGAAGTCCTTTTTATATGAGGTGATCGGGTATGTCTCCCAACCCACCTTTTCAACCTAAATGGTTGACACATATACCAAGGTTTAAAATATTTAATAATAGAAATATAACTATTTATTATTATTAAATATTTAACCTAAAGTATATCCCTATGTATGAATATTTAATAATAGAAATATAAATATTTCTTATTATTAAATATTTAACATATAGTATAATGTTGGACCCATATTTAATTAAGGGGTAGGCGGCCCACTTAACCATTATGTTCCAACATCCAAAAGTCCTACAAAGAATTTCTTTCTATATTGTGTATTTTTCCATGCTCTACATATTGCAATGGTTTTTTGTAACTTTTGTTGGACCATATTTCGAGAAAATTCATTTTTGCAAGTTGTCATGTCCCAATTTTTGTACTTTCAATTGGTCATATCTTTGATTTGTGTGTTGTATCAAGATGCCATTTTTTAAAGTACATGTTTTTTCATGTACTTTAAAATGGTGGATTCATTTTTGTTCATATTATACCAAGATTTTATTTCCAACATAACTTTGCAAATTATTGTTTGTATTTGATCTATAAATCACACTACTTATAAAGTGTCACTTATTTTTCAGCTATGTGGTTCATTTTTTGTGTATTACAAAAGTTTCTAGATTTGGATTATTTTATTCTTGTCTTGCACGCTAACCAATATATCAAGAAAAAATTGTAAGAATTGCATTATTATAAGCAGTTTGGAAGGGTTTATTGAGTGTGTTCACTTTTTGAGGTTATTCCATGACATTTTTTCCTTGATATTGTAAATGGTTTATATCCACGACTTCCACACTCACACACAGGGAAATAACCTTCTTTCCGAAAACACCATGTTCTTTTTAGAAGTATGTTCGCTTTAAGAAGACAGGGTTAGATTTATTGAAGAGAATAGAAAGAAAAAAATAAAACTCTTTATTACTATCACTTATTTATGGAATAGACACACTACTTCGGTCATTGCACAACATTGTTACATGTTTGCAATGTCAAATTGACACCATGGACATACCTCTCACTGAGCATAGTCTACCTTATGTCATTGATTCAAATCTTATTAACACATCATCATCTACTTTTCTTAATCATGAGTTTCCCATTGAATCTAATGCACCCATTGTTACACCTATTGTAACCCACACTTCAAATTCACCCACCATTGTGTTTGGCTCATTTGAGAAGCACACAATTGGTTTTGGATTTCGTATTTTTTGTTACATGGGTGACTTTGACAGAGGCATAGGTAAATATTTACAGGGCATCACTTCCCTTATTTAACCTATTCATTAGATTGCTCGCTATGGCATTAAATATCGAGAAGATAATTTTTATCAGGTCCACTTCATGTACACTCACATGTTTTTGTTTGCTCCATTATTTATGATAATATTGAGTGACACATGAGTCCTTATGTAGACCTTCTTAGGAATGAAAAACTTGAGACTACTTTATTCAAATGTGAGAGTAATAACACATCTACAAATGATTCCTTGCATGTACTATTCGTGCATATGACACCATATCACATGTAGCATCTTCATTTACCATATGTATTTACCTAGAATGGATTTCATATCAGTCATGATGACATCATCAACATTCTTTATGTGGACTCTATAGGTGTGGATCCTCAACCATTCATTGCCATTCAGCCACATTGATCGCCCACTATTCATTCTTCCTATCACTACTATTTTTTTTTGAAGAAACTCTATTTGGCATCACTCCCTTTGTTTTGGAGCAACTCTCATTTAGTTATTTGACCTTTATTAGATAATTAGATAACTCTTTTTTGAGCTATTCTATTGTCTATAATATCTTACTTATCATATTTAGTTATTTTGGGATATATATTTGCACTAATTTTTAAAGTGCCATGGGGGGTTTTCTTTTCACAATCTAGTCTATCTTTATGTGTGTGTCTTGGTTTGCACACCCTTTTCTTAATTTTTATGTATTCCCATCGTTATTTGTGTCATGTTATTTGTGAGAGACCATTTTTGTATCATTTCACACCTTGATAGTTAGATTTCTCTTTTTAGTGAGTATTATTTTGGTATATCCAACTTTTTCCATTGTTCGTTGTTCAAGTAGTGGATTCAGACCACTCATGTAGATATATTATTTTTTCCACTATACCCACTCAACATTATGGGTGTGTGTGTAGTCATATTGTGTAATCATGTGTTATGTCCATTACTTACCCTTGACATATCACATCATCTACTTTAGGCAATTGATGGCATTCTTAGCATACTATTTTGTACTTCCATTACCTCATTCAACCAATTTCCAATCTCCTTAGAGTTATTATGGTGCATCCAATGTTATCTTGTTTTCTTCAATGGTCAAGTAGTGGATTCAAACCACTCATGCAAATTTGAGTTATTTGCCATACTTTTCACTTGTACTTCTTGCATATTCTTTAGTGATGGCTTTCATCCCATTCAATGTTTTTAAGTAATGTCTTTCATCCCATCGAGTACAATATACATAGTACTTAGTTTAATTTTATGAGATACTTTGTTTTTTATCTTAATTTTTTATGTTGTGCTTATTTTACATGGGTACCTTATTAGGCCTAGTTGTTGGGACCCATTTATTTTTTACTTTTAACTTCCCTAAGTATAAATTAAGGGAGGGTGTTGGTGCAATATTTTTATATGTGCACTTTTTCTTTTAAGTCTACTTAACTTTATTTAAATATCTTGGAATTGAAATGCACACACACGAATGAAATAATAACATGAATTGAATGAAATAACACACACTGAATTCAGATAGATAACTGCATCCAAATAAACATTCAAATCAAAATTTAAATTTCAAACTTGAACTTATCAGAAATCATGAGCATGCATGAAACATAAATCCTCCAATCACCTTGGTGAGTGGGCCCTTGCTCTTCCTTGGGATGGAGGTATTCTCAACACTAGATGATATTCAAAACAACATCAACTATATTGATTTGAATAAGTTCTGATACATGTTCAACATAATATTGAAAGTAAATACTAATTGGTAGATAATTGTATTGTAAACTACTATTATCAACTAACTATGAAATTGTTCTCAAGAAGGTGTCTTTATAGACACAATTAGTTACAAAATATGCCAAGATTATAGGCACCAAATTCATCCAATAACAACCTCATTAAAGCTCATTGAAATCCTATGATAATGCTAAAAAATAGGATTCGTGTTTGTAGGCTTATTATGGAAAAATCCTCCATGATGGCATAATGGCTAAAGACTCGGCCTCCTTGATTGCAACTTCCAGAATTGGTAGAAAATGCTCACTATTATCCTACACATGTCACCACATTACTCATAGAAGTGATTAGTAGGTAATTTCTATGGTCAACAATTTGCATGAACAAAAACAAGAGAAATGCATCAACCTTGCTAGGATATAACTATATAAAACATCCCCATGCATAAATTAACATTTTTAGGAATAAATAAATACCATATAGATGATATAATAGATCAATTTATGCACTCATCATCTCCCCTGCACTTTACCTTTTGCATGTCCCTATGCAAACTCATCTCTTCCCTGCTCTCTGGCCAAGTTGTGCCATGTCATATTCTTCAAATTGATCTCGCATACTATTTTCTTGTTCCCTTACACCCTTGAGTGTTTGAAATAACCTCTACCCATGTTGTGAAGCTATCATGTGATTGGGAAGCATTATTCTGCCAAGTAGTCATGGGACTCAAGAGAAGGGGTGGTCTCACTTGTATTCCAACCCACTCATCATTGTATTATTTTTCATTTTTCTCTGATGATTGCCGGATAATTTCAATAAGTGCATCTCCCCTCCTCATGCTCCAACTGAGGTTTTGGGGGAGATCACTTCCCTTCATTTCAAAGGTAGGCTCAATGTATCCCCCATTGTTTATCACAAGCTTGTAGTGCCTCACCAAAATTTTTTGATTGTAGACCTCAAAATCCTACACACATTTTTGTAAAGCCTTTGAAGTATTATTTCTGTCCTATGTCAACCTGATAAAGAGACCTGAAATTTTTCTTCATAGCCACATCATTGTGATGGGTAGGCCTAATGTAGAAACCTATGGTTCGAGTTGTCTGATTGAAAATTTATGTTTTCTCACTCCATATGATTTGGTTTCTAAGAAATGACTGAAAATCCTTCAACTGAAAATCCCCACAAACAAATTAATGAAGAAATCAGGAACATTAGTAACCAACATATTGTGAAGGTAAAATTCACACATCAAATTTTGAATCTTAGGAGTACACTTTTGATAAATTTCCAAGAAAATTTTTTTCCATCAGGGGCCTCATAGGTTTTTACTACACATTCTCATCAATTTGCCAAGCATAAAATTGTTCTTGAATAAACATATTGTAGATGGAGGAGGGTTTCCTATAGGCTAGAAGTTTTGCAAGGCCATAGGAAAACATAATCCAAAATAGATTCTAACTTCCTTTTTTCACTTGTACTGGCCTCAATCTCTTCCTTAAGATTTTTATTTTCTTCAATTCTTTATTTTGAAGAGATAATTGGGTTAAATCATTCCATACTTTGAGACCAATATCCCTTTGTCTTTTGAGACTGCTAACTTCTACCTTTAAAGTAGTAATTTCTTTAACCTTCTCTACAAGTTCTTTGTACAAATTTAGTTTGTAAAGACAAATTAGTTTCTTCCATACCTTTCAAATTTTCTTTCAAGGAGGAAATTTCATCTTGGTAACACCTTAACACTTCATCTCCATGTGGTTCCTGGCCACCAACCTCCATTGCAACAGTTTTTGGAGCTCTAGTCAGTATTTCAAGTGCTTTGCAGGCATTTTTGGAGCTTTAGACTCTAGTTTTAGAGCTGCATAGAATGTCTTGGCATATCGAGTGTAGGAAATTATGTGTTGTAGAATGGTTGTTGTGAATTCATCATCCTTTGATTATTCAATAGGGGTGGATGAAGTACCAAGCCTCATCTCTCTCCTCCAAAATGGGAGAAAATCCTCATGAAACATTTCAGGTTGGGAAACTTCAGGTCTTTGTAAGGTATAAGACCTTCTTGGTCTCAATGACATAACAAAATGGATTGGTAGGGTATTTTTACCTTTGGAAACTTGTGACATAGAAGAGGATGGGTTATCCTTACTAGAAGATTCCTCCATAGTTTCTCTTGAAGGGTGAGGAGTTGACTCGAGCTTAGGCCAAACATTGGGGGATGGTTCCTTCTTGATTTTATTTTGTTTTGAACTCTCCCCTGCACTCATTTTTTTGATCTTCCTCTTAGGCCTGTAAAAATCTGATGTGAATAGATTAATTGGATAAGTCTTGGGTGCTTCAAGGCAGCTCTACCACCCCCATTCTTGTACTTTTGTCCCACTTTGATGACCACTTCAACAGAGATATTCTAGTAAATTAACCCTAAGTTTTAGGGTTTGTGTGACCCTTCTTTAGATGAGTCAAGATATTTAGTGCATCACCTCTGAGTATAGATGGTTTCCCATCATAGATAAAATATTTGTTGACCCACTTAGCTACTTCTTTCCAAAGACCAGGAAAACTCTCCCACCTAATTCCTTTTGAGTACCAAAGGAAGTAAGGATCACTTCTGGAAGAGCTTCTCCTTCTTCATGAAACAATGGTATTAAATCCTTGAGTGGGGCATTAGTCACAACTTTGAGACCAAAATATGGTAGGCCAGATAGGTCAAGCAAAAATTTGGCTACTTATCTCAATTATTTTACCCCAATTCATGAGTAGGTTGCCTCAAAATTTATCAGAACTCATCAACCAAATACTCATCAAAACCCTCAAATTTTCTAATAAAATCTAACCATCTTGCATCATGAAATACCTGAGAAATAACAACATTTCAAGTAAATGGCTCTAGAGAATCTGGTTTAGATTTATTTTTCTACCCCATAGTTGAATCAAGGTTGAATGAAACTTCAAAAAAATGGTGAAGGCTTTGCATGTGAAGTAAGAGAAATTACATGCAACAGTGACATTGGAAGTTTGAATTATTTTTTAAGCTCTTAATTGGTAGTGAGTCGGCGCAAGTTTGGTGGTGGAAAAATTTGATAGGATAGGACTTAGTTTGTATGGGAAGATTTAATTCATCGCACAACTCATGTCCTATCATCATGAATGATAAGGCCACTTGTCCTTCTCACAAAGCCACTTGTCCTTTCCATAAAAATGTGACACATGTGGTATATTTCTCATTATTATTCATTACACCCCACTCATTGGCATAAGATTTTGATTTATATCCACAATAAGTGCATCAAAAATTGTGTTTTGATTTAATCATGTTAAATAAATGCAATGGGGAGTGCTTAAAAAGCTAATATCCATAGAAAAGAAGAATGCACTTACCCTTGCTCAAGCTCAACTCCCGATATCCATAGAATTCCACTTCTATGTTCATAAAATAAATGTGATTAATGTATGGTCTAATAATTAACATTCCTAACCTTTATTGAAAGCATGAAATAAACAAAAAACTACAATCTAAGGGGAAGAAGATTGAAAGCATGATCATCTTCCTTTATTTGAATTAAAAAAAAACTATTCTTGGTGGGAAGAGCCAAACTCCTCCATTGAATCCATTCCTTCGCATACAACATATCTTTGGTGAAAGTATCTTTATCCAGAGGATGTTGATACATCCTTAATCTATGTCCATTCACAAAAGAGTTCTCTTGTCTCCATCGATCGTAGTAGTCTCACAGAGCCATTATCAAAAACCTTTTTGATCTGGTAGGGTCCCAACCATCTTGTTCTCAAGCTTGCCTTTAAATTGTTGGTACTTTGAGTCAAATAGTAAGACCCAATCTCCTTCATTAAACTTTTATGTGCTTTGATGAGCATCATGCCAGGATTTTCTTTGGTGTTGAATAATTTTAGTTTTTTTTTGTGCCTCCATCCTCATTTCATCCAGTTCATTCAGTTGCATTACTCTCTCACATTGTGCTTCATCCAACTCAATTCCAAACTTTCATTTTTGTCCTCCAAGTCTGTAATTCAAACTCAACTAGTAATAATGGCTTCTTCCCATACACTAGTTCATATGGGGAGAAACCAGTAGTAGTCTTCTAGGTTGTATTGTAGGCCCAAACTACTTTTGGGAGTTTTGGTACCTAGTTCTTCCTGTCTGCATTGAAAACTTTGGTTAAAATTTTCTCAGCTCTCTGTTTGTGACTTCCACCTACCCATTGGATTGGGGGTGGTATGGTGATGATTTTCTATGCTTGATTGGTAGATTTCTAGGAAGGATTCAATCATGTTAGACATGAATTGAGGTCCCTGATCAGATACAATGGCTCTAGGGGCACCAAATCTCAACATAATCTATTGTTGTATAAAAATTCAGCTACAACATCTTCATTGGAAGATGCCAATGCTTGAACCTCAGCCCATTTCATGACATAATCAATGCACACAGAAAGATACTCTTTCCCATAGGATGGGGATCAAATGGTCCAATGAAATCAATTCCCCACTTCTCAAATGGTCCTAAGACCAGCTGAGGGTTGAGAGGCATTTCGTGGACAATGTAGGCTTCCCCATTCTCTGACATGCATCACACTACCACACGTACTTCTTGATATATTTGTGAAGAGAGGGCCAATAGTACCCAACTCCAAGGACCTTGTGAATTTTCCTCTTTTTGAGTAATGTCCTCCTCCTAGGCTCATCATGACAAGCTCTCGTATATGTCATATACTTCATCCTCTCAAACACACCTGTGAAGAACCATATCAGACAACATTTAAATAAAATTCCATTACACCATTTGTATGTTGAATTATTTTTAACTAATCTCCTTTGTTCCTTATTAGTAAAGTAGGTTGGAAACTTCCTTGTAGTTAGGTAGTTTGCAAGATCAACAAACCATGGAGGTTGAGTTGATACTGCAAACAAGTGCTCATCTGGAAAGTGGTCTGGACTACCTCTTCTTCTCTAAAACATTCAATCTCAAAAGGAAATCAACAACAACATTATCCTTCCCAGGCTTATCAATAATAGTTAAGTTAAATTCTTGCAACAAGAGTAACCATCTAATAATTCTCCCCCTACTACTGGTTTATTCATCAAATATCTTATAGTTGAATGATCAATATACACAAAGATTTTATATCTAGTAATATAATGTCTAAATTTATTTAGAGAGTAAACAACAACTAAAAACTCATTTTCCGTAGTGGTGTAATTTCTCTCTATTGGGGTCATATTTTTGTTGATGTAATAGATGGCATACATCTGGTCTTCCTCATCCTTTTTTCAAGAACATCTCCCATTGTTGTGTTAGAAGCATCAGTGTGAATATGGAAAGGTTGTCCCCAATTGGGTCCTCTCAAAACTGGAGTAGTGGTTAACTTCTCTTTGATAACTTCAAAATCCTTGACATTGAGGAGACCATTCAAAGACACAATATTTTTTTTCAAGCAAAGAAAACATGGGTGCAACAATTTTACTAAAATATTTTATGAACCACCTATAATACCCTGCATGTCAAGGAAACTCTTGATGTCAGTCTGATTTGTTGGTGTAGGAAGCTTAGTGATTACTTCAATATTTTTGGGGTCAACTGTATTCCTTTGGTAGAAATATGATGACCCAAGACAATTCCTTGATCAACCATTATTCGAACATTTTTCATGACTCAAGGAAAGTTGGTGTTGCTCACATCTAGTTAACACTTTTTCAAGATTGTTCAAAGATTCATCAAAAGTTGAACCATGGACAGTAAATTCATCCATGTAAACTTGACACAGTCATTTGTAAGGTCTACAAAAATGGCCAAAACTCTCTCTCTGAAGAAGTAGCAGGTGCATTACAAATCCCAAATGGTAGAACTCTATATGCAAATGTACCCCAGGGACAAGTGAAGGTGGTCTTATCTTGATCAACAAGTAGGTGTTATATTGATTTGGTTATACCCACTAAACCCATCCAAGAAGGAGAAATATTTTTTCCCGCAGATTGTCCAAAACCTGATCAATAAAGGGCAAGGGAAAGTAATCTTTCTTGGTGGCTTTATTAAGTTCCCTATAGTCTATGAAAATTCTCCACTTACCATTTTTCTTGGGAACTATAACTAATGGTGATACCCACTGACTATCAGATATAGGATATATGAATCCTACCAACAAGTTTTTCTATCTCATTCTTGACAATGTCTCTAAGTGTTGGATTGATTCTTCATTGTGGCTTCCTAACAGGTTTAACATCCTCAGTGTAAATATGGTGAGTGCAGATGCTTGGGTGAATCCCTTTCATGTCAGTATAATCCCAAGAAAAATATTTGGAATGCTTCCTCAATATTTCTTCAACCCTAGTCTCTTGGTTGGCTTCTAAATTGTTACCAATGGTCAACTCTTTTCCTATGTCAATAGTCACTTGTTTAGTATCTTTTAGAATAGCAATCTCTGCATCAAGCAATTAAAGAATTCAAGGGACAAACATGAGGTTGTAGCATGTAAAATAGTCATGTTTTCAAGGGACAAAACCTTGGCTAAAGGACAATGGAAATCAGTGATATATATGTTCTTCATGATAATCATAGATTTCTTCACAATTTCAATAGAAATGTCACTTACCTGGTGATATTATCCATTGAGTTTAAAATAGTTGTTTCCATAGCCCCAGTTTGAATTTTTGTAGCCATAGTTCTTGGTTTCCGTAGTTGTGGTATCCTCTTCATCAGACATTGTGTATGACTCAACAATTTCTTCCATGTGATTTTTCACTACAATGGTGGCCAGATAAGAAGAACTCATATTGTTAGTATCTGAAAAATCAACCCATACATGGTCACAAACATCCACATATGGCTGGGTAGGAGGATAAAGTGAAATATTCTTTTTTTTTTTCCCATTCAAAATAGTCATTTTTCCCGACCTACAATCAATGTACACAACAACAAAATAGCTAACCAGGCCTCCCTAAGATGACTGGGTATCCCAACTTTCGAGCTTTAGGCTGTAAGACCATAAAATCGACAAGATACTCCCAAGATTCAACCGTGACCATAACATCCTCAATCACTCCATCTAGTACAACAATAGATTGATCTGCCAATTGAAGAATGGTATTGGTTGGTTGTAATCTTGTTAAAGACAACAGATTGAACATATATGTTGTTATAACATTGATGGAAACACCAAGATCTACCAAAATGTTAGAGATTGATTGACCATTTACAAAAATAGTAATGACTGGACTCCCAGGATCCCCATATTTTGGTGAAAGAAGTTTTTCCAACCACAAGATCAACTAGATTTCCTTCCACTTTGACTATTTTTGGGTACTTCCTCTTCCTTCCTGGTGTTTTTATGCAATGGCTTCTAATGGTCTGATTTAACTCAGAATGTCCGTATTGCTCTCAGAAGTGGGACTTCAATGTTCATATTTTTCAGCTCCTGAACTAGTATTGTTTCTTCCTCATTATGTGTTTCTCTCAACCATTATGGGAAAGGAGCTTCATGCACATTTTTGTTCCTAGTGGCTCATGTCTATGAAACATGTTTAGTTTCCTTATTTTCCTTAGGTATATCCTCACTTTCCTCTAGTATCTGCTCATTCTCCTAGGTATTTTTGTGATAACAATAGGAGGGTTTTTATTGTCCTTCAGACCTTAGTTGTACATTATTAATGGCATTCATCTGCATCATCTCACCATGTCCTGCTTCATTAATTGAAGTTGTTTGTTGATTTTTGGGGTTTGAGACAGGATGAGATGGAAGTTGAGTTTGTGCTACTTTCCCTTGTTGATAATTTTGTTGTGGTGGGGGCATTAAAGCTTTGTTGTTGTGAAAACCTCCTTGGTTGATTAGCATTTTGTTGAGGTGCCCACTATTGATTTTTCCATGGTGGTATATTAGTTGGAGGTGCCCAACCTTGTTGATTGTATGGAGGTACCCATGGTGGTGGTTGTGGATAGGCTACCCAGCTTGGTGGTGTCTAGTCAGGTTGTCCCAAGTTGGTGGAGGCTGATTGGGCCATGGCATCATCCATGGGTTCTAAGTAGGTCGAGGGGCATAGGCAGACTGATTATTTGATGTTGCACATGAAGTTTACTTCTACATTTGATTGAGTTATAACATTTAATCTCTCTTTAGTTGAGGTAGGAGATTACAATGATTGGTATCATGGTCAGGGACATCACAAATCAAGCACATGTCTATGACATCAAAGGGAATTCTCTCAAAGGATGTCTCTTCCTACATTTAGGACAATATATATCTAAAGGTTCCTTTGCAACATTGGTCTTGGCTTTCATCCCATCTATGGTTGATGTCAATTGTGATAGGATGTTTGTTTTCATGTTAGCCATTTCCTCGAGAATTTATGAGGTACCTAGGGCATTATTTGATGTTTTTTTCACCTTATACCTCCTCTTGTTCTAGAGTAACTCCTACATAACTCAAGTAATTTGTGCCATGGTGAGTTTGTGTACATCACCTCCTCCATAAGATGGAGGGAGTCTTTGGTTTCCTCATCAATTCCTTTAAGGAAAATTGTCTTAGTGATTTCTGCATGTAACTCATAACCACTCCTTCTATGGAGAAAGAGAAATCTATCCAGATAATCTTCCATATTTTCATCTTCCTTTTTCTTTATCTAGAAGAACTCTTCTCTCTATCTCTTCCCCTATAGTAGTCTTGATATTTGTCCAAAAAGGTTGTCTCCATGTTCTCCCATGAATGAATGGAGTTAGGGGAAAATCCCATGAACCACCTCATAGCAGAGTCTTTGAGGGTGGAAGGGAAAAGTTTGAGTTTTTGGTTGTCTATTTTGTAGTCATATGTCTGGAAAAGAACTTTGAATTCAAATAAGAACTGATTTGGGTCTTCTGTAGACATTCCTCAAAAGATAGGGAGAATGGAGGGAGATATTTTTTCATGGGTGCATCCTCATCTTCATTTAGGAAAATGGGATAAGTAAAGGTTCTACCCAAATGGTTGGTCCTCATCATTCCTATTGTCCCCCATCTTGGAAGGTTTTCTAGTTCTAGATAAGATGATGTGGATTGTTTAGAAAGGCTTCTAGGTGTTGTATTAGATTAGTGTCACTTTTCAATGTTCCCTACTTGTGCTCTGTTTGGAGATATTATTTGAATATTATGAGGTATAAATCTCCCTTGAGCATCTTGTGGCATGTGCATCAAGGTTGGTTGTGTAAACAAGGCCTAGGACTTCTACTAGTTACATAGATTAACTTCATTAACACCCATAACATGTAAGGTGAATAGAATGGTGTGTTGTGCTTATGGTGTCCCTAGAAAATGGTGCCAAAAATGATGGGTCATTGTATTCTCCAATCATTTAACCAATAGATTCTTCTTCTAGTGTCATTATAAAACTAGGGTTGTGTGTCCTAGGTTATATGCAATGAAGTCTTATGCAACTCATTTTTTGGTGGTTCCTTTTTTGGGGTTTTGGTTGGTGTGGTTCCCCTTGTTTTCCTCTAGTCTATGGAAATGCAATGCTAAACTATTGAAAAACAATGTTGTTGTAATAAAAATGTGTTCAAAGGAAATACTTTAACTGGAATTGAAATACACACACCAAATTGAAATAACAAAATTGAAATAACACACACATATTGAATGAAAAAAAAATTGAAATAACACACATTGAATTAAAATACAATTAAAGATAATTAAATACAAGGAAATAAAATTCAAATCAAAGCATTTAAACTTGAACTTATTAGAAATCATGAGCATGCATGAAACATAAATCCTCCAATCACCTTGGTTGAGTGGGCCCTTTCTCTTCCTTGGGATGGAGGTATTCTCAACACCAGATGATATTCAAAATGACATCAACTATATTAATTCGAATAAGTTTTGATACATGTTCAACATAATATTGAAAGTAAGTACTAACTGGTAGATAATTGTATTGTAAATTACTATTATCAACTAACTATGAAATTTTCTCAAGAAGGTGTCTTTATAGACATAGTTAGTTACAAAATGTGCCAAGATTATAGGCACCAAATTCAACCAATAACAACCTCATTAAAGTTCATTGAAATCCTATGATAATGCTAAAAATAGGATTCATGTTTGTAGGCTTATTATGGAAAATCCTCCATGATGGCATAATGGCTAAAGACTCGGCCTCCTTGATTGCAACTTCCAAAATTGGTAAAAATGCTCACTATTATCCTGCACATGTCACCACATTACTCACAGAGGTGATTAGTAGGTAATTTCTATGGTCAATAGTTTGCATGAAACAAAACAAGAGAAATGCATCAACCTTGCTAGGATATAACTATATAAAACATCCCCCATGCATAAATTAACATTTTTAGGAATAAATCAATTATATAGCAGATCTAGTTCATTTATAGACTTGAAGGATGAGGGTGATATGAGTACACGCCCTTCGAGTGGCTCGAAGGTATAATTATTTTGTTTTGTTATCAAATTGATTTTATTTAATTCAATAATGACAACTTATTATTTTATTGTTGGCCCTCTTAGAGTGCATGACCCTCTCAACCTACTCTAGCAAAAACAAAAAAATGTAGACGACAAAATATCCCCCATCTAGCCTCAACGACATACTCCCCAATTCACTAGGGGGTATGACGAGGAAGAAAGCGACCCCACAAGTTTTATATATTGAGAGACCCCCTCACCTTAACCGCGATAGATATCAACATAGAGTGGGAGAAGCCTTGTAAATGACCCTCTATATAAATAACATTGACAATATGCTAGAAGATGCTTGGGGAGTGTCTTAATTGGTTTTTTTCAACTTTTGTTTTTGCTAGTGAATGTCAATTTATTTATTTGTTCATTTATAGTGATTGAATAAAATATGATATTTTAAACATTTTTAATTTTTTGGTTTCATTTTAAGAAAAAAAAATTGATCGAGTGTGCAACATATTCAAATCATGTTATCATAGAGTGGAATGAAATCTTAGAAGAAAATTGCAAGAGGCTAATTGAATTAACTTAGCATGATTTTGAGAGTGCGCACTACAAAACATGATTAATTAAACAAAATTGCAGCACATGTTTAGGAAAATTAAGATGCATATCAAGGTAATTTTATTATGTAAATAATACATTTAAAAATAATGATCATACTCTTTTACTAATTATTTATATCTATATTATGCAACTAAAATATGAAGGAAACACTAATGTGGAGAGGAGACTTCTTTGACCTCCTAATGTACTTGAAGAAGCTTGGAATGACCTCTGTAACAAATGGCTCCAAGAGGAGAATAATAAAACTATATGTTAGTTAACTCAATTTATGATATCTAAAATTTTATTTTTTTTATTAATTAAATATTTAACAAATATTATAATTAATGCTAGGAGGAAAAGTAACCAACTATTAGGTTATGAAGCACGAGTAAAAAAGGAGGACAAGTGACCCATCGAATGGGACAACATAACTTAACAGAGTTAGTAAACAAATTTGTAAGTTCAATATAAGTTATTCTACAATTATATAATTTTATTACATAAATTAGCCTACATAAATTACTAATACTCATAGTTTTTCATTTTTGTTTTCGCATGAAACATGCTATAACACAATTGCAACAAAAGACGTGCAAGTAACATTAAAATCAATGGGTTGGGAGTCAATGCTGTTAGAGTAGGTTGCTTACCTTAGCTCATGTACACCTATTTACTTTATTTACCTTCTCTTTAATTTATCCTCACCCACTCATGTGTGAATATTTCTTTTATCTTATTTAGATATTAGGAGGATATTATCTAGTTGTTAGGTATAGTTCTTTCCTTGATCTATGGTCTTGAATAGTTTTTTTGTCTAGTTCTTTCCTAGATCTATGGTCTTGACTAGTTCTTTGTTGTCTAGTTCTTTCCTTGATTTATGGCTTGATCTATGGCCTTGACTAGTTCTTATATTGATCTTCCTTGCATATATAAGCAAGGCCCCTTCTCATTATACGATATAGAGTTACATAATAATATATGATATTATTGTTCATTTGTTTGCAAAGGTTTTTGTAAAGTTATTTTGGCAAATTATTTTTAGCTTATTGAGTGTGATGTTTTATTAGCATTTGAGTTCTTTGTGGCTTGAAACAATCTATTTATCGTTCCTTTTATCAAGTGCATTCATCAACTATGACAATGAGAATGACTTTGTGCTAGTAAAACATGTTGTTTAATTAGTTATAAATTACATAAATTTTAAATTCAAACAATTCTAAATTGTTATCATTATATATTTGCAGGTTGATAGACAATGAGAGTTGGAAGAGGAAGAAGGGGAGTGATATCAATGGAACAAGGACGAGGGCAAGAACAATGGTGAGGATCACATGGATGAAGACGAGGACGAGGATGAAGAAGATGACAAGGACTTACACTTGGATATATATTGATTTGTTTTGTAATTTGGAAGGGAATTGGTCCCTTTTTGTAATTTCCAAATGTAATATACTATACATTATTGTATTAAAAAAATCACAATATAAATATTGTGTTTTTTGATTATGTGTAACATGTGTTTATTTTACTTTTCATATCCAAACAATATTATGATATTTTGCTAAGTTTTTAATAAATTTATTTTGTTTCATATTAAGAATCGCTAGTATAATATACAATAATGTAATATATACACAATAAAACCTATAAAAAGTAATGCAATATATATATATATATATATATATAAGTTTTGCATTACACATAATATATAAATTAGGTGCAAAAATAGTGCTAAAGAGGCACAAATGTGGCGGAAAATCGATGCATTAAAAATGTCTAGTTGTGTCAAATTTGTTTTGATTTGCGCCACATTTTCCTATGTGAATTCTTGGCAAAAATGTGTCCAAAAACTTTTAAAATGTAAAATGTTGATTTCTAACATGAAATTGACTCAAACAATGACATTGTAAACACTTTATGTTGTAGTGATAGAGGCAGACAAACAAACAAATGAATATTAATAGTCATTTTGTAGGTTTTCAAGATTATTCAAATTGAATATAGGCATTATCATGGCTAGAAATGAATAGAAAACAAAGGTATTTGGAAAATCGAGGCAAGGGAGATTATACGAGGCCCAACTCAAGGGAAACTGCACCAATAAAACCACGATATGAAATCCGTATGTACAAAACATAGAAATTACAAGGCAATTAATTAAGTTAGGTGTCTACTCATGCACACCATTTTTTTGTTAATACAAGGTGTAGAAGGAAGAGAACATCGGCGCTATACAAGAAAAAAATAAATATCATGTCCTGAAACAAGCAATGAATATAAGTTATCAAGAAAAATTGAAACCAATTAGTTAGAAATTTTTATTAGTTATAAACAAATGTCCATTTAGGGCGAGATAGTTAAGGCTCATATATATGAACCTAGTTCAAATTTTAATATATTTGTCTCTTTTCTAGATAGATATCTAGTTTTATTCAACATGTAAACAACCCAAGAATTTTTTTATGCTTCCACTTTTGACCGCCCAACTTTTTCCATTCATCCCATTATTTTAACAAGGCATTGAAGAGGTTTTCAAGTGAAAGTTAGAGAAGGCAATCATTGAGTATTTACAAACATTTAGGCAAACCAAACATACGTTGAAGCACCAAGATTAACACTGAGGCACATTGTATTGCATTGGTTTTTGACTATAGAATCATTGCATTATACTTCATGTGATATACTTGATATTGTATAATGTTGTGGGGTTTGAAAAATATTTAGATACCTCAATTATTCTTTGATGTAATGCAAACCCGAAACATATTTGATTTTGTTTACAATTTTAGATTTGATAGCCCAATTAAGGTTTGAAAGAAATACACTAATTTCCTAGTGATCAAAACAAAGGTTTAGAAAATTGAGTGAGGCTTTTGAAATGAGAAGACGAGTGAATATAGCCATTGATTTTTTTCAAATATGTTTTTTAAGTCACTTTTGCAACTGGACATTGGACTTTGTAAACACCATGTTTCGGACATGGCATTGTTCACAAGTATTATAGTTATCTTTGTCTACCCAAGGACCCTTATTTACATGTTCAAAAGCCAATGATTGTCCTTTGAAAACAAGATATTTCCACTAATGTGTCACCCAATAATATTTTTGGGAAAAATTAAAGTGGGTCCAAATTCCATCCTATGGCAAAGTATCACAATTATTTGATTCACTTCTCAAAACAATAACAAAAATCTTCTAAATAATACTCAAATAGACATCAAATTTAATGTTGTAGTTACCCATGCCGATCAAATGGATATCAAATTTAAATTTAAATATTAATTGTTTATCCACGAACATTAAAACCCCACATTACCCTTGTTGGATGCCTATCGACCTAGGGATATGAGAATTAGGAGAACGTCATCCTCACTCATATGAGTTTATTTTTAAATTAAAAAAAGTTATTACAATTTTTTTGGACAAAATTATTATTAGATTATATATTTTTGTGGTTTTTTTATTCGTATAATTAGGTGAACTCAAATATGTGAGGATGATAGTATCTCACAATCAACCATCTTATTAGGTTGTTAGGTGTCCTGCAATAGCATGGGGTTTTGATGTTTGTGGATAAACATTTTAAAAAAAAGGATTCAAGGTCTTGATTATTGGTGAATCACAAGTAGTTTATAATCATCAATCCATGTTTTATTCCCATTGAGTCCATTTAACACTTTGATAAGTGGTCATGGGGACACCTTGAGGTAGGGGTCGAACTTCTTTATGTGGACCAAGCAAAACACAACGAGACACTCCAAATGTGGATCATTCGACGTGACATTAAGGCCTCAAGTCCACCTTTATGTTCTACCATGAGAAGGTGCTCCTCCACCACTTTGGTTCATAGCTCTGGTATAATAAAAGTGTTTACCATCCAAAAAATTAGCCCTCAAGATTGGCTCATTCGGCCTCGACCACCACTTTAGGTGGCCTAGGTCATAGGATCAAATACCACAATTTATCCATAGCATACATTAAGGGTTTGATAAACGTTGATTAAAATAAGGTTGATCAATGACACTCACCTAAAATTAGAGCTTTGTTTTTTGAACCTCAAGATCGTTGAGTATTTACTAATCCCTACATACTACCCAAAAAAACGGCACCCTTCCGCTATCAATTAATGTGGATATTGCATTAGGGAAAGATTGGACAAATTTTTGATATCGAGGATTGGATGAACAGGGATTTTCTCCCAATTGCCAATGTCCTTGATCATGGGGAATCGACCATTGGCGATATTGTTGGAGATTGGACAATCAAAGACATTTAAGGCACCCTTCCGCTATCAATTAATGTGGATGAGGCATGAACAGTTTCTGATTTGATTACAAAATGGTGGAAAGATGGGAAGCCAAGATATGGGACCTGCATGCATAGATTTTACCAAACTCTTAACTATGTTCAAAGACAAATTAAGGAGTGGAACAAGAATGTCTTTGGAAATGTGCATGCTAGAAAAAGGGATCTCATTGAATCGATTTAGGTCCTTAACCAACAGATTAGATTGCAAGGCTTTTCATTCGATCTACAGAAGAAGGAGATTGAGCTCACTAGAGATCTACGAGAGTGGGAGCAAAGGGAAGAGATATTTTGGAAACAAAAGGCATGGGTACAATGGTTAAAGGAGGGAGACAAGAATATTTCTTTTTCCACAAATCAGTCTTGGCTCATCGAGCACATAACTATATAGCATCTTTGACTACTGAAATGGGCCATTAGGAGACATCCAAGAGGGGAATCCAACAAGTGATTTTACATTATTTCAACAATTTGTTTCAGAACTCTGCCCTAAATGGGAGGGCACAACAGACTATCTATGATAATATTCCTTCTATTATTACAGAGGAAGACAATCACCAATTGCTTAAGCATGTCTCTGAACAAGAATTACATCAAGTTGTGTTTACTATGAAGAAAGGAAAACTCTTGGGCCGGATGGATTTCCGATATAATTTTATCAACAATTTTGGGAGTTGATTAAGATAGATCTTTTGGAGGTGGTTGAGGAATGTCGACAGGAAAGAAATCTCTTGAGAAGTCTTAATTACACTCATATAGCTTTGATTCCTAAACTGGCGGAGGCATCTACCATTGTTGAATATCGCCCAATTTCTTTATGTAATGTTTTGTATAAAATCATTACTAAAGTGATGGCTGAAAGGCTAAAACCAATTATACATAAAATTATATTGCCAAAACAAGGAGGTTTTGTTCCAGGTAGACAAATTGCAGATGATATAGTTTTGGCGCAAGAAGTTCTTCATTCTATGCAAATTCAAAATTTTTTTGTCATGTTCCTATGATTAGACCTTGCAAAAGCATATGATAAAGTGGACTGGGGATTTCTAGCTATTCTTTTACAAATATTTGGCTTTGTTGCTCAATGGATTGAGTGGATCCAAACTTGTATCACTACTGTCTCGTTCTCTATTCTCATCAATGGGGAACCTTCCCCTACGTTTTTAGCCTCGAGAGGACTCAGGCAAGGTGACCCACTCTCTCCCTTTTTGTTTATAATTGTGGTAGAGTCTCTTGGGCGATTGTTAATTGCTGCAGAAACAAACAAAAAAAAGCTTAAAGGTATCCAACTTGCACGACAGGCTTCGCCTTTGACACACTTGCAATTTGTGGATGACTCTTCTATAATGGGGGAAGCCTCTAAGAGAGAAGCATCTCATATTGCCTCTATTCTACACCTTTTCTCTCATGCTACTGGACAGGATATTAATGAAGGAAAATCCAACATCATCTTCTTTCATTGCCCCCACGACTTGAGTAGGATATCCTTTAGAAGTTGAGGTTTCAACAGGGCATGTTGCCACTTAAGTACCTTGGTGTTTTCCTTTCTCCTCAAAAGCTCACAAAATGGTCATGGGTTATGGCCAAAATCAAAGCCAAATTTGATAGATGGACAAACAGATGGATTTCTTTAGGAGGACAAATGACCCTGGTCAAAACTGTACTACAGGCCATTTCGATATATATTGCGTCTCTTCTTCATATTCCAGCTAGGATTCTTCATGATATTGATCATATTAGTAAGAGGTTTCTTTGGTGTGCGAAACAACATGATAAAAATGGCATTTAGCCAAATGGGAGTCTTCATGTCGTCCCTAAACACCTTTGGGGACTTGGTTTTATAGATAGTGTTAAGAACAACATGGCATTGGCATCTAAATTATATTGGAGGCTTCTCCAAAATTCGCACGATTACGGGTTATTAATGTGTGTGTTAAATATGCAAGTGGTTTACCAACGACTTAGTTCATTCACCTTTCCTTCCTCGCTGTAGCGGATCTCCTATGTTTCCTGCCCTTCTCCTAGGGAGACTCTTATCAAAGAAAATTTATTTTGGATTGTGAAGCAAATTTTTGGGTGACTCGTGGAATGGGTTTCCACCAATTATATCTTAGTACTTGGATTTGCTACCTGTTATGAATGCACTCTATGCACAAGGGCGGATAAAAGACAACCATTATCAACAGTCACATCCTCAAAAAAAGTGGCTTGTTTTCTCAATGGCTAACGACCTTATGATAGCAACAAATCCAACAATTGATGTACATTTTACAACCACGTCAGCTATCCTTTTCAGGCATGGAAGATGAATTGGGGTGGGGAAGCCAATCTGATGGTAGTTACACGGTGGCGGAGGGGTATACTTCTTTGGTTGGGCCACTTAATCATCCATGGGCGGATATCTTCATAAAGATATGGCAACCGGTGTTATGGCCGAAAGTGAGCTTTTTACCTAGACCCTTCTTCATAAACGGGTACTCACAAGGGAAAATCTTATGAAAAGAGGGTTGAAAGGACCTTTTAGATGTGTGTTATGCTTAAATAAGGTAGAAATGCATGATCATCTTTTCTTCTCTTGCCCTTTTGCTTTACAACTATGGAAGTACTGTCCGACATGTTCATCCTAGTTTGAAATGATACCCTTGACACAGTGCGGAGTTCTTTGTAGTTGAGAATTCTTGTAAAGATACCCCTGTGATGAATATTGCTTGTCAGATTTCTATAACATTATTGTTATGGAATGTCTGGAAAGAAAAAAATAGGCTCATATTTAAAGGGAAAATACGGGGAACTAGCCTCTGTCTAAACCTCTATCAAAGTTAATATTGCTGAAACACTCCAAACAAAAGTGAAATTTCCAAACCCGGTATCGGCTAAATGGAAGAGAGACCTTACAATTCTGGAACTTCGAGAGGAGAATATGCAACAAAGTCCTTGTAGCAACCCATCATGCAACCTAAATGTTGGCAAATGCTTGCCTCTGGAGTTGCATTAAAATTAATACAGATGGGACATCTCGAGGAAATCAGGACAAACTAGTATAGGAGGAATAGCTAGAGATAGTGCAACGCAACAACACCTTTTTTATGGGCAATAAATTGGAATTACCACAAACAACATGGCTAAAATCCTTGCCATTCAATATGCTTTGAAGGAGACAGCCAAAATGGGGTGGACCAAAGTTATTATTGAATCTGACTCCAAACAATTATTCGACTGCATAATAAGCAAGGCACCATTCACTCTTCTAATTGGCATATTTCACAGATCCAAGAAAATATTGGTATTTTGGCTCAAGCTTTCCAGACATTTCTTTATGTTCATACTCCTCGGGAGAGTAATAAAGTAGCGGATGCTTTGGCCAACTGGGCTTTGGATCAGGAAAATGTTCATGTGATAGGTCATATTCCTATAGGGTGGTCTACGGAGAAACGCCAAGCATTTCACTGAATCCTTCATTTGGATGAATCACAAGGATGACTTCTTCTGTTGTACTATGCTTTAAGTTGTTACCATGGTATCTCTAAGGATGCTTCCAGTTACACTACTTGGCATTGTATCTACTTGTAACACATTTTTTGATGATTAATGGAAGTATTATGTTTAAAAAAACTAATTGACCAACTTCGCACAAAGTGATTAACTTTTTAACATTGATACTTCGGTATTGCAGACCATTCTATACACAGGTATTTTTACATGGAGCTTTCGATGCATCAAACGTAGGGAACTTTCCCATCAATAATTTTGCCTATGGTTCGAAAATGTGACTGTTAGGCAATCGAGTGCTAATGGCTGTCATCCATCCAACTAAAATTTAAAAATTACTCCCTCCTCCCCACTCACTCCAACGATCAAATGCAGTCCCCATTCATAAACCCAGTTCCCTTTCACCCAAATTCCACCTTCGCTACAGCAAGAAAGAAAAAATCATGGAGTCTGAAAGGCAAGCTAAGGGATTCGAACACAACACCGGTGATGACAACTGCGAAAATTACCCGGGCATTGGAATGCCATGTTTTTCCCCACTCTCAACCACATTTTACCGCTGGCCTCTCAAAGATATCTCCAATCTGTTTTGTTTCGACGTAAGGGATAAAAAAGAAACATTTTGGGTTTCGATCCTGCGACCAATGCCAGTTTGTTTTAGGCTTTTTCTTTTTTTTAACTAATTGTTTTAATCTGTGCAGATGGGAGATATTGTGATGCCACGTGGGACGGATACTCCAAGTCGGCAGGCCAATGTGGGCGCTTCGCCTGCCGCGTCAGCAAGAACGAATGCCACCGTCAGCGCCTCGGCATCCAACTATAACAGCCTTAGAAGGGGGTTTAGGTGATTCTTCTTCTTAAGCTTACGCCAGCTCAGCAGATGATTCTTCTGTTTGGGCCAACTCAGCATTGATTCTACCTATTGGGTAATTAATTATTAGTGATTAATTTAATTTGTATGGTTGAGTTTGAGCTTTGAGAGTATAGTTTGTTCGAGGAGTGTGAAAGTGGTGTCAATTATAGCTTTGTGACAGGGAAAGAAAAGGATGGAGGTGGTTAATCACACCCCATAGTGATAGCCATTTGTGTGATTGTATTATATTATAATGACATATTTATGAATATGTGATTGCTTGGTTAATTGGTTAACTTTCACATTACATTGAATTATTTCTATGCTCAATTCAGACTGCTTTACTCTCTATGTAGTAGATTAATTGGTTATAGTGATAGGTGCTATAACATATTCTATAGCTATGCTCAATCCAGATTGCTTTTTTCAATCAACGAAATGAAAAAGGATTATTGATTATTTTGTTGTCTCAACTTAATTATTTTTAATGGAGATAACTGAATTACAGATAAGTGAGCATCCGTGCTGATGTAATTTGAATATTGTACTGTTCATTATTTGGATGATTATATAAGTTTGGTAAATATCATATACAGTTATTATTAAGAAATAAGAAAACTCTTTTACCATAATAAGATCTGGGTCAAGCCTTAACGATTTCCTTATTTCAATAGATGTAACCTACAATAAGAGCCAATGGGCTGGGAGTAGCGATTATAAAAGTGTGAGATGTCAAAAATGATAGACCTTAAATTTGATGTCTATTTGAATTCATAGGGGTATTTTTCTTTTCTTGCTTGGGGAAGGAGCCTAGGCAAGATTTTCAAGCCTAACGTGATGGTGCAGCTAGACAGAGGCCATCAGGGAATTACCAGTGAGCAGAAAATTTGCGGAGTAGGTGATGGAATAGTTAATCGATATGGAATCCTTCAGTGGATGTAACTTTGTGACAAATCTAAGACAGGCGCACCACCAACTAGCAATCTAAGAAGCCATAGGAAGCACCACCTCAAAGAGGAAGGCGAAACAAGTGGATGACAAGTTCAGTTGTCCTGGAAACAAGACCAAGTTAATTAAATTATGAAAAGCAAAGGGAGAGAGATCCGAGCAAACCTCAAACACGCCACTTGGCAATGCACTTTTGCTTCTAGCAATATATAAGGAGGGGCCAAAATTCAACCTTGTTAACACAGGAACATGGGAAGAACCCTGCTTCTGATAAAGGGTTTATGGGCTTGGAAACTATGGCAGAATACTTGCTTTCCCCATTTTCATATTCGAAGCCTGAATATTATTTCTTAACCCGTAATTTGCTTATCATATACAATGAACCAAATTTTGTAGCAGTCACTGTTTCACTAGACTTCAACTACCATCCCAACATGACCTTATTTTCAGGATCAATTCCCAAGTCTTCTTGAACAACAACTTTTGTGGACTTGCTTCATGGCACCACTATGACATTATAAACATGCAAAGTTTTATTGTTACGCTCTCTCCATTGTTGGGCCACCAATGCGGTCAATTGAAAGTCAGTCTCTGATATCATCAGCTTGATTACAATAGGCATCCAATTTGTTTGGAATAGCCTATTAAGTGTATTGTGTAATTAGAACTCAAATTTGAATGCCACATTCATTCATCTTGATCCTTGAATGTTTATGAGTAACTACATGGAAATAGTTATTAGTTTTTCCTTCGGAAAAATGGATGTGTTAACAATATATTTGTAAAGGGGTGTGTGACAAACAGTGGGCAGGCATGTCAGTCGCTGCTAGTTTTGCAGCATGACAGTGAGCTTATTGGCCACCACACTCAGACCCTAACAAAGCCTCCCTTCCTCTGTCTTTGAGATATTCCTTCCTGATTTGTTATGGGTTTCAAGGATTGAGGTATCCCCCTGCACTTGTTGCTTTGTTGGCGAGGCAGTGAGAAGCAGCTGGATGGATGATGGGGGTTTGAAGCGCAGATTCTTCCTTTCAATCTGTGCAGTGAAATGGTCATAACTGTTGAAGCCTTTCTCATTATTTCTTGCATTTACAAGCAGAAAACACTGAATCGGGGGATGGTTAGGGTTTTGAGATTTTAGCAAAATAATGCTTCCAGATGCTGCCACTGCCATTGCCGTTTGTGAAATGGTGTGTAGAGGATTTGTGATGGCTCTTACTGTTATTTGTGAATATTTTTCTGTTGTTTGGATTCATCTGAGGGTTTCCTTGACATGACTGTATATGGAGTTTGTGGACCATTGGATTAGGAGATCTGGCCATGCCGATGTTAAGCCTCCAGGAACTCAAGTGCTTGTTTGTTGTGGATCTGTGCCATTGGAGGCTTCTGTCCTGTGATCCAGAGGAATGTTGTTTATGTGGTAAGCCCTTTAGGGTCCACATTAATGTTGTTAATGTGTTAGCCCCTATGGGGATCACAGTTGATGTGTTGATAGCAGGTATGGATGGTTATACACACTAATATACTCTTGAATGATTGTGTTGGTGTTTGTTGGCACTACCTGAGTGGGGGCTAATACTTGTATGCTCCTTGATTGCCCTTGCTAATGTAAATTACAGTGAGAAATAAGAATGCCTGAATGGTTATCTTGAGTTGTTTTAAGAACTTCACAACTTATAATAAGGAGAAATGCTCTTTATACGTAGGTCGTACACCAAACTCCAAGTGCACATTCTTTTAGAAACAGGTGTAATACTTGGGAATACTAGTAAAGCATCCAAGGGGTGAAAAGAGAGATAAGCCTCAGGCAAATATCTGCCATTAAACTTAAAAAGGCTCAGAGGATGGGGCGTATCATGTACGCAGTGGATATAGATGAGTTGGGTGAAACCAAGGAAACCTGCTTTCGAGGATTACCCATCCCTACAAAATTTTCCGGTCCATTCCTTTGGTGTCCGGTGGAGAGAAAGTCATAGGGTTCATGGTTGATGTTGTTAATGTGTTAACCCCTGTGGGGTTCACATTTGATGTGTTAAATGTGTTTAACTCCTATGGAATTCACAGCTCCTGACCCGCCTCCGCTGTTGTAGAGGACCATCTGAAAAAGTAAAACGTATAGGTGATGATAGAATATTAGAATATAAGGCTTATCGTTTATTATTAAGTCATTATTAGTTATGTATTAAGTAAAGATCAATTGTAACCTTCTCAACCATTTTGTAACCATCTCTTGCATTATACAATGACCGACCCAACCTAGATGTTTGCATTCCAGTTTCTGTTCATTCCTTCTTTGTTCACATATTCTAACATTGGTATTAGAGCAGGACAGGGAGCATGAAGACATAAGGAGGTATTTCGAGAAGAGTAAAGGCGTAAACCGTTGTTACTCTACAAAACGTCAAAATCATGAATCTAGGGAGCACCAAAGAAGAATACAGTCGCTAGGGAATTTGAAAACAAAAACATGTGATTTTAGGACTTATTAAAAGTTGCAGGCATTTGAAAGATGACATGAATTTGTTGAAAATTGTGAGAATCCAAGCAATCTGAAAACCTTGGGTATTTATAGTCGCAATATTAGTGCACATGACTATAGTTGTGATTCAACAAATCAAAAAGGCACAAAAAAGTAGCAAAAGGCACAAAAATATAGTCGAGAAAGCTAGGGCACGGGACGGTTTGAAAAATGACATGAATTTGTTGAAAATTGTGAGAATCCAAGCAATCTGAAAACCTTGGGTATTTATAGTCGCAATATTAGTGCACACTACTATAGTTGTGATTCAACAAATCAAAAGGCACAAAAAGTAGCAAAAGGCACAAAAATATAGTCGAGAAAGCTAGGGCACGGGACGGTTTGAATAAACCTATTTTTTCGAGTTAAATTAGCCCGAAACTCTCATTCGTTTTGCATTAATTTCTTTACTTAGCTTGGAAGCTCTGTAATTTCAAAGAAGAAAGGAAATAGCAGTGGAAGGTAGCCAATATCATCTATGATGCGAACCATGAGGTCACAAAGAAGGTTCGAGGATTATGCATTTGTGAAGATAGTGGCATTACTACATGTTTAAGAGACAAGACTCTTTGTTTTTGGTCTGTTGACAAAGTAGACAATAAAAAACATTGGTAGGACAATAGTTCCGTATTTTCCTATAGGTGGACTTGAGTCGAGAGAAATGGAGATGCTTGTTGTTGCATGGGTTCTAAGCACATCATAAGTATCCAAACAATGAAGGGTCATCAATTGCAGGCTACATGTGTTACTTTGGATGATCAAGATGACATTTTCTCCACGTCAATTGATTGCAAGGTAAAGCTCAGACAAATCAAATGGGTGAAGAAGACACTAATGAGAATGCGTATTTTTAAAAAGTCTCACAATTTAAAGGTAGGAAGGGATCTAGTGTCGATGAAGCTCAACACGGATGGCTGCCCAGTTAGTTTAGGGGTTTGTGGATCTTGGGGATTATAACCTTACAAGGGTCATGAGACAACTTGATGGAGCACTGTGGATGTAGCTCAATATGGATGGTTGTCCAATAATTCGGGAGGTTCATAATTCGAGAGTTTGGGGAGGTGGAATTTGAGAACTTGGGAATTCAGCTCGGGAGCTACACCTTTATGAAGGTTATGAGGCAGCTTGATGGAGTTCTACCTGGTCAAATAATTGTTTTCAAAGAGAACTTTTGAAGAATGCGTGGCTCTATTTGGTTATGTTATTTTAATCTTTTGTCAGTATTTTTTTTTGCTTTCTATAGTGTAAGCCTTAAGAGGGGGTATTAGAATATAAGGCTTATAGTTTATTATTAAGTCATTATTAGTTATGTATTAACTAAAGATTGGTTGTAACCTTCTCAACCATTTTGTAACTATCTCTTGCATAATTAAATGACGGAATGTAAGCATTCCAGTTTCTCTTCATTCCTTCTTTGTTCACATCTTCTAACATAGAAGAGATGCTAAAATATAATAGGTATATAGTTTACATGTTGAAGATAAGATACCATGTAAGAGTTGTGCAGATCTGTTATCACTGTGTCAAGTTAGAAACTGTTAAACTACAAACTAGCTGGCATTTCTAGAGTCGTTGAGATTAAAAAAGAAATTCTTTAAACAACAATTCAACTTGGTAACACATATGCACAAGCACAATAAAATAGCATGATCAATTATGCCACAAGGTGCACAACTGAGTTTAACGGTATAAATAATTCATTTACAGGACCAATCAGACCAATGGTCCGTAAGGCGTACAGGTGTTCATCTGTTTCACTGTAGTCTTGGTCTGCGAATCATGATGTACTAGAAAATGAGAATAACTATAATAATGGTATCCTGTCTCTACAGAGGTACATCCCTTGGATAATCTTCTCCATGTTGTGCAAACGTTTCATGAAGCTGTTTTTCTTGTTCCTGAAGATTTAATGGAACTTTATCATAAACATCAGAGAAGAGATTTTCTATACCTGGCTTTTCCATCCGCTCAGCAACCTGAATGGCCTGTAGAACCTGTTCAGACCAAAAACAATGTGATTTTCACAAGTCAGGCAATAAAATTGAGAATAACTAAAAGATAAGTAAAATAATGAAACCAGGGTCCCAAAGCAGTTTCTACAACATTGAAATTGTAAACCTCTTTTACCAAAATTCTGTAAAACTCCTCAGATTTACCTGGGTTCGTATTTCACTCCGAAGGTCTGATTCATCCTTCTCGTTCCACCAATTATTTCTATTCAGCCACTTTCTAAACCTTGAAACAGGATCACGCTTCATCCTCCAATGTTCAATTTCATCTATTCCACGATATTTGGTTGAATCATCCGATGTTGAGTGGTGACCTACTCGGTATGTAAGTGCCTGTCCACATAATCACAATAATCTGTTACAGCCATTTTGACATGTTTTCTTGGTTTTGACTATCTAGGAGAGAGATAGCTACCATGAACTGAAATGCACAGGTGAGGCTTTAAGTTTGTCTGTGCTTGCAGACAATTACGATTCAGCACAAGTAAAAAAACACATTGAGTAAAAATGATGTGAAGTAAAGCACAAATTTGTACCTCTATTAATACAGGTTTACACTCATTAACTGCAATTTGTCTAGCCATGCTAACTGCAGAGTACATAGCAAGTGCATCATTTCCATCTACTCGAATGCTTCGTATCCCATAAGCACGCCCTCTAACAACTATACCGTCACCTGAAAATAAAAAAGGAAGACATCAGGGAAATAAATAATAAATTAAATCAAGATGCGACTATAAAATAGATGCAGTAATTTTAACAATAACAACAAATACACGCTTCAAAATCAGAGATGCAAATTACTTCTGAACTGCTCTGAAGATGGGGTACTGATTGCCCATCCATTGTTTCGCAAATAAATATAACTGGAGCCTCTAGAACTGCTGCAAAGTTCAATGCAGCATGAACATCTCCCTGGCACAACAAGGACGACACAATTAAGACAGAAAAAATAACAAGCATTTCAATTATAGAGCACTCATTTGAATGAAACTAAATGTTCCTGCTAAATAAAATATTTGAGTCTGACCTCACTTGATCCACCATCACCAAAATAAGTTACTGCACAAGCTTGTTTCTTGTCCATTTTTAGTGAATATGCTGCACCTACCGCTTGGGGAATCTGTGTCCTGGCAAACATGAGCATTGAGGATACGTTGATAATTGGAATTGATCATGCTATGATAATCCAGTCATTCATAGCATGATACGACAAAAACTATCATTCATCTAGTTTTAGCAGGTATAAAACTGCCAAAAGCCCACAACACTATGAAAAACAAGATAGGCAACTGCATAAGTAGTCCATACAAATAAGCACCATTCAATTAAACAAGACATTTACGCTATAGGAGATGATATAGTGAAGTAATTCAATGCATTAGATCCATAGTGAATAGGCATCTGCCGCCCCTTGCCATAATCAGCAGAATTTCCAAAGCACTGGTTTGCAAATTCTTGCAATGTAAAACCACGCCAAATAAGGACTCCTGGCTCCCGATACTGTACATAACAAAGATGAGGTCCAACTGAGTATAGCCCTCCTTAATGAATGAATACTTTTAGATTATTTTCAAAAACGTGAAAGAACACTTCCAGAGGAATATTCCAGATATAACTTGAGGAGCTTCCTTCATAAAGTGAATATTTTTAATTATGAAAAAGCTCCTAACAGTTGCAAAAAATTGAAGTGCGATATTTACCCTGGTTTAAGAAGAGATGTTAGTATTGGCATTTCATGTTTTTCCAAGCTCTAGTGAACTGAACAAGCCAAAAACACTAAATTTTCTCGTCCCTCCCCCTCGACATACAAAAAAAATCTTGATATGACAATTGATTATCAATGTGATCGAATTATCTACCTGGGGAAAAATAACATCATCAGTACTCAAAGCAGCTGCAGATGAAATATTGATAGCCTCTTCCCCAATAGATGTAAGATAAAAGGAAATTCTACCCTGTCTTTGTGCTTCATAAAATATGGTGTCCATAACCTGGAGAGTTACCATACTATTGTACATTTTCAATGCCAAATCTCTGTTAACCTGCAGCAGATTCAAATTCTTTAGATGAGAACTGATACATTTCTAATCAATTTCATGTTTTTCTAACATATTTTATTTCATAGGTAACCTATTGATGCATTTATATCAAAGAGTTCTGCATTACATGTAACAAACACATCACATAACGTTTTGTAAAAGGGGTCACCTCATAGACACCATCACTTGCAATCTGATATCCATAGTCATCCAGAATACTGTAGCAAGGTACACGTTTATTTGAAGACTCTGATATGAAATTCATTTCAGAAGTGAATTGAACTTTCCCACCTGGAAACTCCATAAACTGTCCATTCAAAAGAAAGGTGTTTAAGCCAATGCTCTATATTGAAGACATCCATCTTCTAGCATTAACAATTCCAATTCACATTCAACAAATACAAAATATCTTCTCTAAATGGCCTTGGTTCTTCTAAATTTTGATACAGGACTCATAATGTTGAGTCAACAACAAACAGAATTTGTAGGTTTAAACTGAAGGATTCTGAAATTTGTTTGGGTGTGAATCACATTTTCTCCCAGACCAACCCCACTAGTGAATTTCCATCTCAATTAGAAATTAAGCTTTTGTTCTGCCTACATCATTGTTTCTCGTGTTAGTCAGCATTGCTTGTTTTAAAAGCTGTAGCTGAAGAAAAATCTGTGGTTTTAGTTGATATCAGTTCAGCTTTTAGATGTCAGGGCAGATCCATGTGTTCACTTTTTAGATCTGAGGACACATCCAAAGTTGTAATTGAATGATGAGCCCCATTAACAATCCAAATGGTGTATTGATGAAATTATCAGCTTGGCTCAAATCGCTTTGAAAGTGTACCACAGTACACTTAAACTCTCAGAGTTCTATAGTGGCTAAGTTTTTCACTTTTCAATGTTAAATCTCATGGATATGCTACAATTTAAACCCAGGACCTAGAGTGCACCGAAACATTCCCCCTCCTCGTACCAGCCTGGGCACATTTTTGGTACTGTACGTATACTGAAACGTTGTGGGTATGTATTGGGTATGTACCCACAAGTCCAGGGTATGCTTCGGGTATGGAAAACTGTACCCGGGGCTTGTGGGTACGTACCTGCAGCAAAATATGCCTCTTTTTGCAACTCAAAAAAATTAAAAATAAACATTTTTCTTAAAATAAAGCAACCTAATTCTAACCTAACCCTAAACCCCCAAACACCTATTTATACACCCAATCCCTCTACTTTATTCACACACTCATTGTTTGCTATTTTGCTAATATTGAGCTTGAAGGAGAGAAAGAGAGGTTGAAGGAGAAAGAGAGAGCTTGGAGGAGAGAAAGAGAGCTTGAAGGAAAGAGGGATAGAGCTTGAAGGAGAAAGAGAGAAGAGAAGCAAGTCTACAAACAAGGAGGATTTTTCAGGTATTTTTCATGCATTCAAGCATTTAAAAAAAAATCTTTTGATCAATGATCAATATCATGAATGATGTGTTTCAAACACATCATTCATGATTATTGATCATGATTCATGATCTAAATTTGTTTTTAATATTTATTTATTTTACAGTTTTTAAAATATAATATATTAATTAATTTTTTCGTATTTAAAGTTTAATATTGAAGTTTTATTTAATTAAATGTCTACCCTCTATGTATGCTCTCACCTTGCACCATTTATGGCAAACTTGGTGATCAGAATCAGAGATTGACGTGTAGGGCTAACTATTTAATTTTTTTAATTAGTTATGTATTCGTTTTTTAATTTTAAAGTTTTAAATTGAATTTGTTAAAAATTTAAACGTTTACCCTTTGTGTATGCTCTCAGCTCGCATTATTTATGGCGAACTTGGTGATCAGAATCAAAGATTGACGTGTAGGGATAACTATTTAATTTTTTAATTAGTTATCTATTTGTTTCTTATTTTAAAGTTTTAAATTGAATTTGTTAAAAATTTAAACGTCTACCCTCTGTGTATGCTCTCACCTCGCACCATTTATGGCGAACTTGGTGATCAGAATCAGAGATTGACGTGTATGGGTTAACAAATTAATTTTCTAATTTGTATTTGTTGTTTTTAATTAAATTATTTAGCAATGTTTTAAAAAATATCTCTTATTGTAGGTTAAAACAAATTAAACCTACAATCATGGCATCTAGTTCAGCTTCAGTGGGGCAAGAGGGAGGAAATGTTCCGAGTGGTCCACGACAGTGAAAATGGATCCTCATTCTCCTTTATGGAGGCATGTGGAAGTGTTAGAGCTCGTTGCCGGTGGTGGTGTCCGTGTTTGGACGTGCCCCCATTGTGCCACCACATTTAAATCCTCGTATACCCGTTTGAGAGCTCATCTAACTGGGGTATCGAGGGACGGGCATTAGAGCGTGTAAGAAGGTGGAAAAGAAAACAATAGCCATGTACCTAAAAGAGCAAGAGGATGCAAACTTTGAAATAACAAGAGCTCGCTCTAGAACCATTTCTTTACAACAAAGGACTATGGGAAAACCACCAACACCAACACCATCATTTCATCCTTTCATTGAGACTAATGTTGAAACTGTTCCAGTTGATTCCCCTTTTGATGAAGATACCCCATCAAGCAAGAGAACAAAAGGGCCATTAGAAAAAGCATTTAACATTGAGAAGAGAGAAATTGCAGATGAATTGGTGGCTCGGTGTATATATGCATGTGGGCTACCATTCAATGTCTTGAGGTCACCTTATTGGTAGCAGATGGTGAGAGGCATTAGTGAGGCACCACAGGGGTATACAAGCCCCAACTATAATAAGGTTCACACTTCTCTTTTGGCAAAAGAAGTGCAACACATACAAACATCTCTACAACCAATTAGAGATTCTTGGAATGAATCAGGAGTCTCTATTATCTCAGATGGATGGAAAGACTCCAGAAACAGACCTCTCATCAACATTATTGCAGTATGCCCTAAAGGGCCAATGTTTCTGAAGGCTATTGATTGTGAGGGGGAAGTAAAAGATGCCCAATTCATTGCAAATATTCTCATTGAGGCTATTGAGTCAGTGGGCCCGTAGAACATTGTCCAAGTCATCACGGACAATGCCAAAAATTGCAAGGCAACAGGGTTGATACATACACAAGGTTCGAGTTCGTGTTCATGTTCGACGAGGATAAAGTTCGGTTCAAGTTCGCCAAGGATAAAGTTCGAGGAAAAAAACGTCTTTAAGTTCGAACAATTTTTTTCTATCATTTTTATTTTTTGGAAAAATGCATAAATATGTCAGAAGGGCAGAGTGGAGAGAGCTTTATATCCACTACTTTTAAGTTTTAATATATATATATATATATATATATGCAAAATCGCGTAAAAAACTCCCCATGTAAAAGTAATGGATAAAGTTCGAGTACATGTTCGACGAGAATAAAGTTCGGCGAAATTCAAACTTTTTCAATAAAATTCGCCGAACCTTGTGACACGCAGTAGAGGTAGGTGTGAGCACATATTTTGGACACCATATACGATACACTCCCGAATCTAAAAATTGCATGGATTAAACAAATCTACACGGAGGCAAACGAGATTCGGATGTTTGTCACCAACCATCACATGTCTCAAGCCATATTCAAAAGATTCTCAAAGTTGGAGCTGTTGAAGGTAAAGGAACAACTCATGAGCCATAACTTATAAGTTTTACTTTTTAAGTTTTTAAGTTTTTCATTTTAAATTTAATATTTGATTTTAAATCAATTTCAATTTGTGTTGTTATTGAATTGCTTGAATTCTTAGGAGACGGATGCAATGCTGATACGACATTTTTAGAAAAGTGGGAGGCAGTGCGGGGAGACGACAATATATATATGAAATAACTAGAAAATACTATTGTACATTATTAATTTATTTGGATTCGAATGCACTTTGAAATTCAAAAATAACTATACTTTTTGAAGTAAGGAAATCAAATGTCGACAAAAGATGAGTAATTCTATTGATATTTGATATCTCACATATTGTGGGATGAGTACATTGTAAAAGAAAAAATGCAAACAATCCATGTGCATGTGTGTGCGTGCGTGTATGTACTGTATCCACGTGTGTGTGTGTGTGGTGGGGAGATGGAAGGAGGCGTTAACAAAGATTCCCGCATACGGGAGGCGTCAGGGCACGCGTCCCAAGTGGTGGGGACGATCTTATGTGCAAAATGTTGAATTGTTTCCATTCTTTTTTAATAGGTTGTTGAGACTAGGTTTGCCTCTCACACACTTGTCTTGAGACGACTTGTGAAGGTGAGACATGCTTTGAGTGGCATGGTGATTGATAATGTTTGGACTGTCTGGAGGCAAGCTAACACAGAGAGAGCCCAAAGGATAAAAACATGGATCCTTGATGATGATTGGTGGGGAAAAGTTGAATATTTGTTGAGTTTCACGGAGCCTATTCTAAGTATGATCGATTTGTAGACAAAGATAATGCTTGCATTGGAGAAATATATGATGGCATTGACTCCATGCTGAGAAATCAAAGATATCATACAAGCCAAAGAGCAGGACCCTGAGGAAAACTTTTACAATGAAGTTAAAAATGTGGTCATGAAAAGGTGGAACAAAATGACCACCTCATTGCATCTCCTTGCTTATGCCTTAAATCCCAAATATTACAGCAGTGAAATAGTTGGGTTACCTGGTAGGTAGCGACCATATGATGACCAAGAGGTTGCAAATGGGATGAGAGCAAGCATTCAGGAGGTTGTTTCCTGATCCAGCTATATCTAGTGCAGTCTGCCATGAGATGGCGATGTTTGTAACTAGGCAAGGTAGCATGGGAGAGATAGAGGCTCTTTGTGACAAAGCCACCTTGGATCCAATCATGTGGTGGTCGTACATGGCCATGATGCCAAGTACCTACGACCTGTTGCGATCAAATTGCTCTCACAGGTATAAAGTTTGTAACTTGTTATTTGATATTTTAATTACCAATTAAGAATTAAAATTCAAAATGATATCATTTTTATTAATAATACTTTGTTTTTGTGACAAGTGGCTAGTAATTCTTCTACAGAGCGCAACTAGAGTACTTATGGCTTCATCCACTCAACCAAATGCACCATGTTGGCATTGAAGAAGATCTGAGGATTTATTCCAACTTGCGCCTCTTAACGCACAAGACGGAAGAGTATACTAGTGGTCCTAACAAGCTTTGGGACATCCAACTTGAAACCACGGACTTTGAAGCTTCTGCTGCTTGTTTGTCCAATGTTTCACTTCTTGGCATTGATGACGAACTTCCAGGGAGCCCTTCACAAGGGTTCGAAAGTGGAGCTAGTGGGAGTGGAGCTGCAAGTGCCATCCATGAAGATGATTTTGATGATCATCTAGATGATTATGATATGCTCTAGAACTAGAAGTTGAGAACTTGAATGTATTATGTTATTAACTATTATGTTTTGAACATTATGAATCAATACAAACTCAAGTCTCAATTCTCAAAGTATTGGAAATTTCAAATTTGTTTTCATGTTCTATGAATGATTTTAAGTTGTATGAGTATTAAATTTCAATAAGTATGCAAATGCTTCTTTAAATTAATATATATATATATATATATATATATATATATAAAACGTACCCAAAATGTACTATACCGAGTTTTTTTAAAATCCGTTTCAATGTACCGAACCCCGTACCCGTGCACGAAACAGTCTAGCCAGGACCATCCTCTGGCCAATGGGATACTTTGCTACTGAGCTGCTTGTCCTTCCATTACAGATTTCTCTGAAGGAGTGTGGATTGTTGGAACACTGCATATATCCAGGCTGAATTTTGATGGGTACAAACAATGCATAACCAAAATTTTATTCAAAATTAAGGGATAACTAAAAGTTATCTAGTTTCTTCAATGGTCTTTAATACAGTCAACTTGTAGAGCCTATATTACCAGCAATGGGAAACAAGAACAAGCAAATCGATTCAAACCAAGAAACACGGGTTCTAAAGTTTCAGAAATAAGTATGTATTCAAGTATGTATGTGTAAGAACTACTAAATCATAACTATCATTGTTAAGATGTCTAAATCATTCAGCTTTCTACAAGTACAAAGGTATATCATATTCAGATTTAGTCTTACAGAGTTAATAAATGCATGACAACTTGCTTAATTTGTGCATACTCTCACTTTCACCAGATGGCATCTTCAACCAGAATATAAAATATACAAAATCAGTGAAGCGCCCCAGCAGGAGACTGATTGAACAAAAGTCCATCCCAATGGAGTGCTTAGGGTGACAAACCAGACCAAAAGACAGAAATAATGTGAACAAAATTAGTTTTAGTGTTTTAAAAGTTTACTTTTTCTGATTTGGTGGACCATTTGTTGCAGGCTGGAAACAGCCTAAGAAACACAAGTTCCTTGATAAATAAGTTTTGGGCATGACAGTCCTTTATTGTTACTGGTAACATAGTGTAGTACTGTCTACAAAGCCATATGCTACAACTTCTATGGTGCAGCCAAGAATAGGGGGTCACGTTAATGGCTACCTTGTCCTTGCAGCCTGAACCCCAAATCACTCTAGTTGCAAAATTGATTCAAAATCTGTGATCACATGTGTCCAAATATTACAATACTACAAAATGAAAAACCTTTCAAAGCTTGGAAATGCATACAACATTCATCTCAGTTTTTAAAAGCAACCAACAAAATAATATGACTCTGCTATCTTCACAAATAGCTAGCTTCAACTTATAGGCTAAAATCTCACTCCCAGATTCATATTATATCTTAAATCTTATTGACTCACAATCTGGATTAAAAACCCATTACAAATCTGCTCTTGTATTTCTTAGAGGTTGCCTTAGGTGTCATATGCTTCTCCAGGTTACACATCCGGTTTTCACAGTTACAGAGAGCTCTGCCTCTGCTGAATCTGAACCCAGGCTTCCCCAAGCCCCCTAATCTCCCGCACCTCTTACTGAAAGAGAACCCCTTCTCCTCTGTTCTCTCCCCATTTGATCCAAAAGAACCCCTTCTTCTACATTCTTGAACCATCTCTTCAAAGTCCCCAAGATTCCTGAAATGCCAAAGATGAGGAAATGATTTAGGCCATGACTCCTATTGTTTAACTGACATGAGCAGTTTAATGTAGACTGCCGGTTACAGAACCACCGGGGCAGTTGCACAACCCCAGGTTAATGCATACCAGCGGTTTCATCACCAAACAGGGAATACTCAATTTGAACTGACAGTGCTTTGATCCTTGGAGTTTACCGGAGTTCTAATGTCTTCCCCAGATCCCTACAGATCAATTTCAACAACACAACAACGAAAAACATGCCGATAGGAAAATCTGAGTTAACACACCACTATCTATATTTTATAGATACAAAGATTGTTGACCACCCAGCATGTTGTGTGCAAACAAATATATTCAATGAGAGTTAAATTCATGACTCTAGCTTGGCAATTGACACTCCCCCAAAGTATAACTAGCCCAATGGATACCCACCTATTTTTGTGTTTCCTGTGTTTACTCCCCTGCTCTATGGAGGCCATACTTTTTTAAATTGAAAATGCTTCTATTAATAATAAAAGAATATATAAGCCAAAACCTTAAACAAGACCAGCCAACAGGACTCCCACCAAGAGACAGTTCAAGACCATAATCATTATACAAAAACTTTATAAAATGAAAACGAAACTAATAATCAATGCAACTCATAATCATGACTGTATGGCAACAGTACTTGAATGTGTGGCAACAGTACGAATCATTATACAAAAACTTTATAAAAGGAAAACGAAACTAATAATCAATGCAACTGATAATCATGACTGTATGGCAACAGTATTTGAATGTGTAGCAACATTACTAATCATTATACAAAAACTTTATAAAAGGAAAACGAAACTAATAATCAATGCAACTGATAATCATGACTATATGGCAGCAGCACTTGAATGTGTTCCTTTATCTTGTCGATTGCATCACACACCTTTGGATCTTTACTGTTGAATTGATACATCTGCAAAGATTAAAAAAATCTGAATTTGTTGGATAGTGAGAACAGTGCCATTCCCTGCATAAAATTGCTAGCAACAATTTTTCCAAATATGAAAGAGGATACTCAGCCAACAAGGGGAAAGAATGCCAAGCTCGATGGTAGCTTGATGACAAGCAATGGAGGCCATACTTGATGGTAGCCTAACAGAGAATTGTGCATTATTTCTCTTCAGCGAACAAAAATACTAGCTAAAATCTGTTTCCTCCCCGACAAATGTCTTAAATCAGACCCACTAAGCATTTCAGGATTTCTTATCATCACTAATATGTTAATAGAGATGGCTAAAATTCCAGATTACTTTTAATTTCAAAACACATACCTGGTTTTCGCCATCATCTTCTGCAACTACATCTTGGCCGGAATACTCCGCCACGCCCTTTTGGACTTCAGTTCTAATCCCACGTTGCACCAGATTACAGGAAGACACTGAAACTTTATGTGCCGCATGCATTTGGGTTACAGAATTTCCAAAATTCCGCCATTGGGTTCCAAAATTCCACTTCTTGGTGTCCAAAATCCCTAAAATTAGAGGACCCTAAGCTATTACAGGCACCATCCAAATTATGTGAGACCCTCTGCAATAAACGACTCTGCAACACAAACAAGTTCCACCATAGTCTGCAAGAAGATTTTGATGGGTATGACATCTCCTGATCAGAAAGGATTGGCCAATATGATTCTACCCAAAACTAGGATAAATCTCCTCCTGTGTTTCTCAGAGCCCAATGTAGAGTGTATTGCTGGATGGCAATTGAATTAAAAACTTAATAACCGAAACAGTTCTAACATCAGCTTTCTTCCTTGTTTCCTGCTTCGTATAAAGACACGGAGGGACTATATTGAATTCCCTCGTCATTATTTGATAAGATCTAGCTGACAACGCAGAATGATTTTTGAAGAATTTGTTAATGCTGACGTGGTTGGAAGTATCTTAACAGGAAAACGTCTCTGCATGATAGAGGGAATCCAAAACTAGACAACTGAAAAATAAAAATAGATAGGGTCACGTCTTGAGAGTTGTGAATATATATATTAAAAAAAAAAGCAAATGGCCTCGTGACCGAAGTTGTGAATGTTTGATGTTAAACGTTTCCCATAATCCCATGTAATAAACAAGGCCAAAATTTGGTAAATATTACGGAAGGTGATGTTTTGTGGGTTGTTTGGGAGGAAAATTATATACGAATTTTTTTAAAATAAATGGGAAAGTAAACAGGTTTTACAAGAATTTTGGTTTGTGAAAGGAGTCTATTATCTTACAATTAGTTTTAATGTGAAAATATGATTATATATATTGCCAGAAAATATGATTATAGAAAAGTTATATGAGTGTATTCAACAATATAAAAATAAGTGGATAGTTCTATAAAACTAGCAATCGCATGTGTACAATGCAATGTGAACGCCGAACGATATATGTTATTTGATTTAGAGGGATAGTTATAATTTTTGTAGTTGATGTTCATAAATGGTGTTATTGATTTTGTAAGTGTAGGAATATATATGAAGCATTATCTTTAAAGGTTGTATCTCTACATTTCAAATTTGTCACAACTTGATCATAAATCAAACCCTGCCCCAACCACTTGTGTAAGAGTAATGGAAATACCCATAGACTTCCGGAAGAATCAAATTTAGCTGAGAAGAAGTAATTAAGATGCAAAGTATTTATCTAAAATGATATATAGATCGTATCATATTCAAACAGACTAAAAAAAAAGGGTCTGTAGCGATGACAAACACGGTTAAACATACGTGAGCCCACAGTCACAAAAAACAAAGAAGTACATGCCAAATATGTCAAAAGGGTTGCTAAGACATTATTTCGCTAATTGTTTTGACAAAAAAGATGTTTCGTGATGTTGAATGTGGGTAGCCTTTGCAAGCCAATTCAATTTTGTTTCTTATGGTTTTCGTATATCAACAATTAACCGATGCAAGTAACAATAGTTGTTTTTTAAATAGATCAGGTTCCAAAGACTTTCTTCTATTGTTATCAAAATATTGGCTAACTTGGATATGTATGATTTTGTGTAACAAAATTATGGACCAATGCAATGAACAACATCTATATCAAAACCGGAAATTGTTTGCATCTATTTGGGTTTAGTAATACTATTGTGCATAATTATTGAGACTAATCATCACAACATACCCAATGAGGATTGGATTTGTAGGCTATGAATACTCTGTGAAGTTGAAAGTGAGGAACATTCTATTTTTATATTTCCTATCTAATATGAAATTTAGGGGACATATTCTTTATTGCCCTAGCCAAAATATTTGGGCCTTCTTCTTCAGGAAATGATTTTAACATCCCACCGGCCCCAAAGGAGTGACACTTGTATGGAAAGTTCAATCCCATAGGATTTGAATCAACCAGAAGTTGAAGAGATGGATCAAATGATGAGTTAAGGCGTTAAGGTAAGAAATGTTATAAGGTGGAAACCAATCCCTTGAAATTAGTTTTTGGATGCCTTTGCAGGGGGAGCTTGATAGAATCAACTGGGAGGAAGAACAAGAGAGACACGCTTCGTAGGGAAGACAATAAATTTGAGAGGAGTTCAAAGATATATTTTAAGTTTGTTGCACCTCAAGAACAAGCTTAGGAAGCAAAAATTTAAAGACAAAACACGTGGAGTGTCTTTGAGGTAGCCTAGGTTCTTCATGTTTTTCATTAGCTGAGAATGAAATAAACAAACTCGGGAGTCTGAAATAACTTTAAAATAATCCACATCCTTCAGGTGAATGGTAGCGGTATTAGTTTTGGATTGGAAGTCATGAATCAAATTCTTCTTGTCAACTCGACACCATCCAACACCTTCACAATTAAAGATGCCAAGAAATCCAGTGTACTTGTTCAAATTCCAAATTTTTAGTAAGTTGCAAGGAAAAGCATACACCAGAGAACACAATAAATTTTTAGTAAGACTTTCTTCTATTGTTATCAAAATATTGGCTAACGTGGATATGCATGATATTGTGTAACAAAATTGTGGACCAATGTAATGAATAACATCTATGTCAAAAACAACATTTGTTTACATCTGTTTGAGTTCAATAATATTATTGTGCATAATTACTGAGATTAATCATCACAACATACCCAGGACAACAAAAAAAAGTGGGGTTTGAAACACTCTATACAGACGAGATTTGAGAGCTTTTTCACCTTGTTCACACACAAAAGTTAAAATGAAAGTATGGCACTCTTAAGAAAAAAATTACTCAAAATGTAATTGGATATAAATTTAGTTTCTGTCATATTTTAAATGAAGAAAGTATAAGAGCTCAAGGCTACAACGAAGCTCATAGTGGCTGAAATTTTAGAATCCAAAGCAGGATATAAGTAGCACGCTTTTTAACTGCATGTGGGCACCCCCATGAGTGGGTAAGAAAGGAGGGGTCCATATATACATATTTCGAACTATATACCTGACAGACAAGACTCTACTGTCTGTCATGGAGTGTATTTAAAACTTTATTTTGTTTTATATGAAAAAAAATCACAACTAAACGGACTTCGACTTTCTTTACTTTAGATAATATGTACTCAACGCATCTATTTAGTAGCTATGTTATTGTGGTTGTTGTGAAAAAAGAACCCTATAAACATCTCATGGAGGAAAATTGTAATGAAAAAGAAAAAAACCAGGAGAGAACAAGGCAGGTCTGTGTTACAAAACTTACCCTTGTAACGAAATCGTGAGCTGCGAGAGCAATGCTATCCGTGCAGGAGACAGTGAGACCGCACGCCTTATCCACGTGGCTTTTGATGTCATCTATCATTTGAAAATATTTGGGCCGCAACGTTAAATTTGGAGAGGCGTCTTGCTCACCTGGCCCGCTTGATGATCCATCCAGCAAAACCGATGCATCACATCCCGCACGGCACACAAGTTTCCACATTAAATGCAAAAAAATTAGTTTGATTGCGCTTCATTTCAATATGGAGTAAATAAATAACTTTAAAAGACAACCTGAATGAAGCAATCATGGAAATGAAGACGCAGCAACCCTGTGGCCTGTGTAATATCCTCCTTCAAATAATGGTCAATGCGTTTCTTGACAATGGATTCCAGTTTATTTTGGGCACGTCTTCGTCACTGGCAACAACAGCTAAAATGGAAAGAGTGCAGAAGAGACACAGAAGAAGATTAAGCAGCTTCTCCATTGCTTGACAAAGCTACTTACCATTTGGATTTGTTGCCCATTTGCAAAACAAATTCAAAGAACCCAAAAAACCAAAACAGAGGAATTCCAATTAGTAAAGGAAAAAAAAGAGAATTGAGAATGAGAATGAGATTGCATGTAGAGACAGAGTGAGAAGGAATTTCACATTGAACGATGCACCTCACAACAAAATAAGGCAACAAACCAGGCCAAACATACCATGAACGAAGCCGAGTATGAAAGGATCAATAACCGTTAAAAATAGTACGAAAATGAAAAAGGATCAATAACACCATCGTTAATAAAATAGTATCTTCGAAAATGTGCAAAATGTCCAAACGGCTGCGAACTCAAACTATCAAATTTAACACCATCGAATTTGGGGTAATACGGATCATAATTAAGTGATTTGACAAAATAATCCGTATATGCAAATCATCCACCAAATCATATCCATGCCGAAATGAATTATTGTTTCAAGTCACCAAATCAAAATGAATTATTGAGTAGTTGACGACTAATGAGAAAATTGATAAAACACATAATTAAGTGGATGGAAAATGGATTATATAACCAAATTAGAATCAAAGGTGCACACAACCAAATTCATTGCTATAGCTATAGTCAAATATAACCAATGAGAGTAGGTCAGAATCAAATAGTGAAACAAGGTTGTTAAGGCCCATGAAAAGGGTTTCATCTAATGGAGAATAATGCGAAGCTCATGTCATGGAGTTTCATCTTCCAGGGGTGAATTGACATCTCACAAAAATGCAATGAAAAAATATTTACCAGATACATAAGCTATTAAACTATAGTTTCCCAAAAAGGTAAAGCCTCCATTTGGGCAAGGCAAGCCTTCTTGCTACGTACAAAAAGATGAAACTATAGGGCTTTTACTCGCTCATAGAGCTCAGGGATTCCTTCTGCCATTGAGGGTAATACAGATTATCCGGCTTCCAACAACTGGTGCATATCCATGTTGGAGAATTTTTCTAGTAGACAAGCTTGAACTCAAGCATCCTAATGAACATGGGTTAGTGTTTGAATCCTATGCTTCACCAAATCAAAATGAATTATTGAGTAGTTGAGGGTTGATGAGAAACTGGATAAAACACATAATTAAGTGGATGGAAAATGAATTATATAACCAAATTAGAATTAAAGGTGCACACAACCAAATTCATTGCTATAGCTATAGTTAAATATAACCAATTATACTTACCAGCAGTCACTTTCCAAGGAAGCTATAATTGACTGTTTACTATTCCATAAGACAACATACCAAATCATTGCTTCTCTAAAGATCAATATAAACTATAAAGTAGAAAACCATCATCATAAGAACACGAATCCAAATTCTTCCATTACATAATTTTTAATTCATAGTCCATTTATGAATATAAATGAGTATTGTATTTTACGAGTTAACATGCTGATGGTTTAATATTGTATTATATTTTTTTGATGACTGAAAAACTTGTAACACTATTGAGTACTATAAAACCCACATTGAGCAGAGGATAATTCTTACCTGTATCCAAGTTGGCAACGATGACATCTTTTCCAAATCCTGCTTTTCTCCAAAGAGAAAAAGAAGGGATTTCTTCAGTCTCTGATTTTGGATCTCCATCTTCTAAGCCAAGGAATCCCCATGAACGAGTTGTGTGCAACTTGTGTTCTCTGTTGAGAAATACAGATACTACTCCTGGGAGCTCTGCATTAGTTCCACAATTAAGTTTTGTTATATATCAGAGGAATTTCCTAAATTCCATAAATTTGTGATTCTTCGAAATACAGTGGTGTTATAGAAAATTACTTGAAATAGCAGCGGCATGTTCTTCTTCTAAATCAGCAGCAAACCCATTAAAACTTTTGTATGAGTAAAAGATTGAATCCGTGGCTGCTTCCTTGCTGTCAAGAAAATAAAATGTCAAAATCATATCACAATAGTTACGTAAATCCATGGATTCTCGAGTCGCAATTCATAATCCCACAAATTCGTGCAGTCTCGAATGAAAATCTAGAAGAGGATTATTGAGCTTATTATTTAAACTTCATCCGAATCCGTTGCCTGCAATCACATGAAATGATTTTTTCATCCATTACCTTCCCAGTGTCGATAAAAGAAGTTCATGATGAGAGTTTGTAACCGATTCAGGCTCCAAGAAATCTTCATGTTGCCCTCCCAAGTACACCACATATGACTGCAACCACCCAAATGAAAAAAAATTACCATTCCAAACTCAAAACCAGAGAGGATAAACCCAATTATACCATGAATATGCATGATACAAAGAAAACTGCACCTCCACCAATACCCAATCTCTTCCTACTTGCCTGTTTAATACCCAATACTTCTCTCAGTGATAGAAACAATACGAAAACTGCAATCAAGCTTCCTGCTCCCTTATCCATGGCGGATAAGCTTCTGAATATAATCTATTTGTATTCTCAGTATTGCTGTGCAGTGCATATGCAACCCCTTCGAATTGCATGTGCACAGGTTCTGATGCCTCGTATTTTGGGCACTTTTAAATCACTAAAATAGATTTTGGGTAATTTTTAAATCAGTAAATTAGATCTGGAGTATTTTTTATATAAATTAGATACATAACTCGCCATGCATTAACTGCACAAATATTCTAGAATCTTTGAAAGTCAAATGATATGCTACGCTGTAAATTTGTCATGCCAAGAAGGAAGTGAAGCTTTTCTCATAATATTGTGAAAAGTATGAAGGCGGGTACTTCGTTTAAAGACGTATATATTTCACGGATATTGTGAACGGATTTTCGTAAAGTTTATCGGTACGTCTGTATTCCTGCAAACAAGCGCAGGTAAAAAAAACTGTAAAAATGTGAAAACGTCCAGACGGCCGTCAAGCCGTCAATTTTAAGACAGTGGCAGAAACGTCTGGAGGTCCTTTACCATAGGGGAAACGCCTTCGGCGTAATTATAAATTTTTATTTAAAATTACAGTTGAATAATTTTTTTGTTAATGACAACAAACACAACAATAACTATCAACCTTATTATCCTTTTAAAATTTTGGAAAATGAATTTTCCTTGGTATGTATTCTTATATCTCATATAAAATTATATATATAGGGGTGGCCATTTGTGAGTTTTTGGGAATAAAAATGTCAAATTTTTTGAGTTGAAACTAATTTATTAAGTGACATGACATTGTGGCCCACATGCTACTAAAATATTAATATCATTTTTTCCAAATAGTCACTATCATTGTTGGAAGAAGATTTATTGTTCATCAAAACTATAGAAAGAAGCAAAAATAATGGAATATTCTTGAATAAAAGAAAACAAAATATTCTCAAAAAAAATTAATGCAAAACTTTATAAAACACATGAAATATTACACATGGCATATTCTTATTGACTAGAGGGAAAAAAATAATGATCTTGGTGGAAATAATATAATTGTCTTTGACAATATAATAAAACCATGAGATTTACCCATATGACATTTCTGAAATTCAAACAACATTCGAGCACAAAACTCTAACGTATGTTTCACATTTTTTTTTGAAAAACACATTTATTAACTAGCAATTACACGTGAGATGTGTAATGGAAACACTAAAGGGGATGTGTCGAGGATTTGAGGAAACTAAACAATGGAGGAGGGAGTGAGATGATGAAGAAGGGGCTTTAGGGAAGAGAAGATCGAGGGGTGGGGAAATGTCGGGAGGAACCAATGCAAAACTCTTCTTTTTCACAACCAAGAACTTATGAACCACGAGCCGATTTGTCAATCATTTGATGGAGGAAAGGGGTTGCGATGTGTACGTCGTTGAGGCAACAAACATTGGAGATATCTCGTTAAAAAAGGCATGGTTGATGAATACTTTCAAGGGAAACTTGTATATGTTGAAATCCCAAACTCTACATATGTTTGTTATGGAAACTCTACGCTCATGGTTCCTTTTTTAATTGGTAAACAAGGGTTGAAGGGTCCCTTTCCCTATGTATCACTTTTCAATCAACAAAGTGACAAAAGTCTGGGACACAACCAGGGGCCCTAAATCCCCAAGACCACACAACCTCAACGAAACATTGTAACCCACATATTACAAATCACGCCAACCTTCGAGAATTACCATAATCGAAATCACCTCCTCCATCATGGGACTCACCCACACGTTCCATAGGATCCATTGTTGAATACTCACACCACAACCAACCTCAAATGCGAGTGGAAATCAAACCTTAGTAGGCTTGGAAACATCTAAATGACCTAACCAACACACCCCCACTTCATTAGTGTGTTTAGGGTTTCTTGTGTCATCGGTATCATGCACATTTGTGAATAAGGTTTCTCTTTAGCGATCAAGGTAGTAATTAGGGTTTCCCTCATCAAAATTCCTAATGACATCATTCGTCAATGATCACCAAGACAAAACCTCAACCTTCAATTTCCCGATGTGTGATTGGCACAACTACCAAGACTCCCTTTTGGAAATATATTTCATTGTAATTAATGTTTGAGGCATTATTAAAAGAGGATTTTTTAAATGTGTTCTAGGGTCCTCCTTGATCCTCTAGCTTATCCAAGGTTATAAATAAAAAAAAATTCAATTTGAATAATATTGTTCGTTTCTTGCACGGTTTGAAGATTATAAGATAGGGAGGATCTCAAATAGTTCTAAGGGATGTTATAAATGAGCTCGATAACATTCCCACCTTGAACCATAACTATTTGCGCAATGCACAAACCTAGTAGAGGAGGCAACACACTAACGAAATGTCTAAATCGTTCCCAAATTTGGGCTCTTTAAATGCTATGAGGAACTATAATGACCCATACCTGAGGAGGGAAAACCTTAAATCATTGACTCTGGCATGCACATTCTCTATAACATCAAAGGCTTTGCAAATCCAACAAAAAGTAGGGCATTTCAATTTGGCGGTTATCACGATAGATTTTATGTTCAACACACATTGCATTAAAAGGTTATGTGGTGAAGGTAAGAAAAATTGAAATGTGGTTGATTTGTGACTTGTCGAAAGGAAAATTAAGCTTTCCTATGTTCCCTCTAATAGATTTCGCAACCTTAAATGTTTACTCCCGCAATCCCCATCTTCATCATAAATCTTCCTTATCCAATGTTTCACCTTCAATCCTACAACATATAACTTCTTCAATGCCTCCCTATCGATGCTTTTGGGTGTGTAGTTCAACATCAATAATAATACACTATATTTGGCTGACCATTCATTACAATATTTAGGGCACAAGAAATGATGTTTGAACTTGCATAACATAGAAATGACATTGTTTATAAATTCAATAATGAAGCAAGTTCATAAGATATCCACATAGCGCCAAACAAGAAAAAAATAGACATTATGAACACAAGGCAACAAACATAAAAAAACTAAATGTGTGAAATGCATTAATATTGGGAATTTCCTTTTCACGGTGGCCAAATAGAGTCATACTTCTCCAAAAGAGGATAGATGGATAGGATAGCCTTTCCATGGTCTACATTGGGTTAGTTATTTGCAATGTAGGAAGAACCATGGCACTTTTAATATACGAACTTTGATAGGTTGGTTTAGTTTTAATTATTTGTAGTTTTGAGAGGTGCCAAATTTGGGAAGATATTTTGGCATATCTATAAAAGGCCAAATTAAAATATTTTCTCGATCAAGGAGAAAACAAGGATAGAATTTTGTGCTCCACATTACCATCTCGATCAACACGAAGGTGGTGAGATTTGCTTGTCTTTCTCGTGGAAAAATGCCTTTAAAACCCTTGACAAAATTGTAATCTATGAGTAAAATTTCCATGGTTTTACTCACCATAAAAGTTAGTAAATGCTCATACCTACAAGAGCCATGCTTGAGCCACAACAAGAAGCCATATGAGATCTAGCTTACTTTTCATGTAGGTTAGGCTCTATTACGCATGGAGTGAGTTGTTAGTTTGAATCCCCAAGGAATTTGACAAACTTTGAGCACCCTTTTGCATTTTGTATCAATCATGTTGATGATTGTTTTATGTGCATAGTAGGTTATATTAAGCATTGGAATGACTTGTTAGATTAAATCCCCACAAAATTTGACAAACTGGAGCCCCTTAAACATTGTTTATTGATCACGTCCCGTGGTTATCATGAGTTCCAACATAATAGTCAGTAGGGGCTATAGTCAAATAATTTGAAATGATTTTTGTTCTTCATAACTCGAATAATTGATCATATGATAAGAAAATATTACGTGTACATTGGAAATAGTTACAATGATAGCATTTGAATTTAGGCAAGCACTCTAGAAAAAACATACATAGTAAAAGAAAGTAAAAAAACTACTTGTAAATTCTATTGGAAAGCCTACAAAAACATACTGTAATGGCTCTTCCATGGTGAGACACTTCTAGTAATTATATATCTTACTATAAAGCAAAGGACATTGTAAACCATGGAAATTACATGAATATGGAAAATTAAAACAAACAAATAAAACCTTCCTTTGATAAATTCCAAAGCCACCTTATATTGGATTTGATTGTAAGAACATGTTGAGTAATGCTCTTATTAGATCTAATTGATTTGAAATATTTTGTAGATTTGTGGATGCTCCAAGAAGTATTCTCGAATGGAAGATAGATCAAGCTACGAGCATGAAGATGACTGATTTGACTTGATTTGATATGGGAAAAATAATGGTATGATTGATTGATTCACCAAGTAATTAGACAAAATAATAAAGATGAACTCTCAAGATAAGTTTATATTGAGTTGATTTGGAGATAACTAAACATGATTGAGTTGTTTAGTTGAGTTTCCATATTGATTGAAGAGTTGAATTGTTGTTCTAGATTTACATGGATGATTCATTGTTGAGTTGGCAAGGGGTTACACATGTTTTTGACTATTAATTCCATATCCTCTATTTTATTCACCCAAAAAGTGTTGTGAATGATTTGCTTTTGGAAGGATGTGAACTAATTTTGGATTGTCATGACTTGGGAGATATCTTTAGTTAACTCAAATGCATGATTTGAGTTAATTTAAACATATCTTCTTGAATTTAATAATGATTTTTAGCTTTAGTCATGAATTTTAGTCAACTTGAGTTGAGGAGGTGGATAGGATGTGAGGATATTTAATTTATTTAAATATGAAATTGGATATGTGAGGATTTATTTAATTAATTTGATATTAAAGTATCTAATAAAATTATCTAAGGAGGGTGATAAGGTGCAATAGAAGTAATTAAATGAATGAATTAAATTAATTCTAGAGAGGGAGAATGTGTTTAATAAGATGTTAGATGGTTACAATGCATAATCGTTATTTTGGGGTGTCTACGGACATCACCGAGAGGTTTCAATTCGTTGCATTCTCTCGTGGTTTGGCCTTTCAAATGGTTGGAGGATTTCAAAACTTTGAATTTCTAACCATAGTTAAATTAAATCAATGATGAACAAACCTTTGTGCATCAACACATAAGGAAACTACATCTACACCATCCATATGTCTAATGTGGTATCCGATGTAAATGTGGTATCATATGCAAGTTCCTTTGATCCAGATTAGGAATGCCTTCAATGTAAATATGCATAACTTTGGTAAATCATCCTTACATGTCAATCTTGAGTTCCACTAGCCATGTCAACATTTTAAACATACCATACTAACATTATATTCTCGGCCTACTACGCCAACCATCAAAAGCATACAAAATCTTAGTTGTCATTACCACGCAAGACATTAAATTCAACATAACGCCACTATCCCACAAGTGAAAATGTCGGAAATATACAAATCCCTTCCCAAGGAAAAACACTTTGAAATTAACCTTACACCACATATTCTAAATTTAATAAAAATTTAAATCCCATCGTCACATATTCTAAGTTAAATAAATTTTGAATCCAATCCCTAATGAATTTTATTGATTTTATTTATTTATTGATTTGTCATTTAGAATTTGACATGATATTGATGTTCATTTTTTGGTATGATATTGGAAATGCATGTACTCATTTAGTGTCACAAGTCTCGGACTCAGTGTTTGTTTTTTTTTATTAATGGTAAATAGCTTTTGAGAGGGGCCTATATTCGAACAAAAAGGCTTCAAAAAGCCGATGGAAAGTAGTCAAGACAAAAGGAGCCAAAACCAAAGATAAAAGATGAACACCAAATGGGCCCACCATAACTCCAAAACAAAAGAGCACGCATTTAAACGGAAAAAACTAAAGAAAGGAACAGCCAGAAACAACAACGAAACAAATAAGGAGCAGCAACTAAACAGAAAAAGTCAATTGGTTATGGTTTTCTCCATGTACTCGCCTTCAAAGCGAGAAAGGCCGAGATGAGGCCAAGAGCCGAGATTGCGCAGATCATGCCTCTTTGAACACAATGTCTTTTTTAATGCCATGTATCCAGCCAGTTGGAGGGAGGTTGCTCAGATTGCATATATTTTTGATTTGTGTTTCGTGAAAGGTGAGAATCGCCCTCACCGTAAGTGCAGGCGAGATGAGAGGCTGACTGCTATCCAAGGAGAAGAGTTTCTTGTAAAACTCTTCCACCTGGTTAGCTTGTAAGTCTTCCTGATCCCGCACTTTGCGCTTGCCGGTCGACTTGGAAAAATTTGCAGTGAGAGTCTTAAGCGCAGCAACATCCTTGGAGAGATCATCCAGGGAGGGACCAGTGGAGCTAGCTATCACAGGGGAGTGAACAGGGGCATCAGGAGGAGAAGAGTCCAAGGCAGGAGACTCATGGTGCATGGTGAGGAGGTCATGAGCCACCTGAAGTTCAGCCCTTTTCATACTGCGCAGGATGCGCCTCGAGGGAATAGGGACCGGGGACGCAGGGGGAGGCACAAAAGCCGGGGAGGGAACAGGGGCAGGGGAAGGTACAACGGAGGAAGAAGCAGGGGCAGGGGAAGGAACAATGGTAGGGGAGGGAGCCGGAACACTGGAAGGGTCAGGGAGGGAGGGCGACGACATGGAGGGGAAGGCAGTGTGATGAGAAGAGGGAGACGGCATGGAGGAGTGGGCAGGGGGTGGGAAATGAAAGAATAGAGCCCATTTGGGTAGAAATAGAATGACGGGGGAGTGTTTGTTAATTGTCTTCCTTAATGTCATTTTCATGTGTGTGCAGAGCAACTAATAAATGACATGGGGGAAAGCATTCTTCCAACTCATTATTAGAGGAATGGTGGTGAATTTTGTTTAATTTGTGTCGTGTTGTGGGGTTATGGAGATTTTTGTGGGGTTCGTGTCCTCATTGAGGCTTTGGTGGAAATAAAAGATACCATTTTTTTCTTGTACCATTTTGGTTCAGTTAGCTTTGGTAAGCGTGAATTCTTATAAAGAAGTTGCTTTCGTTTGAATTTAGTTTGGTCTTCAATATCCATACAAACAAGAACCAATTTTTTTGACATTAGGAACACGGGACAACAAACATAAAAACGCTAAATGTGGGAAAAGTATTAATGTTGGGAATTTCCTTTTTTGCGGTGGCCAAATGGAGTCATACTTCTTCTCCAAAAGAGAAAAGATGGATAGGATGACCTTTCCATGGTCTACATAGGGTTATTTATTTCCAACGTAGGAAGAACCGTGGCACTTTTTAATATATTAACTTTGATAGGTTGGTTTAGTTTTATTTATTTTTATTTTTGAGAGGTGCCAAATTTGGGAAGATATTTTGACATATATCAAGAAGGCAAGATTAAAGTATTTTCCAGATCAAGGAGAAAACAAGGATAGAATCTTATGCTCCACAATATCATCTCGATCAACCCTAAGGTGGTGAGATTTGTGCATCTTTTCCATGGAAAAATACGTGTAAAATTCCTAACAAAAATGTAATCTATGAGTAAAATTTCCATCATTTTACACATCATAAAAGTTGATAAATGCTCATGCCTACAAGACACAAGCTTGAGCCATGACAAAAATCCATTTGAGATCTAGCTCACTTTTTGTGTAGGTTAGGTTCTATTAAGCATTGGAGTGATTTGTCCGTTTGAATCCCCATAGGGTTTGAAAAACTTTGAGCCCCCTTTGCATCTTGTATCAATCATGTTGACGATTGCTTTATGTGTAGATTATGATCTATTAAGCGTTGGAGTGAGTTGGTAGTTTGAATCCCCACGAAATTTGAAAAATTTGGTGACCCCTTTTACTTCGTATTGATCACATTGTGGTTGACATGAGCATCGAATTAATAGTTTGAGGGATATGATTAAATAATTTGAAATGAATTTTATTCTTTACAATTCTGAATAATTGATCATATGATTAACCCATTTTACATATACATTGGAAATAGTTGCGATATGATCAAATTTAGGCAAACACTTGAGATAAATCCTACATAGTAGACAAAAGTTAAAAAATGCTAATAAATTATGTTGGAAAGTCCACAAAAACAAACCATTTTTGGGTAGTGGCTCTTCCATGGTGAGATACATCTCGGTAATTTACTATAAGGCAAAGGACATCACCGAGAGATTTCAACTATTACATTTTTTGTGGTTTGGCCTTTCAAATAGTCAAAGGATTTCAAAAGTTTGAAGTTAGAATCATGGTTAAATTAGATCAACAATCAACAAACGTATGTGCATCAACACTCGTGAAAATTACACCTACACCATCTATATTTTTGACTTGGTATCAAATGCAAGTGCCTTCAATCCAGTTAGGAACGTGTTTGGCATAAATATGCAGAGTAACCATGTCATTCTTGAGTTCCACTAATCAGTTGGCATTTCAAACATTCCATGTAGACATTATATTCCTAACCCACTACGCGACCCCCAAAATGCCTACGTAAAAAACTTACTTGTCATTGCCACATAAGACACCGAACACTAGATTGCACAACTAACACAAGCGAAAATGTTAGAAACATACAAATCCCTTCCCAAGGTAAAATACTTTGAAATTGACATTGCATCACATATTCTAAATTTAATAAAAATTAAATCCCTTCACCACATATTCTAAATTTAAATCCCATCAGTATCACCAAGTGGCTTTTATGGTTTTAATTAATTAATTAATTTATCTTTTAGAGTTTTTGTGATCTTGATGTTCTTTTTTTGGTATGATATTAGAAATAGAAATGAATGTACGCATTTAGTGTCACAGACTTCATAGTGCCCATTAATTGTCTCGCTAAATGTAAATGTCAATTTCACATGTGTACAGAGTAACCGATAAATGACATGCAAGAAGAGCATTCTTCCGAGTCGGGAGGAAAATAACAATTAAACCTCGTGTTACTAACAATGTAAATAGTAGCTTGAAGTGAAACAACTACACAACGATGATGAAAGCAATACGTTACGGGAGGAAAATATCAACCAGAGGCGAACTCCAAATGGTGCGAGAGTGGAATTAATAAAACTCGTTAAAAACTAAAAAAATTTAATAACAATCATACAATTAAAATGCGTAAAAAAGGATGGAAAATTCCTTTGCCACAATAATATATACTCACACATACACACACGTTGCTAATCATACAAAATAATGCGTGGAAGAGGTCACACCCCACAATCCAATTTAAATCAAGTCAAGAAGGCCCCAAGAAAATACCATCTCACCTCATGTAGGTATTGAAAAACGATTACATAATAAAAGTGCATTTTTAAACTACAAAATTGCAACAAGTAAAGGACACTAGAGAAAACAAAGGCCCAAGAAAAATTAAGCCACAACACCGAAACACGGTGGTCGGAGGAGGCGATGGTGAAAGACTATCCGACTTGCCCCAACTACTAGTGGAGAGGGGTGAAAACTAAAGACATGTTATCTATCAATATATTCCCTTTCTTCAAGTAAGATTTTTAAAAAATGGTAATACTATCTCAAATTAGATTCTCTTTGTGTGTGTGTGTGTTCAACTCCAAATAAGTACTTGATCTTTGTAGTCACTTAATCACACACTTACTATGTACATCTAGCCTCTAAATTCTTCATTTATATGCACGATTCCTAAACAAGAGAACTAATCATTAATAACACTTATTTGTGTTATTTTGTTTTGAAATCGCTTTTATCTTTATTGTTTGTTCTGTCCAGACTTACACCTTATAGTTTTGCATAATAGTTGACATATTTCTCAACTCTAATTTCATTGTTTTACCTTTTAAGTGTCATGTACAAACTAACCATTAGGTACATGAGCGCTTGGGCACTATTGTCCCGCTCCGGGCACTTTTTCCACTTTCTCCCTTTTTTTTTTTCGGATGTTACTTCTTTCTTGTCTTTGTGTATCACCCTAGGTTGTTCTTTCACTTGTTAATGAGAAAACTTAAACGAAGGAATCATATATATATATATATATATATATAACTATATATATATATATATATATATATATACATATATATATATATATACATGACTTATTTAACTCCATTAGGGGGAAAACATTCATGAGGCACATACTATTATTATAAAGCTAATATTTTCCATCTACTACATCAAGGACTACATTTTGAGACTACATACTTCACTACATAGGAGGGTTTATTCTGAATTCCATACCACACGTTTGCATTGGGACAAAGTAGTTGTAGCCCACTATTCTTTGTGTGACTGACACTAAGTCATCCTAGCTCAAGGGAAACTATCTCAATCACACACACAAGAACTATATGGAGTCCGAATGCAAAGTGCAACACCTCAAGTGACAATCTTATTTGGGTGACCCCAAGGTTAGTATGACTAAAACACATGTATATTTTTATTTATCTAATGTGTGCTTGAGTATTGTGCAAGTAGCTAGGTTTTTCTTTTACATGTATAGGTGTGATAAAACAGAGGTGCAACGGACCTAATGTGACCTATAACAAAAGAAGTGACATAGAAAGAATCAAATCTCTTAAGTGTTTTTTAGACACTAGTGCCTAGATCAGACACTAGCACCCAAGCGGCCCTGTCCTAGTTCATGCAATCATATTCCTGAGATTGTTGCATCCATATTCCGATACATAGCTTGCATAACCCAAAATCTCCCCTTCAAGATCAATATCCAATCGAGAATCGATTCGGACCTCGTATGCTTACAAAGAATGTGCCGAGTCATTCTTTAAATCCTATCTATCACTCTTGCTTATATTTTTTGTGTTTTCTTGCTTATTTATTGTTTTATCTATCTGATCAATAGTGCCCTTACATTAGATTTAAATTTTATTAAATCATTTGGTGAACCTAATTCTTACATGCCCATGATCGGATCTTTCATGGCTTCCCATGCCTTTGATTCCAATGCTTCTTCATTCTATACCCAGGTTCAACTTCATAATATCCTTCTTAAGTGTGTCCTAGTTGATCTTGGATCTAGCCTTAATGTATGTAATCTTCGCTTTCTCCATCAAATAGAAATTTCTGCAGATAGGAATTTTTGCTACTCATCTCAATCCATCTACTCTTTGTATCTGTGGCTCTGGTAATACACATAAGCAAGTGTTGGGTACAATCTATATTCCCCTTACTATGAGATCTTGCACTCTTGATGTTATATGTCACGTTATGCCTCATGATGTTCCTTATACTATCCTTTTAGGCCATCCTTGGTTACATATTATGCATACACTTATTTCTACCCATGCCATAACACACAATGTCCTTCTTTACACCTTTCATGGATATTGTTATAGTAGATTCCACACATCATATTGATACTCCTTGTGATATTCATCTCATACATGATGCTCATGACATTACTTACATTACACATCCTTCTCCTCTTGGGATGCACCCTAGTGCTACTTGATTTACATGATTAATTTTCTATTGGCACCCATGATACTCCTCCCATTATATCTCACTCTCGATGCACTTCTATTGATCATATGCTTAGTGCTTCCAATGTTACATCTCTCTCCACACCTTCCTCATCACAAGTTAGAGCACCATACACTGATTTTACAATGATTCCTAATGCTCTCACTTTCCAAGATCCTATGCATGATTCATTTACTATGGATACACCTTATCTTGTTACATTCATGGGGGCCATCCATTCCCCTCTTTCTACATTTTTGTTTATGATCATAGGGGCTAGTTCATACTACTTTATTGCTTCTAATCTTCCCAAATTGCACATATTGCTTAACATTGCTACCGATGATCTTCCTAACATTATATACATTACACATCTTTTGAATCACATCTTGATCCTTATGTTTGCACTTACTCCTTTCACTATTGCCAACGAGCCCAAAGTTACATCTATTTTATTTTCTCCTAATGGACACACTCTTATTTATTATACACTTCCTACTCATGTCGTTGGGATCTTGAAATTTATAGGGTTTTCCCCTCACTATGTTGCCATAATTCTCTGGTAGCTCTTCTACTTCTCAATGTTACACATATTCTAGTTTCTCCAGTATGCATGACTCCACATACTATGGTACATGCACTTTCATGTGACACTAAGTCCTTGCCTCATGTTCACACGTGTTCATATTTTTATATTTACAGATCACAAACACCTTTTTCCTTGGCTCCTCCGACCATCACATATTCGGTTTCTCCTACTTCTAGTGCATATTATCCTACTCACAATGGCTCCTTAGCCTTGACACTTCCTATGTTATCTGGAGCCCTTGCTCCTCTTGTAGCACCTTTTACACATCCTTCTCATTTTCCTTCACACATGGATACTACTCATAGGATTTTTCACTTCTATAGATCCCATATTCCATCTCATATGAGTAGCTCATATGCTTCACATGATCCATCTAGACACATTTTGTGCTCTAAATCTCCAAATGATTGATCTAGACCTATCTCATATACTTGGCCTCACGCACTCTCTTGTGACCATCGGACCCCAAATCATGTTCACATGTATAGTTCCTTTACATCAACCGATCATGGTCCCTTTCCTAGTACTCTCATTGCATAGATCATTCTGGAAATCACACTTGTGGGCATCTTAATTCCCCCACAACACCCGATGACACACTCTTGTTTTTGGTTCATACTTGACTATTGAGGGCATTCCTACATGAAATTCACTTTGCACACACATACCTAGAGGCATCCCTATTCCTCCCTTCTAGTTGTTCTCTTTCACATATATGCAATAAAAAATCCAAAAAAATAGCTTAGATCTTGATTGGATGCATTCCCTTGCTTACACTACTCTATGTTGCACATTTTCTTATCATGTTACTATGGTTCATAGTATGCTTTATCATTTATATACACACATTCGTGTTCACATGGTAACTTGAGGTGAATGCATGCCACTTATAGGTTGTTCCATAATGTATGATTCTTAGTTCTATCCATTACCAGTCCTCGCTGAGGCTCCTAGAGGAATCTACCTTTTCTCACTTACTAGAGTTCTATCATTACAATATCACACATTTTTTGTTCATATAATCGATATTACATTTTCACATTCTATTTATCTTTCCTAGTTGTTATGTTTGTGGAGCTGTTTTCATGTTAGAGTGTGGTACACCTTCTATGTGTCACACTTGGGTATTTTTATAGCGGTCCGCTCTCGGTGAGTGGGTCGAGGGGTTTGGGGCGAAGCCCCGAAGAAAATTTTCATGAGTGGTTTATTTACCCATGGGTAATGGGTAAGCTGTTATGGGCTGTTTTGGGCCCATGGTTTTTCGATACCCATTGTTTTGATACCCACGATTTTTGCCCATTATTTTTGATACCCACGGTTTTGTATCAAATTGCTTAAGCAATTGTCTATTTATATGGTCTTATGCATATGATAGATAGACAAACAAATGTATTGCAAATGTGCTTTGAATTCAGGTGTGAATTTTGTAGAGTTTGTTGAGCATAGCTCCAAACGGATATGGGTATTGTATTGAGAGAGTGGAGGCTTGTAATAAAATCTGAGCAAGTGATTCTTGGTGGATGTAGCCCAAATTGGGTGAACCATGTTAAATATTGTCTCTCTATGTTGTGTTATTTATTACGCACTTTTATTTAAGATCGTAATATTTTTTTCGCATATTAGTTTCTCTCTTTTGCGATTCGTAAGGGATTATTCCGCATATTTTATCTCTTATTTCCTAACAATTGGTATCGAGAGCTCTGGTTTGGTTTGTTGAAGTGTTGAATCACGGGGAAAGTTTTTATCTTGAGTGAGAGCTATGGTAGATGATAGAAGATCTAGGGTTGATAAATTCAACGAGCAGAATTTCGAGTCTTTGGAAGATGCAGATGGAAGATTACCTTTATCAGAAGGATCTTTATACTCCGATGTTTGAGAAGGTGAACAAACCCTCAAGTATGAAAGATGTGGAATGTGATTTGTTGGATCGAAAGGCACTTGAAACGATCCAGTTGTGTCTTGCATCTTTGGTATTATTTAATGTTTCAAAGGAAAAGACTACAAAATAACTAATTAGTTCTGTGCTCTTTACGAGAGTTGGAATAGCCAGTAATGGCTGTAAGCAACTCGGTTCCTGCTAACTCAAAGTTGAAGTTTGAGGATGTTGTAGGGGTGATTCTAAGCGAGGAAATGCGAAGAAAAGCTCTGGTGAATCTTCTACTTGAGGGAATTCTTTGATAGTGAAAACTAGAGGGGGACAAAAGAATAGAGGAAGCGTGGAAAATCAAAGGATCGGGTAAGGTCAAAATCCAAAAGCAAAATAGTATGCTATCACTATGGAAAGTCCGGGCATGCAAAGAAGGATTTTGGGAGCTTAGGAAAAAAGAAACAAATAGGAAGAAAACAAGGAGTCAAATGTGGCATTGGGTAATGTATGCCGGGATGCTTTGATTCTTTCTTTGTATAATATTCTTGAATCTTGGGTTTTAAATTGGGGGCTTCTTTTCATGCTACTCCACATAGGCATTATTTTGTTGATTATGTTCAAGGGATTTTGGGCATGTTTTTCTTCTTAGTGATGATGAGCCTTGTTGTATAGTTGGAAAAGGTTACATTTAGGTTAAGATGCAGAATGGGAATACATGGCTATTGAAGGATGTCGGACATGTGCCTACATTAAGGAGAAATTTGATATCGGTGGGGCAATTGGGAAGTGATGGTTGTCTTGTGATATTTACTGGTGACTCTTGGAAGGTTACAAGGGTGCTCTTGTGGTGGCAAGAAGAGGTAAGAAGGTTAAAACCTTGTATTTAATCTGCTGATATTACTAATGATTGTAATCTTGTGGCTTGAGATGTAGATACAACATTATGGAACTCTAGGCTCGGTCATCCGAGCCATAAGGGCATGAACATCATAAAGAAGAATTTTCCTGGATATACGAAACAAGTTTGTATTTATGTGAGAACTCGCATATATGGGAAGCGAGAAGTGAGTAAGGTTTCTCAAGGTTGGACCTACGAAGAAAGAGAGTAAGTTAGAGATGGTACATTTCGATGTGTGGGGACCGGCTCAAGTATCATCTCTTGGGGGCTCAAGTTATTATGTTACTTTTATTGATGATGCAACAAGGAAAGTTTGGGTTTATTGTATCAGAAACAAATCTGATGTATTTGATACTTTTTTTTAATGGAAAGCCTTGGTAGAGAATGAAACAGGTCTTAAGTTAAAATGTCTCAGATCAGATAATGGAGGGGAGTATTGTAGAAATGAATTTGATGATTATTGTTCTAAGAATGGAATCCGCAGGAAAAAGATGGTTCCAGGAACCCCACAACAGAATGGGGTGTCAGAAAGGATGAACAAAACAATAATGGAACGTGCTAGGAGCATGAGGATACATGCAGGATTGCCTCTTTATTTTTGGGCAGAAGCGGTGAGCACAGTTGTGTACTTGATAAACAGAGGACCCTCAAGTGCCTTGGATGGAGGCATACCTGAGGAGGCTTGGTATGGTAAGAAAGTCGATTACTCATTTCTTAGAGTCTTTGGATGTGAGGTGTTTGTTCATATTGACAAGGATGATAGGACCAAGCTAGAGGCTAAATCAGAAAAATGCACTTTTATTGGTTATGGTGGTGATGACTTTGGATTTAAATGTTGGAGTATTAAGGAAAAGAAAATCATTCGATCTAGGGATGTGGTCTTTAATGAAAAAGTCATGTATAAGCAACGATTCATACAAGAAAAATAGGAAGAATCCAAGAAACAATATGCAAAGTGGTAGAGGATCTTCTAGATGGGACGGTGACCCATGAATCGAGTTCGGGAACCTAATCAACAGAACCCCAAACTCCTACAATGAGTGCGGAGGTCTTCTAGGGTAAGAAAAGAACCTGAACATTTTTCTCCTTCTCTTTATTATTTATTACTCACTGATAGTGGAGAGCCAGAGAGATTTGATGAAGCAATGCAGGTAGATGCCAGTAAGAAGTGGGAGCAAGCCATGGATGAGGAGCATAAGTCTCTCATGGAGAACTAGACTTGGGATTTGGTGAAGCTACCAAGAAAAAGAGCATTGCAGAACAAATGGGTGTACAGAGTTAAAGATGAAGAATGAGGAAAGAAAAGATATAAGGCCCGGTTAGTGGTCAAGGGGTTTACATAGAAACAAGGTATAGATTTTGATGATATTTTTTCTCCTGTAGTAAAAATGACTTCTATCAAAACTATTCTTGGAATAGTGGTAGCAGAAGACTTGCACTTAGAACAGTTAGATGTAAAGACTACATTTCTCCATGGTGATTTGGAGGAGGAGCTATATATGCAGCAGCCAGAAGGATATGAAGTCAAAGGTAAAGAGGAGATGGTGTGCAAACTGAAGAAGAGCTTGTATGGCCTGAAACAAGCTCCATGTCAATGGTATAAGAAGTTTGATAGCTTCATGATGGAGCAAGGTTATATTAGATGTCATTCTAACCATTGCGTGTATACAAAGAAATTTGAGGATGGAAGTTATATTATCCTGTGTTTTTATGTTGATGACATGTTGGTTGCAGGTAAAAACATGTAGGAAATAAAAGTACTCAAGAAACAACTAAGTGAATCCTTTGATATGAAGGATTTGGGGGTAGCCAGACAAATCCTTGGTATGAGGATAACTCGAGATAGGAAGGAACGGAACTAAGCTGACTTTATCTAGGAAGAGTACATTAAGAAGGTATTGGATAGGTTTAACATGCGGGATGTTAAACCGGGTTGGACTCCTTTGGCGAGTGCCATTTTAAGTTATCAAAGGAGCAAGTGTCCCAAGACAGAGTAGGAAAGAAACCGGATGTCCAAGGTACCTTACTCATCAAGCGGTTGGCCGTTTGATGTATGCTATGGTGTGCACTAGGCCGATATTGCCCATGTAGTGGGAGCTATGAGTAGATTTATGAGTGATCTAGGTAAAGAGCATAGGAAAGCAAGTAAAGTGGATCCTTGGTAGTTGAGAGGGACCATGGGGATAGTTTTTTTTGCTATAGTGGATCGACACCACTTTACGTGGTTATGTAGATTCGACATGGCTGGAGATGTTGACAGTAGAAGAGGAGCACAACAAGTTATATTTACACTGTAGGTGGGACAACAGTGAGCTGGATTTCACGACTACAGAAGCTGGTGGCTTTATCAACCACGGAGGCTGAGTATGTTGCTGCCACAGAGGCAAACAAAGAGATGATTTGGTTACAAAAATTACTTGAGGAGTTGGGGCATAAGTAGAAGGAATGTAAGCTGCATAGTGATAGTCATAGTGCTATACACCTAGCTAAGAACTTTGCTTTCCACTCCAGGATGAAGCATATACAGTTGAGATATCACTTCATCAGGACAGCTTTGGAAGAAGATAAGTTGAAGTTGGAGAAGATTCATACCAGTCAGAATCTTGTAGACATGATGACCAAGGTGGTCACAAGGGATAAACTAAAGCTATGTTCAGCTTTGGTTGGCCTTCGTAGATGATAGTGAAGGGTTAAGAAGCTTGCTCAGTGGAAATCAGTCTCCAAGTGGGAGATTGTTATGTTTGTGGAGCCTATTTTCATGTTAGAGTGTGGTACACCTTCTATGTGTTACACTCGGGTATTTTACGGATGGTCCCGCTCACCGGTGAGTGGGTCAAGGGGTTCGGGGCGAAGTCCCAAGCAAATTTTCGTGGGTGGTTTATTAACCCATGGGTAATGGGTAACCGTAATGGGCTATTTTTGGGCCCATGGTTTTTGGTACCCATTGTTTTGATACCCACGGTTTTTGCCCATTGTTTTTGATACCCACGGTTTTGTATCAAATTGCTTAAGCAATTGTCTATTTATATGGTCTTATGCATATGATAGATAGACAAACAAATGTATTGCAGATGTGCTTTGAATTCGGGTGTGAATTTTGTAGAGTTTGTTGAGCATAGCTCCAAACAAATCTGGGTATTGTATTAAGAGAGTGGAGGCTTGTAATAAAATCGAGTAAAGCGATTCTTGGTGGACATAGCCCAAATTGGGTGAACCACGTTAAATCTTGTCTCTCTGTGTTGTGTTATTTATTCTGCACTTTTATTTAAGATCTGTAATATTTTCTGCATATTAGTTTCTACTGTTTCGATTCTGTAAGGGATTATTCCACATATTTTATCTCTTATTTCCTAACACTAGCATGCTAACATGTGCTTCATGTGTAGCATTTTCCTTACATGATTCCTTCCAATCACAGTTGTTTGATTTGCTTATACTTTATTTGTCATTTTTAATGGGCTATGCCCTATGTTTGCTTAATACCTTGTTTACACAAGCCTCGATGGCTTTAATTGTCTTATGAAACCGCGAGTGGTGTCCCATGTATGCAACCAACTACTCGTTGCGTCCTTGTTTGATGTTTTCCTATATGTTATTTTCTAGTTGTTATTTCTGTGTGGATTGCTTATTAATCACTAACATTTATTGTAGACACCAAATTTGGGTCACACTCCCCTTGGTCCCCTTCACTTAATTAATGTAACACATATATCTAATCATGACCCCTTAACCACATATTAATATTCATCCTTGCATTATTAATTAATTTAATTATTTTAATTAAGTTAATTTCATCCTCACACCTCCATCTCATCATGACAACTCATCCTCGACCCATTCTAAGGGCATTTAACTCACAGTGACTAAGTCATCACTCTCATCACTGAGTCATCACTCTCAAGATTGAGTCATCACTCTCAAGCTTTGAGTCATCACTCCCATTCGAGTCACCACTTGACCTAACTAATTAAGAATTATTCCTAAACCTAACTGGACTTCTTCTAAGATCTTCATGTCTTCTCTCATGTGAACTCTACTTCCCTAAGTGGACCCAACAATCAAAATCATGCCAAAAATAGTAAAGATCGGGCTATTTTTGGTAACTTGGAATATTTTCATCCTAAGCGATGCCGGTTTATCCCTCAACGCGTCGGTCACCTAAGCCACCATCAGTTATTTTATATAGAATTTTCCAACCATTTACCCAAGTTGGTCATTCAGTTATTTGAGCCTTATTGCATTCAAGCACGAATCTTAAATCCCTCCTACATCCAGATGACAAACAAACACAACCATAATGCAAGACAAGCATTTGATTCTCCTTCTAGAGCATTGGAATACTCACAAGAGCACATAGGTTGTACTACCACAACACTAGACTCAAACACCTCTTCTCGATCAACCATCAACCATCTCAACTCACAGGATCTACAAAATACCAAGTAATTACTGTGATTTTAATCATTCGTGCTTATCCCATTGTAGGATTTCCCACTACCCCTTAATCACCTTCACCAATTCCATCTATCCTAGGTCACCACCCATCAACCTTGGCCAAACAACCACCTACCTAGAGTAAACCAAAAACACATCAACCCACCTCATCATGATCCTCTATTACACCCAATTTACCTACAAAACTTACACCTTCACCTTCACTTACATCCTTTCTACCTCCTACACCTACACTAATTCCAAGTATCCTCATTATTACCCATGTCATTCCCTTCTCCTCAACCAGTCCCTTCCACATTACCTCTTACCATAACCATGACCGCACCTCCATTATCACCTTGGCTAATCCGTCCCTTCCGCTATCTACCTTCCCTTCTACATCACACACTTCTTCTTCACCTTTACCCAAGAAGGTGCAACCAAAGCCCAAAACCCACTACCTTCCAAAGAGGTAGTTAAACCTACACCACCTTTAACAACTAGTTCACCTGCTACACCTTTACCCAAGAAGGTGCAATCCAAACCTAAAACCGTACTATCTACCAAAAAAGTGGTCAAACTTACTCAACCTCGATTCCACCTCCAATGACGCCTCTCCCACCAAAGTCACCCACACTTCCATCCAGACCCACACTTACTTCACATTGTGATCCATTGGCAAGGTCTTACACCAACATCTTAGCTAACCTTTTGGAAACCTATGTCATCACATTGCCACCACTTAGACCTTATGACCCACTCAAACCTAAAATAGAAGGGTTTGATGATACCAAAAATTGTGCTTACCATCGTGTGCTAGGGCATGATGTGGAAAACTGTAAGGCTCTTAAGACTATTCTTCTCCAACTATGTTCTCTCGAAGAAAACTTTGATGATGATGATATTTTAGATGAGAACCCTATTCCACCTACACCTATCACCACACATCCTTGTCCCTTACCTATTCAATGACCTTCATCTCCACCTCCACAACCCTTTTATCCTCCAATATTTGAGATCAATATGGTCCACATAAGAGAGAAAGCCAAACCTCCACCAAAATGCCAATGTGATGCATTTCTTTCACAAAACCAATATATTCCCTCACCTTATTTTTTCCCATCCTATCACTACACCTATGATAACTCACCTTCTCCTTTACTGTAGATCAATATGGTTCAAGTTGCCACTTGAGCCCAAAAGGACAAAGGAAAGGAGAGAATAAAAATCTCATCTACTACTCTTTTACCCAATATTCCATCTACACCTATACCCAAAATCACCATCTGTGGACCCGCATACCCTATTTCTAATGGGGTTTCCCATCATATAATGCTTAAACAATTACACCAATCTCCTCTAAAAATGTCTTTGTATGACCTCATCCAAACCTTTCGAGTCTCATCATCAGGTCTGAAATCTATTGAGGTTCTACCTAATGACCCTACACTGTTGCATCCATTATCACTCCTCATCATGTGGCCTCTCTCACCACTTCGCCCCCTTCCTCTGCTCTTGCTACCACTCATCAAGTAGCCACTCTCAGTTTCTCAAGACGAGATTGTACCTCTCCAATTAGATGATCCTAACCCCACCCTATTTATTTGTCTACATTGATAATATACACGTCTAACGCATTATGATTGATGGAGGTGCCAATATCAACATCATTTCCTCCCATGCGTACAACCAAATACACATCCCTGCCAATTACATGCATAATAACCTAGTTATGATGCGTTCATTTAACGATGCCATGACTTCCACCCTCGACACCATCATTCTCCACATTCACGTAGGCCCTCGTACCATTCCTGAATTATTCTATATCTTAGAGGGGAATTATAGTACAACATGCCGCTTGGCCCACCCTAGATTCGCGCGCCATGGGTTGTGTTCCTTCAACCTTACACCGCTATTTAAAATTCAAACATGAAGGGAACAACTATACCATTCCATCCGACCCTTCACCATTCAAGATCTGTAACATGTTGTATTGACCCAATGATGTCCTTATACTAGTTAAGGCATCTACCACCACTACCACTTCTTCTTCAACCGTTGCCTCATCCACCACTTCTGCCACTACATATTCCGTAACTAACTCCTCTATTCCCACTGCCACCACAACTTCTATAGCTGACCCATCAGCTAACCCTTCTACTCCTCAAACATCTAATGCTTCTTCTTCCCAATTGTCAGTGATTCATCCATTCCGCTACCCACATACCAACTATCGATCCCTTAGAATGTGTTTTTCAATGCCTCACTCTAGGGGAGTACCACCTTTATAACATTGACACATTCCTTACTCCTCAAGAGTATGGTAACCTTCACCAACATCCCCACTATGATCACCATGTAGGAAAAGTTTTCCCTACGGTCTTCCCTACATTCGCACCAACTTAACGTATGGGGGAATTGATGCTTCTACCTACTCACTTGAGCCACCTTCCCAAACTCAACCATTTTCCTCCAACCTTCAATCTCTCACAAACCACCACTTCGCCCACACCTTCCTCCATCTATGTACTCGGGAAGGGATTTGCTTTGGTTTTATGAACAAGGCCGCCATACTATTATTCCTTGCACCACTCGTAAGCATAAAGACCACAGTGGTATTGGATTTACCAAACCACCTTCCAAGAAGGCTCGAGTTGAACTCATTGAGGACGATAAATATTACCTACCCCATTCACCTACCTCACCACCTTCACCTAAAGAGTTTATGGATCCATAATCCATTCCTCCTAAAAAATTTTTTGTCATGAACATCGTTTCCTTGGGACCTCTAAAATCAAGGCTATTCTCAAGATGCCTCCACCTACTAACCTTCATGAACTCCGTAGTTTACAAGAAAAGTTGCAATCTATTCGTCACTTTATTTCTCATCTTTTCGACCGCTGCCATCCATTTCATCATCTTCTCAAAAAGGATGTCTCCTTCAAATGGGATGATGAATGCCACAAATCCTTCAACACCTTAAAATAATACCTCCTCCAACCACTTGTGCTCATTCCACCTAAGGATGACCAACCATTTTACCTTTACATTTCTTGCTTTACTGATCATTCCCTGGGTGCCATGCTTGCTCATCGTGATGAGAAACACATGGAGCAAAGAAGTTTATTATATAATTCATACACTTTTAGAATATGAAACTAGATATACTCATGCCAGAAAAACTCTGCCTAGCCTTAGTCTTTGTCGCCACTAAACTTCGCCATTACCTACTCAACCACAAAACCTTCGTTGTCACCAATACTGACCCCTTACATTACATGTATGCTAAGCCCTACCAACATCAATGTGTTACACATTGGCTCATGCTTCTTGTAGACCTAGATCTCAAATTCATTCATTAAAAATCGGTTTAAGGACAAACCATTGCTTGACCAACTCACATACACACATCAATCCTCTAACTTTGAAATTCCCGATGAATCCATCGCTACCCTCTCCTTGGACGATACCATTTACTATATGACCTTATTATTTGATGGTTCCAAATGTACCATGTGGGGTAGTGTAGGAGTTATCCTCATTCCTCTTGATGGTGAGCCTATGCCATTATCTTTCAAACTAGATTTTGATTGTACTAATAATATCACCAAATATGAAGCACTCGTGTTATGCCTTCAAACTGCCATAGCCTTAAATGTTAAATCAATTAATATCTTTGGTGACTCTCAACTAGTTGTGAACCAAGTTAATGGTATATACCAATTGTCGTAATGAGATACTTCAAAAGTATAAACATCATGTTGACATGCTTTTGACTACCTTTGACCATTATGAACTTCAAACCACCCTGTGTTCCACTAATAAATTTGTGGACACCATGGCATGTCTTGCTTCTCAAATACCCGCTTCACCCTTCGACTCAAAAATCTTTGTCACAGTACAAAGGTTACAATCCCCCTCTTACCTATTCCAAGATGTTAACTTTGTAGGACACATTGAAACTGACCCACATGACCTTTGGTATAAGTAGTTTGTTGACTACCTTTCCCTTTCAATTCTACCTCCAAATCTTACTTGCAATGGACAACGAGCCTTCCTCAAAAGTGTCTCTCACTATGTCATCATGGGTGGTCTTCTCTATAAACATGTGGCTTTGATGGTATCCTCTTATGATGCCTTACAAGTTTTGAAGTTCCATACACCATCAAGGAAGTTCACGATGAGATTTTTGGGGTCACTTTAGTGGCTTAGCTATCGCTAAGTGCATCCTTCACCTTGGCTATTACTTGGCCAACCCTAAACCGTGATTGTTGTGACTATGTCAAGCATTGTGTGAAGTGTCAACAACATGTTAATCTTCATCACACCCCTAGTCACGCCTTACAAGTCACACGAGACCTTTGGCCTTTCTCTCAATGGGGTTTGGATCTTGTCGGAGAGATTAATCCTCATTCTTCCCAACGTCATCAATGGATTATTACCGCTACCAAATATTACACTAAATGGGTGGAAGCCATACCTCTTATTTCTACAAAAGATGAGAAAATTTGTGAATTCATCAACCATCACATCATTTTTTGCTTTGGTGTTCCTCACCACCTCATCACTGATAATGAAAAACAATTCAAAAACAAAACCCTACAAAAACTCTGTGACGCCTTCAACATTCAACTCAATTTTTCTTCACCTTATTATCCTAAAAAAATGGCCAAGTTGAATCGACTAACAAAACCCTAAACAAAATTATTATGAAAGTGGTTGATGATATTGGTAAGGATTGGCACATGCACATTCCTTTTTCCTTATGGGCTTATCGCACTAGTATTCACACCTCAACTGCTGCCACACCTTTCTCTTTGGTCTATGGTACAAAGGTTGTCTTGCCTCTCGAAGTCCAAATTCCATCTCTTCATATCTCACTCAAAGATATGCTCAACGATGATGATTTTTCCAAGACCATTTGACACAACTTGAGTTATTAGATGAAATTGATCTAAATGCTCTTGATCACCTTCAAATCTACTAAAAATGTATCAAACGTGCCTATGATAAACGTGTCCAAGAACGAACCTTCAAGGTCGTGACCTCGTCCTAAAGGAAAATCAACATGTAACAAAAGTGGAGAAAAGTAAACGGGGAAAGTTTTCTCCTAATTGGCTTGGACCCTATATCATTACTCATGCCTATGGATCGGGTGCTTATCGTTTATCTTCACTCAAAGGTAAACCCAAACCTGAGCCCCTCAATGCCTTGCATCTTTGACCATTCTATTGTTGAATCAAGTCATATATCACCTTTTGTCTATTAAACACTCATCCCTTGAGCAACATTCACCTTCCATCTACCTCTTTTAAGGACCAATGACTAAACAAGAATCATGTGATTATCCATCACCTTTTAGCCTTATCTTAAATATGAGTACCACAACTCTACTCATGGCATGATTCTCATGGATACTTTTCATCCTTTTCAAGATGGAATCCCATGGTCATTCATCACTTAAAACCTCTCTTTCATAGCTAACCTCTATGTGTTATGGTTTTTCTTCATAAAAGAAGCCTATACTCTTTATAGTCTTGTCCATGACCTAAAAGTCAAAAAAAAAAATTCAAAGTAATATACAAGATTTTCAAATTCAAACTCCTTGAGTCAAACTTCTTGTAAATAGATGACTCCCTCCAAAAAGGACATCTATCTTTCCATCTTGTTGTTATAAATAGATTCTCCTTGAAGGACAACTATAAAAGCTAGCCCTATTGTACATAGTCTATAAAAAAAAGAAGACTATTTATAAAAAATTAAAATTAAAATATTCTGAAGCTTCCGCATCGATCAACTTCACGAAGACCTCAAGGAGATATTCTATTCATCCCATATAGACTTCTGCACATCGATCAATCTATAAAAAAAAAGCAAAAAGAAAAAGATAACTTTTTTCATCATGGACTTGCCTATTTTGGTCTTGGGTATCTTGTAGAAGAGGCATGTTGTCTCACACCAAGGTTATGCTAAAACAACCCATTTCACCTCACTGTCTTTCCTTTCTAATCTTCTACCTACTCAAGGGATGTGCCACAAATGTGACATTTCGTGATCATGTGACTTTCTTCACCCTTAGAATAATCAATCATGCAACGCCTTTAGGGTCTTACGTTCATAAGCCAATCTTTGGTATGATAGACTCATAATGGTTCTTACCAATTAGGTGGATTTTTTTCTCCTCTTACCATTCACCCCTTTTCTTACTTATTGATTCTGCTACATAGATAGACCCTTTGACACCTACATTCTGGGAATTCCTCTCCCACCAAAATCACCCACGCCTATTTCAACCTACACTCAACCATGCCTATTCAATCCATAATCACCCATGCCTATTCAACCTAAACTCAACCATGCCTAAATCAACCTAAACTCAACCATGCCTAAATTCAACCTAAACTCAACCATGCCTAAATGACCTAGACTCAATCATGCCTAAAACCTACCGACCCATTCATCTCCCTTATCATATTCTTCCCTAGCTTATGGGAGAACTACATCGACTTGAGGCCCCTTTTCACCGGGGCTATGTAGTAACACTCGAGGGCATGGGGCCCTTGGAGGTTAGCTCAACCACTTTTACCCCTAACCAATTTTCCCCTTTACGTTCACATTCTACCCTAGTTAGTTTCCATTTACACAAAAACTTGGAAATTAATATATCATAGAAACATACATACCTACCATTTTATCACCACAACCATATTTTACTTAAATCATTTCATATTTCCATGATATTAATTACTCAGAAATTTAAACAAAATATACATACAACACATTATTTCCATAAAATTAGTAACTTGGAAATTACCCTGACTCCAAACAATACTTATACCTGACCAAACCATACCTATACCTGACCAAACCATACATATACGACTCCACCATGCCTATACCTGACCAAACCATGCCTATACCTGACCAAACCATACCTATAACTGACTCCACCATGCCTATACCTGACCAAACCATGCCTATACCTGACTCCACCATGCCTATACCTAACTCAATCATGCTTACACCTAACTCGACCATGCCTACATGACCTAGACTCAACCATGCCTGACTCACCTAGTTTCCATAATACACAATAACAATGGAAATTAAAGAGATTACATCATCCATCCAATAATAATCATCAACTATATAAGGAGGAATGTTTATGTATCAATACATATATACACATGGATACAAGTGTCTCAAAAAATCTCATATACAATCTCACAAAATTTGAACGTAGGCCGGTATATATATCAAAATCAAAATCATAATACAATCTCATAAATATATCAACCCCACATGAGGCCCTCCTCTCCACTCTCACCTGTCTCCTCCTCTCTCCCTATCAATCACCCTACCAAAGCATCTCTCCACCCCTTGCTGGTCCCTACCTGACCTCCATCTCCTCCTCCCAACCCCTCGGGCCTGGTTTCGAGAGATTTGGTAACCTCACCTTGACACTATCATCTCGGGGTCAACGATCCCTGTGCCTCCAATTGAACTCTCTCATCCTCTAACCCATGAAAAAATCAATCTAAATGATCTTGTGGATCCATCTACCTAGCTCCTCCAACCACTCAAATACCTCCAACTCAACCCGGTACATCACCTCATCCTTTTCTTCACATAAAATGCTAAAAACACTTCGCTCTATCATTTTTTAAATGTAGAAAGGTTAAAGTGAACCCATAACATATGGATTACTTACTTTTTTACCCTACCCACGACCTAACCGATGTTGTTTTATATTTACTAACATTGGTCATGTGCCCTAGTATACCACAATCAATTTCTCTAGACCGACATCAGATTTGCCATAACCGGTATCGGTTAGCCTTTTTTACCCATTGCACCATATGACACCACATCTGCTTGCCCAAAACATTTTTCCACCTAACCCAAAGTTGACCCTGACCTTACACCTCACCCTCATGACCTTATTACCTATCACCCAACCTCAGAATTAGTGGGGCATGTTTTTTCCCCTACCATGGCCTTACCTATGGCCTTACCTAAATCACCCAACCCAACCTCACCTCATTGTGACACTTGAATTTTTTACTCGTTATACCTTGTGATGTTGTTACTCATGTTATTCAACCTAATGACCTTACCTTGCCTAATGTCATGTTGTTTATCCAACCAACCTTTGGTGCCCTGGAACAAACCTATTGCCCATTCCAACACCTTTCCTAGTTGTGTTTTAGGACCATATCCTATACCTTGGATACCTAAACCACTTCAACCTTGTTTGGATAAACCTATCGACCTTTGACAATGTAGAGTTTGTAAGCTCTTCAACCTGGTACCTTATCACATTCTATACATGTGTGTGTGCGTTAGAATGCCACTACCTATTACCCAACCTAAAATCACCCTTACCTATAACCAACCTACCCTTTTTTCATCACTTACCCATTTATCAAACCACTCACCGACTTCGTTTAACACCTCATCAGTTCTTGGTTTGAGGGGGATCACCTCCACCCACACTTGGGGCAACCTAACCTTCACTCATACCGTAGCACCAAATTCTTGTTTTTGTCGGTGTCGCTTATCAATACAAGCTACAAACAAAAGGGGGAAAATGTAGACATAAAATTTGGATCACACCCCTCTTGGTCCCCTTCACTTAATTAACATAACACATTTACTTAATCATGACCCCTTTACCCCATATTAATATTCATCCTCACATTATTAATTAATTTAATTAAGTTAATTTCATCCTCACACCTCCACCTCATCATGACACCTCATCCTGGACCCATTCTAGGGGCATTTAACTCACAGTGACCAAGTCATCACTCTCAAACACTAAGTCATCACTCCTTGTTGAGTCACTACTTAACCTAACTAACTAAGAATTCTTCCTAAACCTAACTAGACTTCTTCTAAGATCTTCTTTCCTTCTCTCACATGAACTCTACTTCCTAAGCAGACCCAACAATCAAAATCATGCAAAAATAGTAAAGATCGGGCTATTTTTGGTAACTTGGACTATTTCACCCTAACAACATTGGTTTATCCTCGGCCGATGTTGGTCACCTAAACCTGCCATCAATTCCTTTATATAGAATTTTACAACCCTTTACCCAGGTTGGTCATTTAGTTATTGGAGCCTTATTGCATTCAAGCACAAATATTCAAGCCCTCTTGCATCAAACGATGAACACACACAACCACAGTGCAAGACAAACAATCAATTCTCCTTCAGAGCATTGGAATACTCATGGGAGCACACAAGTTGTACTGCCATGGCACTGGACTCAAGCACCTCTTCTCGATCAACCATCAACCATCTCAACTCACATGATCTACAAAATACCAAGTAAGTATTGTGATTTTAATCATTTGTGCTTATCCCATTGTAGATCTCTTGCTTCTTTTAGTATTTTATTTCTTGTTACCGTACATCATCTTCTTCCCACCAACCCACTATTCAACCACCCCAAGAATTTTCACCCTTCTAAACCTCCTTCGTATTCTTGAGTCTTCTCAGCCATATTACGACCAAAACCACACTACCCTCACTCTTTTTATAATCACAAGAGAGCCTAAAAACCCATTTTTAATAGTTCATTACCTATTTCCCATACCTAATGTCGGTTCCTTGACCGCCGTTGGTTTCATCCCCATACCGACATCAATCACTAGACCGATATCGGTCTCTGTGTCATTTTATATTCTCATACCAGCAAGATCCCACTCACCCAAAACCAACCTAGACCTCAACCAATCAGCCCCAACCTCAGACCTTTGACAGACCTGTCTGACATGAAAAAAACCCCGATTCTAATTAGATTTAGTGTTATTTTGATATCTAGCATAAAATCTAGTGTATTGTGTGTATGAGAAACCTAAATCATTACATTGCAATAGGACTTATTTATTTCAGTTTCTTATTCACATTGAATTGTTATTAAATAGTGGATTGACAACCTCTCTAGGAAGCACCACATTCTTGGATCTAGCATACACTAGGTAGTCCACTGTCATATGTTATTTAATACTCTTTTGTGGTATTTCTTTGCATCTATAGGTAGTCCTTCCTAGACAAAAAGATTTCTCTATGATCATCTTGGATGATTTCAACAATGCACACATTCTACCTTACACCTTCACCTCAGGTATGTATTCCTCAACCATTTACTTCTTCTATTTTTTGACATAGAAAGTGTAAAACTTATTAGTGAAACACTTGTATGATAACACTTTCTAATTGTGTTGCTTTCATCATGGTAACTACATGCGTGATCCCCTTCCCCTATAGATTCCTATATCAAATGTGCACATCAATTTTAACCTTCCTCATTTGGACTCCATTCACTTTTTTCATCTCACGTACATGCAAATGAGTGGGGAAAAACATTGAGTGAACCTTTTTGCTAACCCAAAAATTACAAAAATTAGTTATAGAAACATATACACCATGATCAAAAAATAAATTAGTTATATAATAGGGCCAGAAATAGACTTGGCCAAAATTCACATCTTGGATAGAAATTCCTAGAACAAACAAGAACAGCTAGGTGCTAATGTCACACTTGGGCAAAAAAATTACAAAGTAGTTTCAATAGTTAGAAAATTACAATATTCTCCGGTTTCAATAGTTAGAAAATTACAATATTCTCCGGTTTCAATAGTTAGACTTTCATTTTGATATTGTAATCAATTACTAATATGAACTAACTACTAATTCAAGAACCAAACGAGGAGGTGACATCTAGGGCATATACATGATAATGATATGCCCCAAATAATGTGTCACCCAGAGCTAGTTACGAATTGGTTTTGCGATCATCTATAGTGGCACTTAGCCCTAAGGAAGCGTTAATGGTTGGAGGAAAAAATAGAGCACTCTCCCAATACACTTTCCCTTAGTGGCGATAGGATGCCTAAATATAAATTTTAGTGTCGTGACTCTCGAATCCCTAATATGGCGACAAGACGTCCAAATCCTTAACATGATCAAATTAGGTCAAGACTTGATCATTCTCAACTCTCCCAACCAACTCCAAAGTATCAAGTCTATAAGAAGGAACAAATTTCTATGCCCTTATTCTTTTATCATCCAGGTGTACTCTGACCCCTTGGTGTAGCTTTTCCAATACAAATTTCCATATTTTCCAAGTTAAAGTTCAATTGCATTTACCTAGAGTGTTGAGTTAACTTGTTTACTTTTGTAAGTCCTATCCTATCCCAATGAAGGTAAAACATAAAAGCAACCATGAAGAAAATATCAAGCACGAGTTTAATGAAGACAATATTTCAAGGAACTACATGTATAAAAATTATAAATCCACACACACAAAGGTCATCCTAGGATCATTATCCTTTCCTTCCCTTAGAATTCATGGTACACATTTTACACTATTCTATTCAACACGTTTGCAATACTCATTCGACACACTATTGGATATATTCTTCATTCGACTCTCAAGGTACACTTTTCTTTTCTACTTTATGCTACTAAATCCTTATTCAATTGCATACGGTGGAGGCGAATGTAGTCACCGAATTGCACACTTACTATGTGCATCTAGCCTCTAAATACTTCATTTATATACATGATTCATAAGTAAGAAAACTAGTGATTAACAACACTTGTTTTTCTTTGACATTACTTTAATATTTCTTATCTTTATTTCTTGTTGTGTCTGGACTTACACCTTACAATTTTGCATACTAGCCAACATTTTCTTAGCTCTAATTTCACTATTTTACCTTTTGAGAACCCTATACATAATTGACCATTAGGGATAGGTGTACCCGACATTACTGTCCCCTCTTGGTGCTTTTATCCACTTTCTCTATTTTTCTGATTTTTTTGAATGTTACTTCTTTTTTGTCTTTTTGTATCACCCTAAGTTGACATTTTACTTGTTAATGGAAAAAATTAAATGGAGGAATCATATATGTACATGAATTATTTAACTCTATTAGGGGGAGAGCATTCAAGAGGTACATACTATTATAAGGACCTAATATTTTCCAGCTACTACATCAAGGACTACATAATTCACCTGCATAGAGGGTCTATTCTAAATTCCACACCACACATTTACATTGAGACAAAGTACTTGAGCCCACTATTTTTTCGTGCACGCAATTGGCACTATGACATCCTAGCTCAAGGACTCTATTTCAATCTCACACACAATAAATTCGTGGATTCTAAAATGTAGTGCACCTCTAAGTGAAAATAACATTGGGGTGACCGAGGTGAGGTTAGTATGACTCGAGCATATGAATATTTTTATTCATCTAATGTGTGCTTGAGTATTGTGTATGTATATGGGGTTTTATTTTTCTAGTATAGGTGTGACAAAGTAGAGGCAAAATGGACCTAACACAACCTATATAGAACAAGAAGCCGACATATAAAGAATCAAATCCTAAGTATTTTTCGAGACACGACACCTAGATCAAACGGTAGTGCTCAAGAGGCCCTATCTTAGTCTAGGAACTCATGTCCCCGAGATTGTTGAAGCCTAGTTTGTGATACAAATCTTGGGACGAGCCATAATCTCCCCTTCTAGATTAGTATCCAGGTCAGGATTTTTTTAGACCTACGATTCAAGCTAAGTCATTCTCTAAATCACATATATCACTCTTTGTTATATTCCATTTGTTTGATCTTTCTTATTTACCGTTTTATCCATCGATCAACAATGCTCTTACATTAGATTTAAATTTTATTGTAGCAATATTTATTTATTAAATATTATATAAAATATTTATTTATATATATATATATATATATATATATATATATATATATATATATATATATATATATATATATAATAGTTCATCTCCGGACATTCCAACTTCTTAAAACTGATAAGTACTTGGTCCATCTCTTGATAAATATGTCTTTAGAATTTAAATGTTATAAACATTAAAATTTAAGGATATTTGATGGATAGGTTATAAGTGAACATATTTACTTTGAAGGCATAGCATAAGTTGGATCGACCCACCCACAACTAACACACAATACATATTATCGATGGATATGGTTACATTCATGCATGTATATTGATTAAATAATTATTGGCCGTTTATTTGTGTGACATGGAGGTTTTCCACTATGTCATTTTTTATATGAAGTGTCTTGTGTAACTGTTATCTATCTTGTTACGCTGAATGAGATAATATTGATAAAAATAATTAATACCAATGGTTTTAATTTCATGATCGTTGATCACATTAATCTCAGCTGTTGGTTGATGACACACAACAAAAAAAAGTAAGTTTTTCTACAGTTAACCATAAGGGAAAGTGAGAAGATGCATAAGGATCAATAATACCGATGCATATGGCCTTCCTAGAATTCCAGTCTATTCAATCTCCTCACTTACTTTATGCTAAAAAGATGTGTCGGGATCCTGCAGCCATTACATGTTATACAACATCTTTGACAAACACTTTGGCTGAATGTCCTTGGACAAGAATTAATTCCTGATCTGGTGTATATTAGATCACTTGCATAGGTGTGTTGTTGTATAAGTTATAGGAATAGAGGAATAAAGACTCACGTGTCTTGTTCATATTAAATCCACAACTATAGACAGATTTCTATCTTGGTCATCTATGCCTTCGCTCTTGTTCCATGTAAAAAAACACATGTAGGAAGCCCCAATCAATAAAAAAAATCACAAGATTCTCTTAATGGATGAATGCAACAAATGCTACTCAAATAACTTCTATATTTTGTAACAAAACACACCTTATGTTCTTAGTAACGACGATCACAAGGTCGAGTCTTATGTAATCTAGGGAATATGTTTTACGACATTTTCATGGTTGGATCACCTTTGATCAAGATAACCTTTAATCTTGGCATAGGACCTGAATAAAAAGAGAATGAATTCCTTGGCCATGTTTGTGACAACATTAATCATGATTTTTTTCTTGGGCATTCCATGCTTTGTAGGAATATTTCCACACATTAGAAGACATCACAAAAACTACTGGTAACTACATCGGGGTCAAAATAATCGAGGGAAAATGTAGGGGAATAAGTTCAAAAGATTATTATTTTATCATACCCTTCTCGTTGAGGGTATTAGAAGAAGTAACAACGATCGACATGGTTGTAGGAAAGGTCAACTTTGGTAATGCTTATTTAGTAACACTGAAAAGGATGTAAACCATTATTTTCCCATGAATGTTTTTATCATAGGGATTTTCCATGGCTGCAATCTCCTATAACTATTAGGTTATCTTGGTGATGATAAGAACTTAACACGTCTAATATCTCTCTCACCGTGTTATTATTTTAGAACAAGAATGGTGAAACTTGGTCGATTGCTAGTGTGAGCTCCCACATTAATCCACAAAAAAAAAAAAAAAAACTTTGAGGATTACACATGGGTTTTATTATTACCACCATGATTGTGGGGGTCACCTATTATACACCTAGTGTAGGAGGCTCTGGCAAAGTCCATCCCATCGAGGCATGAAAATAGTTGTGCTTGGGAGTTAAATTTGATGACCGATTAACTATTTTTAATATATATTTATATTTTAATATAAATTTATATTAAAAATGACGGATAATTTTTAAATATGCAATTCACATGTAATAGTTATTTCAAATACTTACAAGTATTTCACGATTAAAATAAAGAAAAATATATAAACAACTTCCAATTTAACCATTTCTTGCACTAACAAGTGCATGATTGACATATGAAAGATACATTAAGTGGAATGTAGAAGAGAGTTTTTCATTTTAAATCATGCAAACATCCGCCACGTGCCACACATAATGCACATTTGTCCTCCACTCCCTCTATCTTTTTCAAATTAAGCCTCAATGCTCATACAATTCATAACATCAATATGCAACGTGATTTTGTTTGTGGTTATGATGTTTTTCCCTAGGGAATGATGTAGATGGGGCAAACGAATAGAAATGATGCTTGTTGTTTCCCTCTAAAAGGTGCCACTTACACTGTCCTCTTGTTTACATTTTTGGGGAAGGATTTTAATTCTTTTCTAAATATTTACATTAATTTCTTAAGGGTGGTGAAAATGTGTAAAGAGCGTTTTCATGAATCTTTAGGCAACCAAAATTTAATTTGGTAAATATTGCTCTAGATTTTTGTTTTAATAAGCGAGTGTAATTTTTAATTTTTGTGGGTAAGGAGTTAATGTACCTTGTGTTAATTTATATTCGACCTATATTTTATTAATATTATTTAGATTTCTCAAATTTGTTGCATCCCTATACCATGTTTGTTTGTTCCCAAGTTTTTTAATTTTTAGTGTGTTAAATTATTTTCATTATTGTTTTAGTTATATGCTTATGTTATTTAAACACATAATAATGTAAGCTGCAAGTAATCAGAAAAGTTACAAATCCATTGAAAATTAAGGATTTTTAGCTATAATAGGGTAATATATTTTGTGAGCATCACACCAATGAATAGAGCCAACAATGCGGGAAATATTTTGTTGTTTCATTGAAAATTTATGAAAGTGACTCGAATTTATACTATAAATGGTAAATCCTAATGCATACTACTTAATGAATAAGGTATAAAGTTTAAAGAATTTATAGGAACATACAAGCAAGTTATAATATTTTAATCCCTAGTTTAAGGTAGTGTCATGGTGGCAAAAAATAAAATATATATGTTCTACGTTTCATGGGCACCAACACCAGAGCAACATGTGGTTTATTATCCCGTTGTTGTATTTTTCTCGTTCGATTAAATTAAATGAGTTAGCTACTAAAGAAAAGTAAACAACTCATAAAATGGAGGGTTTATGATACCTTAGAAGCGAGATGTGGATGAGCAGCGCAAAGTAGATGATGGATCCCTGCTACTTTATGAGATAAACCTGTAAATAAGAATCACTGAAAATAAAATAGATTAGATGATTTATGCAGGGATTTCCTGACAAAGTCGTCTCCAAGAAGTGTGACCTTCCTTTCGTGGATGTCAACCCCTATTTTAAATAAAAATGCAAAGTAAAGGATGAATAAGTAGATTGCATGTAGAAACAAAGATATTATTGAATCTAAAAGTAATTGAGATCCGATCTAGATACTGATTTAATATGAATATATGAAAATTAAATAATACCTGGTCTAGGTTACGATGACCCAGTGCATGAAGAAAGTAGGTCGATGACGACCTGGGAGTGAATATCTTAACAATGCGTGACTATGTAAACCCTGTAATATTTGGATGTAATACTGTAATTATAAAAGTTTGTTTATGCTAGAGTTAACCTATAGGAGGAATTTGAGGGAGAAGAAACTATAAAATGGTAAAAATAAGGATTGGAAAAGGATAGATTGAGAATCAAGACCTCGATTGAGAATGACTAGGATGCAGATAGACTAATTTTAATGCAACAGAGAGACTGGATGGTGGTTTTAGCAAGCTGGGGCTGAGAAGAGACAAAACACATGCAGAGGCTAGAGATGGCTCTAGAAGTAGAAAAGACAAGCTGCAGAAGGCCGAGTTGATGATGAATGGTGAGTAGGTGAGGACGAGTGTAGACGATTTGGAGTAAGGCCAAAGAAAAACAAGCTGAAAAGAAACTTGTAAGTAAGGAAGCTGGAAGAGAAGGTTGATAATGGAGCTCTGAGTGATCGAAGGATGATATGGTCCTACAAAACATTAGACATGAAAAAACAATGATAATATGATAATAATGAAGTAAAGCAACACAAAGATGATAATAATATCACAAAGGATGATCACAAGTGATGTAAGAACATTCGAGGAGGTCTAGGAGGTATGTAATTGTTGCATGATTTTCTCATGCACGAGAGTCGAGTTTCAAAGTCACAAGAAAGATACTGATATTCATATGCATCTAATGATTATGGAAAGAAATAACTTAATTTTATAGGGTCGATGGTGACTGGGTTGGGTCGCCGCCGACTATGGGGAAAGTTTCCCCAAAGGGGTGGATTTTGTGTTTTTGGTCAGGATTTTGGGCATTTAAGAATGGGAAAAGCTTAAAATTATGTGGCGGGAAGAGGTTTTTAGGGATGAATCATGGGTAGTTAGAAGATAGGAATGGGTAGAAAAAGCATAGGGATTTATATTTAGGATAAAAGCATCCTAAATAGAAAGTTGATTAGGGCAAGTTAAGGATATGGATATTAACTAATTAATTAATTAATGGGAATTAATTAATTAATGTGAATTAATAAGAATTAAATGATGATAGGATAATAAGTGGGCATTTTATTAAATATTGAAGGGGATTTAATTTAATTAAAAGGGGGCCTAGATAGGACCATATAAAAATATGCACATGTGGGAAGACAAGGGTAGAGATACCAAATTTAGGTGTCTACATTTTCCCCTTTTTGTTGAGTGGTTTGCGGTAGCAAGCCATGAGAAAAAAATGATGAGAGAGTAAGATGAAGGATAAAGAAGGATTGATGATGAGATCCCCTCAAATGGGGGATCAATGACACCATGGGAAATCGATGACACATTTGAAAAAAGGTAGATGATGAAGGGAAAGTGGGTGAAGAAAGATGGGTAAAATGATAACCAAGGCAAGATTCCCCAAGAAAAAGGATCGAATAACAATAAAAACTATGGTGGTGACTTGATATCACTTTGGTAGGGAAAATTGTGGTCTCAACAGAGATGGACGACAATGTTCTACGGGTCGGTGAGTGGGTGAAAATCACTACAAAATGGATGTAATCGAGATGACCAATGGGTCATATAGAAAGTCATCAAAGTATGCGCAACTAAATGCAAAAAGTATGTGAAATCCTTCATACACGAGGAATCGAGTGAAAAGGTATGCATCTGCAAGGGATGAGGATGAAATAATGGTGCCCCAACATAGGACATGAAAATGGCCCGGAAGGTGAATTGGAAAAAGTGGTGGTGAAATAATATTCCCAAAGGGGAAGTAAGTATGGCCATAAAGGAAAATAGGGAAATAAAATGATTAAGTAAAATTCCCCAAGGGGGAATAAGTATGGCCATAAGGTGGACTTTTTACATGGATTGATAGGATTATGAAATAAAATTCCCAAAGGAGGAGTAAATATGGCCACAAAGGTGGACTTAGAGAGTATAAAGGGATAGTTTGAATGTTGGATTAAAATCTCGAGGAAGGGGGAATAAATATGGCCTCAAAAATGTGGAATTTGAGATGATACAAAGGATGTAAAATATTGAAACAAAATGCCCTAAAGGAGAATATAGATGGCCACAAAGGTGGACTTAAGATGAGAGAGATTGGATAAGATCAGATGAGGTGTAGGATAAGACATAACAAAAAATAAATATGACCTACAAATGTGGACTTTGAAGATGACTACATCATATTGAAATAAAACACAAGGAGAAATAGATGCCTCTAATCACATTAAGATGAGAAAATGGATAAGATCCATGTGATGCAAGTGGATGTGACCAAAAAACAACTTAATGATAACCAACTATAGTTAGTTATATCAAATATCATCAAGGAAACGATGGATGAAATGAATCCAATCGCATTAGAAAAAGGGGTTTAAGATGTAACTTATAGGGGAAGAGGTTCTCCATGAGTGGTGCTAAATATATCCCCAAAATATATGTTAGAAAAACAATCAATGAAGTTTAGTAGAAGAAAGTTGATCAATGAGGGAAGATTTTTAGGATGAAATAAAATGGAAGGTGATGAAAATGTGGGAAGCCTTCAATGCCATAATAATGAAGAGAGTAGCCATCCTTCTAAGGGTATGGTCTACTTAATACATAATATAGATGGATCAAGAATGATATCATGATATCCATCCTTGAGGGTATGGTCTATTATACATTATGATTTACTTTTGAAATTTCTTTTCTTTTTATTTTCTTTTATTGATTTTTTTTTTGCATGAACAACTTCCTTCGAGGGATCAGTCTATTTTTAATAACTTTGATTTTTGAGAAGAACATCCATGAATTTTGAACTTTACATGGGGAAGAGCTAGAGAATAGCTAGGTAGACCACTTAAGGGGATAATGAATGTACAAGAAACACCCTGGACCCTTTGCATGGTTCCAATAGGTGAATAAGAGGGTGATGGATGTAATGATCACGGAGTTCTCACCAAAGGGGAGAACCTATCCATAAGGAATATGCTATGGGAAGCCATGGTGCCCATATTTAAGGTCACATCTAGGAAGTGATGGTAGACCACATAATTCCAAATCATCACAATGGAAGATGGAAGAGGCTAAAATGGAGGAATGATCTAAGGATATGACTAAGAGCTCACTGGTAGATGTGCTAATAATAGAATGGTCACAAGTGCAATGCATTAAGAGGTTCCACTTCTGGTTTACCATCAAGGGAGGCCAATCGATAGGCTCTAACCCATACTTGTGTGTGATAATGTATGGTCTAATCCAGTTAGGGGAAAAATTTCCACATTGGCTCCTTTCTAGAGTAGTGACGTTATGATTTTCTTTAAAGGATGAGGTCATTGACATTAAGTCACATTTTGAGGTGATTATTGTAAGCATGTTTAATGTGCTCTTGATAAACATGATGGTGTTCGAGAGTGAGAAGGTGACATTCATCTAGTAACTTGAGTTGTGCTAGACGTGCTTGGTGATATTATTCATAGAGATGAAGTTGCGAAGGGACACACACAAATATGGAATTTGAACTTCAAGAGGAAGGATGAATTTAAAACCATAAACAAGAGAAAAGGGGTAGCACCCATGGAGGTACAAATACTAGTACGATAGGCCCAAAAGGGAGAAAGGAAGCTGGAGATGTTAGTTATGACCTGCTTGATCAATAGTCTTAGCAAGGATATTGCGTAGAGTCTTGTTAGTGGCTTTGGATTGGCCATTAGCTTGAGGATAATATGGAGAAGAGAAGATGAGTTGGATGTTGAATGCATTACATATTTTCTTAAGATATTTATTTTTAAAGGACTTTCCATGTTGTCCATGACAAGTTTGTGGGAACCCAAAACAAAAATGATGTGTTGATAGATAAAGTTAATGATTGGACTAGATTTAGTTGAGGTGAGTGGGATTTATTCCACCCATTTGGTGAAATATTTGGTTGTAGTAATGATAAAATGATGTTGTTGTGAAGAATGAGGATTAATAAGACCAATGAGATCAAGACCCCATTGTGAAAAGGGCCAAAGGTCTTGAGCCAGCTTGCAAAGGCTTGACTAGGAATGTGAATAAGATTGGAATGTTGCTAACATTTTCACATTTCTTAACATACTCACAAAATCATGATTGAGGAAGGCCAATAATAGCCAAGATGAAGAACATGCTTAGAAATGATGGCTAAGCCACTAAAGTGTCCACCAAAATACCATCATGGACTTCTTGGATGGTCTTGAGAGGATTCATGGGATTTAAGGCATCGAAAAATAACACCATCAAATCCACACTTATAAAGAATTCCACCAAGGATCACATAGTGGTTAGTGCGTGCTGAAGAAAAGACCTCCTACATTTTTGGATAGGTCAAGGGGAAGGATGGATTGGGATAAATAATCAAATATTTGGGAATACCAAAGGTTTGATGAATTAGATTCAACAAGATTGACTTGGGGTAATTCATGGAATGGTCGATCACTACAATGAATGATGAAAAAAGCTTGGATTCTCTATTTTCCATGGGATAAGAGCTGCGAGGGATGCCATCGTATCAGTGAAATGATTGGATGATGGGAACAACTTGGATGGTGTAGGAATCAAAGGCTTCAAGAAGAAGATGAACAATGTCGTGATATTTTTGAAGGTATCATTTTTACATTGATACTCACCTGTGACTTGTTTGATTATAAGCTCAGAATCCCCATAGATGTCAAGAATTTGAACACCTAAAAGGAATCCATTTCAAGACCTAAGATAAGGGCCTCGTACTCTGCCATATTATTTGTACACTCAAAATTGAGTTTTTTGTGAGAGGAATAGGAGTATCCCAAGGAGGAATGAGAATGACACCAGCACCTCCCCCTTGTTGACACTTAGAGCCATAAGAAGAAGAGAGTGAATTTAAGAGTGCCATATTCATGATGAAATTGATTAATGGATTCATCTAGAAAATGCTCATGAGGAAGATGAACTAGGAAGGGGGCTTCACTAATTGGTCTATGATAGCTTGGCCCTTAATATATTTTTGAGGAATGAACTTGAGGTCAAACTTAACATGAGCATGAGCCATCGAGTGATGTGATCATTGTGATATGGATTAGAATGCATTGTTTTAAGAGATGAAAGCTAGTAATGACATACATCTTATGATTAAGGAGATAGTGTCAAAGTTTGAAGTGGAAAAGAAGAGAGCACAACACAACTTTTCAGCTTCAGTGTAATGGGTTTCATAGTCATGAAGAGTGTGACTAATGTAATAAATGGCCTACTCATGACCTTGGTCATCATGATGTGCTAACATAGCTCCTAGAGCATGATTAGTAGATATATGTATAGATAAAAGGATCCCCCTCGCATGGAGGTGTGAGCATTGATGGAGACAAGATATTGTTTAAGATCATCAAAATCCTTTTAGAAATTATGATCCCAATTTAAGTCTATGTCTTTTCAAAGAGATGATGAAAGGGTTGGAAATGATCTGAAAGCTGTGAGATGAAATGATGGACCGATTGAAGTCATCCTTGAAGACTATGAAGTTTCTTAAGATTGGAAGGAGGTGGCATTTGATGATTGCCTTAATTTTTATAGGGTCAAACTTCAATGCCCCTAATAGAGATGATAAATCCAAGGAGTTTTCTAGTTAAGACTCCAAATACACACTTGGTTGGATTGAGATGAAGGTAGAAATGAATAAGGTGCTCAAAAAGGACTTTGAGAATGGAAATATGGTCATGTCGATGTTTAGATTTACCTAAAATATCATCAACATAATCTTCTATGGTTTTTTGGATGAGATCATGAAAGATATAAGTCATGGCCCATTGATAAGTAGCATGCCAACATTTTCAAATCGAAAGGGCATGACACGATAAAAAAGGTCCCCAAGGGTAATGAAGGAAGTCTTATGTTGGTCTTTGGTGTGATGAGAATTTGATTATAACTAGAAAAACCATCCATGAGAGAAAGCATCTCATGACCATGGTAAGATCCACAAGTTGATCGATGTTTGGAAGAGGAAATTCATCTTTAGGGAAAATGAGATTGAGATCTCAAAAATGGTGCATATATAAAGCTTTCCAGACACTTTAGAGATGGGAAAATGTTAGAAACCCATTGGGGATAGTCAATGGGAATGATGAAATTGGAAGAAATAAGGTTGTAACTCCTCTTTAACAAGGAGGGAAATGTGAGGATGCATGCGAATGAAGCTTCTACTTTATTGGTTTAGCATTGGGAAAGGTGACGATATTGTGGATGATGATAGAAGGGTCAAGACCCGATATGTATGAATATGACCATGTGAATGCCTGGCTATGACGAGAGAGAGGAATGTGGTGAAATATTCAAGCTTGTGGATCAAGAGATTGACCCACTTTGAGGATGTGAGGCTCTTGAGGAGTCCCGATATTGATGTCGATGGTGGCTTCATTGAGAAGAGTGGATGTGTCAAATGGTAAGGTCTTATGAAGATAAGAATCCTCTACCCCCATGTGGGAAAGAATGGCATGTCATCATCAGCACATTCAATGAAGGATGTCGATGGTAGAAGAATATTCTTCTATCATCTCCAGATGGTGAAGGGAAGGGACCTAGTCTGATTTTCACACTGATAAGTGACTGGTCCCAAAGTGATGGTGGAGACTAAAAAAATCCAAAAGTAATAAATAGACATGGTATCATCCATATCCATGGACTCATGGGATGGAGAAGATGGAGAAGGTGGAGAAGGCATGTCCATGCATATATCTTAGATGGTGGGATGGGGTTAGGGGATTTCTCCTAGTAGCCTAACCCAAAAATTTTGTGAGGTTTTGAGGCACTGATTGATAATAAGGCCATGTGGCCCATCATAATGTCCCATGCCGAATCCCTTCCATGCAATGATGAGATAGGTGTGTGGGAAAAGGATGGTTTTTGAGGAATCCAAAACCATCTGGTATAAGGTTTGGCATGTGGAAGATCATTGATGTGAGAAGAGGGGGTATCAAAACCACCATAAATGAGATTGGTGCAAAGATGTGGTGGACGAAAGGAACAACATCCCAACATTTGGTTGGTACATAGGTGCCTTATTGGGCCTACCGATATGGTGAGGAGTGGGAAGGGTGTTGAGTGTGAGAAGATGATACCCCCAATGTGAGTTTTCCATTACTTTATCTAAGGAGTCATCATTGGGAAGTTTGGATGAGGGAATGGATGAGCTAGTGGATGGTGTAGATGAATCATTCTTGGGAATGAGTACATCATTTGGTCTATAGGTCATGTTGCACATTTGGAAGGGAGGAGCATCCCTAGGAAGTGTCAAAATATTCCCCTCATGCTCATACTTAAGGGAATGATGAAGTGTAGAGGGGATGCAACACATGGCATAGATCCATGGTCATCCAAGGAGAACATTGTACTAAAATTATCCTCATATGATGTAGAAGACCTCATGGAGGAGCTTCTCACTGAACAAAGATAGGAAGAATGACCATTCCCAAGGTGGGAGTGATGACATCATTGAAAGTGTGAAGGACCATGGGTGTCTAGGTGACAGATGCCTTTGGGATCTTAAGTGATCAAAAGTATGTGATGGAAGGATATTAATGTTTGCCCCAATGTCGATCATGGATCATTCGAATGAATGTATCATTGATCTGACCATAATAAAGAGGGGAAGGTCATGTTCTTCTAGTAGGATGTCTAGAATTTTAGTATCATCAAATGAGATAGCCACAGAAGTAGTAAGTGCTCCTACGAGAGATGTGAAGGGTTGAGCCTCATCATTGGATGTTAGAATACACTTTAAGGATTTAGTGAGATCTATCTATGGTCTAAAAGATTTGGATGAGCTCGTAAAGTGACATCTTAACAGGGCCTAATGAAGTTGTTTGATGATACTTTGTTCAATGGGCCTAGGGGTTGCTAAGATGGAAACCTTAGGTTTCGATGATGTGGTTAACTCCTTAGGAGGAGGAATGGTGATGAAGGTCTTGGATTTTGGTTGGGATGTTGATTTTGGATCACGTGGACTAGATTGAGTGGTTACCCAAACAACATTGATGAAAAAGGGGACCATCCTTGGAAGAATGGTCACCCGGAGGTGGGATGGCCGTGCAAAATTATGTGAAGAATGGGGGACTTTTGCATTTGGATGGATGAGGTCAAAGGTGTAGATATTGAATGGGATGTGGAAGGAAGAGTTGGCTCGATTCAAGAAGAATTCCTTCTTCCTCAATGAGGTTATGGACAATGGCCTGGAGTGCTCTCTGCAATGCTTAGTATTATGCCCAGTGGGTACGATGATAGTGCAAATAAGGTTGGAATTGAACCATGATGGATTTTTACTATTTGGGTCAAAGGCCTTGATAGGTGGAAGTGTGATGGTAGAGGTTTGTAGTAAGTGTTGGAAGACCTCTGTATATGACCCAACTAAAGCACTAGAAGATGCCTTATGAGATATCTTGGTATTTAAAGAGGAAGTGGATGTTTGGGATAAAGTTGAGTATATTGATGTTTTGGTGGCTTGAATTTGGTTTTGGTGTTGGTTGGTGCCTTAGTGTTGAATGGTTTTGGATTGGTGGGCTGAAATGTTCATGGTCCTAAAATGGACGATGTTGCATTGGATTGTTTAACTCTAGGAGTGGTTATAGATTTCATTTGTGAAGATGCATCCTTAGGAGGAATGAACAATTTTGACTAGAGGGTTGGATGGTGGTGTCACGGTTGGTACAGGTGTAGGAAGAAATATTTTTTTGATGTAATCTAAGGAGGGTGGAGATTGATTTGATTGTGTTGATGAGATGGAGGAACATTTGAAGTCATTACAAGTTGAAGTACTTTTAATAATTCCTCAAATGATGAAAATGGTGTGGAGGAAGAAGGTGACATGGATGTGGTTACAATAGTTGATGTGGGTAAAATAAACAGGAGGAGGAACCAAGTATTGATTCTAAGGATGGTATGATGGGAAAAGGTGGAATGGATATAGGTGAGGTGGCCAAATATAATGAAGTGGGTGTGGTAAGTGATGAAGTAGATGTGATAGGTAAGGGAGTTGATGGAGGACCAATGTGGATGTGGAAGTAGGTGGGAATGGTTGTTTCATGAATGTCTCAAGGGGCATGAATGATATATTTATGAATGGGGCTCTAGTAGTTGTAGTGTAGGAGTGGATGTTGAGATAGATGTAGGTATGATTGGTGTGGTTGTGGGGATAAGTGTTAATGGGATTGTGGATGTAGGAATAATATCAAAGGGGTAGATGTGATCGATGATGAAGGAGAGAAAGTTGTGGATGGGATAGGTTCTGATTAGTACGGTGTGAAGAGTGTTTATAGTGTGAGTGTTGGGTGCTTGGGTTGTAGTAGAAGTGGTAGCTTGACTTGTTGTGTATGATTTGGGAAAGGTTGTTTGAAGATGTCAAGTGGTTGATTGGGTGAGGCATTTGGATTATCCACTTGAAGATCTCCTTGATCAATGAGTCTTTGACCAAATATTTGAAAGTTTGACATTTCTCTATGTCATGCCCTCAAGACTTGGTGGTACTTTGCAATAATGGTCTTCACGATACCACATGGGTTTCGGTCTTGACTCATCAAATGGTTGGATAGGAGGAAGTGTGATAAGGTTCACCGCCATCAACTTATCAAATATTATACTATATGATTCCCAAGGGGAGTGTAGTTAGGCATTGGTCGAAGGGCTCGTTGTTGAGTCCACGTGCTAGATGTAGGTGCGGAAGATGATTTAATGACCACAACATTGGCTGCCCCCTTAGATTTTTCATTTTGTGTGGATGATTTAGTAAATTCATGTTTAGGTTTGTTTGATTTTAGTTTTAAATGGCCTTCTCAAGGGCACATGTTTAAGTTTTGAGCCATGGTGAAGGCTTCATCAAAGGTTTAAAATGATTGGATTTGCAAGGTAGATGATATATGCTTCACACACAAATGTGAGAAGAGCTCAATGAGATCAATTTGTAGGGAGAGGGAAGGATAATTGGTTTATAATGTTCACCATCATGTGACAAATTTGCAATGGACTCATCTTCAAACTTCGGATGGTGTATAGATCATTGATAGTTATTTTGCATGTAAATGTTGATTGAAAAGTGCTCTAAGAACAATTGCATGAGTTGGGTGAAGGAAAATATTAATATTGAGGAATACTATTGTACCAGTCTAATGTAGGACCACCAAGGACATGGGGAAAGTGTGAAGCATTAAGTCTTGATCGTGTGCAATAAGGTAACATGCATGTCTAAATGCACATGAAGGTGTTGTTGTGGATCCTCTTTGTTATTAAACTTGGAAAATTTTGGTAATTCCCAATGTGGAGGATATAGTTTAATTGTGTGAATGGGTGAATAGGCTCATTACATATTTTCTCATATGATAATGAAACTTTGGACCCTAAAGTAGTGGCCTCAAGGTTGGCCAACCTATTCATGAGGGCATGCATGGGATCATTCAAAAAAGAATTGGGGGATGAGAGGTGGTGGTTGCATGTAAGAAGTGGCCATATGAGTTTGTTGGTGAATTTGTGGATGTGTGGGTGTTTGAGGAATTTGATGGGGGTGAGTGTAAGTCATGGGTTGTGATTGAAGGGGTGGTTGTTGAAATAATTTTTGTTGAGAGATGGGAACATGATATGATTGTTGGGATTGGGTTGGTTTTTGGAAAGTGTTGAGTGGGAATGTGTGTATGAATGGGTTAAAATTGTTGATGGAATGGATTAGACACTGAATAATGTAAAGCACCCATAAAATGGGGTTGGGAAGTAATGACATGCATGTGAGATGTGAGAGGGTCATGTTGTTTGGATAGGGGATGTGATGTTTGGGCATGTTGGTTAGGGACACTAGTGATGATAGTGGTGAAGAGGTGATAGGGAGGGTAGTGTTGATTTTGTGTTGATTGGAGGGAGATTGTGAGGAATGGGTGTGACTATCTAGGTAGTTTGGTGAGATGGGGGATTGGTAGAAGATGAAGTGAGATCACATTGGGTTGTGGAAAGTTTGTTTACCACAAATTGGGTGGTCTTGGGATTGGTCGATAAGAATAAATTTGTTGAAGTGGTGGGCCATCTAGGGGAAGATGAGTTGATTTCCTAAGGAGATAGTCTTAGAGAGCCACTAGATTGGCATCAAGAAGCTCTTGGAACTGCACATCACCACATGAGGGATAAGAGGAGGTCCAAAAGGTTCCATTCTAATGGATGGTGGGGTGGCTGGCCTAGAGAGGGGATAGATTGATGATATAAGAATGGGTTGGTCTCACCTAAGGTTGTAGTGTGAACAAGGGGTCCTTGGTGAGAGACATTAATGAGAGGTTGAGTGTCCATGAAATAAGTAATCAAGGGCATGGATGAGGTAACTATTGTGGTAGATGTTTGTTGAGATGAAGAATTGTTTGAAGAAAAGTTTTGTTCCATTTTCTTGGTTATTGAATGAGTAACTACGGGCATGAAACAAAAACAAGTTTTACCCAAGAAAGTCAAGAAAATAATTTTTTTATTTTTGATTATTAAGAAAGTGTGAAAAAGAAAAGGGGATGGATAACAAGGTACCTAGAGAGAAGGCAATCTATGTTTGGTTTTAGGTTTTTATGGCTAGGGAAGTCTCGGGTGACTTTCCTGTTGGGTGATGAAATCCCAATTAGTCAATCGGGTAGGATGATGTTTAGATGTGTGATTTAGATGTGAGGTTTAGGTTGTGTGTGATAGAATGTGAGATACAAAAGGTTAACCCCTACTTAAACTATGTGAGAAAACAGGATGCGTAGAAAAGAAAGGTTATTTTAAAACCAAATCGAAGTGTGATATTTCGATGAGGACACACACAAGAAAGGGAAATATGATGCAAAAAGGAGAAAATAGGAAAATGAAGAATACATGGATATAGATTTTCTTTTTATCTGAAATTTAAGTGAAGAGAAATCCAAGCCAAACCCAACATGAGAAAGAAAAAAGTGAAGCCTTATGTTGCAGTGTTAGTAGAAGACAGAAGAAGTAAAAAATAGAAAATAAATACAAAAGGATCACCTAAAGGGTGGTCCCACCAGGTGTGCTAGAATTTTGTTGTAGTTTTCTCATTCGATTCAATTAATGATGTTATCTACTAAATAAAGCTAAACAACTCAAAAAATGGAGGGTTTATGGTACCTCAAATGCGTGATGTGGATGAATGGGTGCAAAAGTGATGATGATCTCCAGCTAAAAACTTGATAAACCTACAAAACAAGAAACTAAAAAGAAAATGGATTAGATGGTATATGTGGGGGTTTCAGAAATATTCGGCTCCAAGAAGTGTTACCTTCCTTTCGTGGATGTCAACCCCTGTTTTTGAAAAAAAAAGTAAAGGATGAATAAAGATGCATGTAGAAAAAAGAAGAACTCTAATGAATAAAAGTAATTAAGATCAATATAAATACTTATTTAATATGAATAGAAATGAAAATTAAATAATACCTGGTTTGGGTCGATGGTGACCCAGACTATGTAGAGGAAGGTCGATGATGACCTAGGAGTGGATTTGAATAACGCAAGGGAAATATGCAAACACCTGCAAGATAAGGATGTAATGGAAGTAACTACAGAAGCTTTGTTTATGATAGAGTGATTGGAAGGAGAATTTGAGGGAGTAGAAACCAAAAAATGGAAAAAAGAAAGGATTGGAAAAGGATAGATTGAGAAACGGGACCCAGTCAATAGGATAGGGATGAAATAATGGATGATTTAATGATAGGCTACAAAGAGACAATGGATGATGGTTTTAGAAATCTAGAGGTAGAGACAAAACACACATGAAGGCTATAGAATGGATGAAGATAGAAAACATGGTGCATAAGGAAAGTCGATCGGTGATCGAGCTATGGAAAAGTTGAGGCTATTGAGGCAAAGTAGAGTTAGAGAAAGGTTGAAGAAGTTGAAAAGTGACCTACTGTAAGTAAAAGAAGTGGAAGAGAAGGTTGATAATGGAGATCGCGAGTGTTAAGAGGATGATCTGGTCCTATAAAATGTTAGACATGGAAAAATTCAATTTTAATATGATAATAATGAAGTAAAATAACACAAAGATGATAATAATCTCACGAAGGATGATCATGAGTGATGCAAACACATTCTAAGGAGGTCAAGAAGAAATTTTGAGAATGCTCGGGGTTTGAGAGAGAGTTCATAAATCACAAGAAAGCTCAATGTTTTCATATGCATCGTGATGATTATGGAAAGAAACAACTTAGTTTTATAGGGTCGAGTGGATGACTAGAGTTGGGTCACCACTAACTATGGGGAAATTTTCCCCAAAGGGGTGGATTTTTTGTGTTTTGGTCGGGATTTTGGGCATTTAAGAATGGGAAAAGTGCTTTAAAGCTTGTAGGAAGGAAGAAGTTGTTTAGGATGAATCATGGGTAGTTAGAAGATAGGAATGGGTAGAAAAATCATAGGGATTTAGATTTAGGATAAAAGCGTCCTAAATAACAAGTTGATCAGGGAAAGTTAGGGATATGGATATTAACTAATTAATTAATTAATGGGAATTAATTAATTAATGTGAATTAATAAATAATAATAATAATTAAATGATGATAGGATAACATCGCATGATAGGAGTGAACTACACTTTTGGATGGATCCATTGTTTCCAATATTCCATACTACTTAATGACTAAGGTATAAATCCTAATAATGATAAAGAAACATATAAGAAAATTGTAATATTTTTTATCCCTAATATATGGTTATGTAACCATGGCAAAAAATAAAATATATATGTTTTGTTTTTCAATGGGCACCACCACCATAGGAAACATGTGGTTGATTATGCTATGTAGTTTCAAAGAGAGAAGTTCTTTTTCAGTGATTGGAATTGGGGATATAGTGACACATGGTGTGAGGTTAGTGGTAGAAAATATACACGAGGTGACATAGATGGGAAATGACTCGATGTTCATTCATTGCATCATGCAAAGTGAATATGGTTTAGTGGTAAGAGTGGATTGGTTCATCGCGGTGGGGACAAACCACAACCTATATTGGATCCATCAATTATAATGGATTCAAGATATAATATTTTAATACCTAATTAAATATGGTGCCATTTTGGAGATAAAAAAATATGTTTTGTGTTTCGGTGGGCACCCTATCGTAGGCAACATGTCCTCAATTATGTTAAGCGGTTTTAAGCGGAAGGTTCCTTTTTGGTGATTGACATCGGGGATGGTGGAAGATGGTGTGAGGGTGGTTGCATGATAGATGTGAAGGAGGTGATGGAATGGGAAATGACATGATGTTTAAGCTGCCACATCATTTAGAGTCGTGATGGTGTGGCAAAAAAGAGTGGACCGATCCATCTCGGTGGGGTAAACCATGACCTAGAATGACTCCATTATTTCCCTTTGGGTTCCCCGATTGTAACATCCTATGGATCTGTCTAAGGTCCTCCAATTGTCTTGTGAGATAACATCTTCACTTCATTATTTTCCCCTTATAAGGGTAACACTTAATGATATCCACTATTTTCCTTGGGGTGATAAATGTGTAGAAATATTTTTCCTTTTCGAGTCTTGACATAAATGTTTGCACCTATATTTTATTAATAATATTTAAAGTTTTTTAATTTGTTACAACCCTTATAATATGTGTCAAATTTTCTTAATATACCATGTTTTTATGTTGTGACATTTTTTCTCAAGGAAGTAACCCAACATAGGTCTATCTATTCTAACTTCGCTTAATATACAAAATGTAGAGGTTGATTTCAATGGATGAGAGAATTGCATGTCTCAAATAGATTCTATTATTTTAAAACACTAAATTTTCCTTTTCAATGCTGCTCTACATCTATTTGTAGTAAACGTATTAGTGGGCCATCACAAGAAGGGAATGTTAAAGTCATTGAATGTTCTTGTCGTGAGGTACAATGCAAAAAATACAAGGCACCAACAACGTGGCTGATGGGATGTTATGTGTTCTAGTGAGAACCATCACCATGGTCAACATGCGACATCTCCACTTGATACTATTCCACCTCATCATAGTGCCACTCAAAGGTGTCCTATTTATTGTGACCCTTACAATATGTGTCAAAATTTATTCTTAATACACCATGTTGGTCTGTTATGAGGTTTTTTGACAAGGTAGTGACCCAACACAAGCCTCTTTCTTCTAACTTATGCTCAAAATATGAAATGAAGATGTTGATTTCAATGAATGGGAGACCCGCATGTCTTGAATAGAATCTATTCTTTCATAACACTAAATCATTCATTTTTAATGCTCTCAACATCTATTTGCAACAAACAGATTGGTGGAACACCACAAGAAGGGAATGTTAAATTCATTGAATGTTCTTGTGGTGAGGTATAATGTAGAAAATACAAGGCACCACCAATTTTGCTGATGGGTTGTTTTGTGTTCTGCGCGAGTTCCATCATTGTGGTCAACATCGACATCTCCAATTCATATTATTCCACCTCATAAGAGTGCCAATCAAAGGTTAATTAACACTATTTTTAATTAATTTTGTGTCAGGAGTTCATTCCCCCTTCTTTCAAACGTATCTAATATATTTTATTAATGGTATTTATAGTTATTGAATTTGATGTGACCCTTAGAGTATGTGTTGGAATTTATTTTAGTATGCCATTTTTTCTATTGTTTTACCATTTCTTTTTTATGAGTTCAATACTTATATTATTAAAACACATAACAATGTCATTGCACAAATCCTTAGAAGTCACAAATCCATATAAAAGTAGGCCTTTTCATGTTGTTTAAGTGAACATTACTAAAAATAATGATGACATTAGAAGTGTTGAATGAGATGGGATTATTTTAAAATCTATCTCTAGAATTCAAAGTGCCTCATGTATTTTCAAATCACCCCTCTTTCTCCCTACATGATCAATAACAAAAATTGGAATGCCATCCATATGTGACTTATCAAAATAAAGAAGAGGATCACCTATGTTCCATACACTAGATTTCTAACCAGGAGATTTTTTCTCCATTGATTCCCTTCTTCATCACACATATTCCCTTGCACTTTTTTAGCTTCTATCCTTTCACTTTATATTTTTCTTTACCTCCCCTTCGACATCTATATTGCATCGCTCACATGGGACTGCTAGTTTTATGATTAAATAGACCGATGGTGAATGAATGTGCATTTCATACAGGGGTATATGTTTAAATCTAGAGGGGTTAGGATATGCGATGTAGTCATGGTTAGGGATTTTAATTGAGACTTATCACATACTACAAAATGTTATGAAAAATAGGACCCTTGGTTATAGAATAATTTTCCAAACTTTTGATCACTAAAAGAAAAAATACAAGATTGATTTCCAATGATACAATCCTTATATAATAATAACAATAAAAATATGATGTTGGCATGGATTTGAGTAGTTTGAATAAAAAAACCTAACAAAACAACTATGTAGTAACTATTATCCTTGAAATAGAAAAACGTAGTACTATTCCTTGAACTAGAACTAGGTTTAAGTTGATATGATAATTTATATAAGTGCTTAGTTTGTTTTTGACTAGCTAACACAAATGTAGGGGCATACTTATATAGATACAAACCCACTTACTTACAACATTTCCTTAAGGGCTACAAGTGACATTTCCAAACTAACATAAACCCTTTCAACCAATTTGCACATCGAGATCACTTTTGTACCTTTACATTTAGCTAAATTTTTATCCCTTCTTGTATTTTATGTTATTATTTCATTTTTATATAATAATTTATTTATTAATAGTTATATTTTGGATTACATGGTTAATATGGAATAAATTATTCACAATATTCTACTTATAACATTCTTACACCTAATAATAAATAAGGAAAGAACTTATATCAAATATTTACCTATTGTTTTACGGTGTGAAACTTTGGGCAGCTCGACCCTTGATCGAATATCTAATCTTGCTCAAAAACTTATCCACCCTAGGTTTCATTTATATATTTGTATATACTTTCTATTTTATGCCCTTTCAACATAATAATCAACTTAATCATCAACCTATCAAGCATATTGGTCCTTCTCCTCCTACACTTAAGAGTCAATTCCATATGGATTCTTCCCCTCTCCATGTGTGGGATGTCATTATTATGTTTGAGCATGATGCACATGAGGTATATTTATACACCATTGAAACACATAGTGAGTAACACATTTATTTTTTTGATGATGATAATGAGGAGGACCACATGAAAGTTAAAATTATATCCAATTTTAGTTTACAACTTTGTGATACCCTCATCATATTTAGCATGTTGTCAAGATCATTCTCTCTATCAAGCTATCTCATGGTCAACCCTCTAATGAGAAGCCTATTTTTTGGATGCATCCTCATTCATCTTCCACTATGGATAAATCTAAACTTACAACCCTGTTTAGTGTATATATCCTTAGGGGCACCCAATACCCCCTCATTATTTTACCAAGCCTATTTCTAATATGAAAATATTATTCCTACATCTCATATATACATCTTGTTGTCACCTAAAATTAACCACCTCATTTTGGGGCCTTAGGGTTAAATTTTGGAGCTTGAAAAATGACATAACTATCACTTTTGGCATCTCTATGTTTTTTAAACTCACCAAAAATGAGTGCATTTACTTACTCTACATGTGTGCAAGTTTCTCATAAAGACTTAGAATATTTTGAGCAAGTTTTGGCCTCCGAGATCAAGTTATATAATCATGGAATTTAGATGACGGTTTAATTATTTACTAACTTTTTCAAACAAGCCATCAAGTGTAATTGGAATGGAAAAATAACACTTGGTAGCTCGTTGGTCACTTAGTTCAAATTTTGTCACTTGGGATTAATATCATATGCACAAGGAGAGGGATCATGTTTGGATTTATGAACAAGGTGATTATAATGTAAAAATAGAGGTAAGGCTCCATGACCTAACTCTTTTGGATGAGATCAAGATGAGTTGGGAAAGTTCCAAGATCCAGTGAGTTGGTAATGTTTTGGTAATCGAGTTGTGCCCAAATCCAATCGAGATCAAGTTAACCTAGAGAAGAGAATGGAGGCTTGAGATCATGGAATTTCATGATTAATCCACATGGGCAGTGAAAAACTTCATGATCTTGAAAATTAAGGTTGAAAAAATCATCAAAGGCATAAGGTTAGAATCTTGTTAATTGGAGAAAGATCCATTAGTAAAAATCGACTAATGGTGGTAGATATGAACTCTTGAAAGTTTGAGATGAGATAGGCAAAACAAAATGACTAAGGTGAAATGGTCCCCATGAACCCAAATTCTAGTGATTGGTAATAGAGTTAACTAGACCAATATGAGAAAATAGGATATTTTGAAGAAACCTAAAGAAACAAACATAAGTGGTTTGTCTACATGGATCAATCACAAGCCACTAAGATTTTCAAGGGTTAAGAAAAGTGGTTAAGGATTAAATACTCGAGGCTTTCAAAATCCTATGAACCCAAGGGTGAATGATCCATGGAAGGTGATCCCATAAAGCAGAAGTGATGGTGACATGAGACCCAAAGAAACTAAAAGGATACATGGAAAGCCATGGTTGGGACTAAGTTTGGTGGCCAAGATTAGTGCAAGATAAGGCTCATGGACGTCAAAACCATGGATCTCCATTAAAATACAAGGGGATATGTTTTTAGCACAACTTTTGACTGGTTGATCCATTTTGAGAATGGTTGGCACCATTGGAAAGATGGTTAAAATACCTATCTAATGGTTCCAATTTTAGGATACATTGTTAAGAAATTGAATAGTAGTTAGTGATAGAATTTGAGGTGGTTTTAACTAACTCTTTTGATAAATTTGGCTCTAAACCACTTTATAAGTCATCTAGTTCATCCCAATCACTTACAAAGATATGCTCTTGGTGGAATATCTCTCCAAGATCCACCATGACACATTAGAGACCTAAAATTGGTTTAAAATAAAAAATTGAGATTTTATATTGATCTAAAGGTGGAGTTTGGTTTGATTCATAGGTGGCAACTTTCCCTCTATCAAATTCCCCTATCTTTTGGATTGATTTTTTCCCCTTATGGATTACCATTTATGTTTTCTCCTTTTGCACCATGTTGTTAAATTTGGCTTATTTCAAGGTAGAACTTGTGTTTCTTTAAGGATGATTTGGTGAAAGTGATTTGGAGATGCTCCAATTTATCTTACCATTAGTTGTTTAATTGTTTTCACCAAATGCAAACAAATGTTTATTTCTTGACTCTTGAGGATTTTTTGGGTACCTTTTCTATGCACATTTACGAAGGTGAAATTTATAAGTTGGAGAATTAATTCTCCATTTTTAATATTTTAGCTATCGAGAAAACTTGGCTATCTTGTTTGAGAATTTATATTTTCTAGTTTTCTCAGCCATTGAATAGTGATAATCATTCTTGGTTTCAAGAGAAACAATTGTGGGATGTTGAGAAGTGTTATGTTTTTGTTAGGAATATTTGAATGTGTAGATGATTTCTTGGTCATCTAGTACTTGCTATTTATGTGTAGACATTTGTAAGTGTTGAATTAAAAAAATATTTGCATGCTTTCACTTCCTTGTTTTCTACTAAATTCTTAATAAAAATGTATTATCATTATATGATGTCTTATTCTAATTGGTGATGAAATGTATGTGTAGGATCTTTCATTATTTATCTGAGTTAATGGTGGATTTGTAACAATTGTGTAGATTTTTATTCTCTTTGGTTATCACTAGATCACTTGATTTGAATTCGGTAACTCCTTACCTAATGGATTCAGTCATTAATCATAGTTCATCTAAACATTTTCATTATGTTAAAAATTTTATTTTCACTTCATGCTCATATTTAAATCTCACTTCAATTGTGTAAATCTTTCAATATTTCAACCATTATAACTATAAATTCATGTTTATAAGATTTCATTTGAAATATTTGTTGGTCTTGAGAGAAATTAGCTTATAGATTACGAATATATTTGTCGCGATCATCTTCTTGAGTGAAACTTTTTCCCATTATTAGGAAACTTTCTGAAAATCCTTGTAGTAAAGGTAAATTGTGTGGGAATTCATAGTGGTTAGGCTTCCTGGTTGGGTTTGTTAGACTATACATGTCTAATATATGTTACTTGACATCATTTAGGTTATTATAGGGTATCTCCTTAGGTCCCATAAATACTTGAAGAGTAGGAGGTACTTGTCCTATAAATAGATCCAATGTTGGCACCCAAAATTGGTCACCTCATTTGAGGCCTTTGAGTTAAAATATGGAGCTTGAATTGTGTCATAACTATCATTTTTTACATCCTTATATTTTTAAACTCGCCAAAAATGATTACATGCCATTTCTCTATGTTTCTACATGATTATCCAAAACACTTGGCTAATTTTGAAGTGTTTTAATCCCTCAAATGTTTAGTGATGGATAAACATTTAACATCCTTTGCTAAGAAAATCATCAATTTTATCGGAGTCACAAGGAGGGATACTTGCGCGTTATTGGTCACCTTGTTTACTTAGGGATTAATCTAATATTCACTATGGGAAGGATCATAATCAAAGCTTATAAAAAAATGATTGACTACATTAAGTGGAGAAAAGGATCCACAATTCATTTTTTTTTTAGTTCAAAAATTCATTAAGACATGGAAGGGGCTAAGTGAAATATTACGAGTAGGATATGTGGCATGGTATCTGAAGTTTTGATTCCCAAGAGGTCAAGAAAATAACTAAGGAAAATATTCTCGAGAACCCTAAGACTATTCAAAGGCCTAAGAGCATGAAAACATGTCATTAGTCCACGAGGACTAATGATGGTGGTTTGTGATTGATTTTTAGGGGTAAATCATTTGAGTTTAAGGTTTGAGAAGTCTTAATGGCACGTGAAGCCATGATTGTTCCATATGGGCCAATGAAATAATTTTATGGTTCTTTCATGGTCCTAGAGCTTGGATTTGAAATTGAAATTGATGTAGGCATGGAGATCTAGATCTTGAGATATGGAGGTCACAAGGATAAGTATGAGATTCCAAAATGAACCCCAAAAATATGTGATTGTTCTGTGTGGACCCACTAAAACTACTAAGAAGTTGAGATCTCGAAGGTAGAGGTAAATCCTAAGCTCCTTTGTGTTTGGATGAGGATTTAAATTAATCAATTAAATTAAAAATTTTAATAATCATTAATGAATAATATTGAAACTTATGCAATAAAAAAAAAATGTATAGAGGCAAAAATTTACATGGAAAACCCTCGAGGGGTAAAAACCACAGTGAAAATTGAGATATTCCATTAATAAGAGAAACATAAATACACAGTCCAATAAAAATCTCCCTCCTCACTTCTCTCCACCAATCAATCCACACGAGGTGAATAATCAAAATGACCCATGGTCATATTTATTTGACCCCATGGGTCACGAACCTATTAAGTGATGGGGTGTACCCTAATTTAAATAAATATTGATTAATTAATAATCAATTAACATAAACAAACTAAGTTTATATTAAATAATAAATAATATAAATATTCTTGATTATTTAATTATAAACTAAGGTTTATAGGAACTTAATATTACATTCTAACACTCCCCTTAATATTAAGTGGGGAACATATGCCAACATTACCTGTTTATACAACAGGATTTACAAATCCATAAACCATAGTGAAGGTTTAGGATAGCATATCACATTTGAAGGATTTATAGTCCATCATGCTCAAATTATCTTTTGGTACAAAAGAATGAATCCATAAATCGGTAGTGAAAGATTCAAGATAAGCATGATTTGTGAGACTAAATCTCATAGTTTCTCATGGAAAATATCTCAACTAACATCTCTATGAGCCTTTTATAACACAAGGACCTCCTTTACAACAAATGCAACACTAGACCTATAATCGTAAACTTAGAGTGAAAAATTTCCAAAATCATAAAAATATATTTTTACAATGCTTTACAATGGAGCAGGAGTATAAAGGAGAATGAGATAAAATCTGGTTGGCCATTAGGAGGTGGAATTTCCATGCACACTCCCCATCAATAGAAACTAGGAAATGCTAAGCATTACACGAAACTTGTAGAACTTTACAACACACAATGTCTTTGTAAACATATCTTTAACTTGATCTTTAGTCAAGAAGTACTAGATATCTATATCACCAAGTAAAGAACCTTCTCTCGATAAAGTGCATATGAATCTCTATATGCTTTGTTCTCTAATGTTGAACTAGATTCTTAGCAAGAGAAATGCAACTTTGGCTATCACATAGAAGAGGAGTACTTCATTTAACTTCCATGTGTATCTCTTCCAATATCCGCTTTAGCCACATGGCTTCTTTTGTTGCTTCCATTGTACTTCTATACTCTACCTCAATAGAAACAATGGAGACTGTTGGATGCTTTACCGATCCAATTAATGAAACTTGCACCAAACTTGAACACATATCCAGTTGTAGAATTTGATCTATCACATCACCAACATGGTCAGAATCACAATATCCATATAAATATGCATTTTTAGAAGAAGTATAATGTAAACCAAAATTAATTTTGCCTTTAATATATCAAAATATTCTTTTGGCTAATTTCTAGTGATTATGATATGTATCTTACATAAATCTTGAATCAATACCTCTGCATAGGTAATATCGTTCTAGTAATAGTAAGATAAATCAAACTAACTACAAGTTTCTGTAAAGAGTAGGATTAACTTTTTCACATGTAGGTTTAGGATCAAGTTTACATGCAACTTCTATAGAAATAACAACAAGTTTACAATCTATCATATTGAACCTTTTAAGCAAGTTAGTGGCATATTGTGATTGAGATACAACAATAGAATTTTATCTTGATATATAGCCATGCCTAAGAAATGATGCAATAATCCTAAATCAATCATTTCAAATTATTGTTTTGATTTATCTTTAATTTTGAAAAGCAAAGGTTTAGAATTACTAGTAATAAGTAAATCATCAACATATAATACAATGAGAATAATATGATTTTATTCAATTTTTACAAACAAATCATTATTAGAAAAACAATTACTAAAACCAACTTCATTGAAAAAACTATTAATTTTAACATACCAAGCTCTAGGAGCTTGTTTTAAACCATATAGAGATTTTTTCAATTTACGCACATAAATTATTTACCAACTTCTTCAAAGCATTTAGGTTGGGTCATATAGATTTCCTCTTTTAAGTGACCATTCAGGAATGCATTCTTGACATCCATCTAATGGATTACCTTACCATTTTGGGCAGCTAAGGCAATAATGATCCTTACACAGGTGCTCATTTTTACAAATGGTGCAAAATTTTCCATGTAGTTGATACCGGGTTTTAGAGTAAACCCTTGAGCTACTAACTTGGATTTGAATTTATCAATAGTGACATCAAATTTATATTTTATTTTGTATAGCCATCTAGAGCCGACTATATTTCTTTTTTTTAGGAGGGACTAAGTTCCAACTATTATTTTTTATTAAGGAAATGTATTCATATTTCATAGCATCTACCCATCTTTCTTTAGAAGAAGCTTAATTTAAAATATTGGGTTTTGATTCATACGTCGTCATTAGGGCATGTTATGTATGTTGAATTCTAGTCATTTTACAAAGGTTTTTAGGATTAGAGTCTTGAATAATAGACTCATACCATTTAGGTATTTTGGTTATGGAGGAAACAAAACATACTATTTTTCAACTATGGGTTCATTATTAACATCATCACTATCATCATTATCATTATTATCAATATTTTCTACTTCATTAGATTCATCATGAACAATAGAAACAAAAGAAGATGAAGATGAACAAAAAGTTTTTTCTAATATTTTAACATTCCTATTTTCTATAGATTATCATTTTACAGGATTGTAGATCTCAAGACCTTTAGTTCTACCTCCATTACCTATAAAAATATAGGGATAAGATGATTGATCTAACTTCTTTCTTTTTGATTTGGGAATGAAGATAGATGATGGGCTGCCAAATATTCTCGGATGAGATAGATTTTATTTTTGACTAGTCCATTTTTCTAAAGGAGTGGAATTAACTAAGGATTTAGTGGGAACTATGTTCAAAATGTGAACAAAAATATTCATTGATTCAACCCATAGAAATTTAGGGACTTGAGATGAATGCAAAATAGTTCTAGCCATATCTATAATGGTGTAATTTTTCCTTTCCACAATCCCATTCTCTGTGAGGAGAATAAGGAGTAGTCGATTCCATTGTATACCACATTCAACACAAAAAAGTCAAAGGATTTACTGACATATTCTCCCCCATTATCTTTTCTAAGCCTCTTAATTTTATAACTAGAGTTATTTTCTACTAAATATTTAAATTCATTGAATTTTTAAGACAAGATATTAGATTTAATTTTGATAAAATAGGACCAAATCATATGAGAGAAATCATCAATAAAAGCGATCGCATATAAAGAACCATTCGTGATTCATGATCATAAAGGTTGTTTAGTTCTTACCGCTTATCTTTGGAAAATGGGGATTCAGACAAATCATTATGCAGAAGCCCTAGCTGCTCTATGGGGGCTAAGGGTTGCTAAAGATTATAACATACAAAACATAATTTTGGAAGGAGATTCACTAAACATTATCAATCACCTTAATCAGCTTTCTCCTCCTAGCTAGACTATTAAGGAATTCATTATGGAATCCATAAATATTTGTCAAAATTTCAAGAATATCATCATTAGGCATACTTATAGGGAGGGGAATAAGGTTGTGGATACCTTGGCCAATTTTGGCATCAATAATAATCTAACCATTTGGGATAATGAAAATTACATCCCTAAGGAGGTACATAATAGCATTAATGTAGATAAATATGGGCAATCAAGCATGGAGTAGGAATAATAATGAAATGGCATGGGATTTAGCGGGTGTGAAAGATCACACATGTGAGAAATATCATCCTAACTACGACCATATTAACACCCATGATCCTCGAAACAGGTGGTTGGGTTCTCAAAAACTGAGACAAACATAAGGAAAATAAAGATTCAAACGAGGGTTTTGAGCAGAAAAATTGCAGGAATATCAGGAGAAGGAGATGGGAGGTGCCTCGTGCCAACTAGAGCCCTGCAGTGATCTGGCTTGGAAGAACAATGAGGAGCTATGGAACCTCCTACAAAAGGGAGGCATTTCCAATTTTATAGAATGCATTCAGGGGCACGACCAGAATATTTTGGTTCATTTTGTAATGGACTGGAAGGACAGAAAGGTGGAATATGGTGGTCACCGAGTTATTATAAATGAAGAATTGATTGTTGAGGCAATAGGCCTCAAGTTGGAGGGATATCATTTTTTCAACAAAAGGATTGACAGGCCACCGAGGCTAAGAAATTATCTAAAGAAGGAGAGGAGCTCAAATTTGTTTCTACGGGTGTTAGGGTAAGTTCTATCCCCAAGCCTTTTGATGAAGTTACAAAAATGATGGTTAGGTACATTTCTCTAGAAGGGTGCTACAAAACTATCCCTATCAAGCACCTGGTCTTTCTTAACCACTTTAGAAGATAATTTGCAGTCTACTTCCTACATTACCTACTTAATTCCCTTCAGCACTCCATTTTAGATTTCTAGAAGCACTCTCATGTTATCCCTCTTCACCAGGGCCTTATCTTCATAAGCTCTGTGTCTCTAAGTTCCCTAGCTTCCCACCCTCTCCCAGTGATCCGCACATCACTACCTCCACTACTCCCACTTCCATTTTGAATACCTCTTCCAAACCCAAGACTAAGAACCCAAAACTTCCCAAAATTGACATCCCTCACTCTGCCCAAGTTCTTAGAAGCACCAAAGAGTTGGAAGTTGTGCATAATTTGCTACATATTAGTAATGTTGGCCAGGATACAACCCTACATCAGGAGGGGAATAATATACCTCATAGGTTGGAATCTATGGAGAAAGAGATGAAGCAGTTAAAGAAGGACCTGCAACGCATGGACAAGTAGAAAGGAAAAAGAAATATTGATGATGATACTGACAATGGGAAGGATCAGATTGCTGACATTTACAAGAAATTGAACTCTTTGGACAATAGATTGGGGAGAGCCAAAGACAGGCATGATCATAACATGGCTATCTTCAATGCCATTAGTGACTTCTTAGAACAACATGTTCAAAGCATTACCATGCTTAGCGGGATCCCTGACACTATTTGGGGGACTGACAAGGAGAGAAGCCAAACCATATCGAAGTTGAATGCAACTAACCCCATGCACATCACCACTTTGGTGTTGTTCACTTCACTACAAAAATCCAATCCAGGATCGACAGAGCTTCCAAGAAGTAATCTCCCTTGGGCTAGAGGGCCTCGTTCTAGTCGCTACTTTTTTTAGGTCTTTTTGTTGTTTCTCTACTATTTTTTTGTTGTATTGTTGCAGTTTCTATTATGTTTAGCTTTCTGCTAGTAACTATCTTTTGGTTACTAATGGACATAATGTTTTATCTAGATTTTGATCCTCTTTTGTTGTCCCTATATAGCTCTATTTGGTTGTTGAGCCCTTTTTGTAACAGGGTATAGTCCCTTCAAAACTATTTACCAATAATAAAAAAAATATAAAGAACCATTTACAAAAGTAACTTCTAAGGGTCCTCGACATCACTATGGATCATTTCCAAAGGCTCATAATAACTTGCATCAAGATGAATGTGGAAATTCTTAGCAGATTGATTACCATATAAGCACCCTTCACACATTTCATGAGCTTGGGAAATATGTATGCACTCAAAAACTAGGTTCAGTAGAGACATGTCATACATGCTCTTAAAGTTGACATGACCTAGTATTTCATGCCACAATTACATATCACTTCTATTTTGGGTTGAAAAAAAAGGAGAAGAAAAGATTTTAAACACATATAAACCATATTTTTCTAGGCCTTCAACTATAGTGACCTCTAGTTCATTCTTAATAAAACATTTATCTTTCAACAATATAACACTATAGTTATTCTAAGTTAATTGAGAAAAAGAAAGAAAAATCATTTTTAGTTAGGAACTAACAATACATTGTTAATGAAACCATTAAAAGCCTTTGTTTTTCCTTGTCCTCAAACGTCGAGGATGAAATTATCACCAAAACAGATAGGATCATTACCTTCTCTAAGATTAGTCGGGATATCAAACCTGTAATTTATGTGCCTAGAGGCACAATGTCCAATATCCATTCATTTTCCTTTATAGTGATAAAGGAAACATACAAAGCAATGTCATTAGATTTCTCGGTTCTTGTTTTTATTTTGGTTTCATTTATTTCCTTTTTAGTTTTTGAAATTTGTCTTGTTTTTACTTTACAGTCTTCTTTCCTATGACCAAAATTTCCATAGTTATGATGTTTACCATCAAAACTAATTCTTAATTTTCTAGGTTTCTTATATTTTTTAGGAGGTTTAAAAGTTTATTTTTTATTCTTGTTAAACCTAGAAGGTTTTTTCTTAGATTTTTGAGCTATAAATACGTGAGTGACATTCTCTTTTCAATCAAAATTATTCATAAGTTGCTCTTCCCGGATTAAAGAGAACACTTAGGGTTTAAAAATTAAGCATGTCTTGCTCAGTTTGATATTTAGAATTCAATATTGAAATGAAATTCCTAAATATTTCATGTATATTTAATTGAATAATGAAATATAGTAATTTATCATGAATTAAATTATAGTTACATCCATCCAATGTGACATGATATTTTAAATTTTTGCTAAAAAATTAATTACCTTTTCATCTCCCTTCATGGGATTCATCATCAATTCTAGAATCAATTTTATAATTTTTGATAGTCATGTACCTTCATGCATTGATTCTAGTTGCATCCAAGCCTCACTCGAGACTTTCCTAATTCCTGATATGAAGGAGGAAATCATCCTACACACTTTGCAATATAATGGAAATCACCCGTAGACACCAATTTTTGCATCACTTATCCCTCGTCCCACATTCGGTCTCCTTCACCATCTTGCACATACATACCTCCCTTCTTGTTTTACTTTTCTCCTAGATCACCAATGAATTTTCTTAAAATAAAATAAAAAATAAAAATAACTTTATTCATGTATACTTCATTTTCCCTATCTACTCTTTTTGCATCTCTCTCCCTTCTTTATCTTCTTGATTTCATTGAATACAACACTTTGTTTTAGACTTAAAAATTACCTCTTCATACTTGTTTGATAACATAGTCTAATTAGGAGGTTAATTCATTGCATTCACTTCTACCACACACATCAATTTACACATCTTAAACATTTTCTTCCAGTGTAAATATTGGGATTTCATCACGTAGTAGAAAAGATGCCATGGTTTTCGGGCCATGTACGATTTTTTTATTAGTATAAAGGCTAAGCATTCAACACCCTTATCACTATGGTTTGTGAAGTGAGGGGATATGCCCTAATATCAAGTCACATACTAATAATCATCACCAATTTGATGCTCATGTACCTTCGGGCATATCGAGGAATCCAAAACCCCGAAACTATCCTTAGTTTTGCCATTTCTTAGGTTCCCTTTGATCCCATTTATTTTATTTTTCACATGTTCTAATAAACAATATAATTAACACTTTGCTACATGACTTGTTTGAAATATTAGAAATCAAAATAGTTTCTTGTTTTTGTTTCATGCCCGTTATCACCCATTCTCAAACAAGAAAAATGGAACAAACAACATCATCCAACAACATTCCCATTTCCAACATTATTTCCCAACAAACATATACCCTTTCCATTATCTCTTCCACCCCTTTAGTCACTTCTTCTTTGGTTACCAAACCTATAGTTTTTGTTGCTCCTCTCCATGAGTCTCAAGCTATCTAAGCCAAACCCCATGTTGAGACTAACCCTTTTATTTTGGTTCCCTCTAGACCGACTACACCCCTATCCGCCACTTTTATGGGAGCCTTTGGACCTCCTACCATCACTCATGAGTGTGTGGATTTCCAAAATGTCCTTGATGCCAATCCTATTTCTTTACATGATTACCTTTCTCAAAAGGCCACCCATCTCCCCATTGATGGTCCTCCTCTTCAACAAATCTATCCTTATCCTCCACATTCTAGGTCTACATAGGACCTTACCTCGTAGCTTTGTATTTTCTTCCCAAGAGCCATGAATGAGATAACAATAAGTCAACATGAATATGGCTCCCACAAATCCTTCTCTAGAATCCCCCAAACCCATAAATCTACTTAATTGGTGGCACTCATTCCACCTCGCTTACCTCACATCAACATTATCCCCACTTCATCTACCCTATCACTTCTTCATCCACCCTTGCTATTAATGCCCTAGAAAAACCTTATAAGAATCACATATTCTTCTTCCACCACCCAAATCACCATGATTAAATTTTGGTCCCTATATCTACATCCCACGTACATGCAAATGTCATCACATTGTAACCTCATCCTTTGAAGTCTACCCAAAATCATCAACCTCCCTTTCGAGTGTTTTTGCCACATGTTCCATAATCTATCCATCTAACCACCCCATACTTACATCCCTACTAATCCCATAAAAATTCAATCTAACATCCCCATCTCTTAACAACCAATATAATCTTATCCATCTAATTACATCCTTATCTCCCAATCACATCCTATCACCCAACCAATTCAATCACAACCCTTCAACCATCATCTTCCCCTTATCAACCACCCTTATAAATACCTACTTATCCACAACCCCATCAATATCATCCACAACCTAACCCATCCATTTCTTATATCCCACAACCTCATCCATCAATATCTCATCCCCATACATCCAATGACCCTATTCACGCTTTGTTAAGTAGAATGGCCAATCTCGAAGCCACTACTTTGGGGTCTAAAATTACCTTCTCTTATGGACATGTTTACAATGAGCCTATAAATCTATCGGTTCCCATCAAACCTTATCTTCCACATTGGGAAGTCCCAAATTTTCCTAATTTTAATATTAATGACGATCCACAACAATAGCTTTGTGCCATTAGGCACACATGTTACCTTATTTCTCATGACCAAGATCTTATGCATCAAAATTTCCCTATGTCGCTAGCTAGACCTACCTTAGGTGGTACAATGATATCCCCGTCTTTCTATATTCTCTTCTTACAGAATTTTTATATTAACATTGCACATAACATTACTATTACTGAGACCTCTACACCATTAAACAATTCAAAAAAATCTATCACATATTTTGTCGCTGTGTGGCATGACATAATTAATCAATTGTCCTCTATTCCATAGGACCGAGATAATCAATCTCTTTTCGTGGTCATGTGCAAAGCATATCTCATATATGCTTCAAATCTAATCCTTATAAAATTTCAAATAAAATTCACTATGGTTTGTAAGATGAAACTCGTGCCATTGAGAAAGGCCATGTTAAACTCGATCCAATAATCCAAATCCCAAATTCACCAAGTCATCTAATCCTAGTGAAAAATCTAAAATTACAGCCAACAACATCATAGTCAAATCTTCTTCTACATTTACATCCCACACATAGAATACAAAAAGGGCTCCTATACCAACTCCCAATTATACCCCACTGGGGGAGTCTAATAGTTCTATTTTCAAAAGCTAATTATTATACATCTCATCAAAATTCCCCTATCCAACCCGTTGACGACTCGTGACCTAAACCTACATGGTATTGCAAGGAGAACTATTGTAAATATCATCAAGTCTATGGTCACAACATTGAAAAGTGTCACACCTTCAAATATCTTGTACATTGACTCATAGATCATGGTGACCTTCAATTAGATAATCCTAACACACCTCCTAATCAACCCCTAGATGTATTCAAACAACCCTTCCCTAACCATCCGCCAAATAATCAAACTACTCCCCTACATCTCAGGCACTCAATTACCATATGATCAACACTCTAAGCCAAGAGTTAACACCATCTCCTACACCCATCATCCTTTCCTCTACTATCCCCATGTTTATGTCTACCTCTATCCCCCATCTAGAATCTTGTTTGCATGTATACCTACCTCTACATCCATTATATCTACATCGACTATACTCATGATTATTACACTTGAACCTATTTTAAACACATCTACTTCCCCACCCATATCTATACCTACTACATTAACACCCATTACATCTAGTTCCCTACCCATATCTATCCCAACATCTATCACAACATCCTCCTCACATAGCCCTACATCTATACCCACTTCCATGGCCCTACCTATAACCATATATATAGTTAAAACCACTCCCACATTAACATATGAATTCACTAAGAAGACATATCCTCCTCATATAATAAAAAAATGAACCCCATCTCAAGTGCACCTTCAAAAAATCCCACATCAACACCTCTAAAATCCACACAATCCACGAATTCTCCTAATCTCATCAAGCCTCTTATCCAAACACCGCCTTTATCTTCAATGTCCATGTCCATAACAAAATCTACACCCAAATCATACAATCCTACCTCTAAGGACCATCCCCTTGTAGAAATCATCGTCATTCCCGCCAAGGTCAAAACCTCACATCAAATATCTAAGAACTTTGGTGTCCCCACTCAAAAATATCTCACTCATCCACACAAAAATTTGGATCTCCCTCCTCCTAAATCCCATCACTCTAATCAATCCAATGTCTCATGATAAATATTAGGAGCACCTCCATCCATCTTGGGCCCAGGTCCTTCATCTACATTCCTTATCATCAATAAATCGAATGCAGACCGCCTATTCCTCCCCCTAAATCTAAATCTAAATCACAACAATCCATCTCCTCTTCTTCCAAGACCAAATCAGAATTAAAGGCTCTCACAAAGCCTCATAAAATAAAAAAACTTCTCTTAACTTAATCCACCACTTCAAAATCCAATTCATCAACAATTAAATAACCTCTTCTTAAAAAATTCCATTGGCTCTTATTAAGAAATCCTTCAACATCTCATTCAAGAATCTGCAATCACACTTCCCCCATCAAATATTTCAATTCACGTGGTAGAAACCCACGTGGTTTGATTCTAATGTCATTTGCACTTATCATCGTACCCCTGGACATGATACTGAACATTATAGGGCCCTTCAAACCCTCATCCATAATATTATATAAGAAGATGATCTTCTCATTGAAGAAGATCATCCTCTCCCATATAATAATTCATTCACATCTAACCACAATTATTAAATCAAATCCTCATCCCCCAAGACTTCTAAATTGTCTTCTTTATAAAAAACTCCATCGTGATCCCTCCTCATAGCACCACTTCTTTTAAATAAGGCCCCCTCTATTTATCGATGTCATTCATATCGACATGCATTCTTTTCCTCATATTTCTCAACAAATTACTTAACCTAAGCCAAAGGTTGTCATCAACACTCCATCTAGTGATCCAACCCCTTCATCTTCTTCACCAAAAGCCAAGTCATCCATCTTAGCTACCTCGTTTACCCAATAACCTACTACCATCTAACAAAGAAATGTAAAGTAGCTCCATTAGGCCCTAGTTAAAATTTCACTCTATGAGTTCATCAAAATCTCCCCCAATCATAGAAAATATCTCATTAAATATCTACAACGTATCCCTATCACCGGTGATCGAGACTTAACCTTTTGCATCCCTTGTTGTAGTGTTCATAGCCTCTGCCACTATTTCAATTGATGATTTTAAATTCCCCATATCTTTCTTGAGGACCATGATTTCCCTCTTTTCATCATTTTCTCATCAATGATACATTCATTTGATGTTTAATGATAGACGATAGAGCCAACATTAACACCATATCATCCCATACCTTTGATCAACTCAAAATTCTCAATTCCATTGTCACTCAATCACTTACGGTCCTTCACACTTTCGATGATGTTGTTTCCCCACTTTGGGCACATTTATCCTTCCCATTCACGTCGGTGAAAGAATCCATGATATTTTTACATCATTGAGGAGATTTTATATATAATATCTTACTTGGAAGACCATGGATCTACCATGCATTGTGCCCCTTCCACTCTCCATCGCTACATCAAATACGAGCATGAGGGGAAAATATGAATGCTCCCCACATACCATTCTCCATTTAAAACATGTCACATGACCTATCAACCAAACGGAATTATTATCCCTAAAGATGATTCATCTGAAGCATCTACTATCTCATTCATCCTTGTATCTAACCTACCTAATGATGTTTCCCTTGACAACATGATGCAACATATTTTTTGGGGTAGTATCAACTCCTCACTCTCAATTCTCTTCCCATACCTAATAAACTTGGTAGGCCTTAAAAAACCCTATGTATCAACCAAATGTTGGGGATATCATTTCTTTTGTCCACATCATCTTTGAACCAATATTATCTATGGTGGCATTGATTTCCCTTCCTCTCGCATTGACACTTATCCTCACACCAAACTATACACTAATGAATTTGATTTCCTATATAAAAATCCTTTACCTACACCTATCTCCATTTTGCACATGGAAAGGATTTGGTATGGGGCATTATGAACAAGGAATGCATGATATTATCATTGACCAATCTTGTAAACCCCATGAGAAGTTTGGGTTGGGTTTCAAAGAACAACCCACCGAATCCCTCGCATGATTCCTTCATCTTCCCCTATGAACATGAATCCCTCATCCAACTCTTCTCCATCCAATGATCCTATGGATGCAGATGATACCGTATCCATATCTTCTAACTTTTTAAAATCTCCATGATCACTTTGGGACTAGTCACTTATTAGTGTGAAGGTGAAATTAGGTCCCTTCCTCTTCAATTTCGACATGGTAGAGGAAGATTACCCTACCATTAACATTCTTCATTGCACCAAAGATGATTCCATTCTTTCCTAAATGGGAGCAAACTATTCCTATCTTCATAAATCCTTATATCTATAAAAATCTACCCTTCTCAATGAATACACCATTGAAATTAACATAGGGAATCCACAAGATCCCCACATCCTTAAAGTGGGTCAATACCTTAATCCTCATGAACTTGAGTCTTTCACTACCTTCTTTCCAAAGACAACCAAGCCTTTACATGGTCATACTTTGACATGCCAGAATCAATCCTTCTATTGTCATCCACAACATTGTTTCCATCCCTAATACTAAACCTGATTAAGCAAAAGTTTCGCCACATGCATCCCCACATTTTTCCTTTTTTCAAAGAGGAATTACAACACCTCCTCTCAGCCAACTTCATCATACCTATTGATTATCCAAAATAGGTTTCAAACATCGTACCCATTTTAAAAGCCTATGGAAATATCCACATATGTACCAAATTTTGAGATTTAAATCTTGCTTTCCCTAAGGATGATTTTCCCCTCCCTAATATTGATCATCTTATCGACCTCACGACCGGCCATGAGATGATTTATCTTATGGATGGTTTTTTTGGATATAATCATATCCTCATCGCACTTGAAAACTAGTATAAGAATTCTTTCATCACTTTTTGGGGTAATTTATGTTATCGTGTCATACCCTTTGGTTTAAAAACACAGGGAACCACTTATCAACATGTCATGACCTACATATTCCATGACATCATCCATAAAACTAGTAAAGGAATATGTTGATGACCTCTTGGGAAAATATAAGCATAAAAAGGACTATATTTCCTTCCTTGAAATCCTCTTCACACGTCTTATTCAATTCTTCCTCGTATTAATCCCACTAAGTGCATGTTTAGAGTTTTAACTGAAAAATTCCTCATATTCATCATTTTTATTAAGGGTATTGAAGTTGATCCCATAAAAATCAAAGCCATCCTTGAGATTCCCCCTCCTTATAATCTAAAGAAACTTCACATTCTTCAAGGCTAACTCTAATCGGTTCACCATTTCATCTCACAACTTTCGACCATTGCCAACCTTTTCACCACCTTCTCTATAAATACATCAAATTTAATTGGGATGAAAATTTCCAAAAGGACTTTGATGATCTCAAGTAGTATCTTCTATCTCCACATGTGCTCACACCTCCATACGAGGGGGAGCCTTTCTATCTTTACATCTCTACCTCCAATCATGATCTAGGTGTTATGTTGGTTCACCGCGATGAGAAGGGAAGGGAGAAGGCCCTCTATTACATTAGTTGTACCCTTTAGGAGTATGAAAATTTCTATAATGAAGCTAGAAATTTGTGTTGCATTCTCTTCTTCACCACCTCCAAGATTTTCCACTATATTTTTAATCACAAAACCAATGTATTCACTATCTCCCATCCTCTCAAAACATGCATTCTAAACCTTATCATTATAAATGCATCACTCGATGTCTCATGCTCATGACCGAGTTTTACTTAGAATCCATCTCTCGAAATAAATCAAGGGTCAAGTTATTGCTGATCAACTTGCTAAATCCCTCTTCCGACAATCATCTTCCTCATGAGAAATTTCCGAAGAGTCTAAATATACCATTGATCACAAGTTTTCTCCCTCAAAATTAAACTTATCTTTGATGGATCTAAGTGTTGGTAAGGGGAGGTGCTGCGTTATCATAATTCCTCCATAGGAAACTCCTATCCCCATCACTTACAAACTTAACTTCAAATGTACTCACAACATGGATGAGTATAAAACCTTCATCTTAGGTATTTAAACTAATATCATGCTTAACATCAAAATTCTTGAAATCTATGGTGACTCTTAACTTATCATTAATCAAGTCAAAGGAACATATCAATGCAAAAATGAAGTCCTTCAAAAATATAAGGACATCGTCAAATTTTATTCTTGAGGCTTTCAATTTCTACACCATCCAAACCATCCCTCATTCATCTAATTATTACATAGACACGATGGCCTCTCTCACATCCCTCATCCCATGGGAAACTGAATAATCTTAACTCTATGTTGTTTTTCATCATCTTGATTAACCATCTCATACCCATGAGCTTCTTCATATCAATCATGTTGACACCGATCAATCAGACATATGGTATTCTCAGATATTTAACTATTTATCTCAATCAAAAATTACGACCAATCCAAAAATGGTAGGAGGTATTTTCTCAACATGCTAACTGCTATGTCATCCTTGAAAACATCCTCTACAAATGTGGGTTTGATGGTATTCTAATACGATGCCTAAAATATCATGAATCTACCCTTGCTATCTAAGAATTCCTCGACGACATATGTGGTGATAAATTTAGTGGTTTTGTATTTTCCAAGAACATTCTTTCGATGGGTTATTACTGGCCCACCCTCAATCAAGAGTAATATGAATATGCCAAAAAGTGTGTCAAATTCCAATCTGCATCCCTAGCCATGTCTTACAACCAGCTCAGGATCTACAACTTTTCTCATAATGGGGACTTGACCTTATTGGCCTCATCAATCTATGTTCTTGTCAAAGCCCTCAGTATATCATCACCACAACTAAATACTTCACTAAATGGGTGGAATCCATGGCATTCACATCCACTAAGGCTAAAAAATTGTTGACTTCCTCTATCAACATATACGCCGCTTCAACGTCCCTCATAAAATCATCACGGAAAATGGAAATTCCTTTAAAAATAAAGATCTTAAGAAGCTTTCCAAATATTTCAATATAAAACTTAGCTTCTCATATCCTTACTATTCTCAAGCTAACAGTTAAGTGGAAGCAACTAACAAGACTCTTCACAACATTCTTTGCCAAAAATATCAATAAGAAAGGTCAAAATTGGAACCTTCATCCCCTTATATATTTGGGCTTATCATATGGAAATTTTTACCTCTACATGTGTTACTCCTTTCTCTCTTGTCTATGGATCTGAATACATTCTTCTTCTTGAAGTTCAAATCCCATCTTTGCACGTTTCTCTCGTGATTTTGTCTCTAACAAAACTATCATCAAGAGCACCTAACACAACTTGGATTGTTAGACGAGTTCCACTTAATCGCTCTTCAAAATCATCATGTATATCAAGAGTACCTCAAACATTCTTATAAAAATCATTTAAAGGAACAAAACTTTAATATCGGTGACCTAGTCTTGAAATAAAATCAGAACATCACTAATCTAAAAAGGTATATCATGGAAAGTTTTCTCCCAATTGGATTGGACCATATATTATCACACATAAATATGGGTCCAGAGCTCATCGCTTATCCTCTAGATGGTAAACCGGAAACATAACGTCTTAATGCATTGCACTTGTGGGCCTTCTACTATCAACAAATCTTACGGCATGATCTTACATATCAACAATCTTACATCCATGATCTACCTTTCCATATCTCATTGTAATGATTTTGAATTATGTGGTATAACATCACTTTCCTATATGCGACCTTGAATATGGGCACCACGGATCTACCCATAACATATTCCTTATGGACGAGTTCCTCCCTCTAGTTGGGAAGCTTGCAATCATTATATCCTTCTTCTTATCTACATACTAGAACCATGATAAGGGTCTATAGGTGTCACTTATACATCGTACATCCCATCCCCAAGTGGTGTAGTTGGTTATCCCTAACTCTATCATAAAAATTCAAAAACCTCATATGTTTATATCAAATTTATCATCTCCAAAACAAACTGCTCCCTTGAAGGAAAACTATTCATATAAAGCAAATTGTCAAAAAGTATAGACTACTCCCTGAAGGACAACTATCATATATCCTGCCATCTAAAAGAAAAAATCCAAAAATCCAAAAGCAAAAATCTAAATGTAGACCACTCCCTCAAAGGATGGCTATTATCTTATATCATGGTAGTAAAATATTCCCGCATTGATCAACATTAAAAATAGCAAAATCAAAAGCAAAAATCCTCAAAAAGCTTCCTGCATTGATCAAATTAACCATTCTCTATAAACTTCCCACATTATTTATTTTTGCTATATTGCTCAGATCTGGGGAAAATACTTAGGGAAACCACTTAAGGAGAACTTATTTTCCCTCGTACAAGTCACATATAACCTTTCATCGTGTCGATAGTAGGTCTATAAGCACACTTCCCAAATATTTTCCCTTATGATCTTAAGTATGACTAACTATAGTTAGTTATGTGTTAACACTTGTTATTTCCTATAAGTGCATAGCTTTGTCTCATTCCCTTTTTTAGGATTACCTCTAATCTATTCCAAAAACATATTTTGCTTGTACACTCCTTACTATGAAAAAGTGTACTTCATACCTTTCAAGCCACTTTTATCAATTCACATCCGATCTTATCTTACATATAATCAATCTCATTTCATTATTTTATCTTACATCTAATCTAACACCATCACATAATTTCTATCTATCGATCCAATCATCCTCTAAATCCACCACATCTAATTTACTTATATCACCAATATATCTACTCTAAATTCCATCACATCAATTTTTTCCATATAACATCTACATCTCATCCATAATACCCATCATATCTAATCTTTATAAAATCAATATATCATATAAACATCACATATAACATCTAAATCAATATGCATAATCATAATCTAATAAACACCGTCAATATCACACCATTAACATGTAATAATATCTATTCCTCACATCTAATCAATATATCATGTCAAATCTAACATATAAATCAATACCCATATTCCAATCAAGTATCAAACATCCATATAAGCATCTAAATCATCATGAATAAAAATAACACATATAAATCACGATGAAAATAATCATATATAAGAATCATCAAAAGGTATATACATCCGCGATATGCCTTTACGGGATCTATCTTCAATATATACATCAAGATGTCTATCTCAAAAATCATTAATATCAAAATATATACAACATTCATCCACTAGGTTATGAACTAAAAGATCAGATAATATGAGTGTCAACCTATTTCCTCATGGTGTAGGATCATGTCCTCCTCCCTTCCCTTCATCCGGTCCCTCATCGGCCTTTGATCATGTCTCGGTTGTGCAATGCTAGCCCTACTCCCTAATGCCACCTGGTGTGGTGATCTCCATGATCTCTGCTCTCCTTCTAGGTAGGTTGCATAGTGTGGATTATTAGGTAATATTGTAGTGACAATGCACTCATAATAACACGATTCCTCGCCTAGAAGGTAGTTTTGGGGAAGTTTAGAGAGATGGATTTGGTTAGAGGAATTCCACTTGGACTTGGAAGGAAATCTAATATGTTTTGGAAAGAGGATTAAGATATATTTCTAATGGTATATGGTTTTTATCATGATGATGATATTTGATAGGTCATCCATCTCTTTTTTTGAAGAATAAGGTTGTTTGTTTCTTAGGGAAGAATTTATTAGGATGAAAGATTGTGGTAGATGATGAATGAGATGGAGTAATTGATGTTTGATATTAGTTAGAGAGTGATAAGGGATGAATTTTGTTACTTAGTAAAGGCATTTTGAGGTCTTGGCGGCAAAAATGGTGCAAATTAGTTGAGATTCTAAAACTATTTTCGAGGCATTTCGGTTTGGTGAAGAGGAAAGTTGGTTTGGTTTGCATGTATGGATGTTTCATGAGATATAGAAAGAATGGATGTGATATACATGTCAATTTATTTCCAATGAGTGGTTACATGCCATAGTTAAGGTGCATTTGTGTGTTCTTGAATTCCATAAGTGAAGACAGGGTCTTGGAAACAATTGTTTGGTGAAGGATATAAGCCTTCTTGAGTGAATTATGAAGAATTTGATTAGTGAAAGCTATTGTAAAACCATATATGATGTTTTTATATCATATTTTACATGTGTGATGAATTTGGGATCTTGAATAATTATGGTGATGAGGTTTGTGATATTTGATGAACCAAGTGATGGGGTTTTGAGTTGTTTTTGAGCTTATCTAGTGCATTTGGGCATGGCCAACCTACATGGATCCATTATGAATGAATTTTTGTTGTATTTTTAAGTTTTAATGGTAGATATAATGATATAGTACTCACCTATGTTTCATTTACAGAAGAGAAACATATATAAATGATGTTTTAGTTCCTTTTTGAACTAGCACTCTTAGAGGGAAAAGTGTGAGCTGCAAGAGAGAGAAGAGGTGGTGATAGGGCATAAAATCATAGTAGATGAAGTGACTAATGTTTTTAAGAATTATATAGATGTTGAATGTAAGAGATTGAAGCCAAATCAAGTCCATAAAAGAAGAAGAAAGAGCAAGTTGGGAGAATGAAGGTTTGTTGAGTGTTTGAAGAAGTGTGAGCTGAATAGGTGATATCCATTAGTTGTCACAGAAAAAATAAATCAAATATCTTCATTCATAGGTGGTTGAGTGGGTTCTTGATCATATTATGGTGTCGTATCCTCCTTGTGGAGTTGGTGCTTCACTAAATTAAGGGTTGGTGTTCCTTATAGGGTTAGTGCTCCTTATGGGCTTGGTGCCTAATTAAATCAAGGGTTGGTTCTCTTTTTGAAGTTGGTGCTTCACTAAATTTCTTTTTTTGAATAATATCAGCAAAGTTTCAGTTAGTTTTCTTCCCTTGAGAGTTTCCCACATATATCTTGTGTTCTTGTGTCTCTTCCTTAGTTATGTTGATTTGATTGAATGTAAAACACATATTAATGAATGGTTAAATGGTTTAAGAAATAAAATATGAATTGTTTAAAAAAATTAATTATTGATTCACCTCCAGTCCATTTTGCTTCAAACAATTGGTATCAAAGTAGGTCCTTTTGGAGAAGTTTAATCACTTGAAAGGATATTCTCTTAGAGCACAAGTCTAGGTGATTAGAATGGGAGAAGATTTGTCATCATATGAAGGTCCTAAGTTAAATGTAACTGAATATGACCTATGGAGACTAAGAATGAAGGTATATCTAAGCTCTCTTGGTTATGAAGTTTGTGTAGGAGATATTGATTTTTAGATCCAATGGAAGAAATAGCCAAGGATATCATCTTTGGTTCTTTGGAAGAATGTGTGAGAACCATGGTTGTGGATTGTGATTCAACTAAAGATATATGAAACAAGTTGGAATATATGTATGAATATAGAAGCCCCTCCAGTAATAGTGAAAAAGGCATAATTCAAGAAAGTAGAGATTGTGGATCCAAATAAGTTAAAGAACTAGCAGACCTACAACTAATAAGGAAGGAGAACCAAAGATGGATAATTTTTAAATATGCAATTCACATGTAATATTTATTTCAAATATTTACAAGTATTTCACAATTAAAATAAATAAAAATGTATAAACAACTTCCAATTTAACCATTTCTTGCAATAACAAGTGCATGATTGACATATGAAAGATACATTAAGTGGAATTAGAAGAGAGTTTTTCATGTTAAATCATGCAAATATCCACCACGTGCCACACATAATGCACATTTGTCCTCCACTCCCTCTATCTTTGTCAAATTAAGCCTCATTGCTCATACAATTCATAACATCAATATGCAACGTGATTTTGTTTGTGGTTATGATGTTTTTCCCTGGGAATGATGTAGATGGGGCAATGAATAGAAATGATGCTTGTTGTTTCCCTCTAAAGGGTGCCACTCGCACTATCCTCTTGTTTACATTTTTGGGGACGGATTTTAATTCTTTTCTAGATATTTACATTAATTTCTTGGGGGCGGTGAAAATGTGTAAAGAGCATTTTCACGAATCTTTAGGGAACCAACATTTAATTTTGTAAATATTGCTCTAGAATTTTTGTTTAATGATAGCGAGTGTAATTTTTAATTTGTTGTGGGTTAGGAGTTAATGTACCTTGTGTTAAGATATATTCTACCTATATTTTATTAATATATTTAGATTTATCAAATTTGTTGCAGACCTATACCATGTTTGTTTGTTCCCAAGTTTTTTTATTTTTAGTGTGTTTAAATATTTTTGTTGTTGTTTTAGTTATATGCTTATGTTATTTAAACACATAATAATGTAACTGCAGTAATCCCGAAAAGTTACAAATCCATTGAAAAGTAAGGATTTTTAGCTATAATAGGGTAATATATTTTGTGAGCATCACACCAATGAATAGAGCCAACAATGCAGGAAATATTTTGTTGTTTTGTTGAAAATTTATGAAAGTGACTCAAATTTATACTATAAATGGTAAATCCTAATGCATACTACTTAATGAATAAGGTATAAAGTTTAAAGAATTTATAGGAACATACAAGCAAGTTATAATATTTTAATCCCTAATTTAAGGTAGTGTCATGGTGGCAAAAAATAAAATATGTATGTTCTACGTTTCATGGGCACCAACACCACAAGCAACATGTGGTTTATTATCTGTTGTTGTATTTTTCTCGTTCGATTCAATTAAATGAGTTAGCTACTAAAGAAAATTAAACAAATCATAAAATGGAGGGTTTATGGTACCTTAGATGCATGATGTGGATGAATGGGCGCAAAGTAGATGATGGATCCTTATTACGAGCTAAACCTGTAAATAAGAATCATTCAAAATAAAATAGATTAGATGATTTATGGGGATTTCTTTGACAGATTCATCTCCAAGAAGTGTGACCTTCCTTTCGCGGATGTCAACCCCTATTTTAAAGAAAAAGCAAAGTAAAGGATGAATAAGTAGATTACATGTAGAAACATAGATATTATTGAATGTGAAAGTAATTGAGATCTGATCTAGATATTGATTTAATCTGAATATATGCAAATTAAATAATACCTAGTCTAGGTTGACGATGACCCAGTACATGCGAGAAGTAGGTGATGACGACACTGGGAGTGAATATCTTAACAATGAGTGACTATGTAAACCCCGCAAGATCTGGATGTAATCTTTGTAATTATAAATGTTTGTTTATACTACGGTTAACCTACATGAGGAATCTGAGGGAGAAGAAACTAGAAAATGGTAGAAAGCAAGGATTGGAAAAGGATAGATTGAGAATCAAGACCCCGATTGACAAATACTCTGGGATGAAGATAGACTAATTTTAATGCAAAATAGAGACTAGATGGTGGGTTTAGCAATGCAGGGCAAAGACAGAACACATGCAAAGGCTAGAAATGGCTCTAGAAGTAGAAAAGACAAGCGTAGAAGGCTGATTTGATGATGAATTGAGTTGGGTGATGACGAGTGTAGGCAATTTGGACTAAGGCCGAAGAAAAAAAGTTGAATAGGAAACTGTAAGTAAGGAGGCTGGAAGAGAAGGTTGACAATGGAGCTTTGAGTGATGGAAGGGCAATATGGTCCTACAAAATGTTAGACATGAGAAAAGTAATGATAATATGATAATAATGAAGTAAAGCAACACAAAGATGATAATAATATCACAAAGGATGATCGCGAGTGATGTAAGCACATTCCAAGGAGCTCTAGGAGGTGCAGAATCGCATTGCATGTTTTCTCGAGCACGAGAGTCATTTCACTGAGTCACAAGAAAGATACAATATTCATATGCATCTAATGATTATGGAAAGAAACAACTTAATTTTATAGGGTCGGTGGTGGACTGGTGGCCGGGTGCCGCCACGATTATGGGGCAATTTTCCAGAAAGGGGTGGATTTTTGTGTTTTTGGTCGAGATTTTGGGCATTTAAGAATGGAAAAAGTGCTTTAAAGCTTATAGGTGGGAAGAGGTTTCTTAGGGATAAATCATGGGTAGTTATAAGTTAAGAATGTGTAGAAAAAGCATAGGGATTTATATTTAGGATAAAAGCATCCTAAATAGAAAGTTGATCATGGAAAGTTAAGGATATGGATATTAACTAATTAATTATTTAATGGGAATTAATTAATTAATGTGAATTAATAAGAATTAAATGATGATAAGATAATAAGTGGGCATTTTATTAAATATTGAAGGGGTGGATTTAATTAAAGGGGGACCTAGATAGGACCATAACAAAATATGCGCATGTGGGAAGAAAAGGGTAGAGATACCGAATTTAGGTCTCTACATTTTCCCTTTTTTGTTGAGTGGTTTTGCGGTAACAATCCATGAGAAAAAAATGATGAGAGAGTAAGATGAAGGATAAAGAAGGATTGATGATGATCTCCCCATCAAACGGGGATCAATGACACCACGGGAAATCGATGACACATTTGAAAAAGGTAGATGATGAAGGGTGGGTGGGTGAAGAAAGATGGGTAAAATGATAACCAAGGCAAGATGCCCCAAGAAAAAGGATTGCAATAACAATAAGAACTATGGTGGTGACTCTAATATCACTTCGGTAGGGGAAAATTATGGTGCAGACGGAGGCAGACAACAATGTTCTATAGGCCAGTGAGTGGGTGAATATCACTACAAAATGGATGTAAGCCGATATGACCAATGGGTCATAGGAAAGTCATCAAAGTATGCGTAACTAAATGTAAAAAGTATGTAAAATCCTTCATACACAAGGAATCGATTGAAAAGGTATGTGTCTGTAAGGGACAAGGATGAAAATTATGGTGCCCCAGTGTAGGAAATGAAAAATGGCTCGGAAGGTGAATTGGAAAACGAGTGGTGGTGAAATAATATGCCCCAAAGGGGAAGTAAGCATGGCCATAAAGGCAAAAAGGGAAATAAAATGGTGAAATAAAAAATACCCCAAGATGGGAAAAGTATGGCCACAAGGTGGATTTTGAATGAGAATATGGTGCCCCAAAGAAGGACACAAATATGGCCACAAGCATGGAATTCGAGAGTAGAAATGGATAGAGTGAATGTTGAAATAAAATGTCGCAAGGGGGAATAAATATGGCCTCAAATGAGGAATTTGTGCATGGGTTGGATAAGATTTGGCCTCAATCCTCTTGGTATCTACATACGCCTTTTGGCGTGCTCTAGCCCACTCAAGATGTTGTCTAATCAAAACAACATTTTGCTCTAAATCCCTGTAGATAAGCTGGTCCCATAATGATCCTGTCATCTAGCCTGTCCCAACTCAAAGGTGTCCTACAAGGTCAACCATATAAATCCTGGTAGGGAGCCATACCAATGGAACTATGATAGTTTTTGTTGTAGGCAAACTCAACTAAATGCAAATAATCTTCCCACTTCTTCTACTGGTTCATCACATACATCCTCAGCATGTCCTCCAGTACCTGATTAACTCTCTGTCTGTCCATATGTCCCTAGATGATATGCTGAACTGAAATTAATCTACGTACCCAGAGCAGCCTAAAAGGAAGTCTAGAAAACTTAAGCTGTAGATGGTATCGCTATCATTGATGATGGTTTTCGAATCCCATACAACCTAACAATGTCCTCCATAAATACTTTGGCAATGGCATGTGCATTATAAGTGACCTTGGTTAGTGAGAAATGTGCAACCTTGGTCAACTTATCCATGGTGACCATAATGGCATCATGATGATAAGAAGGCATAGGAGTCGACTATGAAATCCATGGAGATCACGTCCCATTTCCACTCGGGAATATCATGAGGATGTAATAGTCTGCGAGGTGAGAATTATCTCGCGCCTTGACCCTCTGACACTTAAGGCAACATGCAACAAAATCTGCTATGTCCCGTTGAAGACCTGGCCAATAATATAACTCCCTCAGATTGACATGCATTTTCTTCACTCTTGGATGTGCCACATATGGGGCTTGATGAGCCTCTGTGAGGATGAAGCTACGCAGATCACCTGACTTAGGCATGTAGATGTGCCTATGGAACTGAAGTAAACCATCTATCTCTAATATGTATCCTGAATATCTGCCCTCTAATGAACCCTGTGACTCCAACATCTATCTAGCACCCTCATAAAACCTATCCTCTGGAAGATACTCAAGAATCCTACCTCTCAAATCTGACTGCAGTGTCAATGAAGCAAGCACATGTCGTCATCTACTAAGTGCATCTACAACAAAATTTTCCTTTCCTTTGATATAATGCACCTCCATGTCATGCTCACATAGGAACTCCATCCAACGCAGTTGACGAGTGTTGAGGTTTGGCTGTGAGAAGATATGCTGTAAGCTATGGTGGTCTAGTCCTTAGAATGAAAGGTCTACCCAAAAGGAAATGATGCCAACACACAAGTGCATGAACGAATACTATAAGCTCTAAATCATGAGTAGGATAATTAAGCTCGTAGTCTTTGAGCTTACGAGACTCAAAGGCAATAACCCGATGCTCCTACATAAGAACTTCTCCCAAACCCTCTAGGGATGCATCAATACAAACAACAAAATCCTTTTAGGGTCCGAAACTGCTAAGATGGGCGTCATGGTTAACCTTTCCTTAAGCAACTGAAAGGCCTTCTCACACTTTTCTGACCAATCAAACTTCTTCCCTTTTCTCTGAAGAGAAGTAATAGGGTGAGAAATCCTAGAAAATTCTGTACAAACCTACGGTAATAACCTGCTAAACCCATAAAAATCCTCACCTCAGTGACTGATGTGGGTGCTGGCTAATCCATGATAGCCTGTATCTTAGAGGGATCTACAAAGATACCCTGTCCTGATATGATATGACCCAAGTACTGAATCTCTGTCTGAAAGAAGCTGCATTTTTCCAAGTTCCCATACAACTTTTGCTCTCTCAAAACTTGAAGTACCTGTCTCAAATGCTCCTTGTGTTCCTCCTCGGAATGAGAATATATCAATATATCATCAAGGAACACTAAGACAAAGCAATCCAAAAAGGTCCTAAATACTCCATTCATGAGGCTCATGAAGACAACTGGGGCATTAGTCAAACCAAATGGAACAACTGTGAACTCATAATGCCCATAACATGTGCGAAACATTGTCTTATGAATGTCGCATCGATAATATTCGCAACTAATGGTACCACGACTTGAGATCAATTTTAGAGAACACTCTAGCTCTCCACATCTAATCAAACAAGTCATCAATCCTGGGGAGTGGATAAGGGTTGTTTATTGTGACTTTGTTGAGCTAACTGAAGTCTACACAAATTCTGAGAGAACCATCCTTCTTTTCACAAATATGACTCGCACTCCCCAAGGAGATACACTAGGACAAATGAGACCCTTCTCCAACAAATCCTCTAACTAAATCTTGAGCTCATGAAGCTCTAGAGTTGTCATCTAATAGGGTTCCCTAGAAATTGGTGTGGATCCTGGCACTAAATCGATGGTGAAATCCACCTTTTTATGGGGTGGTAGCCCTAGAAGCTCACCTAGAAACACATCTACATACTCCCTCAAAACTACATGATCATCAAGGGTGAATGCTGAGTGTGCTCTAACGATCGATCACTGATGGTGATAGCAAACAAAACAACCTTTGCGCATGCTTCACTTAAGTTGCTTAGCTGAGATCATACGCAAAGAGATAGGCCTCTACATCCATGATATCACAACGGCACTCCCAAGATCATCCTGTAACACTCAATGACCTTATTTTTGTAATCTACCTTAGCCTGATGAGCCTCGAGCCAATCCATACCCAACACTACCTAATAGGATCCTAGAGGAATAACTCGGAGGTCAAGTGTAGTGGAGAAGACTCCTAAATCAAGTACACAACTCTCCACATATGAGTCCATGGTGAGTTTAGCCCCAGAGGCCAACTCAACCTACCAACTATCTGGTTGCCTAGCCACCACTAGCCCACACTGGTCCACTATAGAAGGAGAAATAAAAGAATATGAAGCACCTAAATCAAAAAGTAATGAGATAGAAATACCCCTGATAGTACTATTGTCTCTTGATATGACTTGTGACTGATGCTCGGACCTGGTGGTTTTCAACCACTGCATATACACGATGGGCACGTCCCACGTCACCCACCATCTGCTCAGATCTAGAGGCTCTCTATGTATCCATGGTATTGGGTTTGTGTAGGCACATATGCACATAGTGATCAGGAGACCCACAAATAAAACATCCTCCTATACCCCTCTAAGATGGGGTCCCTCCTGTACTCGGGTACTTGATCTGCTTGGTCCAACCCTAGAAGATCCGCTGTGTGCGGAGCTAGCTAGCCCGCTTGAGTGCCCTGTCTCCGATCCTTGGCTCCACCAAAACCTCCTCTAGTACCACCTCTCTGAAAGCTCTGAGTCTATCTAGCCATCTGCTGCTGCAGGTGGCCATGATGATTTGTGTCTCATTGTTGCAGGTGAGATGGAGCCCTCGTGGTTGTTGGCAGGAGGCTAGAATCCTCCTCTAGGGGGTGGTTTTGTACTCCATTACCTTTGACTCCGAAAGGCCTATATCTTATCCTGAAACTTTCTCTTGTTTCTATCTCGGTGCTCCTGTGCCTTGGTCCTATTCTCCTCAGCTAAGTAGGCCTTCTCAACGGCCTTCTCAAGCGTGGGAGGAGATAACATCCTAACTCTCTGCTATATCTGCATTAATGCCCCTAATAAATCTATTAACCTATAATTTCTCATCTTGTAAATAATCCACATACTGCAAAAGATCCAGGAACCTACTCTCAGATGTGTTCTACGGTGCCGATCCTTGTCATAAGTCATGAAACTCATCGATCCTCTTCTACATGAAATGCTCTGACATATAATAAGCCCTGAATCACTCCTCAAACAACTCCTAGGTCACTGTCTCTCAAGTTAGATGGAGCTTCCGCTCCTCATTCCTGTAAAACATTTTGCATCTCGGAGGAGGTGTATGGCAAACCTTGCCTTGACATTGCTCTCGTAAGAGTGCAAGCCAAAGCAACTATCCAAGCTAAGGAGCCATGACTCCACCCCAAATCCATCTATAGATCCGGTGTAAGTAGGCGGCTGCAAGTGAAGAATATCCCTGATCACACTGCCTATATCCCGATCCTGGCGATGCAAACCAACAGGTGAGTGGGGTCACCTATCCCCAAATGGTCCCTCAAGACTATGTGAGTGGCTACGAAAGATACGAGGCTACCCTCTCGTGATGAATGGAAGGGCTACATGACCTCTCTCACCTATGGGTATCATGCTCTGGTGGCTCTGAGTGCATGTCCTCACCTATCGGCTCCTTGACTCCTAATGGAATCTCCTCCTCTCTCGCCTCCTGTGGTGGTGGAAGATCTTTGCTGCACAACATGCCGATCAACCTGTCTTGAAGAGCCTCTAAGATCTAAGGCCTTAATCAGTGCGATGGTTTAGGCGTAGGTGAACTACGTCCCAAACCCCTAACAAGTGTTGTCTCATGGGTGCCATCCTATGCACGAGGTGAGCGAAGAGGTTATTAAATTATAATTAAATGGTTGCAAAAAAATTTTTTTAACCAATTATTTTTATTTATTTATTTACTTTAATGTTATTAAAAATATCATTAACTAGTTAATTAATTACCTAGAGTGTCCGCGTGTGTGAACCTCTCTGATACCAAATGTAATGCCCCGCCTTGGGACACCGAAAACACACCAAAAGTCTTTAAAAATTTGTGAATTTTTTTTTAAGTCGATGCTTACTTAACATATGTGTTTTGTCATAATCCTCTTAAAATTTATTTTATATTCATTTATAATTTTGTTCGAAATTAAATAAGACTTTTTCCCTAAATGATTTATGTATTTACTTATGTTGTGCTGACTAAGGTCATCTCAATTTTTCTACACCCCCTTTGAGTTTTATTAATTTTCCCTTATGTTTATTTATTTACCCACACACACCACAAAGTTATTTTCTCATTCCCATGAAATGATCATGACTTAAAGAAATGTAGGGTTGAATGAGAGCCCTAGGATGGAACACATCTTGGCCTTTGATTTTGAAAAATTTGCCCTAAGTTTTCCCTAATGCCTCTCTATCTCCTTTTCTTTTCTTTTCCATATGATTTTGGTTTTTTTTTTTTTTGTTTCCTCTTACATGGTGGAGGAGCTAAGGAGAAGGATCATGGGGTTTTCTCTTTGAAAGAAGGGATCCATAATGATTTCAAAGATTTATTTTGTATATATTTTTTAGATCAAAATGGATTAAATCTTCCTTCTACCCAGAGTGTTTATTTTATTTTTTTCATTTTATTATTATTCTTTGGAGTTTGAAATCCTTGAGGATATATATAGAGGGAGGAAAATATATAATGTGTGGAGTGGCTATATATATACCAAAATAATAACGGCATTGGTGACAAGAAAGGGAGGGAGGGGGGAATCACGTGGAGGAGTGGTGGAGGTAGTATGGGGTGGGGGAACATTGGAGGAAGGGGAGGGCGCAGGGTGTAGGGGGGAGGGAGGGGCGCGGGGAGGAGGAGGGGGCAAGGCGAGGGGGGGAAGTGGGGAGGGGTCTGTGGGGGGGTGGTGGGGTGGACAGCGGTGGACGCACGGGTAGGGATACGGTGGAGGGTAGAGGTGGAGGGATTCGGGGACGAGGTCTAGGGAGGGGGAGGGATGGGGGGCCTCCCCCCCCTATTTTTTTTTAACAATTTTATATATTTTTTATATATGTTTTTTTTATTTTTGGTTTTAAAACAACAAAAACTATTTTAACCAAATTTTGTTTATTGTTTTTTTTTTTAATTATATATATATATATATATATATATATATATATATATATATGTTTCATAATATATTTTAATAGATACATCTATAATACAAAATTACAATAATATACAAATAAAATATGACTAAAGAAAATTTATTTATTTATTTTTTATATATTTGTTCTATTTTAAATATTAAACAATTTACCTCAAGTTGTGAATAATAAAAAAATGGTTTGGAAACTATATGAACTATATGAATAATAAAATCTGGTCTTCAAACTAGTGGACTATGCAAATATTATATGTATTTTATTGTTGACAATATTAAATCAAAAGGATTCATTCCATTATGTGAAGAGAAATGCATATGGTAAAGTTATGTTGATACAAGAGGAGAAGCTAAAACAAAAGTCTAACAATTTATAAGGAGTGATAGAGCAAGAAGACTAACATTCTCACACAATGAACCTACAAACTCCATATTGAACTAACTTCCTTTCAAATGCAAAGAAAATTTAAGGTTTCAGATTTACACACAAGTAAGATCTCCAATAAGTAATATATTTTCTTTTGAAGAGACATGTTTTCAATAAACAACTTTTCCTTCCAAAAAGGAGTTTACAAATCAATACATATTCAAATAAATAACTCTTTTACAAGGTTTATTTTCCAATGACTTAAGCACAACTAATCCAACATGTTACAATCTATGTGAAATACTCAATAACCTTATTACAAGTTTCATTGCAATATTGAAGAGAGAGATTGCTCAAGCACTCATTACTCACGTTTACAAATAATGCTAAATATAAAGAGGAGAATTTTTACAAGAAATGAAGACTTTCACATAACCCTACTCTTCAAGATACAATAACAAAAGAGTCCATAAAAGGATGATAGAATCCAAAGAGAACCAAGAGGACAAGGAAACTCCAACAATCACCAACTTGAGCTCCAAACTCGAATACTCTTACATGAATCCAACTCCAAGAGAACATGGCTTGTTAACCACCCAACCTTTAGGCATCATTACATGTCTTTCCAAGGTTGGAATGCATGCTAGCCTCCCCCAAGCCCATGGGAAAGAGGACTACTATCCACAACTTTGCACAAGAGTAAGGGAGAACAACCAACATTACATTCACATAAGACAAAACAAATATTAAAACAAAACACCAATATTGCAAAGAAGAAAAAGAGGAGAAACCATGTTCTACCTCTAAAATGGGGAAGAGAAGAAAGGAGTTCTCCAAATGCCAAAAGTGGTAACCAACATTGGTTACACAAAACCAAGATCTCCACACCCTCCTTATTCCTCCAAATTCATTCAAACCCTCCTTATTTCTCCACCCTTTCACCAAATCCTTCTTGGAAGGATTTTCAAACCCAAAGGGGTTTCCTCACCAAGAATGGGGAAGGAGGTTCAAGCCATATGAACCACCTTCCCCACCTCAAACCATTTGAGGGGAGTAACTAAAATCCTACAAGGCTTGCCCATCAAGCCATGAGGATTGAGAGGGAAAAATCCCTCTCTCTTCCCCCACAAACTCCAAAACTCCATCATGCCATATGATGGATGGAGCAAAATAAAGTAAAACAACAATTAAAATCAACATGCAACAACACACATTTTAAATAACCAAGACTAATATCTAACATGATATAAAAAAACAAATGAGCTCAAGGATCCTACCTCCAAAAGCTCTCCAACTTCTAACTTTTCCACTTCTTGACCTAAGCAAGCTCTAGCTCCAAAATCCACAAGCCTCCAAGCAAAAGCTCCCAAAAAAAAAAGTTCTCTTCTTTCCCCATGAGGGAGAATTTGAAGAGGAGCAAGAAAAAATCCTCACAAATGAGGGGGTGACATGTGTCACCCCTCTCTTCCCTCAAGGTCAAAGATTCTCAAAATAAAAGGGAGAAAGGATAAAATAGCTTTTAACCCTCTTCTCCCAAATTACCCAAAATGATAACCAAAACAAACTTGTGCAACTTTTAACAAAACACACATCCCCATCCACCTTACATGGATGTGACCAAAGGAAGGCAAAATGGGAGGGAAACTCCCTCTAAGCCTTGGAAATAAGCCCCCTACCTATTAGGTAGGGTCCAAGGGCCCATTTTCATGCTAAGTGAACTCCCAAACTAAAAAGGGGTCCCTAAAAATGCCTAAAATAGCCCAATTTCGGGTTTGGCACACTTGGGCACAAGGGTAGAGGGTGTGGGGCCCACCCAAGGGTTCACATGTGACCCTAATCCCTTTTGATTAATTACATCATTATACAAACTCAAAACTTAATGTAAGTGGGGCCATTAAGTCCCCAAAACAAGTTTACAACACAAACTAAACACCCTAAGCAAGATTAATAATACAAGACATATTACATTACAAATGAGGGTCACTCATGGTGCCCAAAACAATAAAATCTAATACTAAGGCCTCATACAATAAACATAGTTAGGGCTTAGCCCCATGGGCTGCTTGTGCAAAATTGTGTAGTTGGCCTGAATCCCACGTTCTCTGTGACCTGTCACCTGCACACTCATTGCACACATTAAATCACACTGTCGATAAAACGTGAATCAACTACTTAATAAGAAATCAATGAATTCTAAACTAGCATATCATTTTCGGAATCGAAAATGACAACATGCACAATTATACACAATTCACCATAAGTTAGACATAATGATAAAGTGACATATATCCATAGAATCCAAACATGTAACTACACTAAACATTTAACGTATCTCAATTAGGTCTAAACAACATCATCATAAACTAATGTCCACAACATCGAATGAAAACTAACAACATGCTAATAGAGTCAAATTGGTGCTACGCGCCCAAATATGCATCCATGTCCAAGAAGGTCAAAAATCATAACATATTGTCCAACATATATCAAATCCCTATCCAAACATGTCTATGAAGAAGGAAATCAATAGATAACTGAAGCTATAAAAATGTGGGCACTACACGATAATAGTAATAAAGCCATGATATAGATGAAGATCGTGAAGTGGAGGATAAAGAACCTCAAAAGTGAAATTCAATTGAGTCAAGCCATCATGTTTATATATAGTGTCATCACAAGTAGGATAAAATGGATTATGCTCCCAATAAGAATCATTGATGAAAAGTATACATTTAAAGGGAGGAAGTGATAATGGTGGATGCACATGAGATGGTGAAGTAGGAAGAGCGACGTCGATGCTTGGATAACCCTCGATAAAGTACCATAGCATTTTTAGTAGCAGAAGGGGGTGATGATGTGGATGGAACAACATCTAACATGTAAATAGTAGCTTCTAAGTGAGGTGGAGAATTTATAGTTTGTGGTTTATCAGTAGTAACAGAGATCATGGAGTAGGAAGTGTAGTGGTGGGATCATGGTTGCAATATTTGAATGGTTCACGATCAATAGAAATAGTGTATTCAACACCCTCATGTAATAATTTGACACAATGATGCATTATAGAGAGAATTGTTTGCCATGGTCTACTAAGTAAACAATTATATGAAACTGGGAATTCCATGACAAAGAAAATGGTATTGAGGGTTTTGAGCCTAGTAGTAGAAAGTAAAGTGATATGGTCATGCATGGACGAACATAACCATAGTATTCGTGAAGAGAAAGAGATGAAGGACTGATATTAGCACTTGAAAAAAACAAACTAAGGGGAGATAGGTTACTTTTTTTAATTCCTATGTGTGTTATAGCAAGAAATATACGACCGCAAAGCATAAAAATCTAACCCAAGCAATAAGCAATGAGATTAAAACCCTAAGTTCAATGTAAGGTTATAAAAATTTAGCTGATTTTGAAAATATCCTCGTAGTGTACAAAGGTGGAAGACTGATAAAATAGGAACACATGAGGCCACGTCCAAGCCTTGAAAAATTTAAAAGTGTCAGAGGAGTAGGGACTAGGGTGTCTAGACTAGTACTGGGGCACCTGGTCACTAGGATCCCTTCTTAGGTGCCATGGTTTGCACAGGAGGTCCAGAGATGAATTTTACAGGGTCATTAGATGATCCAAAAACCTCATTTTTGTCTCTAGGTGGTCGCACTATTATTGTTTTTGTCATTGATAACCTATAATAAAGAGATCACCCACAAAACCCCAAAAATGCATAAAACCCCCAAAAATAAATATGCGAACGAGGGGTCGAGACTATCCTAAACTATCAAATGAGTGATCTTACAACTGTGTGTTACACTACATCTAAAACCCTATGTATTTCTTTATGTGTGTGTGGAATGTGCCCTAGGAGGCTCTTGCACATGTCACACTTGATAGTGAGAAAATTAGCTAGATGTAAAAATATGTAATATATGTGTGCATGGAATAAAATGAACTTTCCTCCGATGCATGTGATGCAGAAGACCATCCCTTGTCCCTTGTGATGGTGTTAGATGGATGCAATGATGCTCTTAGATGCTTGATGGTTACAACCTTAGGTGGTGATAGTAAGTTCTTAGAGCTTGGTCCTTTAATTTGGTCACATAACTTTATATTTATATGCTTCTCTCACTCAAATTTCATAATTGGTCACTATAAGGCCGACCCCTAAGAGATAAGGATTCCCAAATGCTAGAAAGGACCCAAAAAGGAGTGAGAAAAGTACAAATAGGTATAGGGTGCCTAGAGGGGATGAGGGCACCTAGGCACTAGTGTCGAGAGGTAGATAATGTTAGGTATGAAAGTTCATACTAGGAAATGAGATTTGTAAGGCCAAGTGTGAGTCTAGGTAGGAACCTAAGAGGCCAAGTATAATGATCAATCGGTACTTTTAACCTATAATAAGCATATGAATAGTAGTATGTGATTAGGACCTAGTAATGTACTCAAAGTGCATGATTTAGTGTCTACATTTTCCCCCACTTTATGTTGGTGAGCGAAATCTTGGTACCATAAAGTAGATAGAGATGCGTACCTAATAATCATGTAGATTGATTTAGAAGAGAATTTCGAGATAAGAAAAGTATGGAGTGATTAAAAATATGAAGCGTGGATGTTAAAGAAAAGAAAGTAAAAATAAAAAAGTGATTAAAAATGACCCTAGGGTGGAAGCGAGGATCTCACTGCTCTTTAGGGTATCATAATTGCTAAAGATCACAAGGTAAATAATTTAATTGTTGAGGGGGATTCACTTAATATTATAAACAATCTTAAAGGTGCTCATGCCCCAAGTTGGACCATCAAATAATTTATCAATGAGGCCATGAACTTATGTAAAGGGTTTGACAAAGTAAACTTTTTACATACTTACTGGGAGGGGAATAATACTCGACACATTATCTAATGAAGGTGTCATCAACAATCATTTCAAATTATGGAAGGATTGTAATGAAATCTATCAAACAACAAAGGAAATCATCATTAAGATTCCAAGGCCAAATGTCAATATGAATAGTACATGCCAAGTAGAAAGGGCATGTGAGGAGAAATTACATTGTGTACCCCACATGTATGAGACTTATCTCTCTCAAAAGGCTCATTCTTATTTTCCTATTGTATTTCCACTTTGGCAATTGTCTTATTGTGAATCCTGAATTTAGCAAGTACTCATCCTTTGTTTGCTCTACATTTTGAAGCTCTTTCCACCAAAGGTGGTCCCCCATGCCGTGTTGAACCTATCTTCGACCCCTCCTGGAAAAATAACGAAGCTTTGTGGAAGGCCCTAGACATGAATGGATTCACTGACCTTTGTGAAGAGGATTAAAGGACATGACAAGCATATTTCTCTTACTTTTCTAGGAAATGGAAGGACATGGTTATTACCTTCACAAGTAAGGAATTAACTATAACCAAAAAAATGATCTCCTTTGTCACTATCTTAGGCATGAATGGAATTCAATTCTATAGGAATAAATTTGAAAAGGATTCAGAAGAGAAAAGTTTTTTGGAAGGGGATGAAACCCTTAAGATTGGAAAAATGGGCTTGCTTTGTTCTTCCATTCCATCTCCATATGATGAAGTGGCCAAGATGGTGGTCAGATACATAACCTTGGAGGGCCACTTCTCTACTTTTCCTCTCCACCACCTAGTTTTATTGAACCACTTTCGATGCACCCTCAAGGTTAGCCTCTCCTATTACATACTCCATTCCTTGGAAAAATTCATTCATGATGTCTAAGCTCACCATAGAGGCCTTCCTATGCACCAAGGGGTTATTCTTCTTTAGCACCGATATTTTCATGATGACGTTGTTAATGTCCCTTCTCACCCTATGGTCCCTCCTCCACCACATCAGCACATGGTCAGGACTAAGAACCTTAGATTTCATTCTCCCTCTCCTACCCCTCCTCCAAAAAAAGGGTGTTGCGAAGTAATGAGAAGGGTAAATACTTGGTTGTTGGTGAAAGTCTCCTTGACATTAGACATTCTTCTCTAGACCCCCAAGCTAGTAATGATTTGAGGGCTCAACTTAAGCTACAAGTAGAGACTATCAAGGGACTTAAAGATAATTTTGACTATCTCCTAAATGAGGGAAAAAGGAAGGCTTGGACCCTACTACTTACTCTAAACTTGTGGGGAAAATTGAGGAACTTGCAAGAAGTAGCAAACTATGGAGGGTAAATTGCAAAAAAATGTCAACAAGTAGATTAACCAGTTCTCTATGCACAAGGATCTGCTTGACTTCATTCAGATTCAAGTGAAACAGATTTGTGGCATCAACAACATCTCTAAGGATATTTGGAAGGAAGGCAAGGCTAAGAAGAAGGCTTTAACTTTGAGCATCAAGACAATTCCCAAAAATTCTCTCAACCTACGGGGCCTTGGAGGATGCTCAAAAGGTTTTTAACAAATTTCTTAAATAGTTTTCTTGTGTCCTCTCTTTCTTTGGTGATTGGAAAATGGTTGTATTGTTGTTTTTATCTATTTTTGGCTCTATACTCGTAGTCATCCCTACCTTAGACTTCATTTTTATCTATCTTTCTAAGGATTGTGTATCGGGGGTGTGGTCCCCCCTTTGGTCAAAAAACCACTTTGTTGTTTCTTTTTATATCATGGATTTTGAGCCATTTTGTATCACGGGTATAATCCCCTTTAAAACCATTTATCGATAATAAAAAAACCTAGGTTGGAAACGCACGTGTAGATGTGGTGATGTACATATTGTTGATGATGTTCTTATAGCATGATGGTTGTGTAATGATGTTGACTTACACTTCCCATAAAGAGAAGAACAAACAAGTAGTCAAAATATTATGTATATATGTATACAATGTATGTAAAAAGTGTGTAAAATGCCAAAAAGTAGAAGAAAAAGGAACATATACACCTGATCCATGATGAGGAAAAGTGATAGAAAGGATCCTAAAGATGTTGATGAAGAGTGAGTTTTCGAGCGATCTTACACCCGACAAAAAGGAGTGTAGGGAGAAATTTCTAATGTCATTACCTAACCTTTGACTACTTCCTAAGGTAAAAGAACCACTACATATGGCGTGTACAAGTCTAATCCAATGATTTCCAAGTGTTGAAGGATTATATGCCTGTGAAAAATATTTGTGATGATGCCAAATGTTGTGTATCTTTCCCCTAGTCTTAGGCATCCGGGAAGATCTCTAGTGGTTGTGTTGTGTTAAGGACCCAAGTCTAATTCGGAGCATTGGCGAAGACTATGTTGTACCGGTATTAGCCGTCCAAATGTGGATATTTGTACTTCCCAAATTTGTTAAACTATGCTTTGTGATTGTTTAACTATGATCAGTAACTATTGAATTTTTGTAACTTATGAATGGGGTGAATGATGCACTTAGTATATTCCCCCTCATTTGGGGTGCATGCAATGTCGCCAAGAGGAGTGGCCTAAAATAGGACCCCATTTGTGAATTGATACCGGTATGTAGGAGGCGGTGTACTTAGTAGAAACCAAGGCACATATAAGTAGTGGCTAGAAAAAAGCGTTAGTGTAAATAACATGTATATATTAAATAATGTGATCTATCAAAGTAGCGTCGATAGAAGATAACGGCGCCGTCGATGCGGTGCCGCCAATAATGTAGAGTACTGGTATGAGTCAAAGTACAATAGGAATGTTGTAAAAAGTAAATATTTGTAGTAAGTGGTCGGTAATGTTAAAATGTCAAAGTTGGGATAAGTAGAGAAGTAGGGTCTACATGATATTGGTAATAAGGACAAGGAGTGAGGTCATAAATATTTTGTGTATTTTATTTGTAAAAAGTCTAAAAATGTGGAACCCATGTGAAATGATAAGGTTTATCTTATCTTAAAAGATAAGCTTACATGTACAGATAAGAGTTAAGGTATGGAATATGATTCGTCAGAGTGGATTTCTTATCCTATCTTAGAGATAAGATGGATAAGCCTAGAAGTTCTATAAATAAAGAGGCCACCCCCCTCATTTAGCATAGAAGGAAGTAGTGAGAAATATTGTATGAAGTGTGTAAAGGAAGCCATCAGTTTAAAGGTGTGTTGAAGAAGCCATTAAGAGGTGTAATTGTAAAGTTTCTCCCATAGTATTGGTGGAAGGCAAGTGAAGTCAATAACACTTGAAGTACCTCATGGGTGAGATTGTAACAATTTCATGTTAATATTATAATTTACTTTGATATTTCAGATTTGTCATCATTCCGTCTTATCATAGTCGATGGTATTCTTGTGTTATGTTTGTTGTTTTGTTTCAGTTACATCCACCAAACTAAAGGTTGTGCATTAGTAAATAATCATAGCGAGGAGTTCGGTGAAGAATTATCATAGTGCGGATTGGTGATGACATTTTGGTTCCGTTCTTTGGGACCATTCCTCGTTAGTGGATTATCGGAGAGATATTCCCACTTAGTCAAAAATCAATTGGAGGGTAACCTTGTTTTTCTTTGTGCATAGTAGTTACCATGGTAAAGTCATTTTTTTGCCGTGAATAGTAGTTACCATGGTAAAGTCATTTTTTTTGTGAATAGTATTTACCACGGTAAAGTCACTTTTTACCGTGAATAGTATTTACCATGATAACTTCACTTTTCTTGTGAATAGTGTTTACCATGATAAAGTCGATTTTTTACATGATAAGTCAAGTTTTACCATAGTTTACCGTGGTCATTTCTATTTTCTATTATAGTGATTTTTAATTATTGGTGCACATAAGTCTTGTTGATTGTACTTTTGGGTTGGTATTTCTTGTGGTTACTTTTGAAAATGGGAAGATTCTGTTTTTCAGCCCAATCTAATGAAGATGCTTCCTCTTTCATTCAAGAGTTTAAAGCGATCTTGTATTTGTAATGGCCTTATAAGAAGGGAACAATGGACTGAATTTTTCCTACCTTTTTGGATGGTTCGACCCTTAGGTGGTTTGAAACACTAGGTGATAATGTGAAAAACTCATGGGATTTATTAAGCTGAAAGTTTTCTTGAAGAATTTGGTGAACAACAGAGATATGCAGATCTCATGATCGATATCACAAAGCTAACCCAAGGAGAGAAGGAGAAGATAAGGGATTATCATGCTCGTGTTCTAGAGCTAAGGAGGAAGCTCGATGCCCAGATCCGGAAGGAAGGATTAGCGGATGGGTTGATGAATGGCGTGGATAATCTCCTATGTAAGCACTTCATTCTTGGGATGAAGCCAGAGATCAGACAACGAGTGAAGTATGACCGCCCAGCTACCATTGAACAAGCAAAGGAGATTGCAAGAAGGCAAGAAGAAAGCATGGAAGAGGAGCCCAAAGAAATTGTTGCTAAAGTAGAGCCTACACCAGCACCTTTGCTCAGAATCCACAACCACTCTCGGTGAGCACAAATATTTCTCCTAGTACATCTATTGAGTATGAAGATCTGCTCAAAAAGATGGGTCAGTTAACTATTAATCTTCTTGAGGAAAAGAATTTAGTTCTCGGGGAGGAGATAGAGGTCAAAAAGAAATATTTCTGAAGTTGTATGTTATGGTTGTTATAAAAGGGTCATTATAAGTATAATTGTCAGATAGAGCTTCTACATACAGTAAAGGAGATAATGATAAAGGAAAAGCACACTGTGAATTCTTTTGATGTAGTAGATAAGAGCAGAAATAATGAAGTAGATGTGTTTGTAACAAAAAAAGAAAGAAAAAAAAGATAATCAAGATGGAAATGATCCTAAGAAGATGAAAGGAGAAACTAGTAAGAAACATAGGAGAAGAAAGTTGGGTGTGCGGGATTTTACGATTTCACGGGGGCAAGGACCATACTCCATCTTGGAAGATCTATCCAAAGGCACTGCAAATATTACATATGGTCAACTCTTGGCTATGTCTTTGAGAGAAGAGGCGGGAGCTGCGAAGTGGACTCAATGCTCGGCGAAGGAAGGAGGTTGAGGTCCCTATTTTGGAGGCAGAGGCGGATCCCTATGCTCCTGGTGAGGTATTATGTAATGGTATTTCAATTCATGATGTCTTAGTTGATGGAGGTGCTTTGCGATTAATGTAATGACCGAGTTTGTAATGAATATGTTGGGTTTAAAAATTGATCGCCCTTGACACTTATGTTAAGGTCATTAAATAAGGAAAAACTAAACCAGAAGGTGTAGTTTCAAATGTGGCAATATCATTATGGGTGTTGTATGTGTGGTAGACTTTAGGTGATGAAAAATAGTGCTTATTGCGTACCCAATGTTCTTTGGGAAGACCATGGCTAAGGAGAGTTCATGCAAGAAACTACTGGAATGAAGGCTTCATGACACTTGGACGTGGTAGAGAGAGGGTGAAGATAAACGTGATCCTCGACATCATAAAGAACACTGTGGATTCAAGTGATGGCGATGATTGGACATCCTCGATACTCTCTAGTACCGGTGAAGTGGACTTTGAAGATGAAGAAAGTGAGGTTGATGTTTGATCATGGATATCCTTCAGTCACACCGACTCATGACCCCATAAAATTATCGAAGAAGAAGTTGATGATCGTCTCAACAAATAAAGATTGGTGATCTTTGTGATGGAGAGTGAGAAGGAATCCTACCTCCGGCTCTTTCGAAGGTACATACACATATTCACTTTTGATTACAAGGAACTCCGTCAAGTAAGTTGGGTAGAACATTCTATTGGTGGTAGATGGTCTTAAGCCTATAAAGCAAATGCCATATAGAATGAATCCTAATTTTTCCAAGACTGTAAAAGAAGAAATAGATAAGTTGCTTGATGCAGGATTCATATTTGTTGTGGAGAATTCAGAATGGGTTTCTCCCATTGTGATCTCAATAAAAAAGAATGGGAAGCTACGCATTTGTGTTGATTACAGGAAGCTCAATAAGGCAACAAAGAAGGATCATTACCCTCTTCCATTCTCAGATCAGATCTTGGACGAAGTAGCTGGCTAGGAGTGTTATAGTTTCTTTGATGGATATAGCGGATACAACCAAGTCCGTATAGCGGAGAAAGATCAGTTGAAGACCACGTTCACCACTCCTTGGGGAACGTTTGCTTATAGAGTTATGCCTTTTGGGTTGTGTAATGCTCAGCAACATTCCAGCGTTTGATGAATAGGGTGTTTGAACCCTACATTGGGACCTTCATCGAGTATTTCTGGATGATTTTTGCATCTATGGGAGCAAGTTGGACCCACTGCACTGAGATGGAGACAACATTTCAAAGGTTAGATGAAGCACAAGCCTCACTAAACCCTACTGAAAGTGTGTCTTTGGATGTTCTAAAGTGCGTTTTGTTAGGGCATGTTGTATCGAGAGATGGTATTGGTCTTGATCGATAAAGTTTCAAAAATCAAAGATTTACCATTTCCTATGAATAGAAGTAAGTTGAGATCATTTTTAGGCCATGTGGGTTACTATAGAAGGTTCATCAAGAATTTCTCAAAGATTGCACTGACCACTAACCTTGATTCTTGAAGAAGGATGTTACTTATGAACCAGGAAATAAGGCACATGAAGCTTTTGGACAAGCTGAAGGAAGCCACTGGTGTCTTCACTGTTTTAAAGAATCAGATTGGAGCAAGCCATTCATTGTGTACATTGATGCCTCGGATGCGGCACTAGGAAGTACTTTGAGCCAAAAGGATGAAAATGGGAATGAACATCAATTTACTTTGGGAGGCGAGACAAATGAGCGATCTTGAGGTAAATTATCTTATGTAACTGAAAAAGAGGCTCTAGCTATCATTTTTCTTTGTAAAGAAGTTTAGAAATTACTTGCTAGGGCAGAAATTTATAGTTGTAACAGAGATCATCGAGGCTCTAAAATATATTGTCAATAAGCCTAACCCATCGGGGAGGATAGCAAGATGGATAATTTTGCTACAAGAATTTGAATTTGATATTATAGATAGGCTAGAAAGAAGCATGTCAATGCGGATGCACTCTCTCGAGCCTATGATGGTTTAGGATCATCTTGTGATGATGATGATTTCCCGATCTGACATTGTTATCCCTTGACACAATCCCTAGTGAATACATAGATATTTGGAATTATCGAATGAATTCAAGTTTCTGATGGTGCCAATGCAAAGACTAAGAGAAAGATTACTCAAGCCGATCGTCCATATTCTATTCTGCATGGAGTATTATTTGAATAGGACACGATGGGCGATCTGAGAGGGCGTTGGGCGTGATCGAGGAAGGAGCTGCTAGAAGAATTCCACAATGGTACATGTGGAGGGCACTTCTCTGGACAACTTACAACAAGAAGGATCTTGGATGCGAGGTTATCAACGGCCCACTCTTTTTAAAGATTGTTATAATTATTGTAAGACATGTGATATTTGTCAAACACATGGTAACAGTAAGACTTCATCAGCTCCATTATGTCCTATTCTTCCACTTGGTCCCTTTGAAAGTGGGAATAGACATTGTAGGTCCACTTCGACTACCTCACGCCAAAATAAGTATATTGTAGTTGCCACAGTTATTTAACCAAGTGGGTTGAAGCTAGGCCATTGAAAACAACTTCCATGGATGAGGTGGCAAGGTTCATATATGAGCGCATTGTCACAGATTTGGTTGTCCATTAGAAATTGTAATGAGATCAAGGAAGCCACTTCATTAATGAGGTAGTAGAAGCCCTAGTCAATAAATTTTCTATTAAGCACGGGAAGGCAACAACATACAAGCCAAGCACAAATGGGCGGGTGGAGCGAACAAATTTTGTGTTGTGTCAAATTCTAGCAAAAGATGCGGCCTTGCGGTACATAAGTGGGATAAAAGGATTCATGCAGCATTGTGGGCATATAGGGCAACATCAAAGTCAGCAACAGGATACTCCCCATTTCGGTTGGCCTATGGCATTGATCGATTCTTCTATTGAGTTTGATATTCCCCTTTGTGAGAGTTATGAAAAATGAAAGGATGGATGAAAGTGATTGATAAAAGAAAGGTTGGTACATCTTCATTTGCTAGAGGAAATGAGGGAAATAGCAAAAAGGATACAAGCCATAAGAAGAAAATGAAGCGAAGGAATACTTTGATCAAAAGATCCATTGGTCTCCATTTCATGTGAATGACTTGGTTCTAGTATATGATTCCAGATACAAAAAAAAGAAGACAGAGAAAATTTCTTCCAAAATGGATGGGGCCCTACAAAATAGCAGTTGTGCATGAAAATGGTACGTCCCATTGGAGGAATTGGATGGCACTCCCATTCTGAAATGGGTCAACCACGATAAGTTGAAGATTTTCCAAGCACCAGAATAGTCTACTCTGAGGACGGAGTAGAAGCTAGGAAGGGGGAAGATGTCGACACTAAAATTTTCCTCCGTAATTTCTATTTCATTAATGTATGTATTAGGAATAGGATGTTGTTAAGTGTAATTAGTAGTAGCGTCTGATAGAAGATAATGGCGCCGTCAGTATGGTGCCGCCAATAATGTAGAGTATGGTAACAGTCAAAGTACAATAGGAATGTTGTAAAAGTAAATATTTGTCGTAAGTGGTCGGTAATGTTAAAATGTCAAAGTTGGGATAAGTAGAGAAGTAGGGTCTACATGATTAGGAATTAGAAATATTATATTGGTAATAAGGACAAGGAGTGAGGTCATAAATATTTTGTGTATTTTATTTGTAAAAAGTCTAAAAATGTGGAACCCATGTGAAATGATAAGGTTTATCTTATCTTAAAAGATAAGCTTACATGTACGAGATAAGAGTTAAGGTATGGAATATGATTCGTCGAGTGGATTTCTTATCCTATCTTAGAGATAAGATGGATAAGCCTAGAAGTTCTATAAATAAAGAGGCCACCCCCTCATTTAGCATAGAAGGAAGTAGTGAGAAATATTGTATGAAGTGTGTAAAGGAAGCCATCGGTTTAAAGGTGTGTTGAAGAAGCCATTAAGAGGTGTAATTTGTAAAGTTTCTCCCATAGTATTGGTGGAAGGCAAGTGAAGTCAATAACACTTGAAGTACCTCATGGGTGAGATTGTAACAATTTCATGTTAATATTATAATTTACTTTGATATTTCAGATTTGTCATCATTCCGTCTTATCATAGTCGATGGTATTCTTGTGTTATGTTTGTTGTTTATGTGATATATATAATAATTAAACAACACCTGAAATGTGTACAAATATGGATGCCTCAAGGAGCCACTATGGGATTGGTAATCGGTATTGTGCCAAGCATCCATGTTGTGTGTATCGATCTATAGAATCTACAATCACAACTAGAAGGAAAGTGAATGTGCATGTGTGTATGATAAATATAATGACATACAAGATATCTATCTAGCATGTGTAATAAAGTGTACATGTAAGCATAAGTGAGTAAGAACTATGTGCAACCAAGATATGCAACATGTTGTGGATGAGATAAAATAGAATGCAATACTAGTGGTAGGGGTAGCGTGCCCCCAGAGTATGGATGTATACATGAGTGAAATTTGGTTCATTTATAAAATACCCCTCAGTATTCAAGAATGAACCATATAGCAAGATTTTTCCATCGGAAAATTGTTTGAATGATGTGTTGTATGTGAAAAAGAGATACTAAATAGAGCATGGAGCGTAAATTATAGAATAATCTCGAGTGATTAATATTAATTGTGAAGTATAGAATGTAGAATTGTGTAAAGATATTGTGTAGATAGCACAAAACGTGGATATGATGTGTAAGATTGAGTGATTGATAAATAAGCTCATCATACGATCCTAGAATGATTGATCATAGAATGTGTGAATAAGATTGTATAAGGTATTGATTGTGAAGCATGGAGCGTAAATTATAGAGTAGAGTTGGATGATGTGATAGCTATAAATGTTGATTGATTGTGAAGACCAACCATAGAATGATGTGAATGTGATTAGGTGAGGTTCAATTCAGATTTAGACCCTCAGTAGTCTAAAGTACGAACCATGATATTAGAATTTTTCACCAGGTAAAGATATGTGTGATGTAGAATAGAGTATCACGATCCATGAATAAGATGTGCTAGAATGATGTAGATTGTAGGTGTATAGTGTGTTGAGAAAGATTTGTGTTGAATGGGATGAATGTGATGATGTTTACTATGCAACATAAAGCACGTATGATCCAGTACAAGTATGGAGAAGAATTCAAAAATGTGGATAGTATAAAATATGTAAAAGTGTAGTACTAATGTGTGTATAATGTGTAGGTGTAGAAATCATGAAATGTGTATGATGTGTAATAGATGTAAGAAGAGGATGTTGTAGATGTGTAAGAGGTGTAATGTGTAGAAATCGTAAAGCACGTATGATGTGTAGTATAAGTAAGAAGATGATGTCAAATATGTGTAGAGTGTGTAGAATGTGTAGAAATCACAAAGTGCATAGGATGTGTAATAGATGTAAGAAAAGGATGTAGGAAGCACACAATATGTATGATGTGTAGGAAGAAGATGTTGTAGATGTGAAATGTGTAGTGTGTGAGGTTCATGTGTATAGTATTCCCTCAATATTCAAGTGTGAACATAGAACAAGAGTGCATCATAGGGTAATCTTGATAAAGGAGTGTATTAAGATGTGTGTCATGAATTATTATAGATGTGAAATAGGATGTGTGAAGTGCGACAATAGAAATGAAGAACTCATGATGATACTATCGAGAGGGGGAATCATGGTGACCCTCCCCGTGTGTGCAATGAAGAGCATGATCATGTAATATCTTCTAGAATATCATCACGGTGTCATGGTCAAAACCATATTGAGAGGCATTAGAGACCTGGTAAGCAATAGTGTCAGGTTGATCACGTAAAGAGCCATTGATGCATAAATTGTACATGCCCATAGCATATTCCTCATTAATGAAAGGAGGTAATGGACATCCATGTGCATACCATCGAGTAAGATTTTGTGTGTAACCAAGAAATGAATCATTGTAGATGAATAAATGATAAAAGGGCATAGGAAATGAGATATCAATATGATCAGGGTCTAATGTGCCCCCAATGTAATCTAGACAAGATTGTGTAAGTGTAAGTGGATAAGAGGAATGAGATCATGCAAGGAATATTGTGAGATGAAAAACTCAAAGACCATAAGTAGTAGTAATGGTGATAAATCCATGATATAGATGAGGATCATGAGGTGGAGGATAGATATCCTTAAAAGTGAAACCGAGTTTGTCAAGCCATGATGTGTAAATATAGTGGGATCAAATGGAATATTCTCCCAATAAGAATCATTGATTAAAAGTATACATATAAAGGGAGAATGTTGTAATGGTGGATGGACATGAGAGGGTGAGGTAGGTGGAATGACTTCCGATGCTTAGGCCCCCGATAAAGTACCATAGTATTTGTAGTAGTAGGAGGGGGTGATGATGTGGATGGAACATCATCTAACATGTAAATAATAGCTTCTAAGTGAGGTGGAGAATCTATATGTTGTGGTTCATCAGTAGTAACAAATTGTGGAGTAGGGAGTGTAGTGGTGGGATCATAGTTGTAATATTTAAATGGTTCACGATCAATAGAAATAGTGTATTTAATACCCTCATGTAATAATTTGACACATTGATGTACTATAGAAGGTACATCTTACATGACATGAAGCCATGGTCTACCAAGTAAGCAATTATACGAAATTGGGAAGTCCATGAAAAATAAAATTGTATTAAGGGTTTTTGGCCCAATAGTAACAGGTAAAGTGATACGGGCCTATTCATGGATGAAGGGAACCATTGTATCCATGAATAGAAAGAGATGAGGGACTGATATTAGTATTTTAAAGACCTAAATACTTAACGAATGTTAGAGTCCAATTGTTAAGTTCAGATCCATTATCAACTATAACTTACTTGACACCAATATTATGAATGCACATTGTGATGTAAAAAAGGGGGTCACTTTCAAAAGAAACAAGACCAGCGTGAAGATTACATTTAAAATCAATATGCTAATAAAATGCATCTACAAATGTGTTATAGACTAATTTTAGATGAACTTCATCAGGAATGCCGGTAAAAGTGAAGAGAGTGATGATCTTAGCCCTTAATTTAGGATGGAGCAACAAGAAATCATGAATGGAAATATCCATGATGAGAAGAAATTAAAGATATGCAATGTGAAAGAAAGATCCTAAGCATGTTCGAAGAGGATTGGTTCACCAAATGATTTAACAAAAATAAAATAATGGGAGATAGATTACTTTTTTAAATTATAATTTGTGTTACAACAAGCAAGATATGATAGTAAAGTACAGAAATATGACTCAAGAAATAAGAAATGAAATTAAAACCCTAAGTGTAATGTAAGGTTAGAACACTTAGCTGATTTCACAAATATCGTGATAGTGTGAGAAGGTGGAATACTGGTAGAAAATTAACACAAGAGGTTATGAATGAGACCATAAAAATGCATAAGTGTTGGAGGAGCAGGGACTAAGGCACTTGGATTGGTACTGGGGAATCTAGGCACTAGGATCCCCTCCATGCACCAGGGTCTATGCAGGAGGTCCAAAAATGAATTTTACAAGATAGTTTGTTGATCTGAAACCCTTGTCTCCTATCATTAGTATGTAGCACAACTCACAGATGTCGTCGTTAACCCACAATGAAGAGATCACCTATAAAACCCTCAAAAGAACATCAAATTCTAAAAAATAAAGATGTAAAATGAGGGGTTAGATTGTCCTCAAGTTGTAAAATGTGTGATCTTACGACTGAGCATTGAACTACATCTCAAACCCAATGTAGATTTTGTGTGTGTGTGGAATCATGCCCTAAGAGGCTTTTTTGTGTGTCTTAATTGATAGCAAGCAAAGTATCTAGATGTAAAAATATGTAACATATGTGTGCATGGAATAAAATTAACTTCCCTCCTATGCATGTGATGCAAAAAACCAGCCCTTGTCCCTTGTTATGGTGTGAGATGGATGTAATGATGCTCTTATATGCTTGATGGGTGCAACCTTAGGTGGTGATAGTAAGTTCTTAGAGCTTGGTCCTTTAATTTGGTCACATAACTTTATATTTATATGTTTCTCTTGTTCAAATTTCATAATTGATCACTAAAAGGATGACCCCTAAGAGATAGGGATTCCCAATGACTAGAAAGGACTTAAAAGAGAGAGAGCTAAATACAAATAGGCCTAGGGAACCCAAAGGGGATGAGGTAGGGTGCTGGTGTCTTGGCTGGGAGTTGGTGTCTAGAGATAGAAAAGGTAGAGTATGAAGGGTCAGACTGGGTAGTGAGGTGCAGTAAGACTAATAGAGATACTAGGAAGGAATCGAAGAGGCCAAGTATAATGATCAATTAATACTTTTCTCTCATGAGAAGCATATGAATAGTTATATGTGATTAGGACCTAGTAATATACCCAAAGTGTGTGATTTAGCGTCTAAATTTTAAAAAAAAAAATTCTACAATTTTACTTTGGAGGTTCTTTGCTTGCTTATAGCCCTTGTGTGTATTTTGGGTGTCAAGGAATAGATGCGATAGATGTTTTGTTAAGGTTTTAAGCACATTTTTTTAATATTTTAGGGATTATTTGGTAGCATCTGTATGAATTTCGTATCAATGAATGCAAATTCCTCTTTGAATAGGTTATGTTTTCTTAATCTTTGTCCTCGGGTACCTTGTGTTTTTGTAGCTATAATTCTGCGGGTTGTGTGCCCAGTGAAGCATATGAGGGTAAGCGGGACTCAAAAGCAATTTTACATTTTGCAAAGTTGTGAATTAGAATTGCATGTTCGATCCCCAAATTAGAATATTTTGGGAATATTACTTCACTTGTTGACTTTTCTAAAAATTCAAATTTAATGTCAAATTACAACTTACAAGTCTATCCTTGTGGCCCAAAAAGGAATATTTGGTGTTTTTCTCTCTATTTTTTGTGTTCTTATGCTTGGAAAGGGTTTAATCTTTTATTACATAGTCATGAATATTTAAAATCTAATGGCATGTAAAATGTAACCATACACTCGAGGACCAAATTTTACTTTAAAAACATCCAATGGTGACATATAAGGATGATAACTCACTCATCACATATGTGGCACAATCTCATTCATCTTAATTTACGTGTCTTTGAGGTTTCCTTGAATCCTTTGCAATGTTGGGATGCTTCCATGTATAAATGTGTATGGATACGTGATACAAAGTATGTTTTTATTAAGGTGATTTAAATATTCTTCATATTTCAATATATTAAGATTAATGACACAATCTCTATTCTAGGATGAAGGTATGATATCGTCCACATTTCAAATGGAAGTCCCTGAGAATAGGCCTATCGAAGTGATAATTGTCATCCACTTAATGGAATTTGAAAAGTGACTAAAATTGACATTTACAGTGAAAGATATAATCATGTTATGCTCTGCATGTGAGGTGATGTTTAACATCCCACGTATTACGGAATGCATACTACAACTAAATGATGGATAGATTCATATAAGTTGTGGATCGTGAAAGACTAGGAATATTCATTTTTCCAAGTGTCATCCTGCATCTTGATTCTTTTTATAAGTAACATTGTATAAGCCTCCACTTTAAAATATTTCAATATTACGGTTTAGGTTTAAGGGTTTCCAGAATCCAAAATTTCAAGCATGTCTAACTCTACTTCCACACAAACCAAAAATACAACCCCAATCCCATATGCCAACTTCTTAAAACCCCTAGTTTTACTGATGAATATCATGATATTTATGATCCTATAATTTATAGAAGAACCTCACAACTTAGATACTCATATGAGAATAAGGAAAATAATCCTTCAAATCCATTAGGTTGGACAACATGGGGGGTTGGATTGTGATGTGTGATGCTCCATGAGATTTTACCTTGCCATGATTTTGTCATGCTCTGTGCCCAGACTTATGATGGAAAAAAAAAACAATTGTTTCAAACACCTCTGAAGAAGAAATGTTTTCCATTACGAAGGAAAATCTTGGTCATGTGTTAAGGATTGAAATTAAAGAATTAGGAACCATCTGCATAAACCTAGAAACAATTGCTAACAATTATCATGCCACCACTCAAAATTCCAAATATTTTTTTGTGAAAAATAACACTTGATGGAATGGTACCAAAAGGGAGGCCTCCTTATACAATTGTGATCTTTAAACCATGGGTTAGGGATACCATTTCTATGCTATCATTTTTCCTTGGATTTGATAGTGATGAGAAATTGGATGGAACCCTCCTTGAAATGGTATACAATATCCATTTCGTTACTCCACCTTGTGCATACATATTTGTTGAGCACATTACAAAATCTATGTATAAACAATTATTAATAATCAAAGAAGGTTCCAACACTAAGACCTTTAGGTTCACTACATAATTGTGTTATTTATTTCTATGGAAATTTATTGAATGGTTTGTGAGAAACAAGATTGCAATTCATGCCTCTGATGATGTTGAGGTCTAACCAAAATTGTTTCTTATATTAACAGAGTGGACCCTAAAGATTAGGATGTTCGATAAATGAAGGGACTGCAATCAATTTTGGACTACTTTTGGGCTCAAATTTATCGGGAAATTATAAAAACTACAATTTTATATTGCATATGACCTATAGATATTGCACTCAACTAGGATCAAAATACAATTGGATGATTTGGTACTTCATGTAGGAATATATTGTATACGATTTTATGGATCAGAGTACAACCTTACAAATTTCCAATACATGTGACAAAGAGTGATTTTGCCTTAGAATATATATAGAAAATAGAAATCACAGATAAACTATATTTTATTACTTATAAAAAAAGGAGCATATTTCTTTCCTTACCATTCTCATGTGAAGGGTTCACATTTAAGAGAAAATAATTTAATGTGGCACATGAAATTTTATATATTTTAACATTTTTGTTGACCCTCACTATTCATATGACCCGTGTGATGTGATTAAAGAAAGGGTAGTGGTGAACAAGAAAGTTTCCACACAAAATTCAACACGAAAGTAAACCCTTGTTATAAAAATTGGAAAACAAGAACTCTTGTAATGAAATAAAAAAGTAATGGATGAAATTTATATTGAGAAAGGAATTAATTTTCAAGAGTTGTTGGTAGAAATTTTGGGATAACATCCACAAAAAGAGGTAGAGACGACAATCAATACATTTGAATATGAAATTGTTTTATGCAAAAGTTTCTAAAATTCCTCTTGTAAAAACATGCCAAAGCATCTAGATGTTTCTTTGCAAGTTAAAAATTGGACAAGGTCAAAAATAACTACATTTTGGTCTATAAGGAAAGACCTATGTGATCCAAAATTTATTTCGAGTATGTTCTATTCAGAAGATGTGGTTTTTAGAATTTTTGGAATGAAGTGCATCTCACATAAGAAAGTAGTGATAACCAATCCAAATATGAGGAATAAGTATTAGTGGAATTACGCATTCCCTTGCATGGGGATATAACTCTTATAAACCAAGTCTGAATGAAATCACGAAACAAACATATACTATAGGGGAAGTTATAGCCTAAAAGATGGATTTAACTAGTGGTGGTTTTGGTTAGACAAAGAAGGCATTTGGTTACCACCAAAGGTACATCCTAGACGAGGTTCCGATAGGTTAGGCCTTAGATCTTGGGAGAAAGGACCACTACATACAAGAAGTGGTAGTCTAATAATTTTTCTCTAGATTTGAATCCTCAATCTACATTTCAATCACGTGTTTAAAATTCAAGAGGAGTTGACAGAAAATATGTTATTACTATTTTTGGTTGTATTGATGGTAGTAGTAGTGGTCAAGAAGTGTCATAACAATATATTATTCAAAAGAGGCCAATAAAAATAATGCCTACTGGACAACAAGGACATGAGAAGAGGAAAAATACAGGGATATATATAGTTACTTTTGCATAAGGTATCATTTCCGTAAGGTAATTAATTACAGAAGGTAGTGCCACCCCTCAACAAATTTATAATCTATAGGGAAAGTCATCCAAAACTTTAATTACTCTTTCTCCATTCAACCATTTAATTCCTCCCAAATCCTCGGGTTTTGATTACCAAGTTGAGTTTTCCCACAAATCAAAAAGAGATAAAAAAGAAAAAAATGCTATTAGCTATTGTAACTTCATATCCTACCAAAATTATGGTATTACCTACATATAACCTAGACACGAGATACCTTGGAATACATGTATGTTGTGCCCAAATTTGCTACGCCCTTAACCTATTACTTGTATTAGGATATGAGTAGCCAACTTGTGGCTTACCATATCATTTTATTATACCATTTATACTTTCTCATGCTTAGTATTTCATCCTTGGTGATGGCCATAACATATGAATAGTATATATAGGGGATTGTAGGTAGTATTTCAGCATCATTGGAGTATTTGAGTATTATTGTATGGTTTGGAGGTTGCCCCTCGAAGTGGCGAAGCTATTATAATTGCATATTGAGATAATTATTCTAGAATATTGTGTTATTTGGTGTTATATTTCTGCTCATGATCGACTTATCAAGTAATTTCATTACAAGTGGTATCGAGTTGTGATCGGGCCAAAATTAGGGCAAAAACCCTAATTTTTGTTTCGCCATATAATGTGAAAAAAGTGAATTGGTGGGAGATATTTTTACCAGATTTGTGAACATTTCAAGTAAGTTTTCATGATTTGAGTCATTTTGTGCAATTTGTGGGTCTGTTGGACATTTTTGTCCTAGATGTCCCAAGTTCATTCGGGCTCCCTATTCACCGATCGGCCGCTTTACCCAAAATTTGTTTTTGCGGCCCGTCGAACTTTTTTTGTTCCAAATGTCCCAAGTTCACTCAGGCTCGTTGTTCACCTTTCACCCACGTCAGCCGCATCACGCACTTCACGTACTTTCATCCCTCATGTCCCATAAACATTTGTGCATTCTTTCCCCACGTTCCCCGCATCGGCCGAATCGCTCTTTCGCATCCCACGTGTCCCAAATGAACCAAAGGCCATCCGGGCTAATTTTTCCCGCTCTTCCCAAATATCTTGCTTTTCAAGTTGGTAGATGTATATTTAATGCACATTTATTATATTTCTCTCTCCTAAATGGCTATTTAATAAGCTCCCCCTACGCATTTTTACACACTGCTTTCTTGTTATCAATTGCTCATACCCTCGCAATCAAAATTTTTCTATGTGCGCATACCCGATTCCCCTGTAATTTCATCAAGAGTTTAGATTGTGACTTTTTTTTCAAATCACTATCAACATGAAGATTAAATTCCAAGGTCAGGAGCAAGTTTCACCACTCGAGTCTGCCATTCCCGATATCGGGGACAGTGAAGTTCACCACCTGGACTTTGGAGATTTTTGGACTAGGATGACAGACTCAAACCCCTCTCCTATGGCACAAATGATTCACGATAGTGGCTTGGCATTGCCGCTGGTTTCCCAATCTCAGTGCAATGTGTAGATACGGTACTCACTGTGGTACTCATTTCAATCCCGACTCAAGTGAACTAACGAATGTGCATGGGGAGCTCATTGCCAAGCTCGATGCTGCCACCATTGGCACTGCCCTAAGGATTCCTGAAATGGACAATTCTATAGTAATCTCTCAGAACCAGGCACAGGCCCTCTTCGACCAGGATAGTGAAAAATACAAGGTGAGAGGGTGGCAAAGTCTTGGCTTAAAAACCCTAAAAAGGGGGCATCCCATCTATCCAAAGCTCTATTTCATGCCGATTTTAATGAGGAGCTATCAGATTTTATAATCCTACTAGCTCGGGTCATGGGCTTACCCTCTACCAATGAGTTCCATTTCTGGATGTGCCCACTTATCAACATGGTGTGTGAAGGAACTCAGAATATCAACTAGGTAGAAATCATCAAGCATGAACCTAGCAGAGCAGTTGTCCAATGTACAACAAACAAAGAAGTTTTACATGACTTCATATCTGATGTATACCCTAGCAACATCAAGGCAATGGTTTGGATTCACATACATTGATGCTCATAAAGGTGACCCTATATATGCTTATTGTCCTCAATTCACCTTGGACACTAGCAATCACAACTTTAGGAGGGTGAATGATGCTTTCACCATGTACATTGTAAGACTTCTGGAGAGTGACATGGTGAGGAGGTTCTCTGATGAAGCCATGAACCTAATATCAAAGTACGGTGCCTACTTCATCCAGTTCAGAAAATTCTCCTATATCAGGCTTGCAGGCTATGAGAGCACCCCTCTCAAGCTTCCTATGTTCTGCAATGATAAAATGGCCTTGATCGAGATATGCAGGCAATTGGACAAGTTACACAGAACCTGCAGGGATAAGAAAATCACTGGCCTGCACTTCCCTATATCTTTGGGAAACTACACCTGCAAGACGGCTCTAGATGCACAAAACATAGAGAGAGCCCTAGCCCCATCACTATCCATTTCTTCAAGCCAAGAACTTGTTTTGACTTGAAGAAATTTATTGAAGCAGAACCTCAGAATCAATTACCATCATAGGGCAGACATAAGAAGACTATTGGGCTGATTGTGCTGATGATTTTGAGGCAAGGAGGAGACATTATGGCAGGTTTTCTCTCCAACTGATTCAAGAGCTTAACTTGTACCAAGTTCCTGAAGGGCTTCAGGATGACAATTCTGACCTATTTTCATATGAATATGACAACTTGGTCAAACACACTCCCTTGGAGGATTTGGATTGGTTCAAAAAGGAGAAGGATGATCTGGCTGAAATCTTAGCCCTTGTCCTAGTAAGAACCAAAATCTGGTTTGACAGGAGAGTTCGTGAGCTTAGAAGGCATTCAGGAGAATCCTCCTCCAAGGATACTTCAACACCAAGAAAGGAGGCATTGACACCTAGTTTGGAAGCACCTGTATAGACCCCTCCTGCCTCATCAACTAAAGGTCCTACATCCTCCACTCCTTCCTCATCCACCCAAGTATATCAGAAGAAAATCAAAGAAGTCAAGAAGGAGCCTGTTGAAGAAGATCCCCTGATGAAGCATTCAGAATTTCCCTCAGGACCAGAGAACATCATTGTTCTAGTGAAAGTGAGAGAGAGTGAAGTGCCAGTCTCTATAAATGCTCCAGAAGCCCCAACGGATAAAGAAAAGGAAGTTCAAAGCACTGAGCTTCCGAGCACCATTGACTCCTCTGTACCAGAAACCCCGAGTGCCCCACTCATATCTCAACTAGAGGCAACAAGAAGTGCACACTTTGAGTGCAATGAGTTCTCTTTCTCTTGGTCCTCTTGCCCCACCTTCTTCTTCCTCCTCCTCTTTTGCATGGGTACAACCTTTCGTTGATAGTAGGAAGAGAAAGTCTTCCTCTCGATCTCGGGACCCAACTTTGATGTTGTGGTGGCCTTATTGGGTACTACTCCTCCTACTCCTGCCAAGAAAGCCAGGACCACCTCATGAATAGTATCCGATGCTCAGGGCCAGCAATTCCTGGAGATAGCCAAGCCCAAGGTTGATAAGCCAGAACAGGATTTGCAAGCATCTGATCTAGAGCTCTCAAGGATCCCCATGGGAGAATCCACCCCCGAAGGTGAGATTCTCACAATCTTCAAGAAACAATCACAGAGTCATTGGAAGAGTGGAAAAAGGGCAACAAACAATAGAGCAGTTGGAAGAGTAGGCTCAGGTTCTTGCAGGTTTCATCAAGTCATTGTTGTCCAAAGATAAAGTTTTAGACCCCACCCCATTGACTACTCTTCCACCACCTGTGATCCTCAGCCAAGAAGAAGTCCAGAGTATCAAAGATATACACAGATATTCCATCTATGGAAGGGCTATGGAGGCCATGGTGGATGATATGCTCATCGCAGGATTGAATTTCATTGGTGAAGCCTTCAAACTCAATGAGAAGGTAACTAATCTACAACAGAAACTCTCCTCCACCATTGGAAATATAGATAAAGAGCTCAAACTCTGGAGCAGCTGTATAGTAGACCTTCACCTATGGGCAGGCTGATGAAAATATTTTAATGGAAAGCAAGGTCTTTGATGATGCAAAAGATAACTTGTCAAAATCATGGGTATACAGTGTGGAATGGAAAATCAAGGTGTTGGAGGAAGCTTTGGGAGAATTGAGAAATAACTGGCAGAAGGGTGAGGCCTTCAAGACTTTGGTGGTATCTGCTTTCAAGGATATACATTGCCACCTCCATGATGAGACCTCTGGTGTGCCTCTCTCCTTGCAAGAAATCAAAGCTCAATTTAGAGCTTTTGTCAAAGATAATTTGTTCAAAGAGGATTTTGTCTCCAAGGAAAAGATGAAGGAAATCTGCTCTCTCCAGTCTGCTATCGAAGAAGCCAATAAATATTATCATACACACATCGAATTTGACAAAGAGATGGAGAAGTGCCTCGGATTTTGGACCCATTCCACTGCCAACACATCGGTCCCACGTGGCAGAGACATAGCAGAGGTGTTAAAAAGGTTTAGACAAAGTGGATCCTCAAATCAGTGGGCCCTTCTCAATCATGAACACTTGTCTTCTTCTCCTGACTTTTCTCTCTTCTTTCTTTCCTCATCTCGGATTTATTGTAATTAGTTGGGGTTTTGTGTTAAGCAGCCCTTTAACTAAACATTATTTAAAAAGGTAGTTACCAAGAGTAACTGATTTGTAAAACTATATAGTGGCCTCTCTTCGCCATTTTGAAGGGGGAACTTGGCTTATTTTTGAAAGTGTAAGAAATAGTAAAGCAATCAATACAAAAGGATCTTCTTTCTTTGTTCATCTGATTCTTTTTATTCGCAAGCTATCTATTGAATATTGTTAGATCATTTGTCTGCATTATGCTAAGAAGCTTTGTATTCTTGTAGATGTTATTTATGGAACTGTGTGTCTTTTCAAATTTCATCTCATTAATTCGAGTACAAATGGTCTTATTCCAATTCATTATATTCTGGCACGCATAAGGAATTATTTTGTCATCTATAATTCTGGAGAATGCTTTTTTGCTCATTTCCACATCTTCATTCCTCTGTACTTTTGTGATTGATGATCTATTAAAAATGCTTTCATGATATCCAAGTTCCGCAGTAAAACTATGCTCTGTACATATGTAAATAAGTTTTCTTTTGAATAAGGGAACCTCTCCCACTAAAGAGGAGGGACTTCTTGTCCCCTGACTGTTGTTCTTCTTGAAGTCCTTTTTGATGACCAACAGTTTTTGGTGACTCACTGGGAAATCATTTCTTGACGTATTCCAGTTCCATAATCATTTATCGATCATCCTTTGATCTGGTGACTCCACATTTTACTCGTGGGAGAAGGGCCCGTGGTATTGAAGATTCTCAGTTTCAGCTTTTGGAACAACAGAGTTTTCCCTTCCCTTCAATAGAAGAAATAGAAGAGCTCATTCAACAAGCATTCCTCCTGTCAAAAGTAGAACCCCCGTGGGTGGTTTTTCTTTAGAACAACTCGGTCCTAATCTCCGTGCTCTGATTCTTGCTGGTGTTTCAGTTCCCCTTCAAGCCATTTTTCCAAGAATGGTGGTACCATTGCCTTGGGGCCATCGTGTTGGGCCTCTCGCCCTTCCTCAGCCTTTGCATGAGTTACCCAGAGGTAACCGGAAGAACTTTCCCAAATTCAGAGGTGATGGTAAGGTACATCCTGATGAGCATATCGCGGCCTTCATAGTTGCATGTGGAGTTCTGGGGGTTGAACATGAAGATGTCTCAGTGAGGATTTTTTGTTGAGACTTTACAAGATAATGTGGCTGATTGGTTCTATCACCTTCCGGCCAGGAGCTATCACTAGTTGGAACACAATGAGAACAAGGTTTGAGAATCATTTCAAACCAAAGAGAAGATGTGCATGCTTTGCTGGCCCAAATTTCTCAAATAAAGAAGGAATCACAAGAGCCCATGAGAGAATTTGTGGCTCGATTTAACAAATTGATTAACAAAATCCCACCTGATACTCAACCTGTAGATCAAATTCAAAAATGCTTCTTCCTGAATGCCCAATTGCCTGAAGTTAGTTATGCATTGAGGAGAGCTAATCTTGTGACATTGGCCGAAGATCAAACTCTTGTTGTTAGTGTTGAAGATGATTTAATCATGTCCGGGAAGTTGAGAAGAGACCCTTCTAAATCTAGGTCTTTCCTTCCTCCTCTTCCACTCTTGGGCCTAATACTGATCCACTAGTACAAAAACTTGCAAATGATCTCATCGCCATTAAGAAACAATTGGCTCAAGCACGCCCCCTATGCAGACGTTCCAAGGAGGAATTTTCAGCCCAGAAATCATTTGCCTACTTCTCAAACAAGGCTAGCACTTGAAGGACCACCTATTAAAGTCCCTGTTAACGCAACCTGTGAAGTTGAAGAGCCGGAGGATGAAGAGGTTAGTGAAGATTGTGAAGAATTTGTGAAGAAGTCGATGAAGAAGCAGAGGAACTTGAGGGATCTCGAGTTAATTTCTTCACTACTGAAGGTGTTGATGAAGAAGATGATTATGATGAAGTAGTAGTGGACATGAATAGTGAATCATACGCTGTCATGACTCGAGAGCAGACAAACAAAAAGGAGAAAGTGATGCAGCCGGCCAAAAGATCCAAGGAACATCCAACGACTATCCCTGTAATTGCAAAAAGAGGATTTCCTATCCCCATTACGTCCACACCCAAGGTGAGTCCTATCAATTCTGCTACTAAAGTTACTTCTTTTTCAACTCCTAAGACCGATAAGCCTAGGGTTCCAAGCGAGGATAGCTCATCCACTTCTGGGTCTTTCGATATCATTGATCACATGAAAAAGACCAAGGTTCAAATCTCAGAGGCTGAGTACTATCAAACCCACCCCAAGGCTTTTGCCAAAATGGTCCACTTTGTCAATTCCCATTCCAAAACTACCTCTAAAGGCCTCTTACCCACTCCATCTTCTGCACCACAACCCAATCTGGTAGCCTCTGTCACCTCACCTAATGACAAGATCAAACCATTCTATGTAACCCTCCTTATAGTTGGCCATAGACTCAGCAACTGCATCATAGACTCAGGAGCATCAGACAATGTGATGCCTACCAAAGTAGCCCATGCCTTAGGCCTAACTCTCACATGCACTTATGGGTCTTGTTATTCTATGGAAAGTAAGGAAGTACCCCTAGTCGGAAGGATTAAGGATGCACAAGTAGCTTTTTGCTTTGCTTTTGCCTGAGAAGAAGGTTTTGGCCACTATCCTAGTAGCAGACATTCCTCCTTCATATGGAATGCTGCTAAGTAGGAACTTCTGTAAAGATGTGGGAGGAGAAATTCAAATGGATTGGTCACATGCCCTCATACCTGTTAATGGGAAAATGAAGAAGTTGTTGCCTGAGAAGCAATCTGAGTATATCGTACAAAAAACAGATGATCCCAAAGCACAAATACTTTATGAGGATATGGGGCATGGCAACTATATGATTATGTCTCTTGAGGAGATCCAACTTCCCAAAAAATCACTTAAGGATCCTAATGGTGTTTGGATATTAGAGTTTGATGGAAGTTGTTCCTCAGCTGGTTCTGGAGCTGGTGTAGTATTAGTGTCTCCTGAGGGAAAGGTTTGTCCTTTCTCATTCAAGTTACAATTTGAAAATACTAATAATACAACAGAGTATGAAGCTCTCATTCTTGGGCTTCATGTGGCAAAAGAAAAGGGTGTGAAGAATCTTCTAGCTCGCGGAGATGCGGAGCTGATTGTTAAGCAAGTTAGAAACCTTTTCAGGTAAAGAATAGAAGGTTGAAACATTACAGGAATCAGGTGTGGGACTCCATCGAATTTCTTGATGCCTTCTCCATTCAAGCAGTGCCTAGGGAGAAGAACACCAGGGCTGATTCACTAGCAGTCTTAGGGTCATTGCTGATACCTCATCCTGACTTCTCTCAAGATAGGTTTACCATTGAAATGATCCATAGGCCCAGTGTACCTGATAATGCAAGTAACTGGAAAGTTTTCAATGATGATCAAGCATTTGCTTTCTTTCTTAGAACTCAGGGATAACTTTGAACAATTGTACTTTGAAGGAAGTGACAATTTACCTCGTGAAAGTGTGCCTTCCGATAAAGAAGATGTCAATGAAGAAGAGATGGATCAAGATGGGTGTATCAAACTCAAAGGGAACAAGATTCCAAAGGGACTGGTGAGTTTAGAAGAATTGTTTGACAAGCATGATAGGTATGTGAAGTCTAAAGCTTCTACTAGATCACAACAATCAACTGAGTATGATAAAACTAATATTGGGAGTTCCATTGACCCTAAACTCGTGAACATTGGGAAATGTTGCACGCTAGAAGAAAAGAAGAAAGTAATTAATCTTTTAAGGGAGTATAAAGATGTTCTTGCTTATTCTTATGAGGATCTAAAAGCTTTTCAACCCAAGGAGATGCAACATTTCATCCCTCTCAAACCTGGGATTAAGCCTTTCAGGAAGAAACAAAGGCAATACAATCCTAAGATAGCTGACACCATCTTTCAGGAAATACAGAAGTTATTAAAAGCCAAAATCATTTTTCCTATCCACCATTCAACATGGATTGCCAACATTGTGCCTGTTAGAAAGAAAAATGGTGAGATTCGTATCTGTGTTGACTTCAGAAATCTGAATCAAGCTTCTTTAAAGGACAACTATCCTTTGCCCATGATGGATCAAGTCTTACAAGCTGTAATGGGATCTGAAATGTTGTCTATGCTTGATGGCTTCTCAGGATATAATCAGGTAGAAGTTAATACCACAGATCAACACAAGACGGCCTTCACTACCCCTTGGGGTACCTTTGCCTACAAAAGGATGCCTTTTGGGCTCATTAATGCCGGTGCCACTTTCCAGAGAGCTATGGACTTGGCCTTTGGAAGTTTAAAAGGGAAGTGTATTGTCGTGTACCTTGATGACTTGACTGTATTTTCCAAAGTAAGGGTAGATCATTTTCAGCACCTGGAAATGGTTCTTTGAAATGTAGAAAACATGGGATCTCTTTAAATCCTAAGAAATCTATCTTTTGTGTCACTAGAGGGAAAATTGTTAGGGCATGTTGTCTCTAAAGATGGTATAAAAATTGATCCTGAGTGAGTTCAAGCTATTCAGCAGATTCCCCTTCCAACCAGCAAGAAGGGAGTGCATTCTTTCTTTGGTAAGATTAACTTCCTGAGAAGATTCATCCCTGATTTTGCAGAGCTAACCTTGAATATCTCTCAAATGATGAAGGGAAAATAGACGTTTGGCTGGTCTCCTGAAGGTAAAGAAGCCTTTGAAGGTATTAAAAGGGCTATTGCTAAAACTCCCATCTTAGCATGTCCAGATTTCAGTAAAGATTTTATTATCTATTGCTATGCCAGATAACACCCTGGCTGCTATTTTGACTCAAGAAGATTCTAATAATCATGAACTCCCAATTGCATTTATGAGCTACATTCTAAAAAATCATGAGTTAAAATACACCATAATGGAGAAACATGCTTTCGCAGTGGTTAAAGTTGTCAAGCAGTTTCATTTTTACATTCTTAACTCTCACTCCACAGTATTTGTACCTGATACAACCATCAAGTCCATTCTCACACAACAGGAGTTTGGATCCAAGAGAGGAAACTGGGTGGCCAAGGTTCAAGAATATGACATTGACATCAGACCAACCAAGCTCATCCGTGGAAAAGGCCTGTGTGAACTCATCGCTGAGGGAGCTAGACATGAGTTACCAGAGGATAAAGTTGATCTCCCTACCATTCTATTTCTTGGCTCAATTGATGAATGGTATGCTGATATCACACACTTTCTCACATATGGAGAATGTCCCTCTCATTTGACTGCCAAAGAGAGAGAGAGTTGTTAAGCTAAGATCAGCCCAATATGTGTTGTGGGAAAATGCCTTGTTTAAGCGTGGGTTGGATGGAAGATTTCTAAAATGTGTGGACAAGGAACAACAGAGGAAGTTGCTTTCAGCTTTTCATAATCAAGCATGTGGAGGGCACTACTCATCAACTGTCACTGCTCATAAGATTCTTCGTGCAGGATATTATTGGCCTACCTTGTTCAAAGATGCATCAAAGTGGATTGATAAATGCGAAGCTTGTCAAACCTTCGTGGGTAGACCCAAGTTGGCTTCTTTTTGCCCCTTAAACCAGTTGTGATCGAAGAGCCTTTTCAACAATGGGGTTTAGATTTCATTGGAACACTTAATCCCTCTTCTAGTGCTGGTCACACCCACGTATTAACTACCACAGATTATTTTACTAAATGGGTAGAAGCCATTCCAGTGAAAAGTACCACTTCAGAAGTAGTATGTAGTTTTATCAAAGAAAACATCTTGGTGAGGTTTGGTGTGCCAAACAAGATCGTGACGGATAATGCTTCAAATTTTTCTTCAACTGAAATGATGGATTTTTGTTATGGATATGGCATCTCCCTGGCTCACTCCTCGGATTATTATCCTCAGGGGAATGGACAAGCAGAATCGACAAACAAAAATCTGGTGGCTATAATAAGGAAATTAGTTAATGAATCTCAGAGGAACTGGCACAAGAAACTCTATGATGCTCTTTGGGCAGATAGGGTCACACCTAAAAGAGCCATTGGGATGTCTCCTTTTAGGTAGTATATGGAGTGGAAGCTCAATTGCCCGTAACAGTGGAACTACCAGCCTTGCATTTAATGAAGGCCATTGAAGACACCAGTTTCAATGATTCTTTGGATAAAAGGATCATGTACCTTCACAAATTGAATGAGGATAGGTTGAAGGTCACTGATAGAATATCTACTCACCAATAGAAAGTAAAGGCCTTGTTTGATAAAAAAGCAGATCCAGGGATTTCAAAGTTGGAGACATTGTTTTGTTGTGGGATAAAAGGCATGAACCTCGTGGCAGCCATGGCAAGTTTGATTCTCTTTGGCTCGGACCTTTCAAGATCAGGCACTTTGCTGGTGAGAATTATTTTTACCTTGATTATATGGATGGTTCTTCCCTCCCACTTCCTTATAGTGGGAAGTACCTGAAATTGTTTAAGTCATAGGTGATTAGGAAGTCCTTTGTATATTCTGTATAGTGTGTGTGTGTGTTTCCCTTCTTGTTTTTTTTTTTGTTTGTTCGTTTGGTGTGTTGTCTTCTGTGTTGGTTTGCTTTTGACTCCGTGGCCCAATGGATAAGGCACTGATCTGCTTCCCTAGATTTTTTGAGAGTTCTTGCCTTGTCTCATTTCTTTAGACTTTAGCCAAGTCATCCCCAGAAGGAGCCAGTTGTTGTCCTCTCAAAATTCTCCCTCTTTTGAGAAGTTCAAAATTGAATTTTTTTGAGTTAATGCCTTTTTTTGTTGTTCTGGTAAAGGGAAAAGTCGAGAAGTCGAAAAAAATGCGTCTTTTGAGTCATTTTGTGCAATTTTGGGTTGTCGGACATTTTTGTCCCAGATGTCCCAAGTTCATTCGGGCTCCCTATTCGCCGATCGGCCGCTTTACCCAAAAATTTGTTTTCTCATGGGCCCGTCGAGAACTTTTTGTTCCAAATAACACAAGTTCACTCAGGCTCAATGTTCACCTTTCACCCGCATCATTGGCCGCATCACGCATTTCACGTACTTTCATCCCTCATGTCCCGAAAACATTTGTGCATTCTTTTTTCCCCGTTGCCCACATCGGCCGAATCGCTCTTTCGCGTCCCACGTGTCCCAAATGAACCAAAGGCCATCCTGGGCTAATTTTTCCCGCTCTTTCCGAATATCTTGCTTTTCAAGTTGGTAGATGTGTATTTAATGCACATTTATTATATTTCTCTCTCCTAAATGGCTATTTAATAAGCTCTTCCCCTACGCATTTTTGCACACTGCTTTCTTGTTATCAATTGCTCATACCCTCGCAATCAAAATTTTTGTGCGTATACCCGATTCCCCTGCAATTTCATCAAGAGTTCAGACTGTGACTTTGTTTTTCAAATCACTATCAACATGAAGATTAAATTCCAAGGTCAGGAGCAAGTTTCACCGCTCGAGTCTGCCATTCCCGATATCGGGGACAGTGAAGTTCGTCACCTGGACTTTGGAGATTTCTGGACTAGGATGACAGACTCAAACCCCTCTCCTATGGCACAAATGATTCACGATAGTGGCTTGGCATCGCTGGTTTCCCAATCTCAGTACAATGTGCAGATATGGTACTACTCGCTGGTACTCATTTCAATCCCGACTCGAGTGAACTAACGAATGTGCATGGGGAGCTCATTACCAAGCTCGATGTTGCCACCATTGGCACTGCCCTAAGGATTCCTGAAATGGACAATTCTATAGTAATCTCTCAGAACTAGGCACAGGCCCTCTTCGACTAGGACAAGTGAAAAATACAAGGCGAGGGTGGCAAAGTCTTGGCTTAAAAACCCTAAAAAGGGGGCATCCCATCTGTCCAAAGCTCTGTTTTGTGCCGATTTTAATGAGGAGTTGTCAGATTTTATAATCCTACTAGCTCGGGTCATGGGCTTACCCTCTACCAATGAGTTCCATTTCTGGATGTGCCCACTTATCAACATGGTGTGTGAAGGAACTCAGAATATCAACTAGGTAGAAATCATCAGCATGAACCTAGCAGAGCAACTATGTCAATGTACAACAAACAAAGAAGTTTTACATGACTTCATATCTGATGTATACCCTAGCAGCATCAAGGCAATGGTTTGGATTCACATACATTGATGCTCATAAAGGTGACCCTATATATGCTTATTGTCCTCAATTCACCTTGGACACTAGCAATCACAACTTTAGGAGGGTGAATGATGCTTTCACCATGTACATTGTAAGACTTTTGGAGAGTGACACGGTGAGGAGGTTCTCTGATGAAGCCATGAACCTAATATCAAAGTACGGTGCCTACTTCATCCAGTTTAGAAAATTCTCCTATATCAGGCTTGCAGGCTATGAGAGCACCCCTCTCAAGCTTCCTATGTTCTGCAATGATAAAATGGCCTTGATCGAGATATGCAGGCAATTGGACAAAGTTACAGAACCTGCAGGGATAAGAAAATCACTGGCCTGCACTTCCCTATATCTTTGGGAAACTACACCTGCAAGACGGCTCTAGATGCACAGAACATAGAGAGAGCCCTGGCCCCATCACTGTCCATTTCTTAGGCCAAGAACTTGTTTTGACTTGAAGAAATTTATTGAGCAGAACCTCAGAATCAATTACCATCATAGGGGGTATACGTAAGACTATGGGGCTGATTGTCTTTGATGATTTTGAGGCAAGGAGGAGGCATTATGGTAGGTTTTCTCTCCAACTGATTCAAGAGCTTAACTTGTACCAAGTTCTGAAGGGCTTCAGGATGATAATTCGACCTATTTTCATATGAATATGACAACTTAGTCAAACACACTCCCTTGGAGGATTTGGATTGGTTCAAAAAGGAGAAGGATGATCTGGCTGAAATCTTAGCCCCTGTCCTAGTAAGAACCAAAATCTGGTTTGACAGGAGAGTTCGTGAGCTTAGAAGGCATTCAGGAGAATCCTCCTCCAAGGATACTTCAACACCAAGAAAGGAGGCATTGACACCCAGTTCGGAAGCACCTATGCAGACCCCTCCTGCCTCATCAACTAAAGGTCCTACATCCTCCACTCCTTCCTCATCCACCCAAGTATATCAGAAGAAAATCAAAGAAGTCAAGAAGGAGCCTGTTGAAGAAGATCCCCTGATGAAACATTCAGAATTGCCCTCAGGACTAGAGAACATCATTGTTCTCAGTGAAAGTGAGGAGAGTGAAGTGCCAGTCTCTATAAATGCTCCAGAAGCCCCAACGGATAAAGAAAAGGAAGTTCAAAGCACTGAGCTTCCGAGCACCATTGACTCCTCTGTACCAGAAACCCCGAGTGCCCCACTCATATCTCAACTAGAGCAACAAATAGTGCACACTTTGAGTGCAATGAGTTCTCTTTCTCTGGTCCTCTTGCCCCACCTTCTTCTTCCTCCTCTCTTTTGCATGGGTACAACCTTTCATTGATAGTAGGAAGAGAAAGTCTTCCTCTCGATCTCGGGACCCAACTTTGATGTTGTGGCAGCCTTATTGGGTACTACTCCTCCTACTCCTACCAAGAAAGCCAGGACCACCTCACGAATAGTATCCGATGCTCAGGGCCAGCAATTCCTGGAGATAGCCAAGCCCAAGGTTGATAAGCCAGAACAAGATTTGCAAGCATCTGATCTAGAGCTCTCAAGGATCCCCATGGGAGAATCCACCCCTGAAGGTGAGATTCACAATCTTCAAGAAACAATCACCAGAGTCATTGGAAGAGTGGAAAAAGGGCAACAAAACAATAGAGCAGTTGGAAGAGCAGGCTCAGGTTCTTGCAGGTTTCATCAAGTCACTATTGTCCAAAGATAAAGTTTTAGACCCCACCCCATTGACTACTCTTCCACCACCTGTGATCCTCAGCCAAGAAGAAGTCCAGAGTATCAAAGATATACACAGATATTCCATCTATGGAAGGGCTATGGAGGCCATGGTGGATGATATGCTCATCGCAGGATTGAATTTCATTAGTGAAGCCTTCAAACTCAATGAGAAGGTAAATAATCTGCAACAGAAACTCTCCTCCACCATTGGAAATATAGATAAAGAGCTCAAACTCTGGAGCAGCTGTATAGTAGACCTTCACCTTATGGGGTAGGCTGATGAAAATATTTTAATGGCAAGCAAGGTCTTTGATGATGCAAAAGATAACTTGTCAAAATCATGGGTATACAGTGTGGAATGGAAAATCAAGGTGCTGGAGGAAGCTTTGGGAGAATTGAGAAATAAGCTTGGCAGAAGGGTGAGGCCTTCAAGACTTTGGTGGTATCTGCTTTCAAGGATATACATTGCCACCTCCATGATGAGACCTCTAGTGTGCCTCTCTCCTTGCAAGAAATCAAAGCTCAATTCAGAGCTTTTGTCAAAGATAATTTGTTCAAAGAGGATTTTGTCTCCAAGGAAAAGATGAAGGAAATCTGCTCTCTCCAGTTTGCTATCGAAGAAGCCAATAAAGATTATCATACACACGTCGAATTTGACAAAGAGATGGAGAAGTGCCTTGGATTTTGGACCCATTCCACTGCCAACACATCGGTCCCACGTGGTAGAGACATAGCAGAGGTGTTAAGTTTTAGACAAGTGGATCCTCAAATCAGTGGGCCCTTCTCAATCATGAACACTTGTCTTCTTCTCCTGACTTTTCTCTCTTCTTTCTTTCCTCATCTTGGATTTATTGTAATTAGTTGGGGTTTTGTGTTAAGCAACCCTTTAACTAAACATTATTTAAAAAGGTAGTTACCAAGAGTAACTGATTTGTAAAACTATATAGTGGCCTCTCTTCGCCATTTTGAAGGGGGGAACTTGGCTTATTTTTGAAAGTGTAAGAAATAGTAAAGCAATCAATACAAAAGGATCTTCTTTCTTTGTTCATCTGATTCTTTTATTCGCAAGCTATCTATTGAATATTGTTAGATCATTTGTTTGCATTATGCTAAGAAGCTTTGTATTCTTGTAGATGTTATTTATGGAACTGTGTGTCTTTTCAAATTTCATCTCATTAATTCGAGTACAAATGATCTTATTCCAATTCATTATATTCTGGCACGCATAAGGAATTATTTTGTCATCTATAATTCTAGAGAATGCTTTTCTGCTCATTTCCACATCTTCATTCCTCTGTACTTTTGTGATTGATGATCTATTAAAAACACTTTCATGATATCCAAGTTCCATGGTAAAACTATGCTCTGTACATATGTAAATAAGTTTTGCTTTTGAATAAGGGAACCTCTCCCACTAAAGAGGATTCAAGTAGGAGAAAACATTTCACTTATACCTAGAGATCACAACACCTTGGCCCCAACACTCCCTCGGCCAGTTAGATTGACACCTCAACAAATTGAAGAAAAAAGAGAAAAAGGGTTATGTTTTAATTGTGACAATAAATTTGGACCCGGACATAAATGTGCTAAAAAGAATTTGTTCTACATTGATGGGCCTAGTGAAGATGAAGAGAATAATGAAGATGTAGAGTTAGAGGTCTTGGTTGAGCCAGAGGAGGAGTCAGGAGATCCTTAGCCAACGATCTCATGCCATGAAATTTTAGGTATTAGCACCCCCCAAACCCTAAAGGTGGTTGGATTCCTAAAAAATAGAGGGTCATAGTGTTGATTGATTTAGGAAGTACTCACAACTTTATCAATCATAAGTTAGTAGTGTGCCTAAACTGTTTCATTTATCCAGCTCCTAAATGTCAAGTAATGATTATTGATGGAGGTACTATTACTTGTTCTAGAAAATTCCATAGCATTAAGCTTTCCATGGGAGATTACATACTAAATAGTCCCATGTATGCCATTTCTATGGGAGGAGCAGACATTGTGTTAGGGGTTCAATGGCTTACCACTTTGGGAACCATTGAGATGAACTTCCAAGACTTGTTCATGTGATTTCACTCTGAAGGAAGGACTTTTGAGCTAAGAGGCTTAAGAGCAAAGTCTCCACAAATAGTAAGTTCTCATCAGATGCACAAAATTCTAAAAAAGGGTGCAGAGGGATTTGTGGCACAACTCTTTTCATTGGAGGCTCATCATTCTAAGGACATTATACCATCAGATATGCAAGTAGTGTTGGATGCACACTCTGTTGTATTTGAAAATATACCAAAGGGCTTACCTCCAAAGAGAGATCATGATCATGCTATTCAGTTATTACTAGGAAGTCAACCGCCTAACATCAGACCTTATAGGTACCCATATGTGCAAAAGAGTGAAATCGAGAAGATTGTACAAGAGATGTTAGAAGCAAAAGAAACATCCGCCATAGTCAGAGTGATTATTCTTCTCTAGTAGTCTTTGATGTACGAAGAGAAAGATGACATGTGGCGCATGTGTCACGATTATAGGGAACTTAATAATTACATAATCAAAGATAAGTTTCCTATTCTGTTATTAATGATTTTCTTGATGAGTTGCATGGTGTTGTTTATTTTACAAAGCTTGATCTTCGTTTGAGATACCACCAAATCAGAATCAAGGATGAGGATGTTCATAAAATTGCCTTTCGGACACATGAAGGCCATTATGAATTCCTAGTAATGCCTTTTGGACTCACAAATGCACCTTCTAGATTTCAAAGTTTGATGAATTCTATTTTTAAGTCATTCCTGTGGAAGTTTGTCTTACTGTTTTTTGATGATATATTAATTTATAGCAAAACATGGGAGGAACATTTGCATCATGTAAATAAGGTTTTGAGACCTTTGAGCAACATCAACTTTATGCAAAGCCCTCTAAGTGGTCTTTTAGACTCAAGGAGGTTGAATATTTGGGTCACATTTTCTCTCATGAATGGGTTAAATTGGATCCTAATAAGATCAAATCCATAATGGAGTGGAAGGTTCCAAAACCCTAAAGAATCTACGAGGATTTTTGGGGCTTACAGGTTATTACCGAAGATTCGTAAGGCATTATGGAAGCATAGTTGCACCTCTCACAACTTTATTAAAGAAGGACTCCTTCCATTGGAGTAAGGATGCAACCAAATCATTTGAGAAACTAAAGGAGGCCATGTGCACCACTCCAGTCTTGGCTACTCCAGATTTTTCCAAGACATTCATTGTTGAATGTGATGCATCAGGGGTGGGTATGGGGGTAGTTCTCATGTAAAAAGGCCATCCTATTTCCTTTTTGAGTTGTCAATTCAAAGGTAATAATATTTCCAAGTTGATTTATGAGAAGGAAATGCTATCCATGCTTCATGCAAGTAAATTAATGGAGACCATATCTCATAGGAAGAAACTTTAAAGTGAAGAAAGATCATGATAGTCTCGAAATACTTCATGGATCATCATTTATCATCTAAAGAACAAAAAAATGGGTCTTCAAGATGTTGGGATATGGTTTTGAGATTATCTATAAGAAAGGGAAGGATAATGTAGTTGCGGATGCATTGTCGCAAAAAGATGACTCAATTGCAGCATTGTTATGTGCCATATCCATATTACAAGAAGATCGTCCCGAGATGAGGCAAGGTCCGAATGGAGAAATGACCTAACCACACAAAACCTCATTCATCATCTCTAGAATGATCCAAGCATGTCTGAAAATTTGTATTGAAAGGGGATGCTTTATGATATAAAGATAGATTATACCTATGTAAGAACTCCACTCTTAAAAATAGGATTCTATCTAAGCTTCACTCTTTTCCAGTAGGGGGCACTCTGGATTCTTGAAGACTTATCATTGAGTCAAACAAGATTTCTTCCGGGGAAGGGCTCAAAGGGGATGTCCAAAAATTTGTGGCGAGAATGCATGGTTTGTCGGCAAAATAAGGGTGAAATGATTCGATCCCAGTGTCATCTACAACCTCTATCTATTCCTAGCCAGCGGTGGGGAAGAGGTTTCCATGGACTTTATCATAGGATTGCCTAAACGATGGAAAAACGTCATCATGGTTGTGGTGGGTAGACTCACCAAATATGCTCATTTTTTTCCTTGGCACACCCATTTGCTGCAAGCATGGTAGCATGACCTTCATGGACACAAGTCGGAAGCTTCATGGGACACTTAAGATTATAGTAAGTGATCGAGACCCTATATTTACTAGTAATTTTTGGACTGATTTATTCTCATGTTTGGGTACTCAGTTAGCTCGTATCTCTTCTTATCATCCCCAGTATGATGGGAAAAAAAGTTGTAAATAAGTGTTTGGAGGGATATCTCTGTTTCTTTACGTCAGATAAACAAGCAAGATGGGTCCAATGGTTACCACTTGTAGAATGGTGGTATAACACTTCCTTCCATACTTCATCTAAAATGTCTCCTTTTTTGGCACTCTATGGGTACCATCCACCATCCATCACATCATCATTGAGAGGACAACCGTGGGTTAGAGCAGTAGAAGAACACATTCAGTATCAACAAGAGGTCCTCTCTAGTCTCAAGGAGAACTTGGTCATGGCACAAAACCACATGAAGCAACAGGCTGATCAACATCACACGGAAAGGCATTTTGAAGTCGGTGATTGGGTTTTTGTGTAATTCTGACCATATAAGTAAATGTCTTTGAAACAACAAAAGGATAACAAACTTTCACCGAAGTATTATGGCCCCTATCAAGTATTGCAGAAGATTGGTACTATAGCATACAAATTAGAACTTCCACAATCAACCAGAATACATCTAGTATTTCATGTTTCTTACCTAAAGAAAGTAATTGGACAGAGAGTATCATCCCAAACAGTGTTACCTAAGCTCTATGAGGAAGGGAGGGTCATCTTGGAACATGAATGCATCCTTCAAACATGCACTAAAAGATTGAGGACACAGGTTATTACTGAGTACCTGATAAAGTGGAAGAATATGGACAATGAAGATGCAACATGGGAAGATATGACATTCTGTAGCAGACACCCAGAGCTTCTCAACATTGGGGACAATGTTGCTTTGAAGGGGAAGGGCATGCTACGCCCTTAACCTATTGCTTGTATTAGGATATGAGTAGCCGACTTGTGGCTTACCATATCATTTTATTATATCATTTATACTTTCTCATGCTTAGTAGGTTGGCCTTGGTGATGGCCATAACATATGAATAGTATATATAGGGGATTTTAGGTAGTATTTCATCATCATTGGAGTATTTGAGTATTATTGTATGGTTTGGAGGTTTCCCCCTCGAAGTGGCGAAGCTATTATAATTTCATATTGAGATCATTATTTTGGAATATTGTGTTATTTGGTGTTATATTTATGCTCATGATCTGAATTATACAAGTAATTTCATTACAAAATTTGAAACACTAGATGATCAAATGGATTTTAATGACTACGAAATAACAACCCTTCAAATGGATTTTACCAGAATGTAACCTTGTGAAAAAATAAATGCATCAAAAAGGTAAAATGATGTGGTATACACATAATTTCTAAAGTAAGACAAAGAGAAAAATAAGTTGAATAATAAAATTCAAAATTTGGAGGCAAACCTAGAAAATGAGAAAGCAAACAAGAAAAGTGATGAGTTAATAAGACAAGTGAGTTGGATAAGAGGATAAAATCATCTTCCTCTATGATTGTAGTTGTTGTGAATGAATAGGCATATGTGGAACTAGAATAAGTGAATAAAAAGTTATAGAAAACAATGAGTATAATAGTTTAGAACAAAGGCTTGGAGAATTGCAAGAGGTTCTGAAGGAAGAGAAAGACAAAGCGAGAAATAGGAACATAGCCTAGAGGAAGACCAAAAACTCAAGGAAATGTTTACGAAGGAAGAGAGAAAACAAAATGAAATATTGTAAAATGAGTTGGTGAAAGTACAAAAGGGACTACTTTCTTCCAATAGAAAACTATTTGAATTTTACAAAAAGGAAATAATTAATATTAGGGATAAAGTTTGGGGGAATAAACCAAAAAAAGATATTATTTTATTAGAATGTTTGAATTCATGGATGATATAAATAGAATATCTCGATAATATTTGCAAATATATAACTGATATTAGAAAAGTGATGGCTTCAAGAGAGGATATAATAAGGAAATTTTTGGAATCTATCAACAAATTTAGTGACACCGAACCGGCATCTAGAGGAATTAAAAACTAGATTGATGCCTTAATAAAGGAATCATCTATCATTCGGAAGTGTATGATGTTAGGTGAAGCACATGAATTATTGAATAAGTGTCAAACAATGTTATGGGAGCTACATGTAAAGGTAGATGATTTCACAAATATTGGTTTTCAAATTCCTTTTGAAAAAATACACCAATTCATTAATAAGTATGCATTCTAGAAGAACATGAAAGAAAAATGATGCAAGATAAGAACCGAATTCGATAAGGTAGATGAGATAAACTTTTTTGGCTTCATTAAACCATTGATAACCTTATTAGTAAATTTTCATACAATAATAAAGGAAAGATCCACTCTTAGTTATGAATTACTAACAAAGTTACATGTCATTCACTCTGATTTACAAAAAAATGTAATTCCAACATATGAAGAGTGGAACATGTTACAGAGGATGATGTAATTAAGATTAATTTAATTTTGAAAATTGTTCCATTTGTTACACTTTTCAATTTTTTTCATGAAGGGCATGTCTAAAGCAAGTTGAATGAGGAATAGTATTATTTTTCATTTCAATACATAGTGGTTCAAAAGAAAACTAAAAAATGTTTTATGTTAATATTTTTTAGGTGCATGAGAAACATAAGTGTTTTTTATGAAATGTGTTTCTATTGTGAAATCAATGTATTTTAAGTTTTCATTCGGAAGACTACAAAAGCGATACTATGTTTTTGAAAATAAAAAATAAGGAAAAAGATTTTATCAAAAAAATGTACTGATTATTTGAATATATATATATATATATATATATATATATATCCACAAATGGAAGCTTCCAATGTATTGATGGTGGATCATCTCTATCATTTTCTTGACCAGTTCTCTCACTTCGTTGACACTCAACTAGTGTAATAGACCCATCCCTGTCTCCAATAGGGTCATTTGTTGTATTATTGGCATTATTATTAGCCCCTCTCTTTTCATTAATCAACTTCCATATTTCTAAAGCCCTGTCATAGGAAAATTTATTCACCTCATACCATGATGTGTAAATTCTCAAACAATTTTCCAAATTTTTATCAAGCTTATTTCATAATTTTGACTTTATAAAGGTCAAGGCACTAAAAACTCTCTCATCTTCAACTGAACCCAAAATCAGTGTTTGACATAGCTCATCCAATTAGAAAAACTCATACATGGTTTCCTACAAAATAGTACTTAACCCATTTTTTTGCATAGTTGGGTTATTATTCCACACTCTAAGAGATTATCCAAACATTTGAATTTCTCAATAATTGTAGAGGAAAATTCATGGGATTGATAAATCAAATTTTCTTTTCTTAAAATACATATAACATTCATTCCATTGATATTAATAGGCTTACAAAAATGTTGAATCAATGTAGTCAATCTCTTATGGTAGTCTTCTTGCAAATATCTTTCATTTTGGACATTATTCTAATAGGTGGGATTTACTAAAGTCATTGCTTCAAGTAAAACATCCCTACTAAAATGTTCCCTTATTTCTTCTAGTAGGGAAACTATAATTTCTCTTAACCTTACCCTTGTTGATGATACAATGTTATCAAAGAGCATCCCTGTGACATTTACCTTCTCAACCTTACCGACTACTATTTGAAAGAAGTGCATTGGTATCTCATATCCACATAAAGAAGCACATGCTTAACCAAAAAAATTAACCTCAGAAATTTACTTAGATTTCTAATATTTATCAAATTATTCGAACTATCAAACTTTGAAACATCAATCTCATTGATAAAAAAATATTCTATTGTTAAACAAACACGTTTCCTCAAACTAGAAAAATCAGCAATATATAGTTCTTTCTTGGGCTTGTTTAATTAAATGATGCATTTCATCCAACATGGGAAGGAGACCACACAACATCAGCAATGTCTCTATATCATTCAAACGATGTATCAAATATCGAGCCTTGTCCACTTCATGTGATTCTACCACATTACTCACAATAAGGATTGATATTCATCGTACACCCTACGAATCTATTGATACAATTAGATCCACCTATGTCAACATATTTTAATATTTTATGCCCATTTTTCAGTAATTTTGCAAATATTTAGAATTCCATGAACCTTTTAGGACTATGATAGAAATAAGCATGCACCTCTCGAACAAGTTCTTCAACTTTTTCTACAAGTTTAAATTTGTTTACTATTTTGTATGCTAGATTCATTCTATGATCCATACAATGAATAACAATCATATACAGGAAATGAGATGTTTGGATTCTTATACATAGACCATTACGATGACCTTGCATCATAGATGCACCATCTACCCCAACACATAACAAATTTTTTGCAATTGTACAATAATTCATCCCACCAATCTCTTTCAATAATCTTAATACCAATTCAAAAGGTTTTCAGCATTAGAGTTTTATCTCATCTTTTTAATAAAAAATAAGTGATATTGTTTAGCATGACTCTCAACAATATAAACATGCATACAAACTAGGCAATATTATCTACTTTTGTAACCTCATCAATAGAAAAAGACATGTATCGTGCATACTTAAGTTTCTCTTTTAAGTCTTCTTTCTTAACCATAGCTATGTGCATTTTTCCCAATCCCAACCACTACTTTTAGACCAGTGAGAATTAGGAAAGTGTGGGACACCAAGAAAATACAACATCTTCTTTTGTTTAGGAAAATCATTTATAAGATGACCTTGTGATAGAATGTGAAAAATACTAGCTAGCTAAACTATTTTACCTCAAAGACTATTTTGAATGACCTTGATAAATTGAGATGTAATTGTCCCTACATTCTCTACAACTATGTTTTTGTTTAGATTTTTCTTCTCAAAATATTTTCATACCTAATATGTAAACAATCATCTGTAGTTTTCCATTTGGAAACATTCTTCACAACTTCGTCTATAAGTTTTTTTTTCATATATCTTTCCTACATACTTCTCAATAGTATCCAATTTAAGTTACATTGTCTTATCCCTACCCAATTTCCAGCTATAGATTATACATTTTCATTCTTTGGGAGGTTCATCTTTATTTTCATTTTCAACAAGTTCAATAAATGGAAACTTAGAAACCCACTCTAACCTAAAATTCTTTCCCAAGTCCCATTTTATTACCTCTCTCTTTCTTCCAAAAATAGGTGTCCCCTAAGTATTTTTCGTGGTGGAATTTAAATTTCATTGATTCTTATAATATTCACATCTAATATTCAATTGGGAAGGTGATGGTGTCCTAACACTAGAGTGTAAATTTAAATCATCCAGTGATGCAATTTCAAATTCATTCAATTTGATGTCTTCAAGGGGATACATATCATTTTCATCATCATTAAAAAATTTATGCATCAAGTTATCAATGAAATAATTTTGAGTTTCAATTTGAATGCAATCATTATCCCTTAACTGTGTTGGTCTTACAGGAGAAGGATGGGATTTTGTAGATGGTTTCTCAAAATAAGATGTGATTTTTGTATGCGGTTTAGGAGGTGTTGTACTTACTTTTTCTAAGGTTCCCTTTTTACTTTCCATTTTCCAGTAAGGAAATTTTTTTAGTTAGCTATGATGAGATGAAAATCAACTAAGGCATTGCAGTGTCATGTGATATGGAAAGAAATGACATTGGGGGTACCATAAAATCAAAAATGACATATTTTAATATATTATAGCATTGCTAACAACCTAACTTATAAAATCGATAAAACAATGTGACATGATAGAAAACAAGTTTTAAATTAGAGCAAAACTAAATAGAGTTGCCTACACAAAGTTTTGTAGGATGTAAATGATAACATAGTAGCCGATAAGACCTTGATTTATTTGATTTTTATAAGAAAATTGCAATATGTTGAATCCTTCTCTTCTTCTTCGCAAATTTACAAAATTGGAAAATCAAAAAGATTTTTAAAAATCATTTTATTAGTGATTAGTATACATTTATATAATGTGTGGATATGTATGTGTGTGTGTGTGTATGTATACATGTATAGGTATGTTTGTGTGTGTGTGTGTGTGTATGTACATCAAATTTAATCAAATTTCAAAAAAAACTCCCAAAAATGTTCCATAGAATTCTTGGTAATCCAAGAATGTTTTGAAATCGGGCCCACTGATTACATGATGATCCGATAAAAATATACATTGGGATTGGAGATCTGTTTGGCTATTCGCATGGGAAAGATTATTTTCTCGTGGAATTTTTGGGTTAGACGTGGGTAGTGCCATGGTCATCAAAATAGCCAAATTCATATTTCATAATTCATAATATTCTCCTAATTATAAGTATGCACATCTAAATTTTTCCTTGCTTATTGCTATCCTACATTCAAAAAAGGGTATCAATCATTTTTGGGAAAATAAACGTTGGCATACGCTTCATATCAAATTTCACATAAATCACCATTCATATTACTAGTATGTTAAATAATAATTAAATGATCAAATGGATTGTGGAGGTAGAAGGATCATTTGCTTATGTAAAAGAGGCACTTAAGCTCTAGTACTTACTAGTCCTTATTCTGATAAAGAATTTCAAATTTTTGTTTTGCATCTCCTCATGCTATGTTTTTTTAATGAAAAAGAATGATGATGGGCATAAACAACACATTAATATTTTTAGTAAATCTCTACAACATGTTGAACTAAATTATAACATTTGGAAAAAAATTCTATGCTTTGATCAAAGTTATGAAGTCTTTCATATATTATGTTCAAATTTCTAAGACCAAAGCATATATGCCTCATCCCATGGTTAAGGAAATTTATTATTTCACCAAATCGGTTGAAGTCATATCGACCAAGAATGAAACCCAAAAAGTAGTGATGTACTTTTTACAAACTAATATCATCACAAGGTTTGGTATGTCAAATAAGAATTTCTCTTATAATGTTATGTGTTTCGTAGATGTTCCCATTTTGCAAATGTGTGACTAGTTTGGAATCAACTTGACCTATTATTCTAACTTTTACCCAGAGGAAATGGTCAAGTTGAGTCTTACAACAAAATTATGATCATAATTGTGAGGAATCTTGAGTTTAACAAAGGGAAGTGGTAAGAGAATCTTATCAAAGTTCCCACCGTAGAATCTCGATATCCACGGAGTGTAATTCCCCTTCCTATTATGTGAATATTATCATGGAGTTAAAAATCACTCCTATTTGTACACATTATGACATATAACACATGCCTAGTTTAATAAAATTTAAATCTAAAGTAAGGAAATTGTTGATCGAGATAAATATAACAATAAATATGTAAGATCTAGCTAAAGAAGTATAAGAAAGAGTGAAATATAGGAGATAAATATGAGTCATCTTATAACTATTGGTCCGTACTACTGAATAGGTTGGAAATGTAGGTTCTAGATTGTGTAATCTATGTATCGAAATTGGAATGTGACAATCTTAGGGATAGAAGCACCTAGATTGGGACAATGTTGCCTCGACGTTATCATTTGTTCACGACACTAGTGTTTATAGGATAGTTTTGATTTTGTTTCTTTCTATGTCACTTCTTGTTGCTCTTATTTCACTACAATTTTTCCCAATCACACCTATAAGTGTAAACAAAACCCTATCTACCTACACAATACTTAAGTGCACATTAGATTAATAAAGTATGCCTATGCTTGAGTTGACCTCGATGTCACCATAATGTGATTTTCACCGAGTGTTGCAATATATTTTAGACTCAATGTAGTTATAGTGTGTGTGTGTGTGTGTGTGTGTGTGTGTGTGTGTGTGTGTGTGTGTGTGTGTGTGTGTGTGTGTGTGTGTGTGTGTGTGTGTGTGTATTAGATTAGTTTCCTTTGAGCTAGGATTCCATAGTGCTAATTACACATAGAATAACAGACTACAACTACTTTTTCTCGATGCAAAATATGTGGTATAGAATTTAGAATAGACCCTCTTATGCGGTGAAGTATGCAGTCCTAAAATACATTCCTTGATGTAGTAGATAGAAAATATTTTCTCCTAGTTGGTTTTATATGCCTCTTGAATGCTTTCCCCCTTAATGGAATTAAATAATTCATGTATATATACAATTCCTTCATTTAATTTTCATCATTAACAATTTAAATTCCAACAAAGGGTGATCTGAACAAAGAAAATAAATAAGCAATATCCAAAAAAATATAAAAAGAGATAACGAGGATAGAAGCACCCATAGGGGACAATAGTGCTCTGGTACTCCTGTCCCTAATGGGTGGTTCTATACTGTGGTACCGAGAAAGATAAAATAATGGAAGTAGGATTGAGTAGGATGTTGAAAAATATGTAAAATTTTAAGGTGTAATTCATGAAACAATAATAAATGAAGATAAGAAAGATAAAATCAATGTCAAAGAAAAACAAGTGTTGTTAATGACTAGTTCTCTTACTTAGGAATCATGCATATAAATGAAATATTTAGAGGCTAGATGTACATAGTAAGTGTTTTATTTAGTGACTACATTTTCCCCCACTTTATGTTGGTAAATAAGGATTTGGTAGTATAAAGTAGAAAATAAAATCATACCTTGGGATTCGAAAGACTATTATGCCCAAGTAGCATTTCATATGAATGTTGTAGCATGTCGAATGGAATAGTGAAAATTGTGTACCATGGAATTATATGGGAAGGGAAGGATAAGGATCCTAGGGGTGACCTTTATATGTGTGGAGATATAATGATGTGTGCATGTAGTTCCTTAGAATCTCATCTTTTACAAAGTCTGTTTAAGATTTGACTCATGGTTGCTTAGTGTTATTTTTCGTTATTGGGATAGGATAGGAATTGTAAAAGAAAACAAGTGTAGTCAATGTTATAGGTAAATGCAATTAAATTTAACTTGAACAATATGTAAAATTTGAATGTGTATTGGAGAAAGCTAAACCCATGGGTTAGAGTACACCTATAATGTTGAAAGTGAAAGGAGTGGAAAAATTTTCCTACTTGTTGACTTGTTTCTTAGGATATGGTTGGAATAATACGAAGCATTTGGGAATATTATTGCCATAAGAGGGATTTAAACATCCCATTGCTAAAATTTGGATTTAGGTGTTATGTCTCCACTGAGGGAAATTTTATTTGAAGAGCTCATAGGATTGTCCCTCTAACCGTTGACACTTCCCCATAGATAAGTTCCACTGCAAATGATCACAAACCTAATTTGTAACTTACCTCGAGTGACACATTGTTCCAGGAATATCATTGTCCTGCATATGCCCTAGGTGTCACTTCCTTATTTGTTCTTGATTTAGTTCCTGAGTTAGTGATTTGTGACATGCCACTAACTTTAGTTCCTATTAGTAGCTGATTACAATGCAAAAATGACTATGTAATTTTTGAGAATGTAGAAGATAATAACTATATAACTATTCAAAAATTCTATGTAACTATTTTTCCCTAGGACATGAGTGTCCAGGTTCAAATACTAGCACCCACAATTCCTATCTGTATGAACCAAGAAAAAAATTGCATCATCAAGTGGTGTGGGGGAATTAGGACACCCCCAAGTGTAAATGCAAAAATGATCTATATAATGATATTACTAGCAAGGGCCCACAAGTAGCTAATGTAAAAGAACCAGACATGTGAACATGATCTAGGACTCGATGGTCATGAGAGAGAGTGCATGAGGCCAATTATATGGAATATCTCTAGACCGAGCATGTGGAGAAAGAGAGAGAAATATGTCTAGATTGAGCATGTGAAGCATTTGATGTATGTGAAGAGTTTCCCCTATGAGGTGGGATATGTGATTTACAAATACATTAAGGCCTATGAGAAGGATACATGTGTGAAGAAAAATTAAATAGCTATGTGAAAAAGGTATTACAAGATGAAAAATGGCTTGAGATACCATACGATGTGTCAAGGATAAGAAGCTATCATGAATAGGGAAGATGCATGTGGACTAGGAGCAATTGAATATGGGATGGCGGAAGAGCCAAGGATAAGGGTGTTTGTGGTGTAATGTCTCGAATAGTAATAAGATGTTCTCGTGGATGAACTTATGGCATAAAGGAACAATAAAAGGCATGACTTTGGCATCCCAGAGGCAAGGGAGTCTTAAGATCGTGTCTGATGTGTAATAGTAGATCCAACAATAAATGACATAGAAATAGTAAGAGGCCCAACAATAATAGGTATAATAACATGGCCATATTAAGTGGGAGACATGTGCATCGTTTGAGATAAAGTGAATCTAATTGGTGAAAGAAAGATAATGAACATGTATTATGTTTGAATGTAGGATTTACCATAACATTCTTGATGGCTTAGTGCCCAACACATTCATAGATATGTAATCCATGGGGTGAGAATGAGGCATGAAAATAAGCATCGGTGAAAGTGATAGCAGGTGATGGGAGATCAATAACACCAACAAGGAATCCAAAGGGATGGTCCGAAGAAGTAGGAAGACCAACTATACGGTAGGTATTATTGGAATATGACTCATGGGATAATTTTTCATGTTTAGGTAATGGGTCATTAAATATTTTCAACATGTCATTGTCATTGGGAGATTTTGAAATGGAAGTAGTGGATTCATGTAAGCTGGATATTTTTATTGTCAATGATATCTTTAATCAAATGGTTTATTTTTAAACACTTGTTGATAGAATGGACATTTCATCTATGGTGATCCCAATATGCATGATCATAAGAACTATTTCCATGGGGATTATTAGGATCATACTTGAGAGGAGGTGGAAGATAAAATATATTGCATTCAATGAGATGGGGCAATAGCATACGCAGAGGATAAGTAAATAGAGTGAATGTGTGCCAAGGGGCTTAGAGATAAAGCTTAGGAGGTTGAGAAACAACATTAAAAATAGGATTAGCATCATTGACTTGGATTTAAAAATACCTTTCTTGGAAATTTAGAAGAGAATTGATTAGAATTATTAGAACCATATTTGAATTTTCCCAAAGAAATTAGCTTAGTCTCATGAGTCTTCAAGGTATGGCATATATAGTCAAAGGAATGATAGTAATAAAAAATCACGAGGAAAAATATCTTGAATAAATAGATCTTACAATTCAGATTTAACTAGTAAATTTTCATTTTAGAAAGATTGTTCTTATAACACAATACATGATCACTAAGATGTTCATTAGATCCTTGTTTAATTTTATCCATTTTTGCATAAGTTATTTTTCATTCCAATATTCATAGAAAAATGAGCTAAAAAATCAGCAAGAGTAGTAAATGATTTAACAAAATGCAAGGGCAAGTCATAGAACCATCACAAATCATAATCATGTAATCTCCTAGAGAATAAATTGGTCAAGAGGGTATCATCACATGCATGGTCTAAGAAATTGACATGAAATGATCTAAGGTGCTCTTGAGGGTCTCTGTGTCCATTGAATAGAGGAAACTTTAGTGAAATAAAATTGGTAGGGAGTGGATAATAAGGTAGGTAGGGTGCAAGAAGATTGTAAAGAAGAAGTGAAGAATCAAGGGATGGAGAGGAAGAAGTAGTTTGTTGCAATTGAAAAATTTGTTCTTGCAAATCATGATAAAGAGACTCTAAATAAAGTGTGCCTAAAAATTACTAGGCTGAATGTGTGAAATAAGAGGAAAATAATAACGAGTATAAGGGGTAGGAATAGACATATGAATGTTGGAGATTACAATATTGGAAGGAGAGGATTAAATTAGGATATGAGTAGTAGTGGTAGAGAGTCTCAAGGTACAAATCATATTGTTATGGGTAGTGTTAGCAGCACGGGGCACGTTAAGTAGACAATAGATATTTAGGATATTGGAACATGGGTTAGATTATCACACATTACTGAGTAGAAATTGGTAAGGGAATCCGGTTGAGCTTGATCAACATTGGTATCTTCATCACAAGAATTTTCAATATTATATGCTTATGTGTCATAGAGAGAGGGATATTCTTGGAATTTATTAGACTGTTGTCATTGATGGATTTTTCCATGGTAGAATAATGATTACAAGTGGGTGGGGAAATCTCTATATAGGTTGGGGATCCAAAAATGACACTACGAGATAATGGGCATAAAAGAAGAGATTCACAATGGGCATGCGAGAGATCGGGTTCATGAAATGATTTAATAAAAATTAAATCTAAAGTAAGGACACTTTTGATAAGATAAATATAATAGTAAATATGAAATATATAGCTAAAGAAGTATGAACAAGAGTGAAAGACAAGAGATAAAAATGACTCGGTTTGCATGTGTAGGTCCTGGACAAATGAACATGATGATGGAAAGGGATATTTTGGACTATATAAGCTCCATATAAAAACTTGAATATAATTACCTCAAAGAAAAAAGCGCCTAGAATGGGCTAGGTCTACTTGGACACTAGCATATTTTCTAGGTGTTGGTGTCTATGAGATGTGGTTTTGGTTCTTTTCTTGTTACTTCGTGTCATTCTTATTTTTGTAGGCCATCTCATGTTCACTACAGATTTTCTTAATCACACTTTTACCTAGAAACTAAACCGTAGCTACTTGTAAAATACTCAATTGCACATTATTGAATAAAAATATGTATATGCTCGAATCAGATTGATCTCGATGTCACCCTAATGTGATTATCTCTAAGCACTACACTATATTTTAGACTCAACATATTTATAGTGTGTGTGTGTGTGTGATTGGAATAGTTTCTTTTGAGCTAGGATTCCCTCATTCCTATCGCAAAAAAAAAATAGTGGGATACTACTTTATTCTAATGGACAATGTTTGGTATGGAATTCAAAATAGACCCTCCTATGTATTGAATTATTTAGTTGTAAAATGTATTCCATGATGTATTAGATATAAAATATTATCTCCTTGTTGATGTATATGACTTTGGAATATGTTCCCCCTTTTATAGAGTTAAATAAGGTATGTATATGTACGATTCTTCCATTTAATTTTCATCATTAATAATTGAAAGGAGAACTAAGGTGATAAAAAAAAAAAAAAAAGTAGTAATATTGAAAAAATAGAAAAAGAGAATGGATAGAATCTCCCGAGAGACAAAAGTGGTGCCCAAGCACTCTTATCCCTAACGAGTGGTTTTGTATAGGGTGCGAGAAAGATAAAATTGTGGAATCAGGATGAGTAGGATGTCGACTAGTATGCAAAACCTCAAGACGTAAGTCGAGAAATAATGAACAATGAAGATAAGAAATATAAATGCAATGTCAAAACAAACACAAGTGGTGTTAATGATTGGCTCTCTTGCATAGGAATAATGCATATAAATGAAGTATTTAGGGGCTAGATGTACTTAGTAAGTACGTGATTTAGTGACTACAATGTCATAATAGATCATATGACTCTTAATACACCTAAGCAAGATGAGTCACCAAGGGTAAGTATTTATTTCAAGTAATTAAATATGAGGAAAATTATATCCTACACCAAACCCCCTTAAGTGTAGCATGGGTGGGAGGAATGGAAAGGTGTGTCACATCAACCTTTTTATTCGGTTATTGGGTGTGAACTCTCTGATTGGCCTACTCAAAATAATAACATTCCTTTCCTAATTTCTCACATTTACCCCTCATCCTTGTAATTTCCTCCTTGTATCCCATACAAGCACTTTGCCACAAGTTTAGTGGAGTGTCCCTGTGTGATCTTCACCTATTTAGTTAACCCACAACATTTATTTTAGGATTAGATTAGTTACATTATATAATGGGAGTTGCACCATTCAATGCAGAGGGGCATAGCCCCATGAATGTTAGTAGAGAAACATAATTTTCCCAACTAAAAAATTTCCTCACTAACACTTTATCAAACAAGATGTCAAGTTTAATTGGGCTGGAAAAATATACTTTGTAGTTAATGTTCACTTGGTTCATGTTTTGTCACTTGGGAATAATCTCATATGCATAAGGAGAGGGATTGGGTTTGACTTTATAAATAGGATGGTCATAATGTTCAAATGGAGATAAGGCTCCATGACATAACTCTTTTTCATGATCGTGATTCGAGCTAGGCAAGTTGAAGTTCTAGGTGAGTTAGTCAATTTGGTAACCGAGCTCAAACCAAATCCAAACTAAGATTGATTTAATCCATAAGAGAATGGAGGCCTGAGATCATAGAATGTTTTGATTGGTCCATGTGGACCAATGATGACACTCTAAAATTTTGGAATTCAAGGTTGACCAAATTAGATAAGGCATAAGGTTGGGATCTGTGAACCCGATAACAATTCATTAGTCCACATGGACCAATGGTGGTAGATACGAGCTCTTGAAAGTTTGAGCTAGGAAAAAAATTGGATAAGGTCAAGTGGTCCATGTCATCCCAAAATAGTGATTGATTTCTAGGTTAATCAAACCAATCGAGAATATTGGATATATCAAGGAAACCTAGAGCATAAAAAATAAGTGATTGGTCCATGTGTGGACTAATCACGAGCTATAAAGATTCATAATGGTTAAGAAAAGTGGTTAAGGATTAAATACTTGAGGCTTTCAAAACCCTATGAACCCGAGGTTAAACAATCGAGGTTGGCAATCCCACAAGGCAAAAGTAAATGTGATATAAGACCCCAAGAACATAAAAGGATATATAGAAACCCATTATTAGGAACATAGGTATTTTGTTGGATTAAATTTGATAGCCAATATTAGTTAAAGATAAGGTTCGGGGATGTCAAAAATGTGGACCTCGATTAAAAGACAAGCGGCTTAGTTTTTGCCATAAATTTTGACTCGGTGATCTATTTTGAGAATGATTGGTACCATTGGAAATATTGTTCAAAGAGTGGTCTAATGGTTCCACTTTTGGGGTACATTGTTGATAAATTGAAGATCAATTAGTGATAGAATTTGGGATGGTTCTAACTAGAAATTTTATCAATTGGGCTTCAAATCACTTGTTGAGTCCTCTAGTTTTTCCCAGTCACTTATAAAGATGCACTCTTGGTGGCATATTCTCTCCATAATCCACCATGACATGTTGGAGACCTAAAAATGGTTTAGAATAATAAAATTAAGATTTCATATTGATCTAAATGTGGCGTTTGGTTTGATTCACAAGTGACAACTTTCCCTCCATCAAATTCCCCGTACCTTCTAGATTTACATGTGTTTTCCCTCATGAATTACCATTTGTGCTTTCTCCTTGGTCATATTTTTACTAAATTTGGATTATTTCAAGGTAGAACTTGTGTTTCTTCAAGGTTGATTTGGTGAAATTGATCCGGACATGCTCCAATATCTCTTCCTATTTTTTTATCAATTACTTTCACAAAATGCAAACAAGTGTTTATTTTTAACATTTGATGATTTTTGGAGGAATATTTTGGGTACCTTTTTTGTGCACATTTACAAAAGAGAAATTGTATAAGTTGGAGAAGTAATTATCCATCTAAATCTTTTGGCTATCGATCAAACATGGTTATCATATTTAATCATTTATGTTTTCTATTTTTCTAACCCATTGAATAGCGATGGTGTTTCTTGGTTTGAAAAGAAAGCATTGTGGGATGTTGAGAAAGTATTATGTTTTTGTTAAGAATCTTTGGAGGTGAAGATCATGTTAGCATGTTGAGTTATAGGTGTTTTTATTGATGTAAAATCTCATTAATGAAAAATAGGATGATGGATATGTGTCGGAGGATGATGACATGGAGTATCAAATCATTTCATGGTGGTAAGAGTGGATTCATTGAGATTGGTTTGGTCTAGAAAGTTTAATCAGGTGACCTAGCTAGCCTATGTAAAAGCACATGATGAAAGGATTTTATTGATGGAATGAGGATCATGGTAGAAACATGGAGATCATGTTTGGGGAGTGTTTAGGAACTCACATGAGTTTCGGGTGTATGTACTGAGTTGAAGACCTAGTTTCAGGTGCTCATCTAGACCTGGTCTAGGTTCTTTGAGGAATGAGGATGAGTTTTAGAGCCATGATATCTCATGTAAGCATGTAATGATGTCATACATGTTGTTCCAGGTATTTTAGGGCCTTTTTGAGAGGTTTAATGTTGAGTTACAGTGTTGGTTCAACTGATCTTAGCCTAAACCATGTAAAACCCCAAGTGCTATTCATGCAAATGAGATGTGTTGAGAATGTGGAGACATATTTGATCCATGATTATGATTAGATATGGTTCCTAGGGGTGTTCTAGAAGTGTGATAAAAATTTGGAGTCATTATGAATAAAATTTTGTAAGTTATGTTGTTTTTGGTGAAACATGGTCAAAAAGAAGGTGATTTCCAACTCCAATTACACCTTCTAATGCTCACCATGAAGTTTTTATTTTCATGGTACATTTTCACTTTTAGGGATTATTTATCATTGAGTTAAGAATTTTTAACAAAAGGAATGGTGTGGTTTCACCATCAAGTTTTTATGAACAAATTTTAAGAAGGTAAAAACATTTTATGTGCTTGAAACCCTAGCTCAAAAGAGGTAGGATATATATCAATAATAAGTGCCCAAAAAAAATTTCTTGTTATATTATGATGATTTAATGTTTTATAATACTCAATATTTCCAAAAAGGTATGATAGAGCATGTGGTGATGACAAGACACCACCTGAAAATGCATGTTTCTGAAGAAGTCCAGTTTGGGACAAGGTTGTCCAAAGGAGTTACAAAATAAATTGAAACTATTTTTATCATGGTAGTTGTACTTAATTTCCATGATGATTTAATATCATGGTGGTGCTTCTAAATTTATATTTCTACCTTATTTATGAAGAGATTTGGTCTAAAGGCGGTTTTGGGGTAGTTATGGAGCAGATTTGAGAGATTGACTTGGTTGGAGGCCTTCCACTTGGATTTGGAAGGAAATGTAAGATGTTATGGAAAGAGGATTCACAGGAAATTCCATTGGTATAATATTTGTCTCATGATAATGATATTTTATTGGTCAACAATATTTATTTGTTGAAGAAGAAGGATGTTTGTTTCTCGGGATAGATTTTTCTAGCTAGGAAATTGAATTAGATGAGGCATGAGATGGATTGGTTGATGATTTCTATAATTTGGAGAGTGAAGAGGGATGATTGTTTTCCATTTGATATTTTATTGGTCAACAATATTTATTTTTGAAGAAGAAGGATGTTTGTTTCTCGGGACAACTTTTCTCTAACTAGGAAATTGAGTTAGATGAGGCATGAGATGGATTGGTTGATGCTTTCTATAATTTGGAGAGTGAAGAGGGATGATTATTTTCCATATTGAATTCGTTTTTATGTCTTGAAAGTGTCAGAAAGGGTGAAAAACAATTGAGTTTGTAAAATGGCTTTTCGGGAAGCTAAATTTGATGACAAGGAAAGTTTGTGTGGTTTGCACATATGGATGTTTCAAGGATCTATAAATAATTTATGTGATCTATAGGTCAAGAGGATTCAAATGAGTGGTTATATTCCTTATTTTATTTGTTCTTTGGGTGATATTAAGGCCCGAATGTGAAGACATCATCTTGAAACAAATGTTTTAAGAAGGATATGAGCCTTCTTGAGTTAGTTATGAATAATTTGATTGGTGAAAGCTAATTAATGACCATGTATGATGTTTTTATGTCATATTTTACATGTTTGATGAATTTTGGATCTTGAATAATCATGGTTATGGTGTTTGTGTTTTAGCTCATCTAGGTGATGGGGTTTTGAGCTAGTTTTGTGCTTGTTTGGTGCATTTGGGCATGGCCGACCTACATGGGCCCATTATGAATATTTTTATGAATTTATTGGGATTTGTAAAAGTTTTTTTGTCAAAATCATGATTTAGGATAGACCTCCTTTATTTTTATGAGTTTTGGATTGCATATAAAAGTGAAGATTGAATTCAAATTTACATTAGTTGAGAGAGAGGGAAAAAATACGACCCATGTGTGTGATTGTAATAGGTATAAAGGAAACTTTCCAGAGCTGAGTAAGTGTTTGAATTTTTATGAATGTTATATAGCTTGTGTGTAAGGGTTTGAGATCAAAACAAGTCATGTTTGTCAAATTTTGAGCGAGCTAGAAGGAGGTGTGTATTAAGTAGGGTTTGAAGGAATTTAGAGTTGAATCTTGTGATCACTATCAAATGAGTTTTTGCAGCATATATTCATTGATATTATAATCAAAATATTGTTTGATGATTCATATTCATGCAAATATATAGTTGTGAGTAATATCAACAAGGGTTTAGGGGTTGGTGCTCCTTGTGGGGTTGGTGCCTCACTAAAGAAATATCTTGTGATGTGTAATATTCACTTGAGTATTTTTTTGTGTAATATCAAAAAAAAATTTAGTGGGTTTTCTTCCCCTTGAGGGTTTCCACTTACATCTTGTGTTCTTGTGTACTCCTTCATGTTTATGTTCTTGTGGATGGTTGTTGTTTATTGTTGAGATATCATTAATGCATGGTTGAATGTTAATGGTGTATAAAAGTTAATTTGAAATTTGTTAAGGTTTTTAAAGGATTGATTCACCTTCCCCCTCTCAGTCCATTGTGCTTCCAACAATTGGTATCAGATAAGGTCCTTTTTGGATAAGTTTGATCACTTGAAAGGAGATCCTTGAAGCAAAAAAATGGCAAGTCAAGTAAAGTGATTTTTCTACTAGCAATGCTTTATTGTTTGATGGTGTGAACTATTATTTTTTGTATTTTGAGGATGAGGACTCATATCATGTCCCTAAGGTTTGATATTTGGAAAATTGTGGAAGATGGTTATATTATTCTAGCTACTCCTCCAACAAGTAATACAAACAAGAAGTTATGTAGTGATAATTCAAAGGATATGAATGCTATCATGTGTGGTCTAGGTGAATCTAAGCTTGTAAAGGTGATGCATTGCAAAAAAAAAATATGGGAGAAACTTCAGTTCTTGTATGAAGGAGACTCTAAGGTAAGAATTTCTAATCTTCAAACTTTCAGAAATTAGTTTGAAGGACTAAAAATGAATGATGATGATTCTATTGTTGCATATTTACTTAGGGTTGACAAGGTTGTCAACACCATGAAAGGTCTAGGTGAAGATGTGAAGGAATAAGTTGTTGTTAAAAGGTTTTGAGATCTCTAACACCTAGGTTTGATTCCAAAGTTTTTGCCATTGAAGAAGCCAAGGATTTAACTCTCTTGAAAATGGATGAGTTACATGGAACCCTAACTACATATGAGATGATAATTCAGAATGAAAAACCTATCAAGAAGGAGATAGCCTTCAAGGCTAAAAATAATACAAAGAACATGAAGACTAAGGATGATGATGTTTCTCATGAGATGGATGATGATGAGTTGTTTTCCATGGTTTCTAGGAGATTTAAGGTTAGTTCTATAAAATAAAAAGGGAATATTCCTTATAATTTTTTAATTTTGGTAAAGTAGGTCATTTTACTATCAATTGTCCTCATAAGCACAAAAATGAAAATCATGGTGAACATAATTGTGATGGAGATCATGACAATAAGTATCACAAGTATGGTAAAGGAAATAAGATTTTTAAAAAGTTTGACAACAAGAAGAAGAGATTTTATACAAAGGAAGAGGATTGCTTGTCTGATGCTAGTAGTGGTGTTTCAAATTCTGAGTTTGAATCTGATCATGAATATGTTGGAGATGAGGTGTTTTTCATGACTAAATATGCCATGAGATCTACTAGTGGTGGTTATTCATTATTAGGTGATTTCATATCAGGTTCTTGTAGATATTATGAGGAAGAAGAAGATGATGTTGAAGATGATCTTGTGTGTATCCAAAATGAGTTAAGGTATGCTGAAAAGAAGAACAAGAATTTGAGATCTCAAGTCAAAGGATTTAAAGATAAGATTCATGATCTAGAAGAGAAGCATTGGTCTGAAACAAGCAAGATAAATGAGATAATTAGAATTTTATAAGAAAAGGTAAAGTTTCTAGTCACTAGTTTGTAAGACAAAAAAGAGTAAATGCACAAAATTTGAAGAGGATATAGAGTTTTTGAGGGTAGATTTATTAGATATTGGTAAGAAGTATAAATCCTTTCATAAATTTGAGAAAATCACAAAGGATTTTGATGATCTTCTTGGAAAAAAATATCAATAGGTGATAGAGCAGGTTTGGGGTTTAGTGATGACCTCAAGGGAAAAGAAAAGATGCAAGACAAGCACAAGAAGCAAAAAGAATGAAGAACCATAAAAGAAGGACGGAAAAAGAAGGATACTACTTCCAAAAACAATGTGAAGACAAAACCAATTAAGCAACCTAATACCTAAAGGAATGAGAGATCATTTAATGGTTATTGTTTCACTTGTAATGGTTTTTTTCATATGGATAAGGAGTGTAGGAGGTTTTCTAGAGATGATCATCCTTGGAGAGATAATAGGAGTGAGAAAGATAAGAATATAGTGTGCTACAATTTCCATGAGAGAGGTTGTATTGCTAGATATTATTTGTATGATCCACCTAGTTAGGTTTAAGGACACAAAGGAAAGAGTTCATTAGTATGTTTTAGTTTCAACAAGAATGCACTTGTTGCTAGGGGGCTGTTATGGACCTACAAAGGAAATAAGGAGCTTTCAAGGTCCTAATTGTAGGCTAGAAGGAAAAACAGGTCATAGGAACCTAAGGGGAACAATGATTTGCTTCAAGATATGTTATGGTTGCAAGACAAGGGATATCTCAAAGTACAGATCAAAAGAAAGAGAGAAGAAGGTGACTTCTAGGTGTCTAATAGGGCTTGAGACCTCTTCAATTATTTCTTATAGATATACCATGTTGACATATGCCTCTACTAGGATTCTTACAGGTGTATTGATCCAAATGAAGCATTGGAAATGGGGAAGCTAGGTGTGTTAAGTATGTTGTTGTGGAGTTTTTGCATAATTTCAAGGCATGTCAAGTTATTTCATCAAGTTTTCAAGGTATATGTGTAGTTCTTTTTGTTGTTTAAGCAATGAAATGTGTGTTCCAAATGAACAACAAAAGGAACTACATATAACTTGATCATGCAGGTTGAAGTTATATGAGTAATGTGGCATGATAAATGTATCATGATTATTCTTAAGTATTGTTGCAAAATATTAGCATGAATGAGAAAGAGGAAAACGGTTGAATTACAGGACTATGAATATTTTCAAAGGTAAGGGGAGGTGGTGTTTCTTTTATCTAGATTCTCTAGGAGACAAAGAAGGTTAGAAAGGAAAAATAATCATGCTTTGAAAATTTCATCTGGTTGAAATATACATAATGTCATTACACAGAGACTTATGGTAAACTCAAACAATATACCACAAGTGTGGTATGTCCCATCGAGGACATGGAGAGTTTGAATTTATCGTCCATTAGGTGTGTAAGGTGTTTTCTAGGTTTTCATTGTAGAGTGAGTGATTTTTGTGATAAGAATGAACTAGTTAAGTAGGTTATTTTTCCAAGAAGAGTAAATTGGCATACTTAAGGAGCAAAAACATAGTGATACATGCATGTAGGAGTTTTTCAAGACATGGGGAGTTGAGTGTGAACTAAAAATAGGTATAACAAGTGTCTTTGTGATCTAAAATGGCTACATGAAGAAAGGTGTGATAATATATTCCAAAGGTAAAGAAGCCTAGGACTCAAGAAGAGAGGAATTGCATGAGGAGAGAGTATGAAAGACTGTGGAGGTGATTTAGGGAAGAGATGAAATGTTTGATATCTCTAAGGCAATAAATCAAGGTAAGAATCCAAGTTTTTATGTTTTCTACTAGAATAGGATGGTATGAATCAAGGGAGTTGTAAGGAATTGCTTCATGAGGTTTGTGTGCTTCTAGTGCTTGTGAAATTTGGCCTAAAAATTGAAGATTTAGTTTAGGGATCTTGGTTTAAAATATCGTGTGTGAACATATTATACAAGAAATAAGTAGGTTTTAATCCTTATCAAGATGAGATAAGAAATAATGAAGGTAATCATGGTATTTTTGGATCTTATCCATTATTGTTGGCATGTGTGTGAGTATTATGCATCAGTTCTAGGTCTACTATAGTAATCAAATGCTTTGAAAGAGGTCAAAACATAGTACTAGTGAAGAAAAACAAGTCTCTAAGCTAGTTTGGAGATTTTGGTTGATGCTTCCAACCAAGGGGGTGATCATCGAAGCTAAGAAAGATGAATATTAGTTTACGCAGGTATATCTTTCTCATTAATGTAAAAAAGGGTGAGAAGATTAGATAGTTTTCCATTAATGACAAAGGGGAGATTATTGGCATGTTGAGTTTTAGGTGTTGTCATTGATGTAAAATATCATTAATGAAAAAGAGGATGATGGATATGTGTCAGATCATTCTTAGTATGATGATGATATGGGAGTAGCATATGGTTTCATGGTGGCAAGATTGGATTCGAGTGAGGGTGGATTGGTCTGAAAGCCTAATAAGGTGACCTAGCTAGCCTAGGTGGAAGTACATGATGAATGGAGTTTCTTGGTGGCTTGAGGAGCATGGTATTAACATGGAGAGAATTTTTGGGAGTGTTTAGGAACTCACATGAGTTTTAGGGTGCAAGTACAGGTTGAAGACCCAATTTAGGTGCTCATCTAGACCTAGTCTAGGTTCTTGGAGGCATGAGGATGAGTTGTAGAGCCATAAGAGCTCATGGAAGCATGCAAGGATTTCATACATGCTATTCCAAGTATGTTAGGGCCTTTTAGAGAGGTTTCATGTTGAGTTACAATGTTGGTAAATTTGATCATAGCCTAAACCATGTAAAACCTGAAGGGTTAATCACACAAATGAGATGGGTTGAGAAGGTGGAGACCTATTTTAGCCATGTTTATTATTGGAGATGGTTCACATGGGTGTCCTAGAGGTGTGAGAAAAATTTGGAGTCATTTTGAAGAATATTTTGCAAGTTATGTTGTTTTTGGTGAAACATGGTCAAGAAGAAGGTGATTTCTAGCTTGAAAATCAATTTGATGCTCACCATGAATTTTTTTATTTTCATGGGACCTTATGGATTTTAGGGATGATTTTTCATTCAGTTAAGAAGGTTTCAAAAAAATAATGGATTTGTTTTCATCATCAGGTTTTTATGAATGAATGTTAAGAAGGTAAACAATTTTTTGTGTGCTTGAAACCCTAGCTCAAAAGTGGTAGGAGATATATTGATCATAAGTGACCAGAATTTATTTCTTGTGCTAGTATGATTTTTTTGTTGTATAATACTAATCCTTCTTTCTATAAATTTGTGATATAGCATGTGGTGATATAGATAGTTTGGTACAAGGTTGTCAAAGGATTTAAAAAATAAATTGACATGATTTTTTATTATGGGAGTTTTACTTGATGTCCATGATGATTCCAAATCATGGTGGTGATTTTAAATGGCAAAGTGTGCCATGTTTATGAAGACTGATCTAAAGGTAGTTTTGGGGTAGTTCTGGAGTAGTTTTAGAGATGGACTTGGTTAAAGGCCTTCCACTTAGAGTTAGAAGGAAATGTAAGATGTTATGGAAAGAGGATCTAAGATATTTCTAGTGGTATATGTTTTGTCTCATGATGATGATATTTTATGGGCCATCCAGCTTTATCTGTTGAGAATAAGGATGATTATTTTTAGGAAATATTTTCTCGGCTAGAAAATTGAGTTAGATGAGGCATGAGATGGATTGGTTGATTATTTTTATCAATTGGAGAGTTAATATGGATGAATTTTGTCCCTATTTAAGGCCTTTTGAGGTCTTAAAAGTGGAATAAATGGTGTGAACCATTTTATTTTGTAAAACTACTTTAAAGGAAGCTCAATTTAGTGATGAGGAAATTTAGTGTGGTTTGCACATATGGATGTTTCATGAGCTCTAGAAAGCATGGATTTGATATAAATATCGAGGATTTCAATGAGTTGTTACATGCCATAGATTAGTGTTTTTTTAGTGATCTTGAGGCCCCAAGGTGAAGAAAAGGTCATGGAAACAATTATTTTGAGAAGGATATGATCCTTCTTGAGTTAGTTATGAATAATTTGAATGATCCAAGATAATTAACAACCATGTATGATTTTTTATGTCATATTTGACATGTGTGATGAATTTTGAAGATTGACTAATCATGTTTATGGTGTTTTTGGTTTTAGCCCATCCATGTGATGGGGTTTTAAGATAGTTTTGTGCTTGTTTGGATCATTTGGGAATAACCGACCTACATGGGACCATTATGAATATTTTTATGATTGTATTGGGATAGTTCTATTTTTTTGTTCTAAATTATGATGTAGGTCCGACTTCCTTTATGTTTATGAGGTTGTGTGCATATAAAAGTGAAGCTTGATTCAAATTTTCACTAGTTGAGAGAGAGGAAAACTATGACCCATGTGTGTGATTGTAATAGGTATGAAGGAATTGTTTTATATCTGATTAATTGTATGAAGTTTTGAGGAATGTTAGAGAGATTGTGTGCAAGAATTTGAGATCAAAACAAGTCATGTTTGTCAAAATTTGAGTGAGATCAAAAGGATCTGTGTTTCAAGTAGGGTTTGAAGGAGATTTGAGTTGAATCTTGTGATCACCATCAGCTGAGTTGTTGTAGCATATCTTCAATTATATTCTAATAAAAATTGTGTGATGATTCATATTCATGCAAGTCTCTTGTTGTGATTAATATCAACAAGGGTTTAGGGGTTGGTGCTCCTTGTGGGGTTAATACCTCACTGAAGAAATCTCTTTTGATGTGTAGTATTCAATTGAGTATTTTTTGTGTGTAATATCGAGAAAAAAAAAAATTCAGTGGTTTTTCTTTTGTTTAAGGGTTTCCACTTACATCTTGTGTTCTTATGTACTCCTTCATGTTTATATTCTTGTGGATGGTTATTGCTTATTTTTGAGATCTCATTAATGCATGGTTGAATGTTAATGATGTATAAAAGGTTTTTAAAGGAATGATTCAGCTCCCCCTCTTAGTCCATTGTGCTTCCAATAGATCATTGTTTGGTCATTTAGTGTTTGTTATTGTTGTGTAGACATTTATAAGTGTTGAATTACAAAAATCTTTGCATGATTTCACCTTATGTTTGCAAAAGCCTTAATATTAGTGTATTGTCATTCTATGATGTCTTGTTCTGATTGGTGATGAAAGGTACATGTAGGATATTTAATTTTTAAAATTAATGGAGTATTTGTAAAAATTATGTAATTTATTGTTCTATTTGGTTATCTCGGCTCACTTTATTTGAATTACGGTAACTCATTTCCTGCTAGATTTATTCAATGATCACGATTCATCTAATCATTTGTATTATGTTAAAAAAATTCATTTCACTCCATGTTCATACTAAAATCTCACTTCATTTGTGTAAATGCTTCAAGATTTCAGCCTTTATAACTATAAATTCATGTTTATAAGCTTTCATTTGAAACATTTTGTTGGTCATGAGAGAAATTAACTTATAGATTATGGATATATTTTTCATGGTCATATTTTTTAGTGCAACTTTTTCCCTTTCATAGGTATATTTATGAATATCTTGTAAGTGATAGTAAATTGGGTAGGAGTTCATAGAGGTTACGGTACCTAATTGGGTCTACTAAACTATACTTAACCAATCTATATTACTTGAAATCATTTAGAATTCTCTAGGGTATATCACCTAGGTCTCATAAATCTTGAAGAGTAAGACGTTAACCAACCTCCCATTTGTTGATCTCAAATATACCATTCTAGGTGAGGAAGCACCTCACTACATCGACAAATCTTGTTGCATTCATCCCTTTCAAATTTGTTACATATTTGGGAGCCAACACACCCATAATGGTTCTCATTCTTCTTCTTATAAAAAATAATCTATATAAATCCTTGTTCATAGTTTACAATCTCAAATATTACAATTATAATAAGATTCCTCCACCTTTTCTCAAGGAATGGACTCCACCTAATTGCTACATAACCCATTTCCACCTAAAGTGTATTTTTATCCTTTTCCTATGATTTATTTCACTCTTAAGCTTCTTATTTATGATGGAAAAGGTGATCTTTAAGAGAAAATTCATGCTTTCCATGTTTCTTTCTTATATTATGCTTATAATTATACATTACTTTACAATCTCTTTCCTAGAATCCTTGAGTATTTTTCTTTACGGTGGCTCTATGATATTATCATTCATTCATTTTAGGAATTTACCCCTTTAGATAATCAATTTATTGCACAATTATCCATCAATATTGGGGATAAGGTTTCACATGCTCAAATATATAAGATAAAACTATGCTCTAAAAAACCCATCAATGACTATATTCTACACTACAAGACTCTTCTTTCTAAGATGAACAATATTCTATTTGGTAATAAGCTCCAAGATCTCTTCACTCAAATTATTCTTACCCCTTTACAAGAATTAGTTATCTACACCATTTTTTCTCATTTGATCACTTATGTCACTCATGAAAAGAGTGTGAATCTAATCTCCTTACTATGAAAAATATCAAATATGTTACCAATGATCCTAGCACATCTAATCCTAAATCTCAAGGTAAAAATTTGTTAAAATGATGGCATGGAGAACTAGTGGTGTTGGTGATTTATATTACAATAGAAACATTAACATTCCATCAAAATAATTACCAAGAAATGGAGAAGGTGATCCTGACATCTATTTAAAGGCTTGGTAGGGTACCATAAAATTTTCACAAGCCACATAAAATTTGACAAAGGGCATAAGATTCTAAAAAAATTATATTGACAAGTGATGTACATGGCCTTAATATGACTACACTACTGCATCAATCTTAAAAATATTTTCTCAAAAAAATGATCCAAACTCTAATGTATGTACAATATTTCAAGATTATTTGAGTGCCTTTCTACGAAGAAAAATAAACTTTCCTTATAACGGTCAAATTCAAGGTCAACCATTTTTATAGCAAGTTATACCATTATAATTATTTTGTATGAATTTCAAAAATCAACTTTAAATAAAAGTAGGAGAAAATTCTCCATTTCTAAGATACATTAATGATGAATGAATCAAAATTTTAAGAGATAAAACCTAGATTAATGTTATAAACACTTTCATTAAACTAAGGAAAGTTACCTTAGTAAAAAAACTAAAATTTAATGATCTAAAAATTATAATCATTTCTTAGACTAACTTTCTAATATTTCTCCTTCAATTTGTATTTTATTATTGTGAGTAAGATCTTGGATATTTTGTTTCAATATAATATATCTATTTGATGAATGCCCAAATTTGACAAGTGTCTCGAGAGGAATAACTAATCTCACTTCTTGTAAGGTAGTCACATTACTCTCAAATAATTTCTCAATAATTTTTGGGAATTCAAACTTATTAGTGAACTCTCATATAATTTTAATCAAATAAAATAACCTTCTAACATGGTTTTTATATCATTAAATATAATCTTAGAGTCACTCTTGGTTGTAAATACACCATCATTGCCCACTTTTGTTTTAAGAGGTTTGTATGTTTTTCTCTAGCTATTTTTTTAATTAAGAAATGCTTTTGTGCGGAGCTTTGAACCGGGATAAATTTATTCAAAAAAGGCATTATAAGCTCAATGATACCCCAAGGGTAAAAATAAATGACATAAATTACAAGGCCTATAAATCATTATAAAAGGGACTACCTCTACCCATAACCATTCTTCTACATCGTAGACTTCAACATGTCCCAAAAATTATTTTCCACAACCCAACCAACCCCAACTAAAGCTATATCTTAACTCCAACATTACTGCCAAGCCATCCACAAAAAGAAACCAAATCCCATTTGCAAAAATAACCGAGAAGAAAAATTATAAAAATGTCCATGTACTTTCAACCAAAACCAATAAAAAATCACCCAATTTTCCAATCATACTCAATAAGTCCCCCACGCATCTACGGTATCACACCACCACCCCATAATACCATGGGAAAAGAATAAAGAGAACACCTCACCAATGCATAGAAAATAATGGGTAATAATGATTATAGAATTATTCATTAACAACCCATAACCAATAAAAATCCTAGCAAACAAACTTCATATCATATTACATTTGTAGTTAAAACTAGAACCCAATCTAACCCAGAGCTCATCAACAATTGAAATCTTGTACCTACACATCCACAACCAACCAATAAATCATGCCTCCCATACTTGGTCCTAACATCTTTCTCTAGGATTAAATGGATCCCATTCCAATCATACGAATCACTACTAACAATGTGAGAGAGAATCCACAATTTTGAACCAATATTAGCTAGATGATCTAGAAACCAAATGTAATATCGATATAATGTTGAAAGGATATAGATTCAAACCATTCCATAACTTGTAAAGCACATTTTAAGTACCTTTTCAAATTCCATATAAGAATCATTCCCTTTACAAGATATTTAATGATGATCAAAGAAAATCATTCCACTATAACCTCTTATATTTATTTGTTTTTAACCCTCCCAAATCATCCATTACTTTTTCTTCATTGTTTGTTTCCCAAAATAAAAAGACTAATCTACCCCAAAGTAATCTACCTTTCTAAGAATAAAACCCACACCAACCACCCCTAGATTATTTTTATAAGGCCCATTAAAATTAATCTTTACTACCTCGAAAAGGAAACTTATAAATAACAAAGTTTCAAGAAGATCCCCTCAAATTTGACCTAGGTACAAATGAGAGAAATTTTATGCCACTTTTCCAATATTTATTTTTCCCATGTAATTAGGCCAACTTATTTAATTTTTGTGGTGATATAAATGAATACCAAAACATACAATTCATATATATATATATATATATAATATATATATATATATATATATATATATATATATATATATATATATATATATATATATATAATCATACTCATTATAAATGTTTCATTCAATATTTTTATCATATTTAGTATAATAGAATCATATGTAAAATAATTAGCATGTCAAATCAAAGTGTGTGTGTGTGTGTGTGGGTGTGTGCATGTGCGTGTGCGTGCGTGCGTAATATAGAAGGGAACTAAAAGGATGTTGTACATAACCAACACATTCAAGCCAAGGAAGTAGACTAAGTGAAACCCAAAACCACATGTAAAATTTGTAAATATAATTATTCACCTAAATTGACTTTCCTAGATTGTTTATGTTGGTTAAGGATCACCCTAGAAGGGACCTCTTATTTTTATAAATGTAATTCATGTTTATTTTTCTTTTGCTTTGTTATCGATATATTTATATTTTCATGCAAATTCATAATTTAAGTACATGAATACCCAAAAACACAACACTTTGACTTTGAACTACAATTTTAATTTAAAATTAACACATAAAAAAACTCTTCTTTGAATATCATGGGCTCCAAATAAGATGAAAATTAAACACAAGATACACTTTTCACTTTACAATGTAACATGTATTTCAAGTGAGTTCATCCCATTTAAATAACGCAATCAATGTAATAAAAATTATATTTTTAAAAGGAATAATATCACAAAGGCTTATCTTAGTGTAATATAGGCATATGAGTAGATTTTTGATATGAAATATAGTTCATTGTGTCATATAAAGGGGGATACCATATAGTAAATGATCGATGAATTCCAATAAAAATATATTTAAAAATAACACATATAATGTTTCACTCACCAATTTTTTAACATGTTAAAAGTTTTTATTCAAAGGCATGGATGGATGCAGACAAAAAATCTAATTAAATTGATAAGGTCAAAAATAAAAACATTTTTTCTCAAAAATCCATGACAAATTTGATGAAAAAATGAAGATCTTGATTAATTTGATGTTATTGAGAAAAACCTCAAAATATATATATATATATAATAATATATATATATATATATATATATATTGAAAATACGGAAACTCTTATTTTAAAAAATATGTAATGACTTTTAGGAAACAAAAATATTTTTTGATCAACTCAATGTGATCAAGAGATAACCTCTCAAAGTGTTTTGAAAATAGAGTTAGTTTTAATCAAATATCATCGGAAATCTATGAATACAAACAATATCCCAAATATAATGATGAAAAATAGATTTTTATGAATTAATAGGAGATCAACAATCAAATATATTTGAAATTCAAACCATAATAGAGGAAAAATATGAAATTAGTTATAAAATTTAAAGCAACCTTAAGGGTTGAAATATGCACTAGGTTGTGTGTTCAAAAAGGATTGGGTTCACTAAAATGTGATAAGGAAATTATGTTTTTCACATAATCTACCTATCACAAATGAGAATAATTCATAGCTAACAAAATTATAGTCCTAAATGAACTTAAATTATTGTAATACTTGAATATAAAATATTATGTTGCAATTTACAATTTTCCAAAGTGTAATTAAGGTTAGGTTATGGAATGTACTCATCAAAATATACAAGGAGTGTTGGAAGAACGGTGACTAAGAGGGGGAGAGAGTGAATCAGTCATGCAACAATATTTAATTCATTTACCAAACTATACATTCATCATTTAATTTGTCCATTCATCATGCATAACCATGTGAGCTTATTAAGATGTGCAACATTCAATCACAAGAGCATGAAACAAAATACACAATACATGAACACCATATGTAATTTGGAAACCATCAAGGGGAAGAAAATCCATAAACCCTTGGCTTATATTACCCAAAATAAAGTAATTTAGTGAAGCACCAACCTCACAAATAGCACCAACCCCTAGTTTAATAGAGCACCAACTCTACAAGGAGAACCAACCCCTAGTTTAGTGAGGCACCAACCACACAAGAAGGCTACAACCCCCTAAGGTGATCAAGCACAAAATCAAACACCTAGAAAATTATTATCACTAATGAAATTCTTCTCACACAACTGACAGTGATCCAAAGTTCAGCTCACAACTTCTTCAAACACATCAAACCCTCATCAAAACAAGCTCTCCTCTAACTCGCTCAATTTTTTTCTCTCATGGACTGAATATGCCAATTTTCCTTACACATCTGATCCTATATCTTTCTCATTCCTTCATACCTCTTCTAATATTTTTCTTTGACCCCTTAACACTCTCTTTCAATCCCCTCTAGGTCACACTTTTCCTCATTGTCTTCACTAGTTAAAAAATGAAATATTACATGCACTTTTATACCCAACACTAGCTTATAACACCCACATGTCTTCCATGACCAAGGGTCATCCCAACAAAAAAATATAACAACATCATATAGACATCATCAAATGACCCAATTAGGTTGGAAGGGGTCAAGACATCATGAATAAACACCAAGATGTACAAACAAACTCAAAATATGTTCTTCAAGCACTAAAAATGGATTGTGAGCTCCAAAGGCATAATCCAGCTTTATAAAGTCACAAAAATATCTACGAGTCATGCATAGGTCCTTAGCATCATCAACAAACATTGGGAAGCACTAAAACATTCATCTCTACCATGAAACTCACCAAAGAGCATGTAAACCCCACTAGATCTTCAATGCCTGGAAATTAAGTCTTGAAGAATAAATGAGTTCATATGGAAAAACTCATCATTAAGGCTCATGTAATATACCATTTGAAATAAATATGAGTCTAACTTCCATAACAACTCACCAAGGAAAATTTTAGCAGTGAATATTCGTAGTTTGGTGAATAGTAGAATTCGGGAATTTGATTTTGGTGAATTTTACAGCAATAACAATACCCATGTTTCACCCAAAAATCCCATAAACAATAATTTTTCCCATCTGAATCGCCAAGGAATTTCCAATCCCAATGTATATTTTTATATTAAATTAAATCATTGCACCAGGATTTGAAAACATTAATGTTTCACCAAGAAATCGATGCTCAGGATTTGAAAACATTAATGTTTCACCAAGAAATCAATACACCAAGATTTGAAAACATTAATGTTTCTCCAAGAAATCGACGTCTTTGAGATTAGAAAACATTAATGTTTCGCCAAGAAATCTATGGAACCTTATTTGGTCAAGAAAACATTCCTGAAATTTTCCCGATATATACATAGAGGTGATGTTTTCCCATGATTTTCCAATTCATGTATTTACGAAGTAGTAGAAAGGGATTTAGTGAATCAGCATATTGCAATTTGCTTACAAATTTTCAAATAAATATAGGTCTTATCGGGGCCTAGAAAATGTGTTGCAATTTACATCCTAGAAGCACTTCTTCGTAGGTGAGTCCTCAATCTATTTGAGACCTGTTTTCTTTCATGTCACATTTCTTTATCTCGATTCCTCCTTTTAAATTATTACAAATTGACGAACATCCTCATCCTCATAACCACTTTGTTATTTTTATGTCATCTAGAATAGTCCTCCACTGGCAGAGAATCATAACTAGTTTTCATATCTTAGATACATCTCGTATAATATATATATATATATATATATATATATATATATATATATATATATATAATCATTTCATGCATCCCCTGAGTGAGTTGTTTATCATTGTATATTCTTTGATTATTTTTGTTAATGTTATCTCTTCTCCAAATATATATATAGTCATAGTGTGGTTTCGAGTTTCCATTTATTCCATGACCGTTTATCATTGTCCATGACACTACCTCATCCCATAGTGGACCCGAAGGATATATAAAATGTGGTACATTCCACAGGTTTCACGTTTGCCAGGGGCATTTCCTTGGGAGACTAAAAAATGGCAACGCGTGGCATAGACCTCTCGGGAGCCGGGACCCACTGGGCCTAAAAATTATCAAATTGGCTAATTCTATGGGGTTCACATCTTGGGAGAATTTGGTTATGAAAAGGAGGTTAATGGAATCTTCGACAAAAACATAATGTACAAAATAGAGACCATACAGAGATGTCCAAAATGAAAAATTCAAGAAATGCAAAAGGGAAAAAAGTTACAAAAATGAACCAAAAACTAGATAATTAGCATTTAGAAAAACAAAAGACAGAAAATAGCAATTGTGGGAAAAGTAAAAACATCTTGTCACATGAATGCTTACTTGTTACCATTATTTTGCTCACTACGATGTACTTCAAATTTTTTAAATCATGGAAACATAATGTATTGAATATAATCCAAGCATGGATTTCCTTTAACAATCTGACGAGCATATAATTCTTTCTTTATCTTCACATTCACTTCTAGCACTTCTGTGAAAATAATTGTGTTATAAATCCATCAAAAATTGTATAGTAATACTAATTCTCTTTTATTAATGTTGAGGCAAATTTGGAATCTATCTCTCCACAAAGCAATAATTTCCCAAAAAACAAATGTAGGGGTTTATGAAATATTTTCAAGAATCATATCAAAAACTATGCACCACAATGAAGTTGCACTCCAAAGGAAATGTAATAGCTCCAGCATAATCACAAGGAGGAATCGATCAATCAATGGAAGAACTTGCATAACAGAACAAAGCTTGCACATAGAGAAAGACAACGGAGTGTCTTGGCATACTCATAAATGTCAAATGAAGGGATACATATAGGGTGTTGAGTAACCCTAGTGCATGACACACAAGCAAACCCTAAACCTAACCCATGTGAGATGACCCTCCATATGTGTGTGGAGGACATATAGGATCCCACACACCAACACCCCCCTTCATCAAAGTTGGGGTAGCGGCTATGATGAGTCAGACAGAACAAGAAGACACTCCTAAACAACTAAGAAAGATGTGTCAATGGGGCCCGGCAACTAAAGGCCTGATAAGGTGCCCATGTACAAACAACATCTTCCTAGAAGAAGAAGAAGAAGAAGAAGGACTATATAGCCCGAAGAAGATGAGAAGCTGCATAAGACCTCACCCCAAGAAGAGACCACAAGTGAAGAAACTTCACTTCAGTGAAGGGCTTGGTGAATATATCTACAATCTGATCAGTTATCTAAATGTACTGAATGTTGATGATACTATCATGAATAATCTCTCAAATGAAGTGCATATGGATCTCAATGTGCTTCATCGATGATGCTAAACTGGATTTCTGCAAATTGAGATAGTGCTCATGTTATCACAATAGATAATGGTAGGCCACCAAAAGTGGATGCCAAACTTTGTCATAATACCCTGTAGCCAAATAGCCTATGTGGTAGCATGTGGTAGCATTAACTGCTCCTTTGTATTCTTCCTTTGTAGAAGATATCGCAATTGCATTCTGCTTCTTGCTAGACCAACTAATAGGACCCGAACCAAGAGAGAAATTGTAGCTAGAGGTAGATTTCCGATGATCTAATTCAACGCCCAATCAAGAATCTATGTGAACCCAATCAAGTCAATATCCACCCCTCCAAAATAGTGAATGCCATCAATATAGGTGCCATGAACATAATGAAGGATCCGCTTAATTGCTTTTCTAATGCAACTCATGTGGCTCCTGCATGAATCTGGACATGATCCCAACAACATAAGATAAATCCGGTTGAGTGTGAGTCAAGTAAATCAAGCTCCCCACCAACTGTCGATAAAGGGTACCATCAACCAAGGGAGTAGAGAAATCAGAAACCAACTTAACCCCAGAAAGAAAAGGAGTAGGAGAAGACTTGTAATCGGACATTTGAAAATGAGCAAGCAAGTCAAGAGCATACTTAGGTTGCAAAATCAAAATTCCCAAGTTAGATTATGAAATCTAGATCCCAAGAAAGTAATGAAGCGGACCTAAGTCAATCATGGAAAACCTATTGCCCAAGGTGATCTTCATAGAATCAATGATAGAGGAAGAGCTGCCAATGATCAACAAGTCATCAACATAGAGAACAAGAATGAGTATGGAGTCATCTTTCCGTAGAATATAAACATGTGGATCAGAATGACACCTAGTAAACCTTGATGTAAGTAAAAAGGAGTCCATCTTGGCATACCAAGCCCTAGGGGCTTGTTTAAGTCCATAAAGTGACTTCTTTAGCTTACAAAATGAGGAGGGATCATGGACATAACCCAGAGGTTGTTCCATGTAGATATCTTCCTCTAGGTCACCATGAAGGAAGGAACTCTTAACGTCCATTTGATGGACTTTCCATCTATTTTTTACGAAATGGAAAGGTCGATCGAATAGAAGTCATATTCACAACTTTGAGCAAAGGTTTTAGTATAACCAACCCAGCTATCCGGGAGAAACCCTTAGCTACTAATCATGCTTAAAATTTTTGACATCTCCATCTACTCCATACTTTGTTGGAACAACCACTTACACCGAATGATTTGTCTTCCTTTCGAAAGAGGGTGAGATCCCAAGTATCATTCTTCATGAGAGAAGAATAATCCTCATCCATGGCAGAATCCCACTCAAGAATAGCATAAGCCTCTGGAAAAGCTATGGATCGAGGCGGAGGTGAAGAAAGAGTGGGGTCAATGAAATTTGAGCGAGTACGTCTCATATCCAAAGTATCTCCAACTAAATCTCCAAGCACTTTGCAGAGTTTTCCTAGCCTAAAGAGGACCAGGAGGATCAGGCTCTGAGTCGGAAGATTCATCACTCGAGTGAGAAGGGACATAGTCCTCATCATCACTACTATCAGAATCAAAAGACTCAAGGTTCTGATGGTCGGGAGGATCAGGAAGAGGAGCATGCTCAACAACATCATCATCTGATGAGTCAGAATCTGAATCAGCAAGTTGAAGAACCTCAATAGGTAGAGAAGTGGAAGTCGAAGAAGACTCATCAAACTTAACACTTCTCTCAATATAAAGCTCATGAGAAGTAGGATTCAACAATCGATATCCCTTCACGCCATCAGGATACCCTACAAAGATATAAGGTTTGGATTGTGGTTCCAATGCCTTGCATTTCTTCTTGGGAATCGAGCCATAGCCTTGGATCGAAGACTCGAAAGTGCTCAACATCAGGTTTGCATCCAAACCAGGCTTCAAAGGCTTTCATCCCTCTTACTGCCTTGTGTGGAACATGGTTTTGAATGTAATTAGCACAATTCACTGCTTTGGCCCAATACTACAGAGGAAGAGACTTTGATTGAATCATACAAGTGGCCATCTCTTTAAGAGTACGGTTCTTTCTTTTCGCTACTCCATTACGCGAAGGGTTGTAAGTAAATGTATGCTTCAAGGAGATCCTTTGAAGTATAGAAATCCATGAACCTATTGTTTACATATTCACCTCCATTGTCGGTTTCAAAGAACATTAATATATTGTTCCTCCTATTTCTCAAGTAAGAGCTTTAAAGTCCTAAAAATGTTCAAAGACTTGAGACTTAAACTTAAGAAAATACACCCAAGTATATCGCGAATAGTTATCAATGAAGGTTAGCACATAAAGGGCTCTAGTAAACGAAGGAGACAGAAATGGACTATAAATATTGTTGTGAACAAGATCCAAAGGATGAGTAGCTCTCCATGTTTTTCCTTTGTCAAAGTTCTTTTCATGATGCTTTCCAAGGGTACAACCCTCACAAAGACACTTAGAAAACTTGACGCGGGGTAACCCATTGACCATTTCATTTTGGCTCAATTATTCAAGGTAACAATAATTTAGATGTCCAAAATGCTCATGCCATAGCTTACTAACCTCATTTTCATGAGTGAGCAAGGCATAGAATCAGAAGTAAAGTGGGAAAAGGTATACAACCGTGAACGGTGATCCGCCTTTCCCTCAACCATTGTAGTTTCATCATTAAGCTCACAAATAATCATCAAGTTAGGACCAAATTCCACTCACATTCCTTCACCAAGGTGAGTAATTTGGTAAACCAATAGGAGATTGGTAGAGAGATCAGGAACACTCAACACTTGGTTGAATGTTCCCCCATCCATCTCTACCGATCCACTAAAAACCGACACTGTCATGTCATTACCCATCGTGATTTGGGACATACCACAAGGCTCGATGTTGGATAACTCAACATGCAAAGAATCCATGTGGTGCGAGGCATTGGAATCTATAATCCATGTTGATGAAGGAGAAACTTTGGCTACAAGGGCCTTTCCTTTCTTCTTATCAGATTTAGAACCTTTTGCAGTAGAAGACTCGGCCTTTGGAGCATTTTGTTTGATAGACTCAGGAACACCTATTTGATTTTTCTCAAGTAAATGAGTAAGGTGATCAATTTTTTTCTCATACACATATGCTCTTTATGACCAAGATTCTTACAATAGGAACACAAATACTTGTCTTTTTGTGCTCTAGGCTCAGAAGTCGAAGCATTTGTGTTAAATTTAGTTTTGGTCTTGGTTTCCTTCTTAGGTTGGTCCTTTCTTTCTTTCTTCTTTTCAGTCTTCTTTTCCTTACTAGTACTCACTACAAGGGCATGTGACTTGGACTTGAGAGACCCCATTTAAATGATTTTGTCCTGTTCTCGAATGAGTTGGGATGAAAATAGTCAAAGGAGGGCATATTCCAATCCTTGCCCAAGGTAGCTTTTGTAGCGTAAAAATTTGACACAAAGATAGAATATTAGGACCTAACTTAGAGAGAATCAAAAAGATCAGTTGATCCTTTAATGATCCAAAACGTGATGTTGTATTTTTTTCACTTTATAAGTTTCCAAAGATCGTGATTTTTTTAACCAATTTTAAGCATTCTTGAATCCACAAATTGATTAAATTCTGATTATTTTGCATCCATAGAAGTGCGGAAAACTTGTGTAGCAAAGAAATAATCAGAAAACCGAAAAGAATCAGATAACAAAAGAGATTGTTTACGGGGTTCGGAATTCCTACGTCCCCGGGTTCAGATTGAACCGATCCATTAATAATATTGAAATGCAAGTACAATAACTCTTACAAACAATCAATAATGAATCACAACCTGCAAATGAGCTGATCAATGTCCCAAGAACTCTGAAAAATAGCAGAAAACTGTCCCAAGAACGATCTGTGGCTCCTACAGTGTTTTCACAATGTGATCTCCCTGCAACTGTGTTAGAAAAACACCTACAAATGGAGATTTAAAAACATTCTATGAAAAAAATCATATTTCTGAGATCAGATCTGAATTTTGAACACTTTTCATGTTTACACCAAGTCACAATTCGGACTAGAAGTGCATTGAAATTCGTGTTTTCCAACTGGCTGTCTTGAAGATCCCTGTTAAAATCTGCATTCAAAGCTTCCAAAAACAGGTTAAAAATCATCAAAAAAGATCAAACCTTATATCGTTGGAATCGTCTCAGAATTCTCTACATTTCATCTTTTTACCCCAAATGCCCAATCTGAGTGTACGGCCTTCAAAAATGGAGTTCTCTGCAATCTGGTCCTTTAGCTTCTTGCAGACACTGTACCTTCTTCCATTCAAATACAATATACCTCCTTTTATATTGTTTCCAAACAGCTGGCGCATTGGTTAGGCACCTATACTTTTGGATGGGAGGTCAGCTGTTCCAATCCCCTCCACTTCTCCTTAGGCGCATTTTAAGAGTTTTATCCATATTTTAAATGCATTTAAAAAGGTTTGCATGTATTTTTAAATGGAATAAAAATCCCATAGGCCGCTTAGCATGTGGGATGGGATAAATTCCCATATTTGGCGGCTTGTTTTAGTGGGTAAATCCCACATTTTGTGGGTGAAAGTTTGTTTAAGGCTTTAAAAAAGCCTCCCACGTATGTGTTTGAAGTGGTCATGGGACCACATGGGCTTAACTGCCCCCTCCAACACCGCTTCATCCTCCATCCTTCCACGTGGGCATAACTGCCCCCTCCAACACCGCTTCATCCAATCCCGAATAATATGGGATATAAATACGAACATACGTGCCATGTGGAAATATGATCAACTCGACCATGGAGAATAATATAAGCCTCGAACATTACCAAGAATAACATGGTGAATAATTACGAGGTAATATAAATTTCGACACAAGCAATATAATGACATTCCAAATGAAATATGGCAATAAAATACCACTTGTCGACCCTTGATAGGCAAATCGATCGAAAACCAACAACCAATTCCCCGCCTTTTCGCCACGTGTCGCAGTGTGATTGGTCCGTTATTGACCAGTTGACTAGAGTTGACTTTCCCGTTGACCGAACTTTGACCAGACATATCTAGAGCTCCCGATGTCCGTTTTTCGCGTTCTCACAGTCGTTGGAAAGCTCTCGAGATGATCTTCTGCACTGAAACCATTTAGGGATGTTTAGGGAACGTTTTCAAAAATGATCCCCTGATCACACCTCCCCACTGAGAAAGGCTTTTTGTCCACAAAAAGCTGTGTATCAACCCACAAAAACATGCTATCTCTTCCTGCATTGCACAAACACATACAAGAACCCAAAATAACATTATAGGTTAAATAAACGCAAATAGTTGATTAGCTAGTCACATAACCGATCAGATAATAACACCCAATTAAGCTAGTGTTCATTTGAAACAGCTATGACCACTGTCAACTCTACGCACTGTTGTGAAGCTGTCATACCCTTTGTAATGCCATCACAAATAAGCGGCCAGATAATAACACCCATTCTATTATGGAAAGCTAAGTGTTCATTGTCACTTTGTGATACGGCCGATTACCAAAAATTACAATTCCATAACACGGATCGATATACAAGACATCTAAAGCGCGCCTGATTAGGCTAGTGCCCCTTTGCCCATCTAAAAGCTGTAACCTTTGCAAGTATTCACTATCGAATATAATAGACTATCAACGCAAAAAAATAGCTATAGTCAATAACTGAATCAACATGAATATGCCAAAACACTGTATCGCCATCACAAATAATAAGTCAGATAATAACACCCATCTATAACAGAAGCTAGTGTTCAACTGACACTTTGTGATTATGTTGATTACAACTGCAAGTTTCAAATTTAGACATGCTACTGATGCCTATCCCTACATAGTGTTTTCAACAATGGAACTACCAACCAATCTGAGAAAACAAAACATGAGTATGATGAACCTATCACTCAAATCTTCTCTTCAGTTGTTTCCATTTATTTTCAAAGCTTAAATATCAACTTAGGAATGAATCCTTATCAATCAACAGGAATCCCTAAAATATAGCTCTGAAAAACAATTTGCTTGCCTACTATCAACAATTTACTGTAGTGCAAATATAAAGTTAAGGAGTGTTTTTCCAAACCAATCACTTGGGTTTTTCCGTTTTGGTTGTTTTACCTCCTCAGTACCACATTGAGTTTTTGTTAGGCTTAGCACTGCTGGTTTTACAATATTGTTCTTTTTAACAACTTTCCAATTTTGTTGTTTAGGAACAAACCAACAAACCTTAACGTCATGACCATTCCTATTACAATGGGAACAAAATAGAACTTCCCTGTTTTTAGGAATCTTACCCATTTTACCATTCTTAGAACTCTGTCTACGAGAATGATTCCCCTGTTTAGGAGAGGTAACCTTCTTGCCATTTCTCGCCTTTCCTTGGTGAGATTGGTCTTTAGCACCTGCCTTATCATTCACAAAAGGCGTTAACTTCTTAATCAAATTTTTCCTCTTCCAACAATATGCAACAGAATGATTAGTACCTTCACAAAATGTGCAAGGGAAAGCATATTTCTGCCTACCAAAGCTATATTGTTCCAACTGAAAGAGTGTATTAGAAGTTTTAGGATTTGATTTTCCCTTAGTGCTATTTTTAGTGTAAGTGGAAGGAGGTGGAATCGATTACCTCTTTTACTGTTTTCTTACACCTTTCATTGTTTCTCGATGGCGAGAATCCTGCAATTCTAGTGGTGTAGATCCTTGGTTTGTTGGAAGCTTGTCTTCCTTCACTGCTTTGGAACTTTCTCCAATTTCCATTTTCCCACTAGAATAGCCCAAACACAAACCGAGGCTGATCCTCTACTGTATTGGGTTAGCATCACCTTGTCCATTTTACCAAGGCCTGTTAGTTAAATCCCATCTTAACCATTAGTTTAGACCCAATTCCCTTAGTGTGTTTTTCAAACTGACCCAAAGGAACATCTGAAACTGAATGAGAGGAAGAATTAGAATGTGAAGAACTTACAGTGCATTCTGTCATAGTACCTGCATCTGATTTGGAAGGCATTTCCTTCTTTTGTTCACCTCGTTGCAGCTTTTCCAAGAGGGCATCCTTGGTTCGTATTTCTTCCTGCAACTCTTTAACAAAGCCCATCAACTTCTTGCTCTCTTCAAGCATCTTGTTGACATACTCCTCTTTCTTGGTTATAGAGGATTGTGGCTCAGATTTTAACCGCACGATTTCCTCTTCTAAGGAATAAAAATTAGCTCTCAAGAAAGAGTTTTCTTCTTGGAGTTGGCGGTTTATGGCTTCAAGCTCATCCAGTTGCTCTTGTTTGGATGACTTGCCCATGATTCCTGTTCCTGCAAACACAACCTGTACTTCCAAAACTGCACACTGCAAAAGAAGATTAACAAGCCCCAAAATGTCTGCACACTGAAAACTGAAATCAATATTGAAACTGAAGCCAAACACAATTAGAAGCTAATCCGGAAATCTAACTGCTCTGATACCAAACTTGATCTGAAAACGTGATGTTGTATTTTTTTCACTTTATAAGTTTCCAAAGATCGTGATTTTTTTAACCAATTTTAAGTATTCTTGAATCCACAAATTGATTAAATTCTGATTATTTTGCATCCATAGAAGTGCGGAAAACTTGTGTAGCAAAGAAATAATCAGAAAACTGAAAAGAATCAGATAACAAAAGAGATTGTTTACGGGGTTCGGAATTCCTACGTCCCCGGGTTCAGATTGAACCGATCCATTAATAATATTGAAATGCAAGTACAATAACTCTTACAAACAATCAATAATGAATCACAACCTGCAAATGAGCTGATCAATGTCCCAAGAACTCTGAAAAATAGCAGAAACTGTCCCAAGAACGATCCGTGGCTCCTACAGTGTTTTCACAATGTGATCTCCCTGCAACTGTGTTAGAAAAACACCTACAAATGGAGATTTAAAAACATTCCATGAAAACAAATCATATGTCTGAGATCAGATCTGAATTCTGAACACTTTTCATGTTTACACCAAGTCACAATTCGGACTAGAAGTGCATTGAAATTCGTGTTTTCCAACTGGCTGTCTTGAAGATCCCTGTTAAAATCTGCATTCAAAGCTTCCAAAAACAGGCTAAAAATCATCAAAAAAGATCAAACCTTATATCGTTGGAATCGTCTCAGAATTCTCTACATTTCATCTTTTTACCCAAAATGCCCAATCTGAGTGTACGGCCTTCAAAAATGGAGTTCTCTGCAAACTGGTCCTTTAGCTTCTTGCACAGACCTGTACCTTCTTCCATTCAAATACAATATACCTCCTTTTATACTGTTTACAAACAGCTGGCGCATTGGTTAGGCACCTAAACTTTTGGATGGGAGGTCAGCTGTTCCAATCCCCTCCACTTCTCCTTAGGCGCCTTTTAAGAGTTTTATCCATATTTTAAATGTATTTTAAAAAGTTTGCATGTATTTTTAAATGGTATAAAAAAATCTCATAGGCCGCTTAGCATGAGGGATGGGATAAATTCCCATATGTGCGGCTTGTTTTAGTGGGTAAATCCCACATTTTGTGGGTGAATGTTTATTTAAGGCTTTAAAAAAGCCTCCCACGTATGTGTTTGAAGTGGTCATGGGACCACATGGGCTTAACCGCCCCCTCCAACACCGCTTCATCCTCCATCCATTCCACGTGGGCATAACTGCCCCCTCCAACCTGCTTGATCTAATCCCGAATAATATGGGATATGAACGAACATACGTGCCATGTGGAAATATTATCAATTCGACCATGGAGAATAATATAAGCCCGAACATTACCAAGAATAACATGGTGAATAAATACGAGGTAATATAAATTTCGACACAAGCAATATAATGACATTCCAAATGAAATATGGCAATAAAATACCACTTGTCGACCCTTGATAGGCAAATCGATCGAAAACCAACAACCAATTCCCCGCCTTTTCGCCACGTGTCGCAGTGTGATTGGTCCGTTATTGACCAGTTGACTAGAGTTGACTTTCCCGTTGACCGAACTTTGACCGGACATATATCTAGAGCTCCCGATGTCCGTTTTCGCGTTCTCACGATCGTTGGAAAGCTCTCGAGATGATCTTCTGCACTGAAACCATTTAGGGATTTTTAGGGAACGTTTTCAAAAATGATCCCCGATCATTTAACAACAAGCTAGTGTGGACAAACTTAGAGAAGAATGCTTGTAGGTTTTCAAAATCACTAGGATTTAACCCTAGTAGTTCATTTTCCAACTCATGCGCTCTCATGTCATCTTGTTGTCCAAACATTCCATCTAACATTTTCCACGCAGAATTAGGTGTTTTGGATGACTCAATGTGGAAGAGCAAGTCAGGATAAATGGACATGCAAAGAAGACCTAAAGCTTCATCACTATGGTTTAACCACTTAGATTTTCAGGGTCATTGTCTAGTTTAGTCTCAATTCCCATGGTGATGCTGGAATAACCCTTTACCCTTTAGTTTCATAATTATTTTCAATCTCCATTCGAAGAAGTTGAACTGCGTAAGAAAAGGAATTGAAAGTGCATCCATAGTGAAGAGAGAGAAAGAATGTAGAAAAGAAACACAAGAATCACAACCACCCAGGACAATATAATAACCCCCTTTCACTTTCGAGAACTTTATAGTTTAGTGCATTGAATACAATCGGGTTTAAGCATGCATCTTGAAACACTTGGTAACTCACCTTGCAATCAACGTAATAACACGTAAGAGAGGAGACCACAATCATGTTTCATGGAATGCAGCAAAGTGACACCGTACACAAGCAAAATTGCAAAAAACTAGAAAGGAGGAAAAATCAAATCCTGGTTGTGAGAAAAAGTGTCTCACATCACAAAGGATACCCCCTTTACTCTGGCGATGTAGGATGCGCTCACTAGTCATGCAAGCAATAATAAGGATAAAATGCAATGTTTTAAATGAACTCGAGATGAGTCCAAGAGATCTTCAGAATGTCGAAAAATCACGCGGAAGACAAAAAGGAGCTCAGAGTGTTACTGCACACTTGAGCGCATGATAAAAATTGACAATAACGCTTTAAAAATTATCCTTATGAAACGCCTAATTTAGCTAATTTTAAAGCTATGGCGAGTTAAAAATGATAATTAATGTTATTTTGAAAAGACAATTTTTAATGATTTAACTAATCGTAAATGAGAGTTAGATTTGAAATTAATAAAACTAGATTTAATTAAATCTAATTAATTTCAAATAATAAAAAAATAATTAAGATCTAATTAAATATTTTAAATACTTTCCTTTTTTTAAGAAATCAAAATTAAATTGTTTCCCAATTACAATTTAAAATTTTGGATAAGATCTAATAAGATCTATTAAAAGAAACTTTCTAAGATCTATTAAATTTAGATGAGACTAATTTCTATTAATATCTATTAATAGAAATAAAAAAGCTTACTGTTATTTTTAAAAAAGGCACCCACCAAAAAGAAATGTAATAAACTTACCAAAAAAATGAGTTTGAGTTGCTTGCTTGAGTCGTGGAGGGAAAGCCAAGAACGATCGAGTGTTGTGGAGACGTGCGGTGTGCTTTGTGGAGGCGGTAACCATTGGGGTAGATGGAGAGCTCAGGGAGGAGCTCGCAGGTGAAGGACTCACGGCCAATAGCATACAGACAACAAACTGCAAACCACGACCACGCAGGACTCACGGCCTCACAAACCATGACCACGCAGGGAAAGGAAACTCATGGCCTCGTAGGTGATAGCTCAGCCACTCAGACCATAGGAGACCTTCGCGGTGGTGAAAGAAACTCACTGGCCATGTGGATCACGAGGAGGGCAGAGAAGAAAAAACCGACTGTAGCCACTGCAGGGAAGGAGACGGCTTGCCAAAAAAAATGACTCGGCCAGGGGTTTGAAGCTCGGTCAGAGAAAAAAACACACGAACTCACTCATGGTTTGAAAGAGTTGAAGGAGCTCGGTTGTAGCTCGGTTTGGTGGAGTGAGCTCGGGACAGAGCACAAAAACCAAAACTTCAAACTGAATTTTTTTTTACCTGAATCTGCAAAAAAAGCAAAAACACAGAGAAAACAAGAAAAAAAGTAGTTCTAAAAAATAATTTCTAGTTTAATAAATGATTAAAAAACCAGAATAAAGAACCTCTATTTTAGCTGATCTGCTAGATTTAGCTGTAGCTAGCTAAATGTAGCTGTAAAACCCCTAAAAAACTCAAGGAGATCTGCACATGCACGAAGAACATAGCAAAAGCTCAAACTTTCCAAGAACAATTTGTTAAGAACGTTAGCAATAAAATTCCAAAATATAATGATCGAAAAAAACTTACACGAGGAGTAAAAAATAACGAAACCAAGAGTGATCGTAACTCAGATGACGAATGCACGTTTACCCGATCTCATCTCTGATACCATACAATTTGTCGTCACACCAAAAGCTTGAACTTATGGTGGAGAGGGATCTCATCGTGTTAATCAGCTACTACGCCAACACCCTCCCGCACGATGGACGCTGGGTATATACCCAATCAGGCCCAACATTATTAGGAGGAAGTGACACTGAGAATTCCCTGGAGGTCACCCATCCCAGCACTACTCTGGGGTTGGTGCGCTTAACTTACTGGCTCGATATAATGAAAGAGTTTGTGAGAATCGTATCGAAAACTGTGCACCACGATGAAGTTGCACTCCAAAGGAAACATAATAGCTCCAGTGTAATCACAAGGAGGAATCGATCAATCAATGGAAGAACTTGCATAATAGAACAAAGCTTGCACATAGAGAAAGACAGCGGAGTGTCTTGGCATACTCATAAATGTCAAATGAAGGGATACATATAGGGTGTTGAGTAACCCTAGTGCATGACACACAAGCAAACCCTAAACCTAACCCATGTGAGATGACCCTCCATATGTGTGTGGAGGACATATAGGATCCGACACACCAATAGTTTACACCACCTCTTCTTCCTTCATGAAGATTGCAAAAGTAGCACCATTTTCCTCACTGCGATGTACTTCAAAAATTTTAAATCATGGAAACATAATGTATTGAATGTAATCCAAGCATGCATTTCCTTGATAATCTAAGGAGGAAAATATGCTTTCTTTACCTTCACATTCACTTATACTTTTTGCTATGAAAATAATTGTGTTATAAATCAATTAGAAACTATATAGTAATAATAATTTTCTTTTATTAATGTTAAGGTAAAGTTGGAATCTATCTCTCCACAGCAAGAATTTTCCAAAAAGAATGTAGGGGTTTACACCACCTCTTCTTCCTCCATGAAGATTGCAAAAGTGGGATCACTCTTCGACATATTTTCTTGTCCTTGTTGTAGTCCAGACAACATGTCTATAATATTTAATATAAAGGAAAAACATCAAGATTCGGGGATATTTTTAATTCTGCATCCTTCAAGTTTTTTGAATTCATTCTCCAAGTAAGAACATGATAGTATAAAAATAATACCCTTATCATGATTGTATCATATGTGAAACATCAAATCAAATCATTCAATATTATCTCAAGAATAAAGATACTTTAGCTAGCTTTGACACATTGACATTTCATTGTCAAGCTAAAGAACCCTACATACATTCTCAACCTTGAATTCACAGTCTCATACCACAATGAGTCATAGATGGAAGACCGTATATTTTGTCTCAGCTCTTTTGAAATGATGAACACTCTTGGTAATTTGATCTTCTTATGACAGACCTCATACCTATGATGAATCAATAATTTCTTCATAAGTAGATACACACCTTATTTGGCTTGATGACAACATTTAGAACCTCTATACAACAGGACAACCCTCTATACATTATGACAGAGCTCGGTCATCAAGACCCCTTCATTAATCAACTAAAGACATATCATACCTTGGATAAATCAATGAACTCATATTCCTTCATGAGTAGATACATACTATACTTTGATATCAAACTGAGCACAGACCTTGAGATGACATATTTCATGTTTGATTAGCTACAAAAATACTTCTTATCACTAGAGTGTCTTATCATTAGAGTGTCTTTGGTAGCTCAACAAATCATTTAAATCACTTGTTCTCTTCTCAAACCTCGATACATCTTCATTTTCTTGATCATGCTCTAATTATGATTTGTAGTAATATTATTATTCCTTTTAACTAAGTTATATGAGAGATAGCTAAAAATATCATCTCATCCTTTCACTTTGTTCTATATCAATTTTTTTCTTTCAAAAGAGTCAAACCTTGTGATTTTTGTACTAAAACATGTAGATCAGACAATACATATCAAGTGCATTGAAACTGAATAAATGGTAGGCAATCCTTATCCAATTTGATGTAACATGTCAATCAAGCAACCATGAAAAATAATGGAAAAACTTTTGTAATTTCTTCTTATATTAATGTAACACTCTTGCAAAAAGTAGTACATGTTAAGTGACACAATATTATATAGCCCATGTCAAAAATCACTTGAAAAGCATTCAAATCTCTTTGAAGAATTCCATTGGGATTAGTTACATTTTGTTCTCCTTAAATTTCTTATTTTTACATCTAAACTTATTCTAGGTTTCCATGATGACTCTTCTTTTAATTTATTATTTCGTATTTTTCTATTTCTTGTAAGATGCAATGTTGATTGACATCCATTACAACAATTTTGTGCATTTTCTATCAATTGACATCCATTACATGATACATCTTGAGATGCACTATCTAGTGTTTTGAGAACATGATATATGGATATTAAAATAACTTCTTTGTAATCAATGTTAACATTAAAAATCAGTCAATGAGAGTGCCTTTGAGATGCTTCACAATGAATTTATTCTCTTTGTTGTCTTTCTACCTAAATCAATTCATCTGAATGCATTTGCATGCATAATATTTTTCTTTATACATATTTCTCATGTTGATATGTTTGTGCACATATCAATATCATTTAGTCTAACATGTTGTATATATTTTTATTTCAATTCTACATGATTCATTGATTTAGAAAAATGGCACCTAAAAAGGGAAGCTCAGCCTCAGGAAAAAAATTTATTCCAACCCCTCCTGGTAGTGGTATTGACATTCAAAAAATAGCATCTTATTTTGAGAAACCATCTAAGGAAACCCATCCTTCTCTAGCAGGACCATCACAATCAAGGGATAATGATTACATTAAAAATGAAACTCAGAATGAGAATGTGTTCATTTTTCATTTTCTTGATGTTTTCAATGACAACAAAAATGAAATGCCTCCCCTTGAAGACATTCCATTGAATGATGTTGAGTTTGAAACTGTACCACCTACCCAATTTAATGAAGATGACATTACATCACTGTCAGTTCCCAAGTGAATGTTGGAGGTGAAACTTCCAAAGCGTAGTGACATTCAACAAAGTATAAATTACACCAAGGCAAATACTAGTGGACACCTATTTACGGAAGAAAGAGAAAGGAAAGAAAATGGGACTTGGGAAGGAGTTTCAGGTTAGAGTTGGTTTATAAGTTTCCATTTATTGAACCTGTTGAAATGAGAATAAATTTGAACCTCCCAAAGAATTCAAGTGTACAATCTATAGCTGGAAATTGGGTAGGGACAAGACAATGCAACTTAAGTTGGATACTATTGAGAAGCATGTAGGAAAGATATATGAAAATATAATTGTAGATGGCATTGAGAAGAATTTTGCTTAATGGAAAATGTGGATAATTTTTGCATATTAGCTATGAAAAATAACTTGAAGAGCTCAAGAGAAATGAAAGAATAGTTACAAAAAATGGAGGGACAATTATCTCTCAATTCAACAAGATAATTCAAAACAGTCTTTTGGGTAAAACAATTCAGCTACCTATTTTTTTCACATTTTGAAAAGAGGTCGTCATATAACAGATTTTCCTAAACAAAAGAAGATGTTGTCTTTTCTTGGTGTCCCACACTTTCCTCATTCTCACTAGTCAGAAAGTAGTGGTTTGGATTGGGAAAAATTCCTAGCTATGGTTGAGAAAGAAGACTTGAAAGAGAAACTAAAGTTTATACGATACATATCTTTGTCTATTGATGAGGTTACAATAGTAGATAATATTTCTTGGGTCTGTATGCATGTGTATACTATTGAGAATTCTGTGAGATAGCCTCACTTACTTGTCATTCACAAGATGAGAGAGAAATCCAATGTTGAAAACCTTTGTGAGTTGGTGATAAAAAGTTTGAAGGAGATCAATGACATGGATGATGTTGCAATTGCATCAAAGCTGGTATGTGTCAGGGAAGATGGGGCATCTATAATGCAATGTCATTGTAATGGCATGTGTGTAAGACTCCAAACATCTCATTGACCTTATATGATTATCATTCATTATATGGCTCATATAATGAACCTAGCTTACAAAATAGTTGGAAAATTTAAACCTGTAGCAAAATTTGAAGACCTTTTTTGAGAGGTGCATGCTTATTTCTGTCGTAGTCCTAAAATATTTCAACGCCAGGTGGATCTCATTGTACCAATTGGTTTGTAGGGTGTATGAAGAGTATCAATCCTTATTAGGAGTGATGTGGCGAGAATCTCATGGAAGTGGACAAGGCCCAAGATTTGATACATCATTTTTACGATATAGATCCATTGTTGATGTTGTGTGGTATCCTTCCCATTTTGGAAGAAATGTGTCATTTAATTAAACAATCCCAAGAAAGAACTATATATATTGTTGATTTTTCTAGTTTGAGGGAATGAGTTTGTATGATAATAGAATATTTGTTTCTCAATGAAATTATTTTTATAGGTCCAAATTTTTATGGTTGGAATTATTTGATAAAGATTGTAAATGCAAGTAGCTTTCTAAATCTCAACTTTTTGGGAAGTATGTTCTTATGTACATGGATATGAGATATCGATGTACATGTTTAAAATATTAGTCGAGTAAGGTTGAGGAGGTAAAAGTCACAGGGCCACTATTTGATAACATTGTATCATCAACAAGGGTAAGGTTAAGAGAAATTGCAGTGTCCCTACTAGAAGAAATAAGGGATGTTTTAATTGAAGCAATGGTTGTATTAAACCCCACCTTTTGGAAACCTATCCAAAGTGAAATATTTATGCATGAAGACTACTTCAAGAGGTTGACTACATTGATTCAACATATTTGTAATCCTTTTGATATCAGTGGAATGAATATCCCAGGTATTTTAAGTAAGGATAGTTTGATTGCTCAATCTCATGAATTTGTAGCTCCAATGATTCAGCAATTCAAAGATTTGGATAATCTCTTAGAGTGTGGAGCAATAACCTGGCTATGGAAAAAAATTGGGGTGAGTAATTTTTACAGCAAACCATGTTCGAGTTTTTCTCATTAGCTAATTTATGTCAAACAATGATTTTGGGTTCAATTGAAGATGAGATAATTTTCGAGTGCCTTGGCCTTTATAAAGTCAAAATTTTGAAGCAGGCTTGACAAAAATTTGGAAAATTGTTTGAGAATGTATACATCACAAGACAAAGTGGATAACTTTCCCCTACAACAAGGCTCGCGCAATATGGAATTTGATTAATGAAAAGTGAAGGGATGAAAACAATGGCACAAATATGAGATGACCTTATTGCGGTAGTTAATTGTTAAGAAAGAGAGAATCATTCTCGAGATATCGGTGAATCAAATGGTAGAGATGATCCAAGTCCATCAAGTTGAAAGCTTCCATTTGTGGATATCCCATGATATAGATGCTCATATAATAATTAATATATCAAATATTGGTATATTGTTACGAATCTTAAACAAGGATTAGCACTCACCCCAAACTTACATGTGCCTAAAGGTAATCATATTGATTCCATTTCCATTTTGATTTCAAAAAAATTACAAAGCCATATTTTAACGAGTATTTAATGTATTTCACATACAATTTTGTTGATCTCTTTTATAGAAAGCATACACGGTGGTTGGTTGGCTATTAAATCATAATGCATTTACATTATTATATAATTTAGGCATATAAGATTTTGGTGCTTAATTCGAGATAGAATAAGTGGCTTTTCTTGAAACATTACTAAAATGAAAATTTAAATATAACACTATTCCTCATCAACTTGCTTGAGACATGCCTTGTATGAAAAAATTGAAGATTTTCATTGCAACAAATGGAACAATTTTCAAAATGGATCTAAATACACTAAAGAGTAAATCCATGCACATATATATAACTTGTGCACCTCTTTGTAAAAGTTTTCTTCAACCACAAGCAACCTAAATATCACATGTTTATTAATACAATAAACATAAAGATAACTCTAGTCTATTAATAAGACAATTTACTATTTTTATCCATGACCATGATTTCCTCCCAAATAATAGAAACAACAAAACCAAACTGCCACTTCAACTTGGAATCAGGCTCCACAACTTTAACAAATTATATCATCTTCTGTAACATGCTCCACTCTTCATTTGTTGGAATTGCAATTTGTTGTAAATCAGAGTGACTAACATGTAACTTTGTTAGCAATCCATAAGCGATAATGGAACTTTCCTCTATTGTTGTATGCAAACTTATTGACAAGACTATCAATGGTTTAATAAATTCAAAAACATTTTTCTCATCTAGCTTCTTAAGAATTCAGTCCTTCTCTTGAGTCATTTTTTCTTTCATCTTCTTCTAGAATGCATCCTTCTTAATGAATTGGCGCATGTTTTGTCAAAAGGCATTGGCAAAACAAGCTTTGTGAACGCATATACCTTTCCATGCAGCTCATGTAACATTATTTAACACTTATTTAGCAATTATTGTGCTTTGTCTAACATCACACACTTCCAAATGATAGATGATACCTTTATGGAGGCATCAAACCGGTTGTGAATTCCTTTGGATGTCGGTTACGTGTCTTTGAATTTATAGATAGATTCCAAAATTTCCTTTTTGTATCCTCTCTTAAATCCATCACTTTTCTACTACCAGTTATGTATTCATGGAGATTATCATAGATTCTCTATATATCAGCCATGAATTCAAACAATCAAATCAAATCATCAATGTTTTGCTTTATTTCCCCCTAAACATTATCCATTTTATTAATCAATGCATTTTTATAAAATTCAGATAATTTGATGTTGGAAGACTGTATATCCTTTTTTTCTTTCGCCAACTCCTGTTGCAATATTTCATTTTTTTCTCTTCCTTCTGCATTTTGCCCTTGAGTTTTCTCTCTTCATCTAGGCTATGTTCCCATTTTTTGGCATTTTATTTCTCTTCCTTCAAAACCTCTTTCAATTATCCCAATGTTTTTTCTAATCTATTATTCTTACTTGTTGTTTCTTGTAACTTTTTCTTGGCTTCTTCTAGTTCTACATGTTCATGTTCATTCACAACAACTGTAGTCATAGAGGCAAATGATTTTATCTTCCTCTCCAACTCACTTGTCTTATTAAGTGTTGCTTTTCCTTTTTCTTTCTCATTTTTAGGTCTACCTCTAACTTTTGAATCTTATTATTCAACTTATTTTCTCCCTCTCTGCCTTTAGAAATGTTATGGACACCACATCATTATTCCTTTTTGAGACATTTATTTTTTCAGAAGGTTTCATTCCCTTAAAATCCATTTGAAGGGAGGTTACATCATAGTCACTGAAAACCATTTGATTCTCTAGTTTTACAACTTTGGGCATAGCATACATGTATTACATTGTATTTGTGCAGGTTATCTTTTGGCAATACCCTCATTGTGGCGGGATCTCGAACTTACGGTATCTGTAGAATTTGCTTCTTGTTTTTATCTCTTTCTGATTTATTGGAAAACTTAGCTCTGTAATCAAAACTTGAGGTGTTTGTAGGAATGAATTGTTTCACCTTGAATGGAGAAGGAGTAATTGAATTTTGGGGAGAACTTCCCTATGGAATGGAAAATTCTTGAGGGGTGGCAGTGGCACCACCTTCTATAATTAGTTTCCTTGAGGCAAGAGTAATTGTACATGTGTCTGCCTTTTTCTTTTGCCTCTTCTCAGTTCCTTGTTGGAAAATAGCCATATGAACTTCAACTATTTGTATAGGCCTTTTTAATTTTACAATACTATGTTGACTACCACCATCATTACTAGAATTACCAACATTAGCAATACTAACATATTTATGGCCAACTTCTCCTCTAGTATTTTCAACGTGTGGAAGAAATGTTTCTTTGAGGATTTGAATCCAGAGTAAATTACATTGGATTATCACTTGTAGATGTTTTAGTATACAAAGTGGTCCTTTCTCCTAAGATGAAGCTCTAAGGCCTAACCTATCAGAAACTCTTCTAAGTTGTTCCTTTGGTGGAAGCCAAATTCCTTGTCCTATTGAACCCAAACCATCACCACTAAAACCCATCTTTTCAACAATAAATTATCTTGTAGAATATATTAGTTTTAAGCCTTCATCGAGAATTGGTTTATATGTTCTAGGGGGAGTGTGTAATTCCTCAAATTCGTTGTCAACATCACTATTTTCCTCTCCAGGATTCGCTTCATTCCACATTTTGTTGAATGCTTCATCTTTTGGAATAGAATCATACTCTTAAACAGACTTTGGATGGCCTAAGTCCTTCCTCATAGACCAAAAGGCTGTAATTTTTCACCTTGTCAAATTTTTTCTTACAATTCATGATGCAATTCCTTTGGCATGCTTTTAGAGGAATTTTTATTAGATTTTGCATACAATTTGGCTGATTGAAAATCCTCTACCTATTTTTATGGAGGCTGAGGCAATCCAAAAATTTGTGTTGACAACTCTTGAAAACTAATTACTTTCTCAACAGCAATTTCATCCATTGTTATTTTTACTTCACCCAAGAGTTCTTGTTTTTAATTTTTCTAGCAAGGGTTTGCTTTCATGTTGAATTTTAGTGGTAGAGTTATTTTTCACCACTACCCTTGCTTTAATCACCTCACATGGGTCATACACCCAGTGATAGTTGACATTAAAATTAAAAATCTCTAAGATTTCATGTGCCACATTGAATTCTTTTCTTCCAAATGTGAACCCTCTACATGAAAACAACAAGGAAATATACTCCTATTTTTTTGAGTAACAAAATAGAGTTTATCTATGCTTTCCATCTGTCATATATATTCCATGGAAAAAACTCTCTCTGTCACATGTATTGGAAATTTGTAAGGTTGTAGTCCTGATCCATAAAACCTTAGCACAATATATTCCTCCATGAAGTACCGACGGTCTTCTACTTGGATTTTTAATCCCAATTGAATGCAATCTCTACAGTTCATAGGAAATCTAGGCAATGTAATTTTTGAAATTGCTTGATAAATTAGAGCCCAAAAATAATCCACAAAGTTTGTAGTCCCTTCTATTACCAAACATCCTTATCTTGGGGTCCATTCAATTAATGGGCGAATCACTTTTTTTGGAGCCTCAACATTATAGGGCTGAATTTTAATTTTTTTGTGCGAACAATTCAACAAACCGCCATAGAATTAAATAACACAAGTAGAAATTGAACCTAAAGTTCTTAGTGTTAGAGCCTTCTTTAATGGCTAAGAATTGTTTACGCATATATTATGTAATGCTCCTAAAAATCAGATGTGCAAGGTGGAGAAACAAAATGGATATTGTATACCATTTCTAGGAGGGTTTCATCCACTTTCTCATCACTATCGAAGCCAAGGAAAAATACTAGCATAGAAATGGTATCCCTGACCCATGGTTTAAACATATCAATTACATGTGGAGGCTTCCCTTTTGGTACCATTCCATCAACTGTTAATTTTCACAAAAAATCATCTTTAGCATTTTGAGTGGTGGCATTATAATCGCTAGCAATGTTTTCTAGGTTTATGTTGATGGTTCCTAAATCTTTACTTTCAAACCCCAATGCATGGCCAATATTTACCTCTATAATGGACAAAATTTCTTCTCTAGTGCCATTTGCAACAATTACTTTTTTGTTGCATCGTAGGTCTAGGCTCATAGAATGAAAAATTCAGGGCAAGGTAAAACCTTGTGGAGCATCATGCATCCCAATCTAGACTACCATGTTATCCAACCTTTATGTTTCAGTTTACTTGATGGGTCCACATGTTTACTTTCAATTTCCTTATTCTCGAGATGAATATCTAAGATGAAAAATTCTTGTTTCAATTATAAGATCATAAATATCATGATATTCATTAGTAAAACTAGGGTTTTAAGCAGTTTGGCGTATGGGATTTGGATTTTACTTTTACTTTGGGGTCCTGTGGAAGTAGACATGCTTGGAAGTTTGGATTCTACCTTTGGAAACCCTCAACCCTTATATTGAAATATTTCAGAGCGAAGGCTTATACAGTGCTACTTATAAAAATATAATATTTAAAGAATCAAGATTCAAATGTAGGATGACACTTACTTGAAAATATGAAAATTTTGAGTCTCACACAATCTGCAAATTCTATGAATGTATTCCGCATACTGTTGTAATATGCCTTCTAGAAATGGAATTTCAATTGTCGATGGACGTTTAATATCACCTTATGACTGACTTTGTAAGCGATTACACTACCAGGTCCACATCACTATAAATGATTACATCTTTCAATGTACTTTGTAAACGTAAATTCTAGCCTCTTCATCGAGCGGCCACGTGGCGGATTTACGGGCCTCCTTAAGGCAAAGGCATTCTCGAGAATCCAAGCCCGTGGAATTAACCGATTCAATAAAGTTTCGGGTCCACGGTGATAGGTGTGGGAATTTAATGACTTGGTCATTGAAATTTTTGTGGGCCGTTGAAACATTATTGATTTCTTAAATTAGATTCTTTCTTTCTTAAATTAATTTAAAGTTTTCAATAAATTAAAAATATATCACCCCCATTTTTTCCGTGCCACACGCAAAATAATTATGTGGATTTCTTTTTTCCTTTCCCCCATGGACGTGAACCTCCCGGATTTAGGTGAGATGAATTAAAATTTCAGGTCCAAGTTTATTTGTTCATTATTGGTCATGGAATATATGATGGGCCCTTGTATATTAATCATACCCTTTGGAGAATTAAATATTTCCTCAATTTTGTACATTTCTTCTCTCAACATGAGAGTGTCTTCTTCATCCATTGCCTCATCAAACTTGGGGCTGTCATGTTCATCCTTATTTGCACAATCTTCATCTTTTCTCCATGTTTGTTCTTCATTTGTGTATGAGCATTCACCTAACTTTCCATATAGCTTCTCTATTCATCTCCTTAAAAGTTATGCATTTATCTTTTCTTGCTTCACTTAATGATCTCAAGGCAACATGATCTAGTACATTATCAAATCCTTGACAAACCACTACCTTATCTTGGAAATTGTCTTGATCTTCTCCTTGAGCTGGTTCATTCTTTTGTAAGAGTCTTGGTTGCCATGCTTGGGTTGGTTCTTCCATATCATCTTGTTCTCTTGAATTGGTGTTCACCTCATTCTTCATGTATTCTTGTAGTATGTTTGCTTCATTCTTGGTCTTGGCTACCCATTTCTTGCTTACCATATGCTTTGGCGGAGTTCTTTTCCTCATTTCAGTTGTTTGCTTGTATTTCTATCTTGAACTTTTTCTTATATCAATTCCTTCTTTATTTTTGGCCTAGGCTTGGGAATCTTAGTAAACTTGCCCTTTGCTTGCATCTTCCTTAAGCTCCACTATTTTTACATTGCTCTTAAGCCATTTAGGCACAATATAGCCATGATTTATATTGTATATATTATTATATATTATTTTATTTTATTATATATATATATATATATATTATATATGTTATATATATGTGTATATATATATATATATATATATATATATATATATATTATATATTATATATATTATATATATGTATATATATATATTTAGAGTATTTACATTATTGATTTGTTAAATTAGATTCTTTCTTTCTTAAATTAATTTAAAGTTTTCAATAAATTAAAAAGCTATCACAAGTTCAATTTTCAAAATAAAAAACCGAATATCCATAGATGAGAATAGATCAAAGATAGTCTTTCTAAAGAAAATGAATATGAATAAAATCAAATGTTGCTTAGTATTATTTACTATTTGAATTGAAGTAACTAACGAAAATGTTGTTTTTAAATAGAATTCAGAATTGTTGATGTCATTACTGATGAAATATAGTGTTTTCACATTTATATAGTGTTTTCAAAATTATTTTTAGATGTTATATATTTCATAATTTTGACATTTTTCATATTTATTTTATTCAAATTAATCAAATATATATTGAAAGAAAATTAACATTTTCATTTTTTTGTTGAAGGGTAATGTGTTTTCTAATATCTCATTTACGACGGGTAAAGCTTAACCTAGCCAGTCAAATTAAAGTATGGGGAGCCCTTCAAATTTGATCACTAAATGCAATGATGGTCGTTTCAATATATTTTGCTAGGCAAGTGCCCTTTTCATAAAGCTTAGTAACTTTTGAATATACATGACAGTTGAAATATGTCACTTCCAAATTTCTAAAATATCATTTCTTATATTTTATATATGTAGTTAGTTTTTTTCCAAATGTGTCTCCTCATATATGTGATGAAATCTAAACAAATCTAAAAAATACATCAATCAAATGCTACTACAACTGTGAGCAATTATTCAACAATATTCTCATAACAAAATGGGGTTCTATTTTAGGGGGCCTGCCCTTGAATATATATATATATATATATATATATATATATATATATATGATATTAAAATTACTTTATAAAGATAAAATATAATGGTCATTCTTCTGAAGACATAGATTCATCCTAAAACACTAGAGCATGTTTTAGTAGCATGTCCCTACATTGGATAAACACATCTTTGTACACTGCGCTAAAAATGAACTGGATATCTCCCACTAAATCCCGTGACATGCCCATATTTAGCAGCTCCTAGACTCCCACCTAAGGCCCATTCAATATTTTAGTGAATTATCTTTTCCTTTTATGTGATTTTACCCACTCAGAAAGAGAGTCTCCCCCTCTTATGTATCCTTTGGTTTTCTTCCCTAAAGAAAGTCGAGCTATAGGGAATTGACGAATTCTGCTAGTGCAGAAGATCCCTCCCTCATGATCCTCCTTTTCTTGAGAGGAAAGGCATGGGTGCTTACCATGGATTGTACTTTGTAAGGGAAGTTTCTAATGTTGTCAACCACTTCTCTGTTTCATTCTCGACAAATTTGGGGGTTGTTCTTCCCCCTGTTGAGTAGGTAGTGAGCTTGGTATTGAGAGCTTTGTGGTCAATAAATGAGGTTTGTAAAAATCTAGGTTGAAACCCCACTAATTTCCTAAAACACGGGGTTATGGCATATCCAGTGGTTCTTTAATTGTTTGGTGTTCATGTATCGAGTGAATCAGGTGGAAATGGAGAGCTTGGAAAACAAGAAATGAAGGACATAATTCAGACAAGTGATGTAAGAAAGATAAAAGCATGTCCTCTGGAGAGGAAATATTGGGAGATCCGGCCCTAGTGTCCGGTATGTTGAGAATGTGGCGGACGAGGGCCTCATTCGGCCCTGTCAGCTGGAAACACTCACCCAAATGGGTGAGTTTTGCATTAAGAGGATTCAATTCTATAGATGAAGAAGACATGGATGCAAGATGGTTGATTGAAAGCAGATGGTGGAGGACGCTTGGAAAAGTTATGTGGTAAGTTGGTAACATGTCATCACCAGGTTTAAATAAGCATGTATTTTGAGTTGATGTGTGAGGGAGAAATCATTTCGCCATCAATGTCATATCCTCCCAAAATCGATAGCCTTGACCCTCGACCTAAATTTTAATTGAAATTAATTACCTATTCATGTAAAGTGTGCCGCCAGAGATTTAATCGGCACCCTCACAGTTAATAAATGTCTTATCAAATTTAATTTTTGGTCACACTATATTTTCTAGGATGAAGGTCCAAGAAACAAGATATTTAATAAATATGGAAAAAATATTTTTCATAAAAGTGACATATTTAATAAATATGGAAAAGACTTTTCCATAACTTTAGTCTTTAAAGTGATGCATTTAAATTTTATTATTTTTGATGTGACACATTTTATCGACTACTTTTGTATCAAATTTTAAGTGATAAATTGGCAAGTACTAGTCCCTATCTTTAGTATTTACATCTACCCTCACCAATACCATTATAATTTATTGGTCCATGCTCGACGATTAGCTCCTCTCCCTTAATATATTGCTTGAATCTCGATATGTCTATCCTTAATGATATTTTATTCATCATGATAAAAGGACATTTAACTTTAAAAGGTAGAGGCACGTGGGATAGTGACAGGTTTAAAGGCAAAAATTTCGCCACGGCCCACGATTTGTATTTAATATTAACCATCAATACATACCCGGGTTTGGTGGACATGTTTCAAGGTCCAATCGAAGAACTCACTCGAAATTATAAATTCAAGGCCCATGGTCATTTTTCGACACTTAGTTTCTTTTACAAAATCATGGGGACCAAATTGAGTGCATCGAACCAATATCAATCCATGAATACATCAAGGTTTCTTCTAATTCTGATACAAACTCACATGTGGTTATTTTTGGGCAATCCTTCGCCTCTCTCGCTTCTATTTCTCTTTACGATGGTGCTTCTACCCCCTCTCTCTGGCCGGTTGTCTAATGTCACTATTCCCCTTCATTCTCTTAAAACTTCTCTTGCATAGCTCAACCGAATTCCTGTTTGAGCAGCCAATTCCTAAAGTATTACGGGAACTCTCTATTCTTTATCCAAAATCCCGAACCGGAACCTATGGATTCTCCACATGTTGCTACAAATTATGTGGATATGGAAATTGATGGCAATCTAAATCAATCCCAATGGAGACCCCTCAGATGGACAGTCATGTTGAAACAGTGTCTTCCATCCTTGCAAAGTTGTAATGAGCTTTTGAAGTGCTTAAAACCTGGAAATACTTAACAAACACCAACAGAGCTATCATTGATAAATAATGTGTCGGGATACTAACCCTAGCCGACACTCTGGCAGAGAAGATTGATACCGATGCAGTTAGGAAAGTGGTACAAGAACTGAGAAATATATTATGATATGTAATATTTATGTTATAATATAGTTATAAGCTTATAGCTTTTGGTATGCCTATGTTATGATCACAGTTACCAAATATGGTGGATTTGGAGAAATTTACCATTTTTTGTGTTTTCTTCCATCCACCATATCAAACACTGAAATTTTCAAGATTTTATAGTTTAAAAATAGAAAAAACAAAAAATCAAAACCTGCATACTCTTGTTTATGTTAAAAAAATGAGATTTTATAGTTTATGATATGTAATTTTTATGTAATGTAATGTTTATGTTTCAACAAATATATGAGATACTCTTGTGGATACTCTTGTTTATGTTTCAACAAATATATTTTTCCTTGCCAACACCTGTTCTTGTGGATACTCTTACATTGCTATAGTGTTGTGCCTTTTGATTTGTCTTCTCCTTCTTGAAACACCAGAATTTGTTCTTCATTTTAGTTTATTTCCAATGCAGCATGGAAATCATGTTCTATGGGATCATTCACTACCTCAAGATGTTTGGGAAAATGTATTGCTTTGGCTTCCATTAGAATCCATATGCAGGTTCTCTCTAGTTTCTAAGGAATGGAAATCACTCATGACTTCCACCATATTCTTCAAGTGTTACAGTGAAACAAGGAACAAACATCCATGGATACTTGTAAATCATGATCATGGTCATCATTGGCTGAGATACAAATTTTACAGTAGAACATGGAAAATTCTCAACTTTTCGTGGTTATCATGCTTTGATTGGGTATGGTTTGAAGATTCACATTGAGGGATAATCTTATTTTGTTCATGTGACAGTCATGTTTCAAGGGTATGTAATCCACTAAAGTCGGGAACCTCCTTCAAGCTTCCTCAGATGTTATCAACTCAACTTAATGGATGGAACTTTTATATTTATGTGTGGGGCATTCTGGTGGTGGATGACAACAAGGGGTACAAAGTGGTTCAAGCAGGTGCTAATAGATTTGGAGTTAATGTAGACTATGGTACTATAGAAATTTATGATTCTTCTATGGGGACTTGGAGGATTGTGGCACAATGGAGAGATTGTTTATTTTATGGACACATTGTCTTGGCAACAATTTCTTCTTCTTAATGTCATATGAACTTGTGTTGGATGTGAGAGTTTATAATAGTCAAGATTATGCTATTGTTCATTTTGTGTTGTTACTGTAAGATATGGCGAGACCATTTCCCTCACTACAGACCAAGGTTGGTTGTATCTGAAGAAAGGGTGCTACTTGCAGCACCAATTGTAGATGGGGACCATTTGAAGGACATAATTGTGTTTGAGCTTGAGCTTGAGTTTGGAAGGAGGAGAGAAAATGTTTAGTCTTGGAAAGAAATTGCAAGGATGCCCCACACAATGTTCCAGTGTTTTCTCGAGGAAAAGGATGTTCTTATTTAGTTGCACTACGGTGGGAGAGTTCTTGTGTTTCAGAAAGGTGCTTTCCAGAAATATCCTCATCCTTTGTTTTCATTTAAAGCAAGGGTCTTGGTCATGGCTGCTAGAATATATAAACACAACTGGCATGTGTTATAATAGTGGCATCACCTTTGAGCCCAAGCTGATTTGAGACAACTACTTGGCTCCTACTGTGTGTGTGTGTGTGTGTGTGTGTGTGTGTGTGTGTGTGTGTGTGTGTGTGTGTGTGTGTGTGTGTGTGTGTGTGTGTGTGTGTGTGTGTGTATGTGTCTATATGTATGTATATTTGTAAATATATATCGAGCTTTCTGTTTGTCTTTGCCAAAGCTTATAAGCAAGAGTAATCATTGAATTGTCTATTTTTTAAGTAGAAGAACTTGTAATCAACTATGGGAATAACACCAAAGAAATAATCAATCACAAACTTTAAATGACATGAGCCTAAGACATGATAACTTTTCCTCTATACATGTTATTTCCTGTGAGATCACAAATTGCCAATGTGTTCCTTTGAAATAAATTCATCTTCTTGGACTTGAATTAAACTTAAGTTTCAAAATTCAAAATATTGATCATGTTTCTCGGCACACACATGTACAAATACCAATGTAGAAATATGTTTCACATGTTACGAGCACTACTTCTCCACATCATTACATTTACCCCCTGCCTATTATTTAAAAAACACATTCTTATTGTTGCACATACAGACATAAAAAAATTAATAGCAACCAATGGTGTATCCTTGATTATTAAATATAAGTTATTTTTGCCTTATTATTAAAGTTATCAATCCTTCTCTTCCCATCAGACAGACATGTGGTAGGATTTTGGGCCTCCCCAAGTCAAAGGCATTCCCCGGAATCTAAGCTCGCAAAATGAACCAATTCGATAAAATTTCAGTCTATATGTAGTGTCAGTGAGGAAAGGAAAAGTGGTAATGAGTAATCAGAAGATACCACGTGTCATTTTCATGTTCTCTCAAGTGGCCAAGTGTCACACATTCTAGACACTTGAGCGTAAAGGTAAGGCATGCAAAAGAAATGAAAATTTTGGGCCTCATTACAATCAAATTTGATAGAGGGTATTCACCAAATAAATTATAGGAGATTCACCATTCGATTTTTAAATTTTTCTACCATTTTCACCGAAAGAATGAAATAAATTACTGGCATATTCACCAAAACCATGAAACTGGTTACAGATATATTCACCAAAACCACAAAACTAGTTATAGGTATATTCACCACAATTTCTATAAGTTTTTTCAGGGGTTCCTTAAAATTTTCCCTGCAACTCACTTTTTCCTTGACTCCAAGTGGAATACCTCCAAACAACTCAATCTTTACAACTGCTCCATACTGGCTTCAAGACCCCAAAACTAGGTCTTCAAAATAGAGTTGGTTAACTTATTAAAAAAATCATTAAGACACAAACCATGTACCATTAGAAAGGTATATGATTCTAATTTCCATAACATATTACTTTATATTCCAAATCATCTTGGAAGGCCTTGACCAAGCCATTATTTGCAGAATTGCTCATTCAAGATCTAAGAAATCAAGAAACATTCTTGAGAAAAACATACATAAATACCTAAAAGTCAACTTCGATCTTGTCCACCACCTGAAAAATTCAAGAACACTTGTACCAATATGTACAAGCACTAATAACCATATGTGATGTGGAGAAATCTTACCAGAACACTCTTGTTTCAGTCACCTTCTTAAGCAAGCCTAATAAGACCAATTAGGCCACTAGGGTTTCAACATGAAACCACCTCATCATGCCATTACAAGAACTCAAACACATAATACCATGTGTCAATAAACTATTCATGACCAAAATCACTGCTACAACATGCAAAATGATCAATCACAACTCGAGCACAAGACTATCTTTCTACCCCTTGAGGCCAAAATCGGTAGGGTCACTTTGAGCACCTGCATCTTCAATTTTATCCATTATACTTACCTAAAAATTTTCATAGATACTTATATCATCTCATAAGTATTTTGAAATGATTTGGTTTCAACTGGAACTTCCATCTCATCCCTCAAACTACAAATTCCCTAAAATACTATGGTTTTCTCTCTCTTCCCAAAAATATCCAGAACACCAAACCACCACCAAAATGAGAGTTGAGAAATCCTCTTCATCCTTGATGCATCATATTTTAATTCCAATACATTCTGGATATCAAATAAGAAAAATCTCCCAAGTCACTCTAGGAGGAGGGTTTTGCTAGGGTTTTAAACCAACTTATCTTCTTAACGATCATTCATAAAAACCTGACAATCAAACCACCTCATTATTTTTGCAAAACACTCTTAGCTCAGTGGAAAAACATCCCCCAAAAAAATTTGTCCCATGAAAATTATATGAGAGCATGTTAGCAAAACAAGTTGCCAAATTGAGCTGATTTTTGCTTCTCGAAAGCTGGTTTTTACCAAAAACTTCATAACTTGCAATTCCTTCATCATTTTGACCTGAAACTTATCATGAAGCATCATGACAACATCCTATAGCTTAAAAATGTCCCCACCATGCTCAAATATTCTTGGAACTCTCTAACCACAGTGAATTACCTATGTTTTTCTATTTTGTCTTCACTATTTTTCTTCACAAGGACCATGAAACATCACCAAACCTATGAGAGCTAACCTAAAACTTATCATACATGTCATATATACTAGCACCATGCCCATACCATATGTTACCATGACTCCTTTACTCCAAACTCATGCCTCCATACAAAACCACATGCTCTAGGTCTAGGAATAGGCCTAGAATGACTGCTACAACCCATGAAAACTCATGAAATGATCATGGAGACATTATACTGAACACTTGGACACTCTTAACACATCATATGGACGTTTTTTGACCTCATGAAAACCTTTACTCAACTTAAAAGGACTCAAACTATGACCATGCCTATTATACCATGCCCCAGAACACTATAGGACTTCACCAAAACATGACACTACCAATCAACCTTCATGTTTGACCTTGGATAACACCTCATGGAGGCCCGATATGATGTTTCACACACCCTTTTCTATAAATGGATTTGATATCAATGACAACACCTAGACACAATGGCCAACAAAGATAAGTAAGACAAGTTTTTGTGATTTTATACCAAAAAAACACAAAAAACATCAAGATAATAAATTACATAACTTGGAATTGTATTCTAGACAAGTTCATAGGATATTGGATGGTACCTTCACTGAAACTATCTCAGGTGCTATGAACATGTCCTATGTGTTTTTATACTTGTTCATTCTATGCAATTCCACATGTATTTTGGTATCATTTCATTTACAATTTTGAATCTTGTGGTGCCTCGATATTGAATCAAACATCATCTTATTCTTATTTTAAACCCTATATTTTTACTTTACACTTGAAAAATAGGTTAGTATGATTTGGTTGGACAATCTCATCACACCTATATCTTGATTTGATAAGTGTTTCCTATATATGGTATATATACTAGTAATCTAAAGAGAGATCAAACCACATATAATTTTCACAATCATTGATGTATCATAATTCATAAAAATAAAATGCCAAACATTGAGAAAAGTAATAATTCAATACCTCAAGAGTCAAGACAACCATCTTAATCTATTTTTATCCTTGAAACAAACACGCAAGAAATGTGATTTGATGTGCATGGTTGTGCATAGGAAAACGAATGAATGAATGATTTTAATAATGTCTCTAAGACCAAGAAATATATGGGAGCCAAAATTATAACTAAAGTGTACAAATCCACCATTAGAGTTACCTTAGCTTTTTTGTAGAATCCATTTTCTTTTATGTGTTGGATCTCCTATTATGGATCTTAACCAAAAGATTTTTTATTTTCACTTCTTAAATAGGGATGTTGGGTTATCTACTTTCAAACTATATGGATGTCATTATATGTTATGAATTCCATGAAGTAGTGCCACTATGTTTCTACTACCCCTTTGTGGCAAATTTTTATGGCCCAATTAAGGACTGGTTCACACCATCTTAGGTGTGAAATTGGCAAGTGAATTTCTCTTAAGGATGGGAAAAGAGAATGTGTATATTCCATCCATTTGATTTCTCCACCTAAGAATACCTTTTCCTTGTGGTCACAAGTAGGGGTTAAATTTACAGTCACCCCTACCCTTCAATAATTTTTGTGACAATTGTTTTATTAATATTACCTTGCACATGAAGTTTATTTTTCATTTTTGACTTTCATAATTGTTTAGTAAAGAAGAGGGCATAGGCGAATATCATGGTAGAAGGTCATGCAATATACTATCTAGTATCAATTATGTGTGAAGATCCACCCTAGGGTGAAAATAAGTGTGTGCAACCAAATTCGTTAGATTTAAATAGATTATAGGATAAGGTGAGCTATATTGTGAGATTTGAAAGCAAACTAACATCGGCATCGAAATTGATGTATGATTCCATACACTATCTCCAAGTCACCATTTTTTATATTTGGCACAAAGGTGGGAAAATGCAATGGAGATTGGATAAATATACATGACAATTACAAGTGTATTTATATCAGTCCCATTCCAAGCTAATGGTTTTGTGGTTTTGTATGTATGGATGGAACACTTCGATATGTGTGGATATAAAAATGGTAGTTTTATTGCACCATTTTTATATACAAACTTAGAATGGGAATTTTGGTTAGCAATGGTGAGAAGTATAAATGTCAATGACCAAAAATACAAGCTCAAATACATTGATGTTGGATGATTCATATGGAGGGTGAACACATTTTCCACATCAATTATGTCATAATTGATCAACCCACCTTTACTCTCTACTTCTCCAAAGTTAATATTAGTGATTTGGTAGAAATTTAAAGTTCTATATTTCAAACCTCATTATATCCTAGGATTCCTTACCAAATAAAAGTTGTCGATTAAAATAATTGGAACAAAAAAACTTGTCTAAGTTTTTGTTTACAAATTAGTAGGTGTAAATTACATCATTTCCTAGTATTATCAACTTATTCGCCTAGATTTTGAGGTTCTTACATTCTAAATATCCTCGTGTTTAGCACATATTCATATTCATTGAACTAAATTAAATGTAATGTAAAAAATTAAATTCTTGTAAAGAAGGAATACAAGATGATAATATAGAATTGTATATTCCAGTGTCAAGGCGATGAAGCTCTTATAGGAACAAGGAGATTGACATATTATCAAAAATGTGGGTCAAGGTTGTGCTGGTTCTAGATAGCTTTCAAATTAAATATTACTCCATATTACTAATTATTTTATATATGTCAAGTCCGACAACATTATTGAGTTTCCTTGTAATTTTCCACTTCAATTATGTATGTTACCTATTATTCAACACTTGATTATTTTTTGAGATCGAAGTTGAAAAATCCATGTTTTACTAGTCTAGTGACATTTCACGGGGTAGAGTTTAACTTTGTTCATTTTTCTTTTGATATTGAAGAAAGATATCAAAACATTTAGAACAATAAAATTCAACACAATTACTTAGTCATACCTATTGGAGGATGATATGTACCATGTGAGCAACATTTTCAAGAAAAATCGGCATCCCGCAAAGATAGAATTTTGCATGCTTTAAGTTAACCATTGACACTAATTTTTTCCATATACTCATTATATATCAAGCTTGTTGTCTACTAGAGCTCGGATTCATTTGAAACAACTTAACCTTCAATTTTGAAATTTCAATGCCTTTGGCCCTCGGTCACTGGCACTAGGAAATGGGCATCTAAGAATCATGATTCATCTTAATTTTGGGAAACCTTTGTATTAGTGGTAAGTTAGTCGATGGTGAGGAAAGCCAAAAAATTCAAAATACTTGAGCTAATCACTTGAAAAATAAAAATTTCTTTAACTCAACATATCTTCAATTGCTTTCCAATATTGTGCCTCATAACTCCTTGATAATAATGCATTATAGTTCCCGATCCCACACAACATAAGAAATATCCTCAAAGGATTCAAGTTCCAAGAATATTTAATGTTTAATGTAGATATTTTTAAGTCTTGAAAATGACAATTATTTACAAACTATAAATACATATATTATATATTAATTGTGAAACAATTGATTTTAAAGTGAACGTTAATATGATAGTTAAAAAACAAATTGTCCATCCTTTTATATGGGTAAAATATAAGTTGGCTATTTTTACATGAAAAAATAAAAAATATCTAAACAAATGTCAATTTTAACCCCTAATTACAAGTTATATTAAATTCTTTTACTTTTTCCACCCATAATGTTGTTACACATGCCTATTCTAAATGTTTCTTCCATTTTTTTGGGTAAAACAACAATAAGAAATTATATTTGACCACTCCAATACTCAAGAGACTATTTTACCTAGATACGCCACTAAAGCCTTAAAAAGAAAGTGAAAAATAAAACACCGGTACCAATAATAAATTGAAGTCATTGAAAAAATGACACTTCTAGTGGGAAAATTTTGTGAGGAATATCGATAAGGGGAGAATATGAATGGGAGGAGGAGGTAGGTTCCATATGTGAAATGAAGAAATAAAATCCACAATCGTCTATCAAATTATGGTTGGTAAATTTATAAATATTCCCACTCATTCCTATGGTAATGGTTTAAATTACATGGGCACCTACATAAGTCAAAAAAGAAGTGATGATAATTTGTGATGTTTCTCCTTAAAATATACTAATAAAGCGCTACTAATATATTATTGTGAAACATTAAATGCATACTTTTGTTATTTTTAAGAGTTTTAAATATATATGTATGTGTTTTATATATGGCTAGTAATCACATACAAATGGTGCAATGGAGACATTGAAAGGGATACGATCAAGAAGTTAAAACTAAGGGTACAAAACACTATAAGAGGAAGAGGGGTGAAGAAGAACGGTATTTTTTCCCGTGGTTATTTATGGATGACATCATCAAGACCATTGATGAGGTAAACCATAATTACTACCTTGATCACCAAAGATAATACCCGATCACAAATATGTATGAAATTGAAATTAGAAGCAACCTTAAATGTAGATTTTTGTATCTAACATATGTAGAGTTTGGAATTTGAACATATGTAAGTTTTCATATTAATAAGTGGTGGAAAAGGAGACTCTACGATGCGACCAACCAAATCACTTCTCCAAGAAAGCCAATAATGGGTGTCACTCTAAGACTAATTATTGGTATCTTTTATGTCGAGACAGTGGCGGGGTAACCATTATAAGAGAAGTGGCAACTTATGCGTTGACGATAAGATTGCTAGTAGTGGAAGTATGAAATCTTGGTGATAATGAAAACCTTTCATGGTATAGATACACATGATGTTTCTTAAAATTTAATGAGTGCTAAGAACCTAGAATGTTAAGGTGATGATGTCAACTACAAATCCACGAGGAAAAATATTATGGCTCATATTTTTTGGTTCCTAGGAAATCATGGAAATTTGAGCATGCCCAAACCATAAGGTCTAATTATCTTGAAGAGGAGGGAGCATGTAGTGATGGTGTTGTATTGTTGCATACAACATAAGTGGTAGATTTTGTGTGTGTAGCGGAGGGCACAACTACAAGGGTGTTTCACTTACCTATCAAACCACCATTTTCACCATCATTGATCTCGTTGAAATTGTTGGTAAAGGATTTTTCCCACCAAATCACTTATAGTGTGAGTTGCTCCTTCATTGGCGTGGATTATAGATTATGGTTCCTTGCACCACTTGGATTCTTTGCATGTTGAGTTCTCAACATCAAACCTTGTGGTATGTCCCAAATCACATTGGGTGATGACACAAAAGTGTTAGTTTCTAGTAGTGGATTAGTAGATATGGATGGGGGAACATTTAACCAAGTGTTGAGTGTTCTTGATTTCTCTACCAATCTCCTATCGGTTTACCAAATCACTCATCTTGGTGAAGGAATATGAGTGGAATTTGGTCCTAACTTGGTGATTATTTGTGAGCTTCATAATGACACTACAGTGGTGAGGGAAAGTCAAATAACCATTTACAATTATATACATTATCCTAATTTACTTCTGATTTAACGCCCACTTCCTTACTCACTCATGCAAATGAGGTTAGTAAGCTAAGGCATGAGCATTTCGGGCATCTAAATTTTCATTACCTTGAAAAATTCAGCCAAAACAAAATGGTCAATAGGTTACCCTATGTCAGATTTTCTAAGGGTCTTTGTGAGGGTTGTGCCCTTGGGAAGCACCCTGAAAAGAGTTTTGACAAAGGAAAATCTTGGAGAGCTACTCATCTTTTGGATCTTGTTCATAGTGACATATCTATCCGTTTCCATCTCCTTCATTTACTATATCTCTTTATATACTTACCTTCATTAATGACTATTTGTGATATACTTGGGTATATTTTCTTAAGCTTAAGTCTAAAGTCTTCAAACATTTTCAAGACTTTAAGGCTCTTACTGAGAAACAGGTGGAATGGTCTATCAAGTTTCTTCGAACTGAAAATGGAGGTGAGTATGTGAGAAATAGGTTCAAGGATTTTGTACTTCTGAGAGGATTACTTTGTAGCGTACATGATTTCTTATAGTCCTTAGCAAAATGGATTTGCAAAAAAAATAGGCTGAACTCTTAAGGATATGGCTACTTGTATGGTTGCTTGAAGTTCCTTCCTTCACAATATTGGGTTGAAGTAGTTAATTGTGCTTGTTACATTTAGAATCATGTTCCATGATACCCTTTGAAGATTGGTTTGCACACAATCTTGATGTTGAGAACTTTCGAGTCTTTAGATCCAAGGCTATGGATCAAATTCCCAAGAACAAATGCAAGGCATTGGAACCACAATCCAAACCCTATATCTTTTCCGATATCCTGATGACGTGAAGGGATATCGATTGTTAAACCCTACTACTCATGAGATTTATATTGAGAGAAGTGTGAAATTTGATGATTCTTCTTTGACTTCTACTTCTCTACCTTATAAGGTTCTTATGATTTCTAATTCTGAATCGAATCTTTAGATAATGATGTTGTTGAGAATTCCCCTCCTCCTCTTGATCCTCCTTCACCTCCCAACCCTCATGCTTTGGATTCTTTTGATTCTGATAGTAGTATTGAGTGGAACTTTATTCCTTCTCACTCAAGTGAAGAATATTCCAACTCTGAGCCTGATCCTCCAGGTCCTCCTTGGGCTAGAAAAATTTGTAGAGTGTTGGAAAGTGGATGGGAGATCCTTGGATAGAGTCGACTTGCTCAGATTTCATTATACCTCACTCCTTCTTCGCCTCCTCTTCTAACCCTCTCTCTTTCTGGGAGGCTTATGTTATTTCTGAGTGTAATTCTTCCATGGATGAGGAGTATTCCTCACTCATGAAGAATGATACTTGGGATCTCACCCCTCTTTGAAAAGGAAGAAAAATCATTTGATGTAAGTGGGTGGTCCGAAAAAAATATGGAGCAGATGGAGATGTCAAAAATTTTAAAGCGTGACTAGTAGCTAAGGGTTTCTCCTAGGTAGTTGGAATTGATTACATGAAAACCTTTGCTTTGGTTACGAAGATGACTTCTTTTTGGCTGACCCTTTCCATCGTTGTGGCTAACATATGGGAATTCCATCAAATGGAAGTTAAGAGTACCTTCCTTCATAGGGACCTAGAGGAATATATCTACATGGAACAACCTCTAAGTTATTTCCATGATCCCTTTCTCATTTATAAGTTAAAGAAGTCTCTTTATAGCCTTAAACAAGCCCATGGGGTTTGGTATGCCAAGATGGACTCCTTTCTACTTACATCAGGGTTCACTCGGTGTCACTTTGACCCAAATTTTTACATTCTATGGAAAGATGAATCCATACCCATGCTTTTTTGTATGTTGATGACTTGTTGATCACGGGAAATTATTCCTCTATCATTTTGATTTACGTGAAGATTTCCTTATCTAACAAATTTTCCATGCCCGAATTTTCTTCATTACTTTCTTGGGATTCAAATTTCACAATCTAACTCGGGTAGTATTTTGATTTCTCAACCTAAGTATTCTCTTGATTTGCTTGCTCATTTTAATTTGTTTGATTGTAATCCTTCTCCTACTCCTTTCCTTTCTAGGATTAAGTTGGTTTCTGGTTGCTCTACTCCCTTGGTTAATGCTACCCTTTATCAACAGTTGGTGGGGAGATTTATTTACCTTACTCACATGCATCTGTATCCATCGTATGTTGTTGGGATCATGTCCAAATTCATACAGGATCCACATGAATTACATTGGAAAGTATCTAAGTGGATCCTTCATTACATATGTAGCAATTACATTGGTGACATTCACTATCTTAGAGGAGTGGATATTGACTTGGTTGGGTTTACTGATTTTGATTGAGCGGTGATTTAGATCATCGGAAATCTACCACATCCTATTGTTTTTATCTTGGTTCAAGTCTTGTTAGTTGTTATAGAAAGAAGTAGAATGCAATTGTGATTTCTTCTACAGAGGCAGAGTACAGAGGAGTAGTTAACGCTGCCACAAAATTTGTTTGGTTACAGGGTATCTTGACAGAGTTTGGTATTCACTATCGACGGCCTACTATCATCTACTATGACAACATGAGCACCATCTTGTTATTATGAAATCATGAAGCACATCGAGATACATATGCATTTCATTTGGGAGTTGATCCATGATGACATCATCAATTTATAACTGTCAGACATCTGATATGGTTGCAGACATTTTTACCAAACCTTTCACTGAGGTGAAGTATCTTCACTTGCGATCTCTTCTTGGGGTGAGGTCTTCGCATTCGCCCATCTTCTTTGGGATTTCTAGTTCTCTTCTCTTCTTCTAGAAATATTACAATTTGTACATGAGTACCTTATTAGGCCTTTGGTTTTGGGACTCATTTGACACATATTTCTTAGGTTGTTTAGGGAGTCTTTTATCTCTTGTAAGTGGATGTTTTCCCTTAGGGTTTTTTCCTCCATTACTTGAGATCTTTATTATACATGGGTACCTCATCAGGCCTAGTTAGTTGGGACCCATTCTTCTCTTCTTCTTCTTCCAAGAAGATGTTATTTGTACATGGGTACCTTATCAGGCTTAGTATTCGGGCCCCATTAACACATATTTCTTAGTTGTCTAGGAGAGTTCTCTTTCATATCTGAATTTCCATGACCTCTACCTTAGCTTCGATGAAGGGGGGGTGTTGGTGTATATGACTAGACTTTTTTTCATTCGACATCTTATCCACCTAGTTGGTTAGTCATCTCACTTAGTGAGAATAGGTCATAGTTGAATAGGTCATAGGGCTAGTGTACACATGTCATGCACAGGAGTTACACAACACTCCTATATGTACCCCTTCATTTTGATTTATGAGCATGCCAAACACTCCATTTTCTTTCTCTACATGAGTTTATCTATTATTTTGTTGCATGATTTTCCATTGTTGCTCGAATCTTGTTTATTACATTGGAGCTATCATGTTATCGTTGGAGTGCAACTTCATCGTGGTGCACATTTTTCGTATCGATTATCATGAAAAATCATTAATGGTATCAGAGCACCAATCAGTGTTCATGATTACTTGGTTAGTTATTTGTTGTTCTCTTTTATGAAATCTAGAGATTTGATATTGTTTTATCAAAGGAATTGTTGAGAGAAATATTCAGATTTGTGGGTCCTTAGTGTTTGTAATAACTTTGGTGTTGGTTGTGTATTTGTTTCGTTTTGTCTAGTTTGCATTGGTACAGTCTTTTTATTGTAGATCTAGGCGTCATTCATTTGGTTGGGATGATATTTTTTTGCTAAAATTCAAACCCAAGGCATCCTCTATTTCACTGGATCTAAATTTGGAGGGGCGGTTTTTTGATTGATGGGCATTTTAGTTTATTTGTAGGCATCCGAAGGTTTTTATACATTTTTTAAACACCTGGAAGGTGTTACACAGTCCAACAACATCTTTATTGGGATTTTTTGGATGGACATGCAATTTTTCAGCTCCAAACTAGTTTTTATTTTCAAAAAAAAACTCCAAAAATCTACATTGCCCTGCATTTACCTAGTTGGGCCTGCAAATAAGCTTTGGCGTGGTCACTTGCACTTCATGGTGGTCACATACCTACAAATAGTAGCAAACAAGATCACATAATAATTTTAGGTTTTACAAAACCTAAAATTCGCCCCTCCTCCTTTGGCGCACTTTGTATGTGGACCCCACTTGCCACATCTCCTATTGCCTCTCATGTGGAATTTGGATTTGTTTGTTCTCATCTTCAAATTCTAACTTGTCATTTAGCATTGTATGTTTTGTGTATACAAGTCAAATTTTAGGAAAACATTAAAAGGGTAAATTATTTGTCTATTGAACCTTGTATCTCTGCCTGACGAAGACGACGGGTGAGGCCGGGGTTGGCGAGAAGTTGATCCCCCTCACAAGTTAGACAAAAATCTCATTCACTCTTTTTCGATTCCAATGAGTGGTTGGAAGCATAGGTCCACCCTTGCCACAAAGGATTTTTTAAAGCTTTAAGTGCAGTTTTTATTAAAATAGGCTATTTTACGGGAAATCATTTTTTTAATATCTTGCAAACGGTAACTCGAAATTGAGTGTCGCTTTTTGCAAAAGTGCATAATTTTTATTTCCCACGTCATGGACCTATTTATTTTGTAAAATGCACTAAGTTATAAAGTGCCACATTTTTGGGGGGTTATCTACGCTTTGTATTTATTGCACTAATTGCTCATTTGGACACATTCTCAGTTGTGTCTCGACGTCCCATTCATGAGTGTGCATTGGGGGATCATTGTGGTTTGTACCACTTTGTTTTACATTTCATTGGTGTCTTCTCTTGGTCATGACGACTCTATTTGAGAGACTCTAGAGGAGGAGAGTTGATTCACATCCAGTGGTTCTTCTAGGGAAGACCAATTATGCTTCATGGCAGTCATACATGGAACACTCACTCACGGATCGAGAACTTATTCCATTCTTATATGGACAGATTCCTACTCCTATTGACCCACATCGATACAATGATTGGGCCAATTCTAGTGACATGGCCTATGGTCACTTATTGCAACATGTTTCATGGGATCTACACCACCATGTGGAGCACATTGTGTGTCCCTTTATTGTTTGGAGCACACTTCAGAGTCTTTTTGGGGATCCTACTATGACCTATATTACACCTCCTCCTCCCCCTTCTATCATCTCTTTTGAGATTGTTGTACTCTCTCCTCCTACTTTTATTTCTTGTGATGACACATCCATGGTGGATAGTTCTCTTTCTTCTATCGAGCCCCCACTACAGGATGAGATTCTTCCAGACCTTAGTTATCTCGTTATAGATTCTAAATTTGTTCCTATGCAGCTTTTCTCTCTTTGGATCCTTCACATGCTTGCATTTTGGATGACTTTATTATTTCTAGTGAGAGTACACTTGTTGAGAGCTTTGACGATGCATGTGTTCCTGTTGATATTCATCTTGCAGATATGAGTGCTTCATCTGTAGACCAGTCTTCAGTTTCGACGGTTGTTGACCCTTGCTCTCCTCTTCCCATGGACATTCTTTCAGTGAATGTTCCATGCCTATCTTCTTCTCTGGGTTCTCTCTTCCCTTCATTGTATGCTTCATCATTGCCATCTTCTATAGTTAGTCTTGTGATACTAACTTTGGCACATTCAAGCACTAGCAGGGAGAAAGTTGAGCATTTTTTAGAGATATACATCTTGATTCCTACCTGCATTCCACTTGAGTGGGAATTCAATAGTTTGATTTCTCAGGGTTTTTTTCTTCCGAAAGGAAGAGACATCATTTGTTGCAGAGGGACCTACTACAAGCATTCGTCATGCGACATTCTGTACTTTCCTTCTCTATGTTCTTTGTGGAGGCACACATCCTTCATATTTTGTAGGATATTGGGGATCATCGCTATGTACTTGGGTACCTCATCAAGCCTTGTTTTGGGACCCAATTCTCCAGCCCACCTAAGCTACGCTTAAGGGGGTGTTGGTGTAGGAATTTTTCCCATTGGGTTTTTCCTACATGGTTCTTTATGCTTGCTTAGGGTCCTAGAGGTCATTTGGGTCATTTGGGAAGATTAGTCCCACATTCACTGGAATGTGGGCCTCTATCTCTCTCCCTCCTATATATGTAACCTCTCCCTTTGTGTTTATTATTTTGAATGATATGGAGTATTCCATTATTTTCTCTCTTCCTTTGCAATATTATCTGATGCTTGATTTCATTTACCAACAACTTCATTGTGATGTGCACTTGCTTGACTCATGAGATCACTCCATCTTCCATCATGTGCATTCGTTGATCTAGTGATCCTAGCTACAACTCTTTCAGAAATTATATGCAATCAAGTTGTATATAAATACCAAGACCTCGTGGGTAGAGTTTGGTGCAACTACTATGGGCACTGCATTTTGCAATTATAGAGAAGACTACATGATTTAGTCTCCTTGCTATAATATACATGACTATATGCATGGGAAACCATTTGACCGAAGGTGGATTAGGTTTTCTCTTTAATAAGTATCGTCTGCATGGACAATAAATGGGTGGCAAAGTGATAAGTATGTGAAACTACCAACTCTATTGTGAGTTGTACATATAATTTCCTCCATCCAGATCATTTTTTCAATGCTCTTCCTTGTAAATTCATAATGATCCAAGTATATATGAACGATGAAAAGTATGGGTAAATTAAAGGCAACCTAGTTTTGTAAGAAATATAGAGAAAAGGACACAGGCATAAATGTAACATGTATAATAGTGTTATACGAGGATGCAAAATGCCATTCCCATTCCCATCTTCAATTTCATTGTTTGGAATGTCATGGTTGGGTTTAAGGTATATATTTATATTTAAAATGTTGGCATTTGTAAAATATAAATGATTATGTTCAATTCTATTCCATCCCACAAAATTAACAACATTTTATATTAGAATGTAACCAACTCCATTCCACATACCTCATCCATTGCAATCCGGCCCATACGAACTAATGGAAAAATATTCGAATCCATGCTTTAAATAGCTTTGACATTAAAAAAATTTGCAACCCATTAATGGAAAGAAGGTGTTGGTGGATGTGGGGATCAAAATTAGCTCCAACGTGGAGGTTTATGATGTGGTTGTGAATCAATGACCAAATGTATCATGCTTGTTTACATCTTTAACAACTATCGAACTACCCATCTTTGATCTGATTTTAAAAATGTTTGTTGAGGTTATAATATTGATTCCAAAGGTGAAGATGCAAATTAAAAATGTTCACACACGAAGAAGAATTTCATTATCATAGAATGTGGTCTTGAGCTGCCTCCATACTTTAACCGTATAATCAACACAACTATTGAAAAGTAAATCGTTGGGCCCAACAAACATTGAATTAATAGTGTTGCGGTGAGCCTAAATGGAATCCAAAATTTTAAAATTTGACATCCTCCACATTATATGTTGTCCCATGAAATCAAATACAACAAACCTTAATCTTTTTTTACTGACCAAGAAAGATATGACATCCATGTCATTCATTCATGTGAGTTGTCTATACTTTGATTTTTAGGGAGGAAAATTGTCCTCAACATGTGGTAGGGGTTGTCAGATAGTAGTAGAGAGGTTACTATCATAACATGGGCTTTACTATTTTTTTTTTTTATGGCTCAAGCTTTTTTATTAAACAATGTTTAATTTGTTAAATAAGACAAAAACATGAATGTAACGTTGGAAATTAAAAGGTGGTAATTAAATACATAAATGTCCCAAACCTATTCCCACTACTCAAATTTTACGTACCCAAATAATATTTGTTATTTATGCTTTACTTTATTGTCTCAATCTCACTTGCAATAATCATGTGGGCACAATTTACACTTAAAGGGGTTGAAAAGGGAAAATCCAATGGGTTTTAGGTTCAAAACCTAATCACAATGCTTGCTTCTTGTACCACACTATAAAACCCTTTTTAATTTTGAGATCGAGTAATTGCAAGAAAATATGGAATGTGCGAACAAATATTGATAATTAAGGCCCTCTAATTAACTAAAAATGGACTAAGTATTGTGGGGATAGTTAATCTAAGCTATGAACAGTTGTAATAAATGCAATAAAGAAGTATGTAAATGATCTAAGCAATTATGCAAAATGAAATGCTAACCCTAATATGCAAGATAGAGCGAGGAAAGAACTCAGCTGATAATAGATGCCTGTCAGAGAGTGTCGTAGAGGTAACTGGAAAATTTTAAAGCAGGAACAATTGTACAAAAGTCCCGAAAAGGATGGATCTAGAGGATCTAGCTGGACTTGAGCATCTGGAGGACTAGGGCACCTATGGGAACTCACGGTCTATAATGCGGCACCCTAGTCTATGCAAAAGCTCTGAAACTAGTTTTTACTGGTTCGGTAAATGTTCTGAAACCATCGATATGTGTCACATCAACTTTGTTGTCTTGTGCTAGATGCCACCAATACTCCAAGATGAAATAGAAACCTGCAAGACCCCAAAACAAGCATCAAACCCTAAAAATAATAATACAAATGAAGGGGTTGGACTATCCTCAACGGCCACAATGATGGACTTACTAACTAAGTGTTGCACTACATCTAAGACCCGATGTAGTTCTATGTGCAAGTGTGTGTGAACATGCCCTAGGTTTCTCTTGTGCCAATCACACTTTGTGAAGTAACTAAGCAATAACTATGTGTAGAAAATGTAATAGTAATGTGTGCATGGAATAGAATAGAATCCCTCCCCTATGAAGTGTGATGTAGATATCCTAGCCTTATGCCTTGATGATGAATCTATGTGGAAGCAAGTGATCTCAAATGCAATATATGGATGTAATTCTAGATGGAGTGATAGTAGTAAGTGATGTTAGGTCCCTCATTATGGTCTCATAACTTTATATTTATAGGGTTATCTTATTCTAATTTCATAATTAACCCCAAAAAGGCCAACCATGAGAAAGATAAGGATTACAAACGGATTAAAAGATCCCAAAAAGTGGTGTGAAATTTTGAGTAGGATGGGGCACCCCAAGATCTTGGTCTAGGCACCCGGTCGAGGCTAAAATAGTGGGAAATGACCGAAATGAACCTGGGCATGTGGGTACTGCGGTCGGTAATGAAAAATCAAATAAAATAGTAGTATGAAATCGGGATAAATAAATGTCTAAAGTGCTTGATTTTGTGACTACATTTTGCCCCCACTTTATGGTGGTGAGCGGAAAGCTTGGTAGCATAAAGTAGATAGAGATGTGTACCTATTTTCCATGAAAATTGTAGTAGAAACACACCAAAGTACTAGAAAAAATGTTAAATGACAAAAAAGATGGAGGAGTGTGGAAACTAAAGTTGGAAAATGTGTAAATAAAAAGTGATGAGAGTGAACCTAGGGAAGAACGTGTGTGTAGCTATTTTGGTGTGTAATGTACCTGTATGGTTAGTAAAGTGTTTGTTTTTGCAAATTTTTATTGATGAATCTATTGTTGTTGTTGCCCCCGGTTTGACTACTTATTTCTCATACGATCGGACCTACAAGGAAAAAAACAATCAAGTAGTCAAATATATATGTATGTAAGTGTAAAAATGCTATGTAAAAGATGCATGTGTATATATGTAAAAACATATGTAAAGGTAAAGTACACAAAATGAAAAGTATAAATGGAACATGTGCACTTGATCCATGTCGAGAGAAAGGGTGTAGAAGGATATCATGTACTGTCGGGGTTTTTGGGCGATCCAACACCATAGGCCGAAGAAGTGTAGGGAGGAAATGCTCTGTGTCCTCCAAGCTCTAATTGCATCCCTGAACTGTGAATAGATATCTATACGGTCCGATTTTTTGGGCGGTTCGATGATAGTAGTGGAAGAAGTATAAGGAGGAAATTCTTTGTGTTCTCCAAATTTTAAGCTTGCTCCTCCGAATGCTAAGGACACTATGTCCTCTAAAAGTCGTTATATATGGAGTTCGTAAAATGGTCTAAACTCACTCGTTGTATATAATCCCACAATGCCAAGGGCAAAAAGTGCACTAAACTAAACTAGTGTAAACACGTTGTGTATACTTTAGAAACCCCAAATGATGTCCCCCTCTTTGGGGGTGCATGCAATGTTGTTGATAGTAGAATGCGGCCCCAAAAGAGTAATAACCGCATGAACTTTATGCATTGTAGGGGGAAGGGAAGGCATTTGGTAGAAACCAATGCACGCATGAAAAAGGATGGCTAGCCAAAATAAGTGTTAGTTTGAAAACACATGCATGTAATAAGACAAATGAAAAGTACGCAGACAATGTAAAAACTACCAAGCATAGTAGTGTAAACATGCCAGAAATCAATTAAACTACACTAAGTGGGTTGCAAACATGGGACATCACTCACGATGTTGCAAGACACACAAGGCCATCATGGCCATAAACAACAAGCAAGTGTGCACACAAAGCATAGGGAAAAGCTCACATACAAGAAGCAAACAAGTATAGACAAGTAAAGACAAACAAACAAAGAAGTAGTCATGGAAATATGTAATCCTACAAAACAAGTGTTGCACATGGAACACCCGTTATCATGTTAGAGAAATAATCAATATGTCAAAGCGTGAATAACCAAGTAATGTGAAGTTCTAAGTACAAAATGAAACAATAGCACACTTATGAGAGACAAATTTGGATGCCCCCAATGACTAGTATAGGAAGGGTAGAAGGCGAGCATCTATGCTACATGAAAGAGACCTATATCTACAATCACACTAAACAAAGGCATGAACGTGCATGTGTGGATGGTATAGATAATGACATATAAGAAATCAATCTAACATGTGTAGAAAAGTGATCATGTAAGACACTAGTGAACAAGTGTAAATTCACCAATCTAATACAGTATGTTGTGGATGGATGGAATCAAATGCAAGATGGAATGATAGGAGATGCATGTCCCCCAAGTGAATGGAAGTGTATGCAACAAGGTTCTTCTTTTTTCACCCTTAGTAGTCAAGAATGAACCGTAAATGAGAGTGTGTCATCGGGAAATGGTCGAGTAGTGTGTGTTGTGTCTAACACGTTGTGATGAATGTGTAGGTGTAGTGGTGAGATGTAACCTAGAAATGATGTGTGCATGAACCCTATAGCCAAAGCGTATATCATGACTAGATGAACATATAAGTGATTATTTATCCTAAGTGTATATCACTATAAGATGAATGGAGGAGTGATGATTTATCCCTAGCGTATATGATTTAGCCTAAAGTGTATGTCACTAGACTAGGATTGTTGCATGCGTGATGAGTGTAAGGTCCATTTGATTGGTAAATCCTTGGCAGTTGAGTATGGACCAAGGAACTAAAGTGCATCATAGGGTGGTGAGTGTAGTACGTAGAAGACGATGTAGTATATGTAATGATAAGAATATGTAAAAACACGGTGTGTAAAATGTGATGGTAGATGTGTAGAATGTATAAAATGTAATGTATAATGCATAATGTAATACATATAGATAGATGAGTAATGTAGTATGTAGGGATGAATGTAACACTTTGGACAATATGCAATGAAGACTAGTATAGTATGTAGAAAATGGATGACATGAAGATGTGCAATGTATGATGTATGGTATATGACTATATATAGGATGTGAGGCAACATGTATAAATGGCTGAATAGTGTATGATGTAAGACGTGTAAGGTGAAGACTAGTATAATGTATGATGTATGAATTTTGAAATAGCACAATGTTGTAGACAAATGTGGATAATGTATGTTGTATGGTGTATTACACGCGATGTGTGATGAAATGCAATGTGTAATTCCTATAGTGTAGTGTGTGGGGTTCAGTGTAGTAGTAATCCCTCAATAGTCAAGTGTGAACCAAAGCACAAGAGTGTGTCATGGGGTACCAACGGTGGTAAAATGTGTAATGAAAGTGTCTATATGAAAATGTAGAGATGATAAATGCGTAAATGATATGAGTGAGGGGGAATGTATAAGATGTTAATCCCCGGTTTGCACATAGAAGTGGTGATCAAGTAATATCATCTAAAAGATCATCATGGTCATTATTGAAATCATATGGAACAACGTGAGAAACCTGATAAGTAATAGTCTCTGTTAGGTCATTTAAATAACCATCAACACGTAAGTTATACATTGTCATGGCATATTGTTCATCAAGTAAAGGGAGGCAATGGACACCCATGAGTATACCAAATAGTAAAATTGGGTGAGTAATAAAGAAAGGAGCTATTACAAATGCACACAGTACCAAATGGCATGGGAAAATCTATATCAATATGGTCGGGATCAAGTGTACCTCCAATATAATCTAACACATATTGTCTACGAGATTAAACGAAGAGGAAGTATTACAATGCACAAGATGAACACAAGATGGAAAACATGAAGTCCATATGCAGCAGTGAGAATAACATATCCATGATACAAATGTGGATCGTATAAGGGAAAATGGAGGTCCTCAAAGGAAAACCAAGTCAAAGGAGACCGTTGTGTGAACATATGGTGGCTTTGTAGGAAGTATCAAGTGGTATGTGCTCCCAATAAGAATCATTTATAAAGAGAGTGCAAGTGAATGGTGGTTATACTAGTGGTGACGGTGTTGGTGAAGGTGTTGATGATAGAGCAACATCCATGGACTAGACTAGCCCTTGATATGGAGCGATAGAAGAAGTAGTAACAGGTGGCATAGAAGGAACTATATCTATCATACAAATGACACCCTCAAGATGTGATAAGTGAGATGGTTCATCCGCAGGTTTAAGCGATGGAGTGGTAGATAAAGCAAGGGATCATTCGGAGTGAAGCCGCATAAAGTATCATAGCATTCGTGACAACGGGATTTGGTGACAAAGTAGAAGGAACCACATCAACCATACAAATAGTAGCATCATATTTATATGGTTCAAGAGAATCATCTACACATAATGAGGGAGGATTAATGACGAATGCAAATGAAGAACATCTTGTGGCTTGGAAATGGTAAGAGATACAACTATGTAATTAGGCTGAGTGGCTTGTTCTTCTTCAAGAATACATGCAAGAATGTTAGGATTGATGGTACACATATAAGCAATAATAGCATCATTCAATAATGTGTGCGAGAATGTTAGGATTGATAGTACACATATAAGCAACAATAGCATCATCTAAAGCTTTATGATCCATATCAGAAGATGGAAGTTGAATAAGTGAAGGGAAAGGCTTATAACCGAAAGGATCAGCAGGAGTATCAACAAAGGCATGACCAAAGCTATCAAATTATAGAATGATTGGAGATTTAGGAGGATTATTGTTATCCATGATAAGACTTGATTCACCAAAATGATTAACTAAAAATGGACTAAGTAGTGTGGGGATAGTTAATCTAAGTTATGAAAAGTTGTAATAAATGCAAAGTAAAGAAGTATGTAAATGATCTAAGCAACTATACAAAAGGAAATGCTACCCCTAATATGCAAGAGAGAGTGAGGAAAGAACTCAGCTGATAATAGATGCCTATCGGAGAGTGTCGCAGAGGTAACTAGAAAAATCATAAGCATGAATGACTGTATAGAAGTTTCAAAAAGGATGGATCTGGAGGATCTAGCTGGATTGGAGCACCTGGAGGAGGACTAGGGAACCTATGGGAAATCTGTCTCGCAATCCAGTGCCTTGGTCCTCTGTGTAAAAGCTATGAAACCGGTTTTTACTGGTTTGGTAGATGGCTCGAAACACTCGTTGTGTGTCACATCAACTTCATTATCCTACGCTAGATGTCGCCAATACTCCAAGATGAAAGAGAAACCTACAAGAACCCAAAACAAGCATCAAACCCTAAAAAGAATAATGCAAATGAAGGGGTCGGAATTTCCTCAATGACCACAACGGTGGACTTACTAATCGAGTTATACACTACATCTTAGACCCGATGTAGGTCTATGTGCAAGTGTGTGTGAACATTCCCTACGTTTCTCTTGTGCCAATCACACTTTGTGAATTAGTGAGCAATAACTATGTGTAGAAAATGTAATAGAATGTGTGCATGGAATAGAATAGAATCCCTCCCCGTATGAAGTGCAATGTAGATGTCGTAGCCTTTTGCCTTGATGATGGAGATATGTGGATGCAAGTGATCTTCAATGCAATAAATGGATGCACGACTCTTGATAGAGTGATAGTAGTAAGTCATGTTAGGTCCATCATTATGGTCTCATAACTTTATATTTATAGGGTTCTCTTGTTCTTATTTCATAATTAACCCCGAAAAGGCCAACCACAAGAAAGATAAGGATGAAACGGCTAGAAAGATCCCAAAAAGTGGTGGGAAAGGTCGAGAAGGATGGGGAGCCCGGGTAAGACCAGGGGCACCCATGAGTGCCATAGTAGGAAAGGCCCCGGTCGAGGCTAAAATAGGAAATTGGGAATGGGCCCGGTAATGACAAAATAAAATAAAATAAGATGGCCAAAAGGAGGGGGTTAATTAGCAAGAACCTTCTAAATAGTGTATAAAACTGGGATAAATAAATTTCTAAAGTGCATGATTTTGTGCCAATGGTTGGTCATACGAGCTAAAGGTGGAGTGACGATGGAAAGTTTAAGATTGTGACTCCAACACTTTCTCACAAATGCAAATTTCTCTCTAACTTTAAGGTATTTTTACCCTCAAAAATTAGTATAGTGTAATCTATAGGTCTCAAAGAGATTCCTTTTTTTCTTAATTTAAGATTTGATGTACTTACTCTAGGTGAATGTTAGGATAGCTTTGTCATTGAATTTTTTTGAAACATTAATGGAAGGAAGGCATAAATGGATATGGGGTTGAAATTAGAACCAAAGTGGATGGTTATAATGTAGTCATGCATCAACAACCAAATGCATCATGGTTGTTAATGTCTCTCGATAACTATTAGAATTGCCCATCTTCATTCTAATTTGGAAAAATGCCTTCAACGTTATAATATTGATTCCAAAGGTAAAGATGCAAATTAAACATATCCACAACTAAAGAATAATTGCTCTATAATAGACCGTGGTCTTGAGCCTCCTCCATAATTTAATAGTAAAATCGATCAAACAGATGAAAAGAAAATTGTTGGGCCTAACGACCATGGAATTAATGGTGTTGTGGTGAACCTGAATGGACTCCACACATTTAAACTATGACATCCCTCACAATTGGATTTTATTTTCCCATGAACTCAAATACAACACACCTTATTCCTTATTCATAGCAAGGAAAAAATGACAGTCATGTCCTTCATTCATGGGGGTTTCTACACTTTGATTACCATGGAAAAATATTTCCATCGACATGTGGTATCATCTATCTAGTAGTAGTAGTGTGGTGACCTCCATAAAATGGGCTTTACTATTTTTAAATTTTATTTTATACGACGTCAATATTTTCAATTGAACGATGTTTAATTTTTTGATAATATGAAAACATGAATGGAAAATTGAAAATAAAAAGGTGGTAATTAAATACTTGCATGTCCCACACTTAATCCACGAGTTGATATTTTTCCCACCCAAATAATATTCACTATATGTGGTCCACTTTATCATCTTGGTCTCACTCACATTAATCATGTGAGTGAAATTTTCACTTAAAAGGGCTAAAATTAAAAAAGAGAAAATCCAATAGGATTTCGGTTCAAAACCCAACCACAATGCTTTGCTTTTATAGCACTTTGTAGAACCATTTTCATTTTTAAGCTCATGTAATTTCAAGAAAACATTATCATGTGAGTACAATTTGTGTTTAAAATGACTAACATAAATAAAAGGAAAATATAATATGTTTTAGGTTTGTTTGCTTCTTATAGCACTTTATAGAACTATTTTCATTTTCAAGCTCAAGTAATTATAGGAGAACATGGGGATTCATGAAATTTCATCAATAATTGAGCCCCTCCAACAATTTTTCATATGAATGAAAGACATATTTTATCTATCAATGGAAAGCTTAAGACTAAGACTCCATACAATTGCCACACCCTATTTTGAGGATCCATTTTCCGCATAAATTAGTATCACACTAGAAAATATGAATTGACCAAAAGGTCAATAAAATAATAATCTCAACTATCACAACAAGTATTTCAATAGCCCCCAATCTACAATTTGGTTTAGAAAGGGGTGGTCACATGTTTGAAAGCAACAATCACTAATAATGATATATAATTAAAAAATTAATATGTCAATCATACAAAGAGCTAACTCGGGGTGTGAAATTGGCAAGCTTCACCCCACCATATCTTAGAAAATGCCTTCGATGTAATTAAAGATCATGTACTAACAAAAATAAATAAAAAGGATTTATGATACAAAAAAACCATTAATATGATACACATTTCACATTATTATCAAAATGGCTAAACATAAATGGATTTATTTTCTTCCACTCGTGTTGTTCTATATTGGAAATTTAGTTTAAAAAAACTATAGTTAGAAATTAGAATTACATAAAGGTTTGATGGCATTAAAATGAAAACATTGTTTAGAAGCTAAAGGATGGGGAAATTTTCATGTTGTTGCATCCATCTATAATATAGATGGTACTTATAGCCAACAATGTTCTCATGGTTTGAAATAGAAAATATAAAATGATTATTAACTAAATATTCAACATCTCGAATTTCCTATCTAGATGGGAAAATATTGTTGGTCTCATCTAGATTTAAGGCTTTATTGTTGTGCTACTAGCGAAATGGTGACATTGTAAAGAAAAATCATAGCCATATTTGTTGTGACAAAAATTAGAAAAACCATAGGAGGTTTGTAATTTTGAATGGTCAATATTAATTTTAGCGGTGGAGATTAAATCTTTTAATGACTTGAAAGATCTACATCTACATTTAATTTCTTGTGTCATATGTAAGGGGTATTCCTCCCATTTAGAAATACCTTCGGTGTAAAAATAATAATCATAATTTAAATATGTAAATAATAGATAGTAATTATAAATACTTTAAAAAATTAATGTTAAAAATATATAAACAAATATATAAATGGTCATCAAACTCAAACCCTACATTTTAAAAAAAAAAAGATTGTGTTAAGATGGTCTTATACGCCCGACACGCCAACATCTAAACATAAGCATGGAAGTTCACAAGTGGCATAGAATGGTTATAGAAGAGAGTTTAGGTGGGAGGAAAACATGTGGATGAAACAAAACATTAAATGAATGAACAAGTTAAACATTAACATTTAAGAGTGTCCAAACACTAACGAGGAAACAAAAAGTAAGTAAGAGAAAAATTAAAGATAGGGATGTGGACACAACAACTTGGGTGAAAGAAAGAATACTACATCAAATAATTTAACCCAACTTGTGACCATGGGGAAAAAACCTACTTAGAGGAACAAATCAAATCAAATGTAAAAATGTTAATGGCCCAATTAATGACTAGTTCACACCATCGTAGGTGTGAAACCGGGAGATGGACATCTCTTAAAGAAAGAATGTTCATGTTTTACAACAAAGGGATAGTGGAAACATAATGGTAGTAAATCATGGAATGTACAGAATATAATGACATCTCGTATCAAGTATGAGGATTGTTTGAAACTAGACAACCTACCATTTTTGTTTGAAGAAGAAAGACTTGTCAAAACAAAAATATCTTACGCAAGATCCTATTAGCGAAATATTTTTCAAGGAAAAAATACATTTTTTCAATGCTCACGAGATTGAATCCATCCGCTTCAAAATGGGTTAACTCACATTTATTGAAATCTAGATTATATACACTATTTCTAACTCTTGGGGTGGTCATAGATCGGTGAAAGTGTAAAAACACCCTTGTTGTAACTGCAACTACAAGCGAGAGAGGGAGAAATGTATGAGGTGGAGAGGAGAAAATTACAAGAGAAATAGTGGGGAAAGAGGGAGAGGGAGTTATGTTAATGGTAGTATTGCAGATTCCATCAACCAATAACCCAGAATACGTCCAGTTCAATTAGAAGACACGGGAAAATATATGCACAACTATGCAAGATCCATGAAACAACAATCATAATCAACACAAATTTTAATTGGTAATTTCATTCCATGAGAGAAAATACAAATATTTTCATTCCTATAATATATTGTAATACATTTGGCTAAGTATGAAGTTGAGAGAATGGAGGAAATAATAGAGAGGAACAATAGAAAATAGTTTGTTAAAGGAGAGAAAAAATTGATCCTTCTAATGGAGAGAGATTTACAATTTATAGTTAAAACGATGGCTCTTCACATTCCCAAGTGACCTTTCAACTTAAAGTGCATTCTCAATGAAGAAATAGAAACTTCAAGTGACTTAAGTCACTTTTACAAAAAAATTGCTCCTTAATAGAGAAATAGAATGTTAGAGAGAGAAGAGAAGAGAGAAGATATATGTCACGAATGAAGTCCCGCTCTTCCTCTATTATGGAGATGAATGCTACAACTGGATAGGATCTTCCTCGATTGCTTCTATGATTAGAACATATCTCTTCTTGGACCTAGAAATGATGTTTCACACCTTATCTATTGATCATCGTTGGTCATGCTTGGGAAACTCTATTTCAACTCTTCACCTCTATGAGCAATGGTAGGATGAACAAATCAACTCATTGTCATGAACATGATCTCCTTTATTGCATATGAGAAAACACTCATCTTACGATCACCATGAAGAATGCACTCATCATACCACACATGATCTAAAGTAACCATGAGCCCTCTTGAATTTGACAATAGCATATATTCTTAAGAATCCTCGGTGAAACATAGAAACCCTCTGAAATGGAGAAACTTCCTCCTTGTGTGATGACACCAATTCATGACTAAATGGACAATTCTCTCCTAAAGAATATGAGCACTTCTTGTCACACCTCTTGAATGGTGAACAAGAATATACTACAACCATGGTTCCCATCATGAAAATATTTCAATGATTCAATTGGATGTTTCATGATCAAAAATCCTCCTATGCACTCTGAATTAGGTTAGAAAATGTTTTTTCCTTCTTCCATCCCTTACTTCGGGTCTTTGAAATCCATGTGCTCAAGCATTATTGTCTCTAATGTTTGATGCTTAGACAATAGAACTAAAATGACCCTATATCCATAGTAGTGGAGTTTTATTATGTGTTTTTAATGGTTTCATTGGCCTTATAATGTTGTAGGAATGTAATGGTGCAAGAAAAATAGGATTCATATGCAATTTCCAAAATTCACAAAATTGAATGGATTTTAATGTTGCAAATAGCTGAATTCATGTTTCGGGAAAAACAAGAGACAATAAAATCCAAATTGGATATGACTCAATTCATTGGAAATATATTCCCAAGATGATCATATGCTCCAAATTTGGTGAAATTATCTTACGAGAATCAACAATAAATTGAAAAAAATCTAATAGTGGGAAAAGTTTGAAAATGGCATTAATGGAGAACAAGAAGAATTTCAAATCTTCGTTCAGGATAAATTCTTGTCTGAATGAAGTGGTTTTTATATCATTACGAAGGTCTTGGGGAGAGGAATAGATGCTCTAAATTTGGTGGGATTCTCTCGCGGTGTTTGATAGTAAACACCGAATCAATTTTTCATGGGCATGGGGTTTCTAAAGGATTTTGAGGCTGAATAATGTTTTTGTTCAAAAATTGGGAAAATCTCCACCATAGCACATAAGTAGTGGGTCAAAATAGAGTTCTTGGATTAGGAAAATTGTTGACAAAATTTGGGGGCACTCGTCCATCCGAGATAGATGCAATCTCTAACTCAAATTTTTAAAAGTTTAAACAAAATAGGCTTATGGTGGCTGGAGAAATTAGGTGTTAAAAACATTTGAATGTTGAAATATCTTGCCATGAATCATAGATCATCATGAATCTTTTTCAAGAGGATTTGATGCTTTTGAATTGATTTGGTCCACGGGATCATGAGATATGTGTAAAAAAATTGTCTTACTAGGGCACAATAGTGGTTTTGTAATCATGGAGGAATGAAGAACTACCTTTAAAAAGTGGTTTAATGGTTGCCTTGGTGTTTTTGAATTACCCTTTTAGAATGTGGGAGGGAAAACATGTTGTGGTAAATTTATATGGTGGAAGTGGAGAATGCACTATGCAAATACAAAGTGCATTTCTACTTTTTGCATCTACATGCCCAATGTGCACCTCCACTAGCATGAGGAGCACTTTTGGGGTGCAATTGCAAGAGAAACTTGTGTTTTACTTTCCACCTTGTGTTTTTTCTTTGTATTTTCTCCTCCAATCAGATATAGGTGCACTTATGGGGTGAAATTGCACCAAGGGTGAAATTGTGCCTATAAATTACATCAATGTGCCAAGGCACACTTTGAGAGCTCATTTGTATCACCTATTTTGCACATGAAGTCTTTCCTTCACCCCGAGGTCCATACTTAATCAATTTAGGCCGTATAATATATGATTTCACATAAAAACAGGACAATGAATCTAATGATCTTAACTATAAATTCATTAAATGAGTGATTCAAAAATTTATTCTTAGAACTCCCTTTTTCCTAGGGCGGTGTGCTGGTGAGCTAAGTTACAGGAAGAGTTTTCAACAAACACAAACCAAATCAACTTATCAAAATTCCTATGTAGAAATGCCAACTTGCACCACGGGCCAGAAAGGTTTCTACTTTCTATACCTTCCCAAGACACCCCAGTCAGTACATCCCAAAGCACCGGTCCTATCCTATCATCAAATGATCCCCAAGTGAATGTCAAGTATCCCCCCTAGGTGATTTAGGAAGCAAAAAGTGTTCAAATAACTTCTAGAGCATTCAAACATTTAAGCAATTTTGGGAAGGGCTACCATTAGCCTTCCTAAGACTTGTGCATCATCTACGGAGTGGATCAAGAGATTAAAACTAATTACAAAGGAGTATTCAAGTGCTAAAAACATCAAGAATTTTATTTTTGAAGATTTTAGGAAGTTTTGGAGATTTTAGAGCAATTCAAAAAAACGAGGTTTTGAGCCTAAAGGAGCATGCACCGCGAAAGAGGACATAAAATTCCAAGAAATATTTTGGGAGATCCATAGTGATTTAAAATTTAAACAAAATACCTGTGGAAATAATTTCCAATGCTCTACATGGTGGAAAAGACAGTACTTCTTGAAACTCTATACATTGTTCTAGCGGCTCATTCTTCCGGCGCACAATTGGAAATCCTGAGAAAAACAGAAATTTTGAGGTTTTTCAGTCAGATTCAAGCCTTGGGACCCTCACCAATCTTCTAAAAATTCCATTTTCATGTGAAATCATATATATAAGCGCCCAAAAACTCATTTTGGGGCTCTAGATATGATCTTCATAAGTTGGCTCCCAAGGTATGCTTTCCAACACAATCAATTTCACACTTGGACACATGGCGGCTTGTAGTGAAGGATAATTTTCATGTCCCCATTACACCTTTGCAAAGGTACATGAGGTGCAAAAAAATGTGCCTCACCCCATTTAGTCTCCAGGTCACCAATATGACCTTGCGCTCAACTTCTAAGCCATGTTGACCAGTTTGACCTGCACACTCACATAACCTTGCATGCATGCCACTTGGCCTTCCCAGAATGAGGCACATTTTATTGCACCCTTTTTACCTTTTTAAAGGGACATGAGGGACATAAAAATGTGCCCACACCTAGCATTCCTTTTGGTTCCTCATGCGACCGTTAACAAGCCCCCAAGTGCTCCAGTTTAGCCCCCTCTTCAATTTGCTCATCAAATAAACACATGACAAGTGGAAAGCATAGGATGAGGTAAATTTTCATGTCCCCTTTGCAAATTTTCAAAGGGACATAAAAATTTTCCCCACCTTCCCTCCTTCCTTTGTAAGCTATAAATATCAACACTTGATCATTTTTCACCATTTTTCCTCCTCCACACCTCCGATGTTGCCGAAATGCTGGCGAAATTCCTCCATAAACTAAACCCAAGATTTTTATGCTTGAATGATTCCATGAAATCCTCCATGATCTAAAAACATAAAAAAATAACAAATAACAAATCGAAATGAAGAAAAAATGATATTTTTTACCGAAAAACCTCAAAGTCACTAAAACAAAAAATCTTCATATCTTCCAAACCACAAGTCGGCTCGGAATGTCATTTTCTGAATTCATCTATAATTACAAGTGCCTAAATGATTCCGAGAGAAATTTGTTACATTCACATAGCAGATTTTTTACGGTGGAGAAAACCCAAGTTTTGCACGGAAATTTTTTTATTTTTAAAATCTATCAAAGTCGACGATTAGGTGAAGTTAAAATTCCAGAGGAGCACTATTGGGAAAAAATCCATATTCAAAATGTTCGTTTCATTGCAAACCGACCACCAGAGACCCACTTTCCAAAAATAGTAAGCCTTCCTACACAACAAAGACAGTGGACACAGAGGACATCCAGAAGTTCTTAGAGGAATTCTAGTACTAAAAACACCAAAAATTACCACTTACTAAAAATAGTAAGTCTCCCATATGGGCAATTGCCCTTTTAGTAAGTCATCTCATAAGGGAAATCAAGGAAAGAGTAGTGTACACAGGAGTAGTAACACAAGCTAATCTCATTGGTGTGGTCAATTTGGGAAAAATCATCATTTACTAAAAATAGTAAGTTATCTCTTAGGCACTTACTATTAATAGTAAATCATTTCAAAATGTAGTTTTCGCGAAAGGAGTACATTGAGAGATAACCATTCAGGTCAGCATCATCAGTTGGAGTCTAGAGAGGTAAATTTTGAAACTTATTAAAAATAGTAAGTTGCCCTTTCCAAATATAGTAAGTGTCAAGGAAAAATGAAGTTCAAATTCACAGGGGCAAAGCCAAGCACAAGCCCTCTCGTGCCTCGAGTATTTTGAGGTGGGTAAGAGTGATGTCACCTATATGGATCTTGATGATCTAAATTCTCACATGATGGGGGAACAAAGAGGGAAAATCAACGACAAATTATACACAAGTGGATTGTTCGCAGTTGTATGGCATCATGAGTTCATACAAAGCATTGAATTGGTCTTTCCCGATCAAATCACTATGAACCCGATACACAAAAATTCGGGCCAAAAACGGCATGGCCATGGTGATCATCAATCCTAGGGATATCTCACTTGTATTACAAATTTCTACCTCAACCAATATGGTAGTCATCACAAAGGATAAGGTTGTGAATGAATGGAATAAAATAGATGTGTACCTATAAGGCATTGCACTAGGCTCATGGATGAAGATAGGGAGAAAGCCTTCTAGAATGCCAAAGACTCTCTCAAGGTGTGAATTACACGACAGTTTTTGGATGCAATCACCCTTCTCAATAGGGTGATGGGAGAAGCAAGTATGATGGATTTTCAATAGTGGATGATGCTCTTCATCTTAACGATGACTGAAGGAGATCAAAGGATCGATTAGGTCCATACAATAAGTGACAACTTGCACCGCCAATCGCTCCAAGTTCCCATGACAAATAATTTCTTCATGACTTCCTATTTGGTGTTTCTCCTCATCAGTTATAGACCATTCAAAGGATTTTCCTCGCTCAAAAACATCCTGGTAAAGTATTGGCATTGGAGAAGTTTCCTCAATTGGTATTGAGAAAAATTCATCGACATTTCATCTGCATGAACGATGCTTTCACGATGTCCATTGTCGAACTCGGAGGGAGATTTGTACAATAGAATGTCACATAGGTAGGATCCCCGATAAAAATAAACGGATCCCATTTCATCAATTTTTCCGCCTTCTCCTACATTCAAGTCTCCTGTTTTGATCAAGCCCCACTAAGGTTATTATATGCACCCAAAATTACATGTGCTACATTGGCGGGAAAACGGTTATAAAATCCCTAGTGATGATTCAAAATCCTTTCAAGAAGGTGTTTGAGCTCCAAAACCCATTCAAAGTATATATTTGTAGCTTAGATAGCCTTACTCATCTTTCCCTTGCATTTTTCTAGCTTCCCCCTTCTTTCTATGCTCGTTTTGGCCTTTAGTGCTAGGGGTTCCGTTGCCTGTGTAGGGTGGCGGTCTTGATGATTTTCCAGAATATTCATGCGAGAAATTGCATGCGACGATTCACGTAAGTTTACTTTTTGAGCGCATCCATGAGCCGAATTTTCTAAAAATAGCTTCATTTGCTTGGTTCTCCTTGTTCCTTCTATTTTAAATAGATTTAATGAGTAGAACTACCTCTTCATTCCTTGTGCATGAAGTAACCTTCCATTCTTCATTCCTATATATTCCATGCTTGTATTCAAGCAAAGGGGCCGAGAATTTTTGTATCTTGCATTGTTTTGCTACCATAATCTTGCTAGGAATTGCATAGCCAAGTTCATATCTCTTGTGTTATCTTTCTTCTACCTGCATTACGTCCAGATTGCCTCTAAGTTTGTCATCATTGCTCAAGCACCATCCTCTTGTTGTTGTTCTTTGCATTCCCAAATCCTTTAGACTCACATGAACACTCAGAGAAAGAAAGGAAATAACTAAGGGGACAGATACTGATACTACTAGATTTGCTAAGGTTCTTACTCTTCCAAGTTGGAGTTGTGTATTTGTTTTCTTTGTTTATCAAATTGTCAATTATGAATTGTTAATTTCAATTCCATATCAAATAGAGTAGAAATCAATGTCTTTTCATTTGCAAGTAGTTAGTTAATTTCCAAGAGGGTTTGAATCTTTCATAGCAATCCCAGTGATGGATCCTCTTCTTCCCATCCCTGTGGATATGAAGGAGAGAATATTTGTAGGAGGTTGTCTACACATCATAGATCATTTGGAAAATCACTTGTTTTAGGTTAGTTTAGATTCAATACACTCAACACAGGAAAATAACCACACTGGGTTATTTTCTTGTTTAGTTTTAGTGTAGAAGTAGATTTGATTATTTAGAATAAAAGTGAATTGTTGTTTGTGATTGTAATATTTTGGTTTTGTGATTTGTTTAGATTAGTTTCCTTTCAATAGTAGCGTAGATTATTAATTTCATTCAGTTTACATGGACACTTCAAACTATTTTAGCACTTAGATCCAAATTAGGTAAACAAACCATAGGGAATTCACGCTACCCATTCATAGCCTCTAAGTCTCCCCTTTGTCAACTCGGCTAGTAGGATATCACACCACCAAATCTTAGTCACTGATCCTCCTATAGTTATCCACACACATTCAAATATCATATGCTGCTCCGCGACCTCGGGGGTCAAGTGTGGTTGAAGGTCACGTGTTCATTTTCATCCATACAAATTGGTGAACCCAACGTGAAGGATTAATTCCTTCTTGTTTCCTTTTATTTCATTGCTATTACATCACCTTTCCATTTCTTCCCCTATTTTGGTAGGTATTTTATACTTTCTAAAATATGTCTGGAAGAGAGTTTGGTGGGCCATTTGGCTTTGATAGATATTACACCAACATGCAACCACAACAGTCCCCTTCTCTTTTGAGATGGGGCGATAATTACACAAGCAACGTCCAAACCTCCCCTAGTTACACTTCAAACCCATTAGCTATGTAAGGATGGAGGAGGTTGATCAACCATTAGACATGCAATATGGTCAACCCGATGCAAACCACGTTGTTATCACAAATGGAATAGGTTCTTACCATAGAGTCTTTTCAAGACCTCACATTGCCATGTAATCAACTAGAGGATGATCTATTTGCATGAATAGCTAGTCCTCTTCATCAGATAGATGATTATTTGGATAGAATGAAGGCTTTAGCCTCTAAGATTTCAAATACCTATCCTAAGATTCTTACTTCTGAGGAAGACAAGAATTATAACACTGAACAATTCATGACAGGGTATCATGAGCCTGCTCAATCAAACCCTACGCCACAAGCACCCCAACAAGGGACTCAATCCTCTCCCAACAATCTCATTTCTAATTTAGTGGGGAGGATTAGAGAACTAGAAAGTGCCTAGACTTCACAACCAACACATGCAGTAGGGAAGAACATGAGGTATCTAGTTGACAACAAAGGATACATCCCTTCCAATGAGAAACTAACTCAATATCATGTACAACAAGGTTATCCAGCTCATTCAAATCTAGGTGATCTTCTCATAGGGTTAGACACACTAGGGATGGGTCCTCATCCTTCACAAGCTTATCCTACGCAAGGGTTGGCGGAAGTGCATTTCTCGAATGCCACCACAATAGGTAATGCGACGTTCCTGGTTTTACGCCCACTAGTCCATATCCTGGAGCTATCCCACCTTACATGCATATGTATTCAAAAACTCCCCAAATGGACCCATATACCATTCCTAATCCCTACATGCCATATCAAGGGACCCCATACATTCCCGTCAATGCTTATAGTGCAACTTATCCAACTCCTCCTCCTCCACCTCCTTATCAAGGATCTTCAATGGTGGAATCTTACACAATGGGTACATACGTTAAGTACTTAAAGGAGCCTCTAGACCTCACCATACGTGGTGTCATGCTTCCACACCCATTTCTGGATCTTCCAAAATTTAAGGGAGAAGGATACCCAAATGCTCATATCAAGGCCTACGCTACTACTATTAGGGAATTTCTTCCTTGGGATGCTTGTGGTGGCTAAGATATTTCTAAAGACTCTCGAAGGAATCACATTGGATTGGTATTATAGGATACCGAAGCTTCTATACATTCCTTCAAACAACTTGTCTCTCGAGTTCATCAAAGCATTTGACATGAACAAGTTATTGTGTATAGGGATTAGGGAGTTCTTACATATTAGATAGGAGAAAAATGAATTTGCTGCCCATTTCATCCAAAGATGGTGCCAAGTTCTTTATTCCTCTACAAGTGCACCCAACATGGACCAGATGGAACTTTGTGATCTTTTCCTTCACTCGCTCAATAGAGAGACTAAGGAAGAGGTCCAAAAGTTTCCTTTCGTAGTTATGAGGAAGTTTTGGAAGGAGTGCTTGGATTGACCAAGCGTCTATAGACAGTGGGCGTAAGACCTATGGTCCTAATGGGAAATTGGTATCCCCAAATCAAAATAATAATTCAAATTATCAAAATAATGGTGCCAACAACCAAGGACCTAAGGGTGTGAATCACAATCATGGTGCTACCACGAATAACGCTACTGATCAAGCCAAGAATGTTGGTCTTCCAAACAATAGAAACACTAACAATAATAACAACTTGGGCAATCAAAGAGGCCCTAGCACTATGTCTTTGTCAACATGGTTCGATGTAAACCATCCACTATAAAAACAAAATCAAACCCAAAGCCCAAACCAGTATCAAAACTTTGGCCAAGGGGCAACGAATCATGGTTATAACAATAAATTTCAAAATTACAACCGAAGTTATAATCAACAACAACAAGACGCTTATCAAAGACCAAGAGATTATGACCCTAACCTATATTGTGGTTTCCATAAGGTTTGGGGTCATGATGATAGGACTTGTCATGATTGCAACAATTTTTGCAAAGACTTCCGAAAACCAAAGGCAACTCTTTGTAGATATGTTCCTAGCAAATCTTGAAACAAACTCAATCTGACTATATAGGACCTGTAGCTCCTCAGAACACTAATGTGAGCATATTTCAAGATCCACTCCCTACACATCCTAAAAATTTCAAGGTGAATTCACAAAACACAAACAAAGGAATTCCTATAGGAAACAATGACCATGAAGCCTCAACTTCTAATAACTCTCGAGTCACTCCTAACCTTGGTTCAAACAATAACACAAAAATCTTGGGATTAGTTGAGCTAGAGGTTGAGCATGAAATTAATGCAACAACTCGGATGAAGGAGTATGCTTCACAACCCCTACCTAACCTTTCTTTCCCATAGGATGATGTTCCTACAATTGCAAAAACCAGTAGGAGCCTATGATTTAATATCGGATTTGAACAAGACCTTTTCTCACATTTCATTTCTAGATTTTTTGAAGAATTCACTGTGCATCGCTCTGCGTTGCTCAATGCACTAGGTCTTGGTCATCTAATCCATGTTACGCCACCTCCTAGCACTCAAATAAATCATATTGACTTTGACATACATCCTCCAGGACAGAATGATAGGGATACTGGGTTTGTTTTTGATATAGACAAGATGCCATCTGCTGAAATTTCCCAAAGAGGTGATCCTACCTTATTTTTACAAGTCTGGGTTTATAACAATTGCATTAAGAGAGCCATGATTGATGACGGGCTACTATAAATGTGGTTCCTTTCTCTTTCTTATAGAAGTTGGGATATGGAGAGACAAATTGTTCCTCTACAAGAAACACGTTATGGGGTATGACAGTCTTAAAGTGACCTCGATTGGAACCATAGTTCTTCCAGTCACACTTGGTCTAAAAACTATCTTGATGGAATTTTACATTATCAAAAAGGAAACAAGTTATAACATGATCCTCGAAAGACCCTGGATTCATCGAATGAAGGCTATTCCTTCTACACTATTCTAGAGATTAGATTCCTCCATTTGGGGAAGGTATTCATCACTCAAGGGGATCCTAAGCCCTTTGATATACACTTAGAAAACCTCAAGAAGAAGAAAGGAGTCCATACGGAGTATGAACTTCCTACAAACCAATTGAACAAACCACCTCCAACAAAAGAGTTAGTCCTGGTCACCCCGGACGTTCCAAAGGTTGAAGTCATTAACCCAAAAACATTTGAGGTGGCAAAAATAGATAAGGGTAAATCAATATCTGTGGAAACAGTGTCCACTAAAACCACAATGGAAATTATGAAACTCTTAGAGAGTGACGATCCAATCTTCCTCCCATTTGAACCACAAGGAATGGGTAGTCTTCTCGGTTTAGCATCTCTTCCCTCCGATGACCTAGATCTAGGTGTAAACATGATAGAGTTAACAAATGAAGAAGGGAAATTTGAGATTGAAACGATGCCCATAAAAACCATCTCTGGGGGTTATTCTATTCTAAACCTGGCTTCGACCCATGTGCATCTGAAACTAAGTTTTCCATATCCATGGGGCAAGGCCTCATCATTCAGCAAGAGTTACAAGTAAACACAATGCTCCACATAGGAGATAAGGCCAAGTAGCATAGTCATGCTCACCCACACACCATGTCTCAAGAATGTGACAAAGAGGTGCATGAACACCTCTTTCAGACAAATGATTTTAATGATTGGACATATACACTTCCGGGAAAGGGTTGTAAGTTTAAACCCAAAATGGTAGGCCCTTGTTAAGAGAATGGAAATTTTGAGGATAATGGTTCTCCATTGTGTACTTTTAGGGGTGAAGAATTTGATATTCATCAACTTTCTTCACCTTAGACATCATGACATGTAGTTTCACTTGCATTTTCATATGTACATTACTGCATCTACATTGCATTTTCATTCGCCGAGTTCATTTCGTAAATTTGTGATCAAGGGACTTATTCTTATAGAAACTCCTAAAAACTTTTGAAAACATTGGCAAAACATTCAGATCATATCTCTTCAAATCTTCATAGTATCATCAATTATTTTTGAATCATTTCATCAATCAAACAAGATAAGACAAAGTTTTGACCGTGATCATACCAAGGCCTGCATACTTGGTTCTACTTTTGGTCTCTTCATAGGATAGGTGTCTTTTGTTCATGGTCTGTTCTAGAAGCTTCATGGTGTCACATCTATCCCATGTACATCTCCTTGGAAATAAGAACATTCTAAACATTTTCCCAAATAAGTAAGTCAAATGCAAATCAACAGAAATTTTTTATTTTACACATTTCTTTTCCCTACCAACCTTCGGTGTTGAGCTTGTGTCTCTTACTAGTGATGTAGGGTTGGGAAAGGAAGGAAATTCCCTTACTTGCCTATGCTTTGTCCATGGTGATAAGCTTGTGCTTCCTACTAGTAGTATGGGGCAAGGTATAGGGGGTCTCTTTGACAAACCTGAAATTCATAAATAATTAAATCAATTATTGTGAAATCTTAAGTCAAAACAAAGTGAATTAAATGTTCAAAATTCCAAGAGAATTCAAAACCCTAAAACCAGATTTTGTCAACCAAGTGGCCATCTACGGATCTAAGTCTAGATAAACTAAAAGCAATTCACATTCTAAACTATGAAGTAGCATGAGTAGGGTAAGGTTGTAGCGTCCCAATTTGGTTCTGTCAAATCTATGTCTTCCTCTCATCCTGCCATTCAACAAGCTTCATGGCTTGTGCCCTTTCTAACTCTCGGTGTTGAGCCCTCGCATCTTACTAGTTGTGTGGGGTTAGGAGTGGGGCAAGCCTATCTATTCATCATATCATTATATCATCACATTTTGTCAAGACAAATAGGAAGTATCGAAAATTGCAAGAGAAGCTAAGTTTAAGATCACATTGTGTTTGCATCATCATATATCAGCATTAAAAAATAAAAAGAAATCATTTTGTTATCATGTCACATCCACTACATACATTTTGAAAAGCATAGAAAAGTGAAAATTCTAAACATCTAGAGTACACATGAGAGATAAGCCAAAGAGAGTCAACTCGGATATAATGGAATGCCGAACCAAAAATAGAGTCTGTATATATCATAGTGGATCAAGTTTGTATATAATGTCATCATGCGCTAGGCATGGTCAAAAACGCTCGCAATGAGCACAAAATACCAAAACATCATATATGCCTCACAAAATGGAGACTAAGCAATAAAGGCACTCTGCCTATCCACATTTTGAGGCCCCTTATGACCACTTTAGTTACTGAATTTCTTAGGAGTTCTTCTCAAAAGTATTCAAACAAAGTAAAGGGCCAAGCCTAATGTAAAATACCATCCCCAAATCCATTCAAATTCAACCATACTCAAAAATGAAAAATGGTCACCGTGGGCTCAGAGCTCAAAAATCACCAAGTCAGTATGTGCAAGTGAATTTGAAAATGAGTTTTCTTAGATATATATATTTTTATAACTTCATTTTGAGTGTATGTGTTCACAGGGATGGAGCGTTGGTGCAAGTATATTTCTATATCCCCACACAAATGGTAAGTCCTCTTGTCGTTTTAATTTAGTGTTTATTTTTCAATATTTTATCTATCTGCACTTGAGTCTTCTTTTCCTCTTATAGGTAGCGGGAGTTTGGATGGTGAGATTTCGACACACGGGTGTGTCAAGGTATAGCTTCTAACTCCCCATTTCGGGAACACCATACTCGGACTCTACATTTTATGCCTCTTCATGGCTAAGATGCTTCTCCGAGGGGGTAATATGTACGCACCCAAAATTACATGTGCTACATTGGTAGGAAAATGGTTATAAAAGTCCCTAGTGATGATTCAAAATCCTTTCAAGAAGGTGTTCGAGCTCCAAAACCCATTCACAAGTATATATTTGTAGCTTAGATAGCCTTACTTATCTTTTCCTTGCATTTTTCTAGCTTCCCCTTCTTTCTGTGCTTGTTTTGGCCTTCAGTGTCAAGACCGCCACCCTACAGGGTGGCGGTCACGGCCACTTAAAACCACCACCCTGCGTAGGGTGGTGGTCCTGATCAATTTTTCCAGAATCTTCATGCGAGAAATTACATGTGAAAATTCACTTAAGTTTACTTTTTGAGCACATATGTGAGCCGAATTTGCTAAAAATAGCTTCATTTGCTTGGTTCTCCTTGTTCCTTCTATTTTAAATAGATTTAATGAGTAGAACTACCTCTTAATTCCTTATGCATGAAGTAACCTTCCATTCTTCATTCCTATATATTCCATGCTTGTATTCAAGCAAGGGGGCCTGAGAATTTTCTGTATCTTGCATTGTTGTGCTGTCATAATCTTGCTAGGAATTGTGTAGCCAAGTTCAAATCTCTTGTGCTTATCTTTCTTCTACCTGCATTACGCCCAGATTACCTCCAAGCTACCATCGCTCAAGTGCCATCCTCTTGTTGTTGTTCTTTGCATTCCCAAATCCTTGGACTCACATGAACACTCAGAGAAAGAAAGGAAAGAACTGAGGGGACAGATACTGATACTACTGGATTTGCTAAGGTTCTTACTCTTCCAGGTTGGAGTTGTGTATTTTTTTCTTTGTTTATCAAATTGTCAATTACGAATTGTTAATTTCAATTCCATATCAAATAGAGTAGAAATCAATGTATTTTCATTTGCAAGTAGTTAGTTAATTTCCAAGAGGGTTTGAATCTTTCATAGCAATCCCGGTGACGGATCCTCTTCTTCCCATCCCTGTGGATCTGAAGGAGAGAATATCTGTAGGAGGTTGTCTACACATCATAGATCATTTGGAAAATCACTTGTTTTAGGTTAGTTTAGATTCAATACACTCAGCACAGTGCAAATAACCACACCGGGTTATTTTCTTGTTTAGTTTTAGTGTAGAAGTAGATTTGATTATTTAGAATAAAAGTGAATTGTTGTTTGTGATTGTAATATTTTGGTTCGTGATTTGTTTAGATTAGTTTCCTTTCAATAGTAGCATAGATTATTAATTTCATTTAGTTTACATGGACACTTCAAACTAGTTTAGCACTTAGATCCAAATTAGGTAAAAAACCATAGGGAATTTACACTACCCATTCATAGCCTCTAAGTCTCCCCTTTGTCAACTCGGCTAGTAGGAGATCACACTACTAGATCTTAGTCATTGATCCTCCTATAGTTAGCCACACACATTCAAACATCAGCTTCTCTGGCACGACCTGGGGGGTCAAGTGTGGTTGAAGGTCACGTGTTCATTTTCATCCTCTACCGATCGAGATAGCACTATTTGAGCTCTACAAGCAGCTTGTACATGTGAACAACAGACATAGAAATAGAAAGAAGAATATGGTATCATTCCCCATATCCCTTGGGGTTTTCACATGCAAGAATGTAAATGATACATACCACCTAGAGACAACCTTCACATATCTAACCCTACACTCATACACTCCTAGGGCCAACTTTGACATATGGATGGATCCAAACACATTCCATGTCCCAGAGTTACACCATGTTCCCCAAGTAAAATATTATTGGGCCAATTGTGTTGATGACTTCAATGTGCGAGAGAGGAACCATATGAGGATGAAGGTAGGATAAGTGAAGAAGTATCAATTCCCATGGTACGAAGAGGGTCTACGGGACGATGGAACTAAACTTTATTATTCATAGTATGAGGCGTCAAAGCTTCCCCTTTGTCTTAGGTGAATTGGCATGTTCGTAAGTTCGGAGACATCATGGAGCAGCCATACAAGGTAATCAAGATAATGAGGGAATGGTTCCAAAATAAGAAGGCCCTTACCATTCAATTGAGAAGTCTCCCCATATCTCAGAAGCAGACCTCACAACAGTCATCATCAAAGGTGGTGGAATTTACTTCGAGTACGGGTCACTTTGGAATGAGCTCAAAATGAAAAGTTGCAGAATTAGAAGCTCCCTATCACAAGAAGTCACCTAAGAGATCTAGAACGAGAAGAAGATATAGTTAAAGAAACATGAATTGAGAAAGTGGATGTGGTTCAGGATCCATTCCCGAGCACCACGGGAGGTCTTGCCCCCGTCAACACTACTACCTCTCCTATCTGGGAGATGTATCTTCCACCTAAGTAGGGAACAATTGATATGCCAATTAAAGAGCCTGAATCTTATGAAATTTCCCCTTGGATGAAGGATATAATTATACAAAACACATGTCTTGTCCAAAATTCATTGTCCTCGATCTATCACCAATAGTTTCATTGGCTAACGGAAAGAAAATAAAAATTGCCCATGCAGCCTCGCGCTTCTATAGTGGAGAAATAAGTGAACAATACATCGAGGTGGCCCGACCCAAGGTGATCAAGCCGGTGGATGAAATGACATCGGCTGATTATGAGATGAGCAAAATTCCATTGGGCCCGGCTACCCATGAAGGATATTTTCACATGTACCAACAATCTTCCACTCGCTTGGTGGTGAGAAAAAAAGAGTACAAGAAAAGGATTGAATACCTAGAAGAATAGGTAAAGACTCTTCCATCATATGTACAACTAATCCAAAAATAGACTGAAATTTTTCCCTAGATCACGGTCCCCTTATAGGCATTAAATTCTTTTCTGAACTTACCCCATTAAAATCAACTTAAAGCAATACAAGAATTGAAACACACTACACACAAGTTGATAACAGAGTTCACAAAAATACCTATGTCTCTAGGTTCATCAATAGAACCGATATATTATCTACTTCAATGACTGTAACAAATAATAAAATCTAAGCATGATAATACTAAATACAAAATGCAACAATAACCTTTATCATGAACACCAAATAGTTACACCGGATCATGATGTAGATTTGATCCAAGTATTCTCCTTCATGGTACAATGCCTAGTGGCTCTTTGGCCGGTCTTCCAGACATGACATACTATGAAATTGTGGCTTAATAATCCTAAAGAACAAGAACCTCCTCCATGACCACCAAGTGATAATCCTCGGCTTATGTAGTAGATCGATCTTCCTTTGCAAAATATCCTATGGCACTAAAGTCCAGGATCTACGCAATATGCAGTGTGGCTCAAAGGGCCTATTGGGTAGTTTTTGCAATAACTCCCAATTACAATTTTTGCTTATTAAAATAATAGGTCTTATCTTCATCTTGCCGATAACAAATAATATCGGTCCTTAATGAAGACGATGCCTATATGATATAGGTCTTATCTCTCCATAATACATATTTTAAAATAGGTCTTCAGTCTCCATATCGCCCCCACGATCGCCTTCAAATTGCATCGATTGTCCTTCTCAAATCTGGGCTGATCTTGTCTTCTCGGAGAGGATTCATAATTTCAATATAATATTTCTCCTATTAAAATAATAGGACTTAAAAATAATAATCATAATGCCTATAAAATAGGTCTTACTTATTTACATGCCTATAACATTAGGCCTTAACTCCGAGAATGTGCCTATATAAATATATATAGGGCTTTAAATATATAAACACCTATATAAATGTATAGGTCTCTTATACAAATAAAATATGGGCCTCCATATTTTGCTAAGGCCTCATACTATCATGTTCGGGCATGGACCTAAGAGCTCCCATCGAGCTTATTATTTTAATGAAGAGGGTTGTCGGGCATTTTATAGGCTAAGGCGGCCCGATTTATGTGATTAAGTACCACATTCACTAGCTCCATACCCGTCCACCAGAGCTAGACAGATTGGTTAAGGCCACCAATTCAGGAGGGAAGGTCCCGAGTTTGACGCTTATGGATTCCTTTTTGGGTAGTCACTGCAACAACCCCTCTAGTCGTGTCCATGTCATCTACCATGTCTCTGCATGCCACTCGCTACGAACCCTCCATCCATGTCCACATCACCTACCACATCGTTACATGCCACTCTCCACGACCCCTCCATACATCCACCAAGTCATCTATATTATCACCAAATGATTGGGGGAGAAGTCTTTTTCCTGGGCTCCGTTGAGTCTTTTTCCTTATCCACGTGCATGTGGATTTTCCCCCATACGTAAGGTGTGAGATAGGATAGGCTTTAATAATCATAATCCTCCATACCTCCATTGTGGCTTTAGGCCACACCATGAACATTTTCACCATGAACGTTTTCAAGTCAATGCAAATGTATATAGCTCATTGCTCAAATAATGTATTAACCCACACATGACTCGTGAATAGCTCAATTGAGCTAACTCGATGTCAACTCGGTCTATGTGATGAAATAATTTAACTCGGCCCTTGCTAATGCATATAGCTCATCAATCTAATTATAACTCACCCGAGTTGATAGGCTAAATGATGGCAGGCCACGTGGTGGCCTAAGGACCCACCACGTGGCAATTTTTTTGTCAATCATATATGAAGATGAAGATGATGAAGACCAGAGGTACAAACCCGAAAACATCACCTTCACATGATCATACTTTTCATTGCTTCATGACTCACCAATTGACCCGGTCCCACCTAGGGTTGACTAAACTTTGACCAGCCACCATTTGCACATGCGAGCTTTGTTTTCAACATTCAAATAGTTGACGAAAATCTCTTAGAGTCCTCTTTTATACTATGTCAATCCTAAGAATTTTAGGGAACATATGTTCTCTATATTGACCTCCAGATCACACCTCCCCAATGAGAAAGTATTTTTGTCCCAAAAATATTGTAAACTCTAAATCACGATGTTGAGAAGATATCTCTCAATATATACGCCAACTCCACAATGAAACAATTGATGGTTCAACTCTAGGACCTATGGCACTTAGGCTCACTTTGCCTCTGTTACGCCACTCACGATATCCAAATAAGACCTCCACGCCTTCGATTTATGGTGTTAATTTTCCCAATGAAACCTCAACACTCTCAATGTGTGGTATTAAGATTCTAGATATCTGACAACAAGGATCCCCTTTTACTCTATAACACAACTCCTAGCTCCGAGTTGATTCCGCAAAATCCAAACTGGTCTAAAGGAACTCCATGCTATACAGAGCTAAGAGTGATCCGATGTCGGTGATGGAGAATAACTTGTAAAGTACCATCCTACTACTGGGCCATAAGAAACTCTACACAAAATGAAGAAGTGACCTGATGTCACGTCCCTTTCAGGACCTCAACGCTCCCATTACATAGTGTTAAGTCCTCTTTCAAGACATCAGCACTTCCATTGTATGGTGATAAGTCCCCAAACCTCAACGCATCTACTTTATGTTGTTAAGTCTTTTCAAGACTTCAATGCTTCATGCTACATGGTGTTAAATTTGATGATCAGCTACCATTCAGATGTTTGGTCATAATGCCTTGACATCGAATGATGTTCCAAGATAATCTCTTGCGAGCTCTTTTTGTTGACATGAATTATCAGGTACCACTCTATTGTATGACCATAATGGCCTTCTCACATAATGAAGTTCCGACCTAATGTTAGATGCCAACAGTTTTTAGCTACCATTATGTTACATGGTCATAATGCCTCTACACAGAATGAAGTTCTCGAGCTAACACCAGTGCTCAACTATATACACAAACAGCTGAAAATTATCCAAGCTTATAGGTATGAGTATCTAATATGTAAGTCACTCAAAATCTGATTAGGAGATATGTGCCCTTAAAAGGGTCTTTATACAACTTTTAAATACAAGTGTAAGGAAAACATTTCCTAATACATCATGCAAATTTAGTTGTAATAATGCTCCATTTTTGGAGTCTTTGTACAATAAGCTTAAATACCAAAAATAAGGAAAATAATTTCACATGATAAACCTATCACAAATATTTCTCCTATTTGGTGGCTTATGTACTTTGTCTTCCCCATTGTGTTACAACGTGGATTGACTTTGTTTGTCTCCTCCCTGCTAGATGATTCAACAAGGAAAAAATATACTACATCTCATGGTGTTAGAAAAATCACCAAAATAATTACCCTCTAAGGGGTCTTACTAATGCAAGTATAAAAGAGTACAAACATTTCCCAAAATTGGGTCTTTTACTAATGTGCCCCTGTTGATCGTCGAACAATCTATCATCTACACATGAGTTATAATGGAATAAATCCAAATATAAATGTGAGAAAATTATTGAGGATGATAAACATGTCCCTCAGTCTATCCCACCAATCTGGACTCCACAAGTACAAGTCGATGCCATCACTATCAACTCAGCCTGTACTGATCAACCTACTCAAAGAATAGCAAGTATGCAAGTGCGATCACCTGCTCTAATACCAACTTGATCTAAAAATTGACCAAAATGTTTCCCTTGATCACGGACCCCTTATAGGCATTAAATTATTTTTCGAACTTACCCCATTAAAATCAACTTAAAGTAATGCAATAATTGAAACACACTGCACATAGGTTGATAACGGAGTTCAACAAAATGCCTACGTCTCCAAGTTCATTAATAGAACCGATATATTATCTACTTCAATGATGTAACAAATAATACAATCTAAGCATGATAATATTGAATACAAAATGGAACAAGAACCTTTATCACAAACACTGAATAGTTACCTCGGCTTATGATGTAGATTTGATCCAGTATTCTCCTTCATGGTACAATGCCCAATGGCTCCCCAATCGGTCTTCCAGACGCTATTATGTTGCCCTATGGCTCCCGGTCGGTCTTCCAGACATGACATACTCGAAGTTGTGGCTTAATAAGCCTGAAGAACAAGAACCTCCTCCACAACCACCAAGTGATAATCCTCAGCTTATGTAGTAGATCCGATCTTCCCTTTGTAGAATATCCTATGGCACTAAATTCCAAGATCCGCAATATGTAGTGTGGCTCAAAGGGCATATTGGGTAGTTTTTGTAATAACTCCCAATTACAATTTTTCACCTATTAAAATAATAGGTCTTATCTTCATCTTTCCGATAACAAATAATATTGGTCCTTAATGAAGATAATGCCTATAGGATATAGGTCTTATCTCTCCATAATACCTATTTTAAAATAGGTCTTTAGTCTCCATATCGCCTTCAAACCGCATCATTTTTCCTTCTCAACTCGGCTCGGAGTATGTCTTCTCGGAGAGAATTCGGAACTTCAAAATAATATTTTGCCTATTAAAATAATAGGACTTAAAAATAATAATCATAATGCCTATAAAATAGGTCTTACATATTTACATGCCTATAACATTAGGCCTTAGCTCCGAGAATGTGCCTATATAAAAATATATAGGGCTTTAAAAATATAAATGCCTATATAAATATATAGGTCTTATATACAAATAAAATATGGGCCTCCATATTTTGTTAAGGCCTCATACTATCATGATCGGGCATGGACCTAAGAGCTTCCATCGAGCTTATTATTTTAATGGAATGGGGTGTTGAGACTTTTATAGGCTAAGGAAACCCAATTTATGTGGTTAAGTACCACATCCGCCAGCTCCATACCCGTACGCCGAGCTAGACGGATCTGTTAAGGCCACCAAGTTAGGAGGGAAAGGTCCCAAGTTCGACACCCATGGATTCCTTTTTGGGTGGTCATTATAATGACTCCTCCAGTCATGTCCACATCACCTACTACTCGCCATGACCCCTCCATTTTGTGTCACTTCTTCACTGCCACGTCACCACATGCCACTTGCCACGACCCCTCCATGCATCTACCGAGTTGTCTATATCACCAAATAGTTGGGGAAGTTTTTTTCCCAAGCTCACCAAGTATTTTGCTTTATCCACGTGCATGTGTATTTTCCCCATTCGTAGGGTGTGAGTTAGGATAGGATTTAATAATCCTAATCCTCCATACCTCCGTTGTGGCTTTGTGCTACACCATGAACTTTTTCTTGTCAATGTAAATGTATATAGCTCGCCACTCAATCAATGTATTAACTTGCCCATGACTCATGAATAGATCGATTGACATAACTAGATGTCAACTCGGTCCATGTAATGAAATAACTCAACTTGGCCCTTGTTAATGCATATATCTCGTCAAGCTAATTATAACTCACCCGAGTTGATAGGCTAAATGGTGGCAGCCACATCGTAGCCTGAGGACCCACCACATGGAAAAAAAAAAATTTGACGTATATGAAGAAGAAGACAACGAAGACTGGAGGTACAAACCCAAAAACATCACCTTCACACAATCATACTTGTCACTGCTTCATGACTCACCAGTTGACCTGGTCCCACCCAAGAGTTAACTAACATTGATCAACCACCATTTGCACATGCAGACCCCATTTTCGACATTCAAATAGTCAACGGAAAGCTCTCAGAGTCCTCTTCTGCACTGTGTCGATCCTCAGAATTTTAGGAAAAATATGTTCTTTGTATTGAACTCGAATCAACAATGCCGGTGGATCTAAGTGCTTCAACAATCCCTATCAAGGAAGTTTCACCAATAAGCGGCTTCATTCCAAAATCCATCAGAAAGACACAAGATTTCACAGTGTGCAGATGGGCTAGTGGAAAATGGATAGATATAATTATTGAGAAAGGAAGGTTGTTGTTTCATGAGGTAGAAAAATGCTTTGTATACATGTGTGTAACTTCTGATAAGGCATAGAGGATTAGGGAAGACTTGGAAAAATAAAAATATCACTGGGACCCTCTCCATCCATTGGTGATGGAAATGAGTGGCACTCGCTCTCAGCTGATGATCGACAAAAATATATTTGATACTCCTTTAGAGGACTTTTCTTGTGCATGGGAAAGGGGCCTAGATACTAGGTATGAGATGATTAATCGAGCCATCGTAGAGTTGGATGAAAAAGAAGAACATGCATATAAGTTTCAGGATAACATCAATCACCAAATTCAAAAACTTGGAGTGCTGCGTAATCGAAGAAAGCACAACGGAAGATGATTTGGTTGGACCATTCAAGGAATATGTCAAGAAGGAGGCTGGAAACCCATTGTCTTTCAATAAGGATACTTTGGAATCTCTAGCTAGAATTTTGCCACCATTGCACTCCTCGCAAAGAAGAATTCATCCTCGTTTGAAAAGTGCAAAGATATCAACAATGTTTCAGATGGTTGGACAAAAACTTTGAACTATGTGCGTATTCCTCACGTTGATAGAGTAACATCTGTTGCAGATCAATTTAGTAAATAATTCAAGGGAGTTGAGATCTTTTTAGTAGCATGAGATGGAGATCGGTCGAGCAACGAGATCAAATCATCATGAGAAGCTTCTTCTTCTTCTTCACATGATTCTTCCTCTTTCTTCTTCTCTCTCTCTCTCTTCTCTCACCTCCCCAACTTTCTCTCTCTTCAATGTTCTAATTCTTTGTTGGGGATGTACTTTTTCATGTCTTTAATGTAATTAAAAAGTAACTTTATGTTTCTAATGTAAAATTCACCTTTATGTTATAAAAAGGGACTTAATGTTTTCCTAGGAAGTTGAAAAGTTTTAAGTTATGCGAAGACATATGAAGAGTCATTAGGGGGTAGACGAAGATTCACCTCTCTTCTTATAAAATGTAAAGTCTTCTCATTTCCAAGGGGCTGGTTGTAAATTTTGAGTTCATGAGAGAGAGCATTTTCTTGTGAAAGAGCAAAGAGTTAGCCAATTCTTCCACTTCTCCCCTCCATATTTCATCCATTCTCATGCTATGTACAACTTTGTTGAGATGATAATAAAGGAAGAAGTTTTAGTTTTCCAAGGCATATGAATGTGTGCATCTTTGTATGTATGGTTTCCTATAGCCAGTAGCATCAAAACTTTGTTGTTTTCTTCTCATAAATGTGTGTTGAAATTTCTAACTAGTGTGTGCAGGAATCGATATTCTACCCACAACATTAGTTCCCCTCTCTCTTTTCTCACTCCCTTGCCTACTCTCTAGAAAAATTATTATTTAAAAATAAATTGCTAGCTTTGCCTCAAGGTCAGTGGAGTGCCCCTGTAGGATCCCTGACCGAAAGGCCACTAGGAAAATCATTTCACAATCCACATATAAACACAAAGTTGCATCATACAAGTAGAGGGACTTCGATTTCCAGATAGTTGGAAAGAAACCCATGAATTTTTCTACTTGAAAATTTTTCTCACCAACGAATATTTAGAAATTGTATTTTCAAATGCGCTTGGGAGTAGAGTATTCTGTGAAAATTCCAATGGAAACAATTTTATGGTTAAAAAGCTATAAAGAAATTTTAGTTTCTAAGGCTATGGTTGTTCTAGAATGATTTTTACAGGATGTATAGTATATTTTATGTTCTTGGAGGTGTAAAAGCAACAGAAATTGGTAATGGGTTGATCTGTGTAAATAAATTAACTTAAAACAAGTTAAATTTGGTTTTTTTGCTTCCCGATAAGCGTAGTTTGACCCGGGTTGAGTGGAGTTAAAAGCTAGGTTGAATGAGTTTGCACATGGGCACCCATTTTTGTCCCCCTTGGTGAAAAGGTACAAGAGGGACACAAATGGGTTCCTAGAGAGAGATCATGTCAAGTTTTTAGATCCACTTTGCAGTGTGAGGAAGGTTAGAAAAGCCACGCAAACACCTTGGGGTTGAAAAAGGGTCATATGAAAAACCACATACGGGGATTGCACTTGGGCACCCATTTTTGTCCCCTTTTTCCCCTTGGGAAAAAGTGACAAGATGGACACCCAAGGGAACTTTTGGGAGATATTGTGACAAGTGGCAAGATCTGGTGCAGTGTGAGGAAGATGAGGTTAGCCAGTTAAGCACCTGCCGAGAGTGGAAAGGGTCACATGAAGAACCACATGGGGAATTTCACTTGGGAGCCCATTTTTTCCCTCATTCTCCTTTGAAAAAGTAAAATAGAGTGATAAAGGGGTGTTAGGAGTGAAATCATGACATGTGGCAGTCAAAAATTTGGCTCTTAAGTATAGGATCTGCACACTCTTGACTAGTAAGGACTTGAAAACTTTTCTACTAGATCTTGGGAAGGTATTTTGAGATAAAAATTTATATTATTTTGGATCCAAAATACCTTATAATATTAATTACATAGGTTTTAGAACCTAATTATGCACGAAAATCCAAAAATTGTTTCATTTTTCTTCAAGACAACGGGGTGTGCCTGCAAAGATTGAAATGTTTGGAGAAACCATCAAGCCTTGTATCAAATACGATTCTTCCACCATGTAGAGGATTCTTCCACATTTCAATTTCATAATTTATTGCATTCTAACTCCTTATGGAGCTCTAGAATCATCGAACAAGTTTAGGCTCATGATTTGATTATCCATTCCTTACACCTAAAAACCTACTTTTGCACAGTTTCTCCCTAAACCACCAAACCTTTCCTAAATATTCCTAAACTACTTCCAACACCTTCAATACTATCCAATACTACATCTGGATGATTATGATCCTTTAGAACCTTCCTGGAGGGTGCACACATGCCTCAAAATGGACAAAATGGCCTTTCTCAAAGTGTCGGAGAACTCATCTTCTCGCACTTTGCTAAGTGAAAGGTTTTACCTTGTCACATCACTTTGAACACATGTACATTATTATTCAATATATTGTGAGGACCTACAAGGTAAATATTATTATGAAATAGAATAGAATTGGTGAGTGAGGGGTTTAGGAAGCATTCAAAATCATATTTTACCTTTATGGCTAGGTTGTCATGGATCAAAGTTTGCATTTTTGGGCTGGTAATTTCACATGACAAAATATGGCTCTAACTCGGGGAATTTGGACAATAAGGGGAAATGAGGACTTCATATTTCTCTTGGGTGATTATACCATTGCCTTATCCATTGGGTAATAGATTCGTTATTTACAAGTAACACACACGCACACGCACACGCACACGCACACGCACACGCGCGCACACACACACACACACACACACACACACACACACACACACACACACACACACACACACACACACACACACACACAAGGAAACATGCCAAAATTAGAAAGGGAAGACACACACAACACAATGGAAAATTATAGTACAAAGGATGGGTTTACCAATCTCATTGCTTGTATATTTTGAGATGTTTCCCACTGCGAGGTAACTCCAATGGGGTTCCATCCAGGTATGCTAGGTAATAATTATTCTCCCCATATAAGTGTTTGACTTTGAATGGACCAAGCCAGAGAGAATCAAATTTTCCATGGCTCCCTTTGGGTTCTCTTATCTTATCCCATAGATATCGAGATATAAGTGCCACGGATCTCTTGGTTCAAAGATTACACAGGTGAATGATGTGAGACGTGAATTGTTCCAAGACAAAATAATGCAAGCGTACAAGACTACAAATTATGAAAATACAAGAGAGATGACTGCAATAACACAAATATAGATCCAACTCAATAAAATTAAATAGAATAAAAAACAAGAGATGTACATATAGGAGGTGAATGTGTAACTTCCTCCTAGAATCATGGCAATCTCCACCTAGAATAGTGGTAACCAACACCTAGAATGGTGTAGTCAAGTGGTAACCAACACCTAGAATAGTGTATTCAAGTGTACACCTAAGCAAGCATATCCCATAAGTGTAGGGAAACTCCAAGTGAGGTGGAATATCTCGAGTAGGATAATACAAATAAAGCAAGGAAAATAAATCCTACACTAACAATAACATAAAAAGGTCTCCAATTTGAAATCTTCTATCATGTGTATTTTTATTGAAGATATTTTTACCTTGGATTGGTGTCTCCGTAGCATTTCCACTACTACCAACATGTCTTTGTTTAAATTCTCCAAGTAGTAGATCCGCTTATCAAGAGCATCCGAATACTATTTTTTTATATTGCCTTCATAAGTTACAAGGAAGGTAGCTCTTGAGAAATGGGAATCTAAGCCTCAATCTCGTACAACAGTTGGAAAGGAGAAGTCCCAATAGATTTTTTAGGTGTGATTTGGTCAGCCCATAGGGCATCATATAACTTCTTATTCCAATCCCTTTGATTGACATCCACTAGTTTGTGAACAATTGTGACAATATTCTTATTACTAGACTTGTTTGGCCATTACCTTATTGGTAGTAATCATAAGAGTGAGGCAAAGAAATGGCATGGTTGTAGCAGAAGTTCATTAGCTCTCTTGAGGAGAAGCAAGTGGCATTATCCACTATGATCTTACTAGGTACTCCAAATATGATAATGATATTTTCTTTTTAAAAGTTTCACACAGTTTTAAAATTAGCATGCTTCGTTGGAATGGATTTGACCCACTTTGTGAAGTATTTCTATAGCTCTAAGTACATACATGTGGCCCACACTAGAGTGAGGATTTAACACACCAATGAAATCAAGACCCCATTATTGAAAAGGCTCTTCAATGATCACGGGATGAAGTGGTAGAGCAGCGCGCCTTGGCCTTCCTACGAATTATTGGCATGGGTCACATTTCCCAACCCATTTATATGCATCACGAAATAAAGTAGGAAAGTAATAACCACCTCTCGGGATCCTTTGTGTTATGACCATCGTGGGGAAGTGGCATCGCATGCTTGATCATGGTATGCCTTGAAGATTTTCTTTTTTTTTTCTTCCTCTATGCATCTTAAGAATGTGTGATCCAGACCTTTTTGTACACAACATTTTCCCATATGACATAATTTGTTGCTATGAGGCACAGAGTTCTTCTTTACTTCTTATCGAGGCCAAGAGGACAATATCCATAGGTCAAGAAATAGGTTATATCAGTGTACCATGGATTGGTTGTACTTACAAAAAGCACAAGAGGAATATCCTTGATCAAATAGTTATAACAATTTGAGAAATCTTCCCACTCTTCTCAAGCGAGAAGCTCACACAATCCGTTTTCTCTCACCAATTTGGAGGGCTTGATCTCAAGATCATACTCCTGCACCTTCGAGACCCAATTTCCTCTTTTTCACCTGGGTCTTGTTGCATCAAAATAGACTTGACCACTGGGCTTGGGACCATAACCACAACACATGAATTTAGAATGTAGAATTTGAAATTTGTCAATTCTCTTACTACCACATAAGCATGTTTCTCTTATTGTGAGTAATTGATCTCATGATCTTTCAAAGGGTCACTCATGAAGCATATTTTTTATTTCACTTTGTCTTCATTCTCTTGCACTATGAAAACAAAGATAGTATGCTTGGAGGCATAATAGTAAAGGATGGATTCCTTACTAAATTTTGGGTGTACTAAACTGGGTGCTTTTACAATGGCACATTTAATAGATTCAAAGGATTATTTATCTTGCTTACTCCAATTGAAGTATTCTTTTGGCTTCATCATATTGACAATATCCTTTGTGATTTCTGTAAAATCTAGAATAAATCTTCTAAGAAGTTGACCTCATTGAAGAATGAATGCACACCTAGATTATAAGTAGGAAGAGATAATCTTTGGATAGCCTCTACCCTCTCCGGATCAATCTTGGTTCCCTCCTAATCATGATGTGACCAAGGATTTTTCCCTAAGTAACTTTAAATATAAAAATTTTTGGTTTTAGGTAAATATGATGCCTCTTGCAATGGATTAGAACTTGCTCGAGTTATTGCAAATGTTTTCCTCTCTTCTTAAAATATGTTGTTAGGTCATCAAGGTACACCACAATACATTTTCCTTTCAAATATTTGAAATCAAATTCCATGGCCCACTAAAATGTAGTATCTATGTTGATCAATTTGAATGGCATGTGGTGGTAAGTGAAGGTGCCCCATGGGGTAGTGAAGGTGGTTTTGAACTGATCTTTTTCAAAAACTTCAATCTAATTGTACCCAGAGAATCAATCTAACATGGAAATCATTTCTGAACCATTATCCACTTACAAGATGTCGTCCATGACTGGAAGCATGGAATTAGCCTTTAAAGAAGCTTGGTTTAGGTTATGAAAATCCACGTAGATGTAGATTTCACAAATATTTTTTCTTACTGGTACAATATTAGCTATCCACATTTAGTGGTGGATAGGACAAATGATGTGAGCATTCAGCAATGTCTCAACCTCCAGTTTGTTTTCTCTAGTATGCTTGGGATTTACTGCCTTGGCTTCTTGAAAAAGTATTTTTCATTGGGCTTTAGGGGTATAGAGTATTGCACGAACTGTGGTTGGAAGGACTTTAAATCATCATATGAGTATGCAAACACATCAAAGTACCTTTTAATAGAGTTGTGAAATTCCTTCGTTCCTCAGTGAACAACATTTTCCTATGTGCACCATCCTTGGTTGCTCACTTGTTTCAATGTTAATTTTATCATACTCTGACAAAGACTTGGGTTGATCCTTTTTTTCCATAAATGAACCTGTTGTGTTTATCGAACAATTCCTCTAAAGACACTAGTCCATTTAGAATCATGTTGCCTTTCAATTCAATCACCATATATTCATCCACTTAATCAACCAAATTATTGTTGTTATCATTATTTTTAAATTCCCTAAGGAATGAGTGACTTCCCTCAAAATACATGGACTTGAAGTCCCCTATATGTTGTAGGAAGTACATAATATGGTTATCATCATCAAAAACTTTCTAACTCTCTGAATTGTCTAGCACACTACGTCAAAAGACCATTTCCACAAGAACCTTTATCCTTTGAAGTCAAGATGTGGAATCATCAATGATGTGGATATAACCAATGGTTCATCTCTAGAATTATGATACCTAGGGACTGCTTTATTGTCAAATGCATCAAAGGCTTTAATATAGTCCCACACCTTATTCTTGTAATGGTGAGAGATGGAATGATTTACTTGAAAATTTCTCTCACCTATTTTACAATCAATTTAGCATCACTCGGACAATGAATTTCTTAATTCCCATATATTTCGATGGCTATCAACCATAGAAACAAAGATTCATATTCAACCGTGTTTTAGTATTAGAAAATTGTAACTTATGCCAATGGGAATAAGTCTCCCTGTGGAGAAGATAAGACAATGCCTGCTCCTAACCCAGTTGTAGAACAACTGCCATCAAACTCCATGTTCCAAACCTCATCGAAATGTTTGTTGGTATTTCCTCCAGAATAGGCAATTCTTCACTTTTCTACGAACTCATGAAATAATAACCATTACCTCTTTCTTCATATGGCACTCTTCCTGACTCTTCAAATGAGCCTTTCCCAGCTCCCTGCTTTGAAATAGAATGGTGGCCCTAGGGTCATCTAACTTTTGCATTGTGTACTTCATCTTGGGCTCAGGAAGGAGTTTCTTCATCTCACCCTGACTAGGACTAGTGTATAAGAATAGTCCATTTGTGCTTCACCTCCCATCTCTTGGTAGAATCTTCTACTAAGGAGCATTCCATATGTAGTTGGCATGTATGCCACTAGGATTATTTCCTTCACCCATTTTTCTAGATAAGCTATAAGGGCCATTATTGCATCTTTGATCCTCCTGAAAAGTGGAACCTCTTTGGTTTCCATTAAGTAAAAATGTACAAATTCCCGAGAGAGACTCAAACCAAGGGCTTGAGAAACCTTGAAGGCATGACATTATCTAAGCCATTGGAATTGATGATACAATTATTCAAGTGGTATCCATTTATCAATAAGGAAACATATAATGGTTCAATCTTACCAATGGAGGAAGGGGTAGAGGCTAAGATTTTTTGGTTGAGGATCAGATTCAGGAGTAGGAAGTAGACCTTTAGAATTAGATGATACTTTTGAAGAGGATGAAACTTTGGACTTGGATCTTCCACCCTTGATGAACTTGCAAGTTTCTCGAATTGCTCAGGTGGGTTTGTAAATATTCAGACTATGAGATTTAGACCTTAGCCTTTTTAACATGGTCAATGATGTCAAATTTTGAAGAGGGTTTTTAGGAGTATGGGAAACATTGTCTTCACTTGGTTTATATGAGGTACTTGTTGATTTCTCATCACTCTTATACTTTGCAGAAGTGAAAACATCATTTGTGGTAGAGCTTGACTTACCTTTCTTGGAAGATGCCTTGTGATGGGAAGTAGCTTTGGGATTTTTCTTCATAGAATCTAAAGATGGGGGAGTGGAGATCCTCTCTTTGTTATGATTTCTTAGGAAGTAGAGTCATTGATTGAGGATATTCCCTCTTCTTATCTTTGTGCTTGGAGGACTTCTCTTTCTCAATAGTTTTCAATTGAGTAAAAACAACACAAGAATGGTTTGTTCATATATGCCATGAGGTCTTCATATTCATCATTGAAGAGGATGCATACTCACAAAAACCTACCTCTGCTAGATCCAATCTCTTTTATCATCATCTCCCTTCTTCTTCTTCACTTTATGAACCTTCTCTTCTTCACTTTCTTCATCTGACCTAGTCCCACATGTTGCATTCACGGGAGGGGCTTTAAGAGCAATCCTCTGAGGTGGAGGACCAATTCTTTGTTTGTTCGAGAAAATATTTCGAGAATATCCTTGTATAGGAGAGTTTTGTGCAAGTTGTTTTTGAGAGAAAGAACATCATTAGCCAATTTTTGTACTAATGAGTATGTAGCTCTAGAACTTGAACTTTGAGATTTTTCCTTACTTGGACCCTTCTTGATCTTTCTAGACATCAGTAAATCATCTTCTACATCAACTACAAGTCTTTACGCCTCGTCAAGGTGCGAGTAGATTTCTTCTTAGCATGAAACTAACTTTGGGAAGTTTTTCATTGGTGAAGAACCTTAGTTGATTATCTTTAGTAAGCCTAGAAACACTTCTAGAATTTTATAGACCATCCTATTAAATTTAACTACAAACTCTCTCATAGGCTCATAGGGATATTTCTTCAATTGATACCACTGGGCGAGTAGAGCATGGGCATATTTAGCTGATTTAAATCTAGCTTCAAACTTATATTGCATACCTACCCAATTGGTGATAGATCTTCTTGGTAAATGATAGAACCAATCTACATGTTAGCATCTTGTAAGGATTCCACAAACTAAAACATATTCATACTCCACACTCAAATATCTTCATATTATATGTTGCGACACCCCATCATTAGCTGTTATTTTCCATCTCCTCAAAACTTTAGAAAGTTATTTCTAGATCCCTTTGGTAGGTCATGTAATGGAGGATTTAGAGCCAATGGGCCCATGTTTATCCCCAAGGCACTAGTGTTTGTGTTTCCATCACGAGTTCTTCTTGCTCTTTTATATTATTTCACAACTTCTTCTTCTTCTGGAGGAATGAAGTTTAATGGTTCAAGCTTATGTTTCCTAAAGAGGAAATTGGGATCAAACTCGAGGGAAATACTCTTGACCTCTCCTTCTTGCTAGTTGAGTAATGGGAAGTCTAAAATTAGCTAGTTGTTTCTCTTCGAATGTTGGATCTGTTGCACCAATAGCTTGAGAAGACCTTGTATATCATTCTTTCATTCACTTTGGAGGATTGATGTACATCTCAAAGAATGTATTTATATGTGCTTCTTTGTTGATTAGGAGTTTGTCTTGCACATCAAAGCTTGTGCATGTCCTTCTTCAAGATCCAAAAATTCTTGAGGTTATGATTGTAATGATTGAAACTTTATCTGTTATGTTAGATGTAATTCCTCAAATCAGTGGTGAGATCCTCTTGAGTGTCTTAAAAGAAAAGGAGATTAGGTTGCAACACAAGATAAATTATAGGAATGGCCATGGTGGGAAAAATAGAGAGTAAACATTAGGCTCTTATGATTTTAAAATTATTATGTTTCTTTTTTCGATTTTTCAAATATTTGATTTTTGATGGATTTTTTGGTTTATGGGGTGGTGCATAGACACCAAACTCTTCCCCACACTTGATGCCAAAAACTATTGGAGAAATAATTTTTCACAAGGACAAATTAGTTGATTTTCACCAACATTCTAGGACTATGTCCCTCCTACTTGTGGAAGGGGAGGCTCCCTTTATTGAATGTAGATAAAACAAATATTGTGGGTGGTTGTTAAGACGAGGATCACACATGACTACTCCACTAGACCTATGGAAAATTTCTTGCACCTAGTGCAAGGGAGAATTTTCTTGGGAGACAAGGTGAAGGGAGTTAGAACTTAGAAAAGAAGGGGTTAATCTTGTAAATAGCACTACTAGCAGAGTTTCACAATCATTAACCAAAATCAATCCACACTTAATTAGAAGAAAAAAATTTGCTAACAATGAAAAGACACAATAAATCATGAACACAAAATTCCATTAATCCATTCATCAAAGGCACTAACACCTTCCTTGGTTGTACAAGATTATCATGTGCACAAAGTTGAAAAGTAGAGAGATGGAGGAAACATAGAGAAAGGAATAGAAGAATGTTATCTTTTTCTTTCTTCTTAGTAGTGCAATAGCTATCTACTTAGAGACTCACAATTGACAACCCTTTGGAATGAGGGAGTCATCCAAATATATAGCTTTACAAAAATACTCTTCACCTACCCCCACATGACTTTTCACTTACCTTTACAACTTGTGACCTTTCATATCCCTAGGAAAGAAAGTGAGTCCATTTTTATTAATTAAAGGAAACTCATTACAATGTTTTAATATAGGTCACATTTAAATGAATAAGACAAAAAAGTGAAAATTAAACCCCTTAATGAAGAAATAGAACATGAGAGAAGAGAAGGGGGGGGAAGAGAAGAAGAAGGGATATACTATGCCAAAAGAAGAAGTTGCATCCACTGATGAAGATCCACCTATTGAAGGACTATAGGAGAGTGCTCTTAGATAAATATATATTCCTTTGAACTCCTTATTGAAATGATTCACTGCGGGTGCTACTTTCTCTTCTTGAGGAATATGCATGAATCTCAAAGCCTTAAGCCAATTCTCAAAGTAATGTTGATGTTTTTACATTTCTTGAACCAAGTTTGGTGCGCCTTAGTAGTGTTGGAAATAGCATATATGATCTCTATAAGGGATTCCAAGGTGTCCTCATTAAAGGAGAAGGGATCTCCCACCTCTTTCCTGAAAATTTCCTCAAATTACTTAAGAAGATCATTCACTAAGGAATTCTCATTCACAGAAGGTGCTCCAAGATCTTCTGCACTTCCTTGCTTATGTTTTCTCACATCTGTGAAGTGAGTTCATCACATGAATCAAGCTCATCAAGAACATTGTTCAACATCTCATATCGGACAACCATCATTCGAGACCAAATTAGAGACATATTCTCATCTATGGATTTAAACACATTTATACCTACCAACGTAAGAGAATCAAATCTCCCCATCTTTGTTACCAATGGAAACACTTGGTCCCAATGAATATTTTCCTTCTCAATTTCATCTTTAGTCATTATTACTTTTATAGCAGTGGAAAACATGAACTCAAACATCGAAAGAATCTCTGGAAACAAGGTTTTACCTTTCTCAAGGATTTTGTCAACCCACTTGTCATTGGCTCTCCCTTGCATTGTGTAGCCCTACACTTCTTGATTGACTCTAGATCAAATTTTCTGATTGGAGTGACCTCTTCAACCGGGAGAGATGGGATGACACTAGGATCCATGAATGATTGAACATAGGAAGTGATATTTTCACATGTTCCTCCAATTGTTCAATCCTTCCTTTGTACTCTTCATTTCTTGCAAGAAGAGGAGTGGCATATTATTGGAACGAGTCGGCATCTCCTTCATGTGTTGTTTATCCCAAGGAATTTTTTCATCTCATATTCTGATGGAGTTATCTCCCCAATGGGATTTACTACCTTTGGCCAAGAAACTTCTACATATTGGTTTCTGAAGCACCACTGAAGAAGCGAGAAGTTGTCTGGGATTTCTTACCTTTTTATTTCACCATCCTTAAAATAGGATTGAAATTATGGAACCACTTCATGTTTTATTATATGATTCTCACCTCTAATCAGCTCTTGGATCCATGGAAAGATATCTTTTTTATGTGTGTTTGGCACTAGGCATGATTTAGTCAAGGCTCGGTGTGAGGAGGTTCATCCTGCATTTGGTGAGTTGACATCGTAGTGGATGAAGAGATGCTTGGAGAATGATATGGGTGAGAAGGATCTATCTCTCTTTCTCTGAGATATTTTTCAAGGTATTGAGTGAATTTTTCTTTCTTGTGCAACCTCATGTAGTGGGAACTTTCAACATCCATTGTTTTCCTCTTCATGGGCTCTCCTAAGTGAGCAGAGCTCGTAGTCCTCTCGGTTTCCTTTAGAGATGAGAGATGAGATGTTTTCCTTGTGAGATTTTGAAGACCACCTGAATTCAATGAGCACAACCCTCTTTTCTTGAACCACTCCTTAGACCTTTGGATCACTATTGTGGTTCTTTCATTGATATCCCCTGACTCATGAACACTCCATGATATTGGTGGGAGAGGTGAAACCTTCATTACTTGGTATTTAGGATCGAACAACTTAGTTCCATCATCTTCCACACCTTCTATGAACCAATCAAATATGAATTTCCTCATTTGGCCAATTTCATCCTCATGTGATCTCTTTTTCTTATCTCAAAATCATTCCAAGTAGTTAATCAAATAATATTCAATCTGGGAACATGGAATGACTGGGAGATTGAAGGTTTTGGGATTGCTTTGGATGTCAAAATCTTCCCTGGATGTGTATGAATAGAGGCTCAAGGAGGAAAATAAAGCTTCAATATTTGAGGCATCAAGCAAAAATTTTGCAAGAGTAAATATAGTAAGAGAAATGGGGAAAGACACACCTTTCTTCTGCGGTTCTGGACTTGTTATTGATATGAGAAAGTTGCCTACATAGTTTGAACATCACTATCTTATCACTGAGATATCTTGAGAGCTTGCGAGGAGCGAGATCAAATCCTAAAACCCTGATATAGGAGAAGGTGGAAAATTGAGTGAAGTAGGACCCATAATTTTTATCAATGTTTGGCTTGGGAAGACAATATCAACTTTGGGTTGCCTTCAAGAAGTCAATGATGATGAACATGGTGAATGCATCATTCACCCTTGAAGTGGTGGTTTCTTTCTTTGAGAGTGAGTTGAAGGTACCTTTCATAAGTGGGGCCTTTTGAGAATCATTTTAAGCAAGAGTTAGGCCTTTGAATGGACTAGTGCTAGCAAGAGCATACACGATATGATTTCATTGTGAACTTCTTTGTAACCTGTAACTAGAGCAACTGATGATGGATGTTATCACTTATGATTTTCCCCAATCAACCTTCTGATTCCCCTTGGTGACAATGAGGATGAATTTGTACCATCCAATCCGGAAAATCCTTTTTTGGTTTTTTTCCATCACCTTGTTTAACAATATGATTGCATTCGAGTAACCCTCATGAAACTCACTCCTTGACAAGGTTTTTGGCATATGAGAGGGTTTCCTTCCTTTTCTCAACCATGATCCCTAATGTGAGGCCCTGGAGATAGGATTCATTCTTTGACCACTCACTAGATGCAAACTCTTTCAAGATTATGACCATGTTGTTTCCAATTGAAATCTACATACATTGTGAAATTCCTTTCGGGGTGAGCATGCAAGTATGGAATTATCATCCACCCTCATAATCTTGGATTTTGGATCATAGTATTGAGCACATGATAGCACCAATTTTATACTATGTACTGACAAAAGAAGACCTCCGATTGCAAAATAATCGGCTTGTGAAATATCTTATCTTCAATAGGTTCCCTCAATCCTTTGAGCATCCTTCTTTTTAGGTCCTTTAGGTGCATATGAGTGACAGCATTGTCACCCACACATGAATACATTGTTACCAATGTTCAAAATAGGTTCCATGATAGAGAATTATAACTTCATGATTCAAAAAATTAGCAATATAAGTGTAAATGAATCCAACAATAACTTTCTGCACTAGAATCCAAAACTTCATATTTTTGGCAGGTGGGGTTAGGAGTTGTTATTTTGGGAAATTTAACCTTTTTTGCTCAAATTTTGTTTTTTGAAGCTCCTAGAATACTTATATTACCTATACTAATGATTATTTACTATTTTTAGAAAGTTTATTTTTTAGTTGTTTTTTTGAAACTTTATTTGGGAAAATTGTTTATTTTTCCTTGTTTTTTTCATTATTTTTTAATGTTCTGAGTAATGTGAGCTTGTTTTTTTAGGAGGAGGATTACTATTTTAGTATATATGTTTGTACTAAGCACTTTATATTTTTATAATATGCACTTACCAGTTTCGGTTTGCAATGAAAACACCCTCATCGGATTCGACTCTACACCGAGATCCTTCGTGCTCTAATTTTCACAGTGATTCTTCCTTTGGAACTCTTACAAACTAAAAAATCAACTTATGGAGGTATGGTTTCAGATTTGATGTTGTAAATAAACTATGGCATCATCTTATATTTAGAAACTTTTTTTTCAAAGGAACCTAGGAGTAGAGTATTCTGTGAAAATTTCAATAGAAACGGGTTTCTGGTTGAAAATATATGAAGAAATTTTGGTTTCAAGGCTATGGCTGTTATGGAATGATTTTGGTAGCATGTCTAGTATATTTTTATGTTATTATAGGTATATTAGCAGAAAAAATGGTGAATGGGTTGACCTTTTCAAAGAAATTAACTTAAAAACAAGTTAACTTTGGTTTTGTGTTTCCCCATTAATTGCAGTTTAACCCTGGGTTGAGTGGAGTTAAAAGTTAGGTTGGATGAGTTTGCACATGGGTGCCCATGAAAATTTTTTTCCCCTCTATACCCTTGGTGAAAAGGGACAAGAGGGACACAAATGGGCACTTGGAGAGAGATCATGCCAAGTCTCGAGATCTAGTGTAGTGTGAGGAAAGTTAGAAAAGCTAGGTAAGCACCCGGGGGTTGAAAAGGGTCATATGAAAAGCTAGGTAAGCACTTGGGCACTCATTTGTATCCCCTTTATCCCCTTTGGTAAAAGGGACAATAGGTACACAAAAAGGGAACTTTGGGAGAGATTTTGACATGTGGCGAGATGGTGCAATGTGAGGAAGATGAGGTTAGCCAATTAAGCACCGTACGAAGCTGGAAAGGGTCACATGAAGAACCACAATGGCTCTTGCATGTGGGAAACAATTTTTTCCCCTTTTTCCCCTTGGAAAAGGGAAAATTTTGATAGAAATGGGTTCCATGAGAAAATCATGACACATGTAGTTGAAAAAAATTTGGCTATGGGATTTGCGCACTCTTGACTAGTAAGGACTTAAAAACTTCACTCCTGAGAAGCTTGGGAAGGTATTTTGAGGTAAAAATTTATATGATTATGACTCCAAGAAATCTTGTAATATCAATTAATATGTTTCAAATCCTAATTCTTCCTACGAATCCAAAAAAATGCCTCCTTTTTCTTTGGGACACTAGAGTGTACTTGCAAAGATTGAAATGTTTCGAGAAACCATCAAGCCTTGGATAAAATTTGATTGTTCCACCATGTATAGTATTTTTCCACCTTTCCATTCCTAATTTTTTTCATTATAAATCCTTACGGAGCTCCCGAAATCATCTGAACAAGTTCAGGCTCATGATTGGATCGTCCATTCCTTACACCTGAAAAACCACTTTTGCATAGTTTATCCCTAAACCACCAAACCTTTCCTAAATATTCCTAAATTTCTTCCAACACCTTCAAGACTCTCCAATACTACCTCTAGATTCTTATGAACCTTTAGAACCTTCCCAGAGGGTGCACACATGCATTGAAATGGCCAAAATTAGCCTTTCTCAATGTGCTAGAGATCTAGTCATTTGTTGCACTTTGTTGAGTGAAAGGGTTTACCTTATCACATCACTTTGAAAACATGTACATGATTATTCAATATATTTTGAGGACCTAAAAATTCAATATGATCATGACACATAAGACAATTGGATAGGGTGAGGGTTTGGGAAGCATTCATAAGCATATTTTCACTTTGTGGCTAGGTTGTCATGGATCAAAGTTTGCATTTTTGGACTGGTAATTTCACATGAAAGCACCTACGAAATGGAGACACTTTCTCCTTTTGTGACACCAATCCATGACTAAATGGACAATGCCCTCCCGAAGTATATGAGCACTTCCAGTCACGCTTCTTAAATGGAGATCGAGAATATATTACAACCATGGTTCCCATCATGAAAATATTTGCATAATTTAACTTGATGTTTCATGATAAAAAATCCTCTTGTGCACTCTAAATCAGGTTAGTAATATTTTTTCCTTCTTCCATCCTCTGCTTCATATCATTGAAATACACATGCTCTACATTGATGTCTCCAATGTATCGAGTGCTCGGACATAAGAGCTGAAACAGTCTCATATCCGGAGTAGTGGAGATTTATTATGTGTTTTTATGGTTTCACTAGCTTTATAATGTTGTTAGAATGTAATGGTGTAAGAAAACCTAGATTCCGAGGTAATTTCCGAAAATCTACAAAATTGAATCAATTTTAATGTTATTAATTGATTGAATCCATATTTCGGGAAAAATGAGAGCAAATAAAATAAAAATAGACACGACTTGATTCGTTAGAAATCTATTCCCAAGACAAGTAAATGCTCCAAATCTGGTTAAATTATCTCACATGAATCAACCGAGAAATTGGAAAACATATTCTAGTTGTGGGAAAAGCTTGAAAAATGGCACTAATGGAGAAAGGAATAATTTCAAATATTCATTGCGGGATAAATTCTTGTCCGAATGAAGTGGTTTTTGGCATGTTACAAAGGTCTTGGGGAGAGGAATGGATGCTCCAAATTTGGTGGGATTCTCTTGAAAGGTTTGAGAGAAAAAGGCAAATCAATTTTACATGGGCATGGGGTTTCTAAAGGGTTTTGAGGTTGGATAATGATTTTGTTCATGACTTGGGAAACTCTCAACCATGGCACATGAGTAATGGCTCAAATTAGAGATCTTGGATTAGGAAACTTATTGACAAAATTTGGGGACACTCCTCCGTGTGAGTTTGATGCAATCTCCAACTCAATTTTTTAAAATTTTAGGAAAAATCAGTTGTTAATAACATTTGAATGGTGGAATCTCATGTCATTAATCATAGATCATCATGAAGGTGTTTTCAAGAGGAGATGAAGGTTGAAATTTGAAGTGATTTGGTCCACGTGATCATGAGATATGTGCAAAACAATTGTTGGTCTTCCTAGGGCATTGGGGTGATTTTGCAAGCATGGAGATGCGAATAACCAACTTCAAAAATGGGTTTAATGGTTGCCTTGATGTTTTGTAATGTGAGAGGGAAAACATGTTGTGGGCAAGTTATATGGTGGAAGTGGAGAATGTACCATGCAAATGCAAAGTGCATTTCCACTTTTTGCATTTACATGCCCAATGGGCACCTCCACCAGCATGAGGTGCACTTTTGGGGTGCAATTGCACCTCGAAGTGTGCTTTTGTGTAATCGTGTGTTCAAAATGCACCATGGAAGAGATTGTGGATCCCACTTGCAAGAGAAACTCGTGTTTTACTTTTCACTTTGTGTTTTTGCTTTGTATTTTCTCCACCAATCAATTAGAGGCGCACTTATGGGGTGTAATTACACCTCAAAAGTGCGCCAAGGGTGCAATTGTGCTTGTAAAATGCGTCAGTGCACCAAGACGCACTTTGTGACCTCATTTACACCGCGAGGTCCATACTTAGTCAATTTAGGTTGTATAATATATGATTTCGCATGGAAAAATCCAATGAGCCTAATTAGGAAGTATGAAAATGAGTGCTTCAACAATTTTTCTTGTACCTCCATTTTTGCCTAGGGTAGTGTGTCGGTGAGCTGAGTTACAGGAGGAGTTTTCAACAAACACAAACCAAACCAACTTATGGATCATGAAGAGGATTTAATGTGCTCTCATTTGAACTTTTGTTAGGCTCCCAACTCCGCTCGAGGTGTCCGAAACCTTCAATGCAAAATTACTATGTAGAAAGACCACCTTGTGTCAGTGTCGGAAAGGTTTTTACTTTCTATACCCCAAAACTCTACCTTACTTATTTCACCATGTAGTAGGATCCAAAATCTTTCCAATGCCTAAGATATGAGCTCCCAACACCACATGGGGTTCCCGAAACCTTTATGGAAGTTGAATCTTCAATGAAGCATGCACACTCCTTTTTCCCAAAAAGTGCCTAGGAATAAATCTTTCCCAAGATCATCTTGAAGCTCTCAGAATGCTTTTTAAATCATACCATTGTAGAGAAAAATTTGATACCTTTCCATTGACTACAACTAGGACTTCTGAAATTCTCTAAGGCTCCCGAAACCTTTCCTAGAAGTTAAACTTTGAAAACGGGCAATTTTGGTAATTTTGACAAATTTGGCTATTTTGACCAGTTTGACCAAAAAGGGGCAAAAGTTTCAATGGGGTTGTCAAATAAAATGTAGTGACATTTTATATACCAACGGATCCACAACAAGAGACACAAAATATAAAAGGCAATGGATTTTATACAAAATTGTTGGGGTGTCTCTTTAAGTAGCTTTATACACTCCAATCGCAATTTTAAATCCCATAGATTAGTTGGTCTCACATACATTATTAAAACATTCATTCAATCGCACCAATCCCGCACTTAACCCCGAGGAGTCTTAATAATTGACGCATTTGATAGTGGACCCGCCATTTTATGGAGAACCTCTCTAGACCCCACCATGAAATGGATGTTTTAATTTATTTTATTCGTGCATGCACGTTTTTATACACAATACTTATCCTTCATTAAAATATTATCTTTAAGATGATAATAAGTGCTAGACATTCCTTCATTGAATATTGATAGTTTATAAGAGGATAATAATATTTTACTTTATTTTGGCTCACCAAGAGGAGGATATGAAACATTAACATGAGTCCAATGTGATTTGTTTGGATTTTTTCTTAAATTATATTTACTCGAGTATATATAGATTACTCCATGGGTGTTCAAATTTAAAATAAAATTATTTGGTTTTGGTGGGTTATTTTAATTTTGGAATTTGTGAATGACTTAGAGTGTAGATTGCAATAGTGTGGCATTACAAGGGTTGAGTGGTAGTGTAAAGTATTGTGAGAAGCTATAAATGTTGTGTTCTATTGCAAGAAGTTGAATAATGTGAAACATAATTATAACATGTGTGGCGCCGTGAGAGGTTATGCACCAAGGTATTATTAGGCCGGGCGCAAGGTGCAAAGTTATTGACAAGCTACGAGTCACTATAAAGCTACAAGATATGTTATGAGGACTTGCACCCAAGCTCTACTAGGTACTACAACTATGTGTGAGACGTTGCGAGGCTGATGAGCACAAAGTATTAAGGAATGAGAGGCTTGCATGATTGTGAGGTGCCATGTAAGTGAGACTACAAAATTGTGCACATATCGGTCCATCTATTGGTTTTACTATGTAGCTTACGAGTTCTTAGTTTAGAACTCATAATTATCTTGTTAAAACCTACAACATTATATGCATATGTTAGATATTTAAGTTGGGATAGATAATATCTTATAATAAACATAGCTTTCAGTTTTCATCATTTTATAAACTTTCAAATCCTGCGCATATAATGGCTTCTCAAAAGATGAGGTGCAATGTGTAAATTCCTTTAAGATTCATTATTGAATCACGGTTCTAAGCCACCATGTTCCAAGTTTTAACATTTAAAATATTTGTCTCGATTATTGTTAGAACAAGTAATCTTAAGTAGGGTTTAACCCTCCTAAGTGTTCTTAACATTATAAACTTTAGTTTATAATTAAATAAATAAATAATATATAATATTTTTATTTATTTAATATAAACTTTAGGTTATAAGGTTAGTTGATTATTTAAATCAATTTATAAAATGGTAAGGGTGCTTATGAAGAAGTCACACCATATCGTAAAAATATGAGAAGATAGAATGGAGAGAAGTGGGTGAAGAAGAAATTTTTATTGGACTTGTTAAAAAATCTCTATGATGAAAATTTATTTACACAGTAGTTTTTAAACTTGATGTCCTCTTTAATATTTGTCATATTCATTTATTATTGTTTTGAATTATAGTTTACTTTACAATAATTAAATAATCTTGTTATAGTTCATTAATATTTTATTTAATAGCTGGACCTTAACAATGATAAGCAAGCTGAGTTGTTTTTCAAAGCCACTTATTTTATTTAAGAGGTTATTTTTGGTACGCAAAACACTTATGTATGATTTGAATTCAATCAATTCAATCTTTTCAACTTTTCATATGGAATACAAATTTTGAATTGGATCAATTCAATCTTTTTGACTTATCATATGGAATGTGAATTGTTACTCAAAACAAAACTATTAATTATTTATTATATCCATTTTAATATCAATGATTTTCAATGGATTTGACAAATTCAGCATTCACATGTGGCATTCAATGGTTTCCTAACACTCGAGGGAAACACAAGAAGGGATAATAGTAAACTAAAAACTCACCTTACACTAAAACGTGGCATTCTTTTTAATCTTGACTCAGACCGATCTTTTAGCAAGAAAGGGATCCAAGAGCATTTTACTAATTCCCTAAATTGCACAACAATTTAATCATCTTTAACCCAGCTACGTTAAATAAAACCCACACTTTGTGTCCAAACACTTCCTTCTCTTGCACCTCTGAGACTCGCCAATGATGCTCTGTTATAGCTCCCAAAATGTGAGCTTATAAGATCCTCTTTAAAAACCTTGAAATGGAAACGCCTCAAGGGATAATAGTAAGCTAAAAACTCACCTTACACTGAAACGTGGCATTTCTAAAATTTAAAATGGGAGAAAATTTTACTTACAAACAATCATACAAATGTAATTTGGATCCCCTAATGGCAATAAACCTATTTATCTCCATACCCAGGTTGCCACTGCATGCAAGAAATATTGGAGTTTCAAGTTACTTAATTGCCCCCAACCACTTTATTTGAATGTGCCTTTAATTCATCGGTCCAGATTTAAGCTGTATAGTGGAGCCATTATTCGTAACATGATTTCTCAAGCAGGCAAACGCCTCTTCACCGCCCTGGAACGAATACTCACTTCAATGAGTAGAGACAATAGCTGAATCAAGACACTAAAACATTAATATTCACAATTTGTAGCATCATATCATCATACAAGTCCATAGATTCATACAATTTATAGAGCAGAGATTGTAAGTTATCATTTGCTTGACCACAAGACTTCATATCCTGTTACATATCGGACACATTAACTTAAGCAAGCTTGTGGATTTCAAGTTTCTATTGGTACCAATACCAAAATGTGAACATCATGACAAAACAATCTCTCTCAACTTATTTGCGACAAAGATTAAATGGCACCCAACAACCAACAACTTGGACTTTGCAGTAACTGTGACACTCTGCAACAGAGATATGTTCAAAATTTCGCTATAGCATTCACTTTATTCACAAGCATTCTGGTGACCACAACATTATCATCTTTGTCCGATGCCATTGAAAGCCTACTGCACAGCACAGCCTCTAGAAAGAGAGAGGAGGAAGCAGACAATTGCTATTAGTTAAATTCTACAAATGACGAGAAATCTTCTCAGGAAAAACATTAAGAAGAATATGACTGAATTTCATTGCAAGTGTAAAAACAGAAATGATTAATGGAATCAAAACCTCCAACATATGATATAACTATCAATCCACTGGATAAAAATACTTTTGTTCATGGCAATCATAATAAGTAGGGCATGGAATGGAATCAATACCTCCTACATATGTTACTACTATCAAAATACTTTGTTCATGGGAATAATAATAAATAAGTCATAAGGCCCTTAAAATTAGAATGTTCTAACAAATGCTTCAGTGCAGAGATGAAAAGATGATACACGTGACAGCCCTAAAACAGCCTCTTGTTCAGAATTGAATTCTGTTATAAAAAAACATTCTCAACCCCAACTTCCAGCTAAATAAGGTGTACAGATTATTAGAATTGCACAAAATATTTGGCAAAATTTATCCCACATAAATATATATGCTGCAGTATAATCTTGTGTACTGACAACATCCAAAAGTACAGACTACAGAATACTATACAACAGAGGCAGCAGAGCATGCTACCATTCAACAATCATTTCTAGAACACTGTTTTGAAAATGCTAAATCCTACAAAAAAACTGGAAATTGGTACATTTCCTTGGATCCATGAGCCCAAAGCTCTTGAATGCTTTTAAGTTTTTCCACATTTTCCCTACTACCAGTAAAACACTTGCCGTTATATCAATATACAAGCAATACAGCATACACATATCTTATGCACAAGATCTTTAGTTTATAATTGCCAACTTATGAATCAGCCTTTAAATATCCCCATCCTTTTGCAGATGCTTGAACTTACTTCCCAACTTGTGAATCGGCCTTCAAATATCCCCATCCTTTTACGGATGCTTGCAAGTTCAATAACTATTGTCAGTGATAGAATGATCCCCTATCAGCTATTTTCTGCTGAAGTTCTTTTGTGAGATTCAAATATTCAGAAAGAAAATATCATACTATTCATTTTCTGAGCCCTTGTTCAGAGACCAAAACAAATAGTTTGCCAGGATACACCCCTCTTATCCTATACAATGAGAAGAAATTCTTACTAAGATGTGCAAAATATTTCTAGAAACATGTCATCTGAAGAAATTTCCACATCTCATGGCACACATTCAAGTTATGACACAACCTCTTCCAATTGTCTGAAAAGCCTAACAGCTTTCTGTTGCAGTGATGGTACCCTGCTAGCAAAAAGAGCTCTCAAAGACATCTTAACCATTTTGCCATACATATCCTTCATGCCTGGGCGCCTAAGAATAACTTCAAATAGATCTATACATTTTTCAGAACAGGCATGCGAGCTAGACTGTATCAAGGGAAACAACTGATCAATAGCCTTGCAGTTGCACAAGATTTGCATTCCATGCTCTAACATGCTGTCCTCTGCTAATAATGAATCCAAAGCTTTCAATCCAGCTAAAGCAACTTCTGGATTTTGGTCCTTCAGTGTCTCCACAATATCTGGAACCACTCCAGCCTCAACAATGCAGTCCTTTGAACTACATTTTCCTTTGTGTAGCTTGCAGGTTAAAGAAGGTTTTCTGGAAAATTTGAAACTCCACCTATGAGGTTCTCTACTTATTCTTGTTGTGTTTTTAGAAATGTTTTCCAGTAACATGCATGCTAAAATTTTGGCTGCTGCAGTTCCGGACCTTAGCACTTGTTTCAGAGAAAAAACCAGATCCAATTGAGTCAGGTACCGCTGAGTTTGGGGTCAGTTGAATCAGTGAACCTTAGTAAAGCTCCCAGGGCATTAGCTTGGGCTCCAAAGTTTTGCCCAGAAATAATCTTCAGTAATGCTGGAAGCACATTCTCAGTGGACGTAAGCCTATTCAAGTTATTATCAGATAGTGGAATGCATGCTAAAATTCCTGTTGCAGCTGCTTGAACACTTCCCTCAAATACCTCATTTCTTATTCCATCCAGAAGTGTTTTCAAACAGTCATCATCATCCTTCACAAAAGACACAGCTCTTGGATCCTTTCTGCACAAGCCAAACACCAGTTGTATCGCCAGATACTGCAAGGGAGGCTTTCCCATTTTGATAAAACCCAAAATGGTTTGAAGGTGATTATCGTTGTCCTGAATCAATCCTGGGACTTCATTGGCATCTGAAGCTTCTGTCAAAGATAACAGCGCCCTCATTGCATTTTCTGCAACCGGTAAACTAAAGGCAGTTGAAATAAGAGCTTCTACAAGCTTGCATGCTTCAATTGGAGTCTTATCATCGCAAATAAGAAAAGACGCCCCATGCTCCATGGTTAAATCTGCTAAAACAGCTGCAGCTTTGACTTTCATTTCCAGGTGAGACATCTCTAAAACTTTAAGTAGCAAAGGAACCCCTCCTGCTTCTGCAATGCATTTTTTAGAATTTGCATGCAAAGAGAACTGCTGCAAAGCCTCAAGAGCTGCATGCTCTAATCTTAACTGTCCAGACTTCAGCATACTAACAAAAGTATCAATTACATTTTGTTGAATCAAGGCCTCTCTTCTATTGTCATCAAGCTGCAATTGTGCAAGCATTTTTTCCATTGTCAATTTGGTCTCCTCTAGACCTACAAAATAAACACAAAAGAATGTTCAGGAATCTGCTGCTTCTTTTTTAACATCAAGTATCCTCTTTGCTAACATCCTTTCAGCTTTTGGAGTCAATATTAAATTCCAAGTCCTTGACCAGATATGGGTATATTCATCAGTCCAAATCAAAAAGTGCAGTATGGAAAAAAGCATTATGAAGACAAAAGAAAACGTTTCTCAATAAGTTCTCAACAACTTTGTAAGACACTTAGTTACAAGGTTTACCAATTTTCCCTAAGAATTCAGTTTCACATTATTTACAATTACCCTTAAACAAACTCAGAAAAGTTAAAGCTTGTCCATTTTCCACAAATATGGCTCACATTCAATAAGCACCTTCTGAAAATATTGTATGTCCAAAGCAAGTGTAGTGGTGCTTAAGGCAGTTTGGGACTGCACCCTATGACCTCTGTGGAATTTGAACCTAACCTAGTATGGTGTGAATAAATTGTCTGTTCAGTCATGCCCACCTCAACTGTAGTCATAATTTTCTTCTTATTCTTATTCTATGGTAAGTGGGCATGCCTATAAATGTCATTTCAGTTAGTTTGACATTGGAATTGTATATTTTGTCAGCATTTTCCACTTGAGAGTGGAGACTTTTCACAGCTTCAGTAGAGCTGCCTAGTATTGATCAATCAATCACAGAAAATTTTCAAACTATTGTTAAATATAAATATCTTATTCTAGGTTCTAGCGTCACTACTTGAGATATGGGAAAGAGAGCACATCAAATGCTGTAAATTCCTCATCAAACCCTTAAGAGTCAATTTTTGGATCCACATCAAACGCTTTTTTTTAAGTTACACTTGAAGAAAATAAAATGGATCATAAACAAATCTCTCCAATGTTTTTCTCACCATTTTCAAACAGAAAGATCAAAGTGGACGATATGATGCTGGGTCGCATTCTTCATATAGTGGATAGATTCTTGACAACAGATATCTTATTGAAGCCTATTTTGAATGAAGAGCTTTATGCATAAATTAATCAGCGGTTTTTTTAAAGATTAGGTTAGTTGGTGATTGCACTGGCTCTCAAAATTTAAGTTAAATTCTATAAGTAGGTAATCAAAACGCATTTATGCTTTCAAATTTGTTTGCAGAAGGGTTGATTGGCTCTGGTACTGTAAAACACAGTACATTAACATTTAAAAATGATTCCACATACCTTTATGAAGGCAATCGGCAAAAGATTTGCACCAATTAAATTGGACCATTGCTTTAATGTTTTCTTCATTATAAGAGTTTCCATCATAAGAGAGCTGATTGAGGATCTCCTCAATATCCATCGCCAATTCTGGATGATTGCCCCTAACTAAAACTGTAACGAGTGTCAAGATAGCACCACGTTGTTGGCCCAATTGATCCAGTATATTCTTATTCTTCGTCAACTCTGACAAGAGGTTTATAGCAGCCCTTGTGATATCAGGGCTCATATCATTATATAGACATCTAATGATCTGCTTAAGCCCCTTGGCTTCGACCAGTGTTTCCTGGTTATCAATTACAAAAAAGTGTAAGAAAGACTCATAACATGCATACAGTCAAGTCCTACCTGTTAAAAAAGGCAAAGTACGAATCAGAATAAGATACTAGAAAAAATACAATAACAAATTCGACCTTGCCATAGTTACTGTCTTTCACAACTGCCAATAAAACTGAAAAACAAAGAGCCCTCCTTTCAATGTCCTCGGGCTTCAAAGCTTCCAATATTAATGGAAGTAAAGATTCAAAGATTATCCATTTTTTATCATTAGCACTCTCTTTGCAGAGTTCTGACAGATCAGCAAGTGCTCGTAGTTGCTCAGAATCTAGTCTTGTCTCCAACTTAATCTTTGACTTCAAAATCCTTACTACATAGTTCTGCTGCCTCCACAGATTTATAGTACAATACAAGGCATGGTTTGGTGTCAGTAAATAATCCTGGAGAACCTGGCCAGTAATAGGATCCCTCAACCCACCTCTTGCAATTTCACGCTCAATTGCTTCCCTCTCATAAGTATAACCACCTGAAATCAAAACTGGATCACTCATCACTTTCCCTGTGAGAGGACACTTAAAATGTGAGTATGGCTTGTGAGTCGTGAAATTCTCGCGAGACCTGCTAATTGCTCTCCTCAATTCCATGTACTGCTTGCGGGAGGTTTCCAATGCCATATCGGCATCTGCTTGAGAAAGAAGAGCCATGACCTGCTGCATATACTTGACATCCTGGAGCTCCTTTTTCCTTTCAGCTTCGTCAATATCCCTCTTAAACCGATGGAGTTCGCTTGATATATAACTAGGGCTTTGCCCGTCAACCTGAGGATAGGGAGAATTTTAGTGGCTGAAATTTCCAATTCACAATTTTTCAATAACATTTACCATTTAAAAATGAAGTTCTCTCTCAATTTCTTAAAAATCATACTATTTCAAAACACAACAAATTTATGATTCTACGTATAGATTCTTAAGAGAATTAGACAGATACTTTTAGATTATCACCAAATTTAACAAATTGAGATTCCATATTGCAAAACCTTCACAAACACTTGTAAAAAAACACATGTTTCCTTCAAATTTTCCTTACTTGAGAAGCTGCAATTCTTTCTAGAAGCTCCAGAGCAACAGCCTGATCAGCTCTTCCTCTTTCACTCTCCATCATCACTGTTTCCAAAACCCTCAACCTGTCCTCAGAAGCCCTGACCTCAGCATGAACCATCTGACTCTCCAATAGCATCACCTGATACTTGATTTCTTCTTTGATTTGAACAGTGTACAGCTCAAACATATTGAGAGTGTTCCCAATATCCCGGATGGATTTCTGAACCTCCTCACAAATCCTTCGGCAATGCAAAAGATTGGATATCCGAGACGTTTCTTTGTACTTCTTCACCAGAATGTCCGCCTTTGTCACTTCATCTTTTAAACTATTCAATCCCTGATTACACATGAATTCCCATCTAATGCCCGGGCATCCAATTTATGAAGAATCGATTGTATGGATGATAAATAATTTGCCAATACACTGAAGCTCTTCTCATTAATAATATCCTGGGCAGCAGCTGATGTTTTAATCAGCTGTTCAGACACTGTGGTTAACAAAAACCCCACAGGCAGAAATTCTGCAACGCCTATAACCATCTGTGTACACTGCTAAGACACTAACAATCCTAGAAATTCCAGGTACTTTCAAGGTTTTCACTGCTTAAAACTCCCAATTCTAAACAACTAGAAAAAGAGTTTCTTACAAACGTCAGACTGCAAACCCCAATAGCTGACTCTATTAGCTTTTTAATTGTAATTTGTCTCTTATGATTAAACAACAAAATTTAGACTGCAAAAATCCTAAAAATACTAGGTAATTGCCAAATGCTTGTGGCCTGAAACCTCTATTTCTAAACAACGGCAAAAAGGGTTTCCCCCACAAAACCTCTGATTATTTTTATCTTTTTATTTTTTTCAGATGATTGAACACACCCTAGACTGCAAAACCCTAAATTAGCCTTGGTTATCGTCAAAAATACCCTATAAACCCCCAATTGCTGATTTTAAGTTTTTTCCTTCGATCGTCTACCAAACTCTAGACTGCGAAACCCTAGAAATTTCAACTAAACGCAAAGCTTTCGTTACTTAAAAGCCGCATTCCCAAACAGTAACCAAAAGGGTTTCTCACAAATCCCACTGTTGCTGAATTTAAAAACAAATCCTAGACAGTATATTTGAAACCCCATAAATGCAGATTACTGCACTGCGCAAGCAAAAGCTTACCTCAAAATTCATAAATTTGCAGCACACAATTTTTGGGGGCTGGAGAGCACCACTACAGCCGCCGTGACGGAAAAAAAAATTATCATATGATTGGATTAGTAAACAATACATAATAACTGATTTTTTATGGAATTCAATTATGTGTTGAGAAGCTAAGTCAAAGGCCCCCAATATGAATGCTTTTCGTAAGTCCTTTTCCCACAGGAACACAGTTTCCTTCGCGGGCAAAGGAGTTGCATTTTCGCGGAATTTACTGACAAAAAAACAAATCACTAGTGTTTTTCTGAACTCTGTTCGAATTTTTTTCTTGCCGCGTGGCAATGAAGTACAGGACATGCCCGTGATAATAAGACAAGATAAGATTAGGGCATGTTTGTGTGCTTTAAGTTTGACTTAATGATAATTTTAAGAGGTTGATGCCTCTCCAAATTGTCAAAGAAGAAGATGATGATATTTTAATGTCCACTAGGCTACCAAACGTAATTAAGTTATAGGGCTTTCTAGTTGATTATGCTTGGGTTTGACTCTATTTGAGATGTTAAATTTGGTGTTTATTCAATAATTATATGGATGTTTCAAATTTATATTTAGTGATTATTTGACTGTCATTTAGAGGTTTTTTTTTCTTAATTAAAGAAGATTGAAAATTCATTAAAAAAAAAAAAAAAACAAGTGACTCTCAACATATATTATTATTTGTGATGTTACCAAACAATTTAGTACTTATACTAAGTCATGTTAGCTTAGTTTGCATGACATCACCTCTAATAACATACATTATATATTGAAATCATGTTTGAATATATCAATGTTAATGTTGTTCAATTGACTTTTCGAGACTAGCTGCATCTTGACTCTTGTTAATCAATATAGTACGTGACAAATCTAAAATATGTGTAGGTTTTTATTAACACAAATAAACTCTCCCACACTAATAATTGCTTAATGTGGTTGTGTGCCATAGTTTCTCTTCCTTACAATTATGGAACTAATGTTCTATTAACTTTTCATCAAGCCACATTTTGACTCTTGTTAATCAATATAGTATGTAACAAATCTAAAATATGTGGAGGTTTTTGAGGAACACAAATAAACTCCCACGCACTAATAATTGCTTAACATGGTTGTGTGCTAAAGTTCCTCTTCCTTATAATTATGGAACTAATGTCATTTGGGTAATGACTATTCATGGAGGTCATTTGGATAATGACTAAAACGCACACAAGTATAAAATCTCATAAAATTAATTATCTAATGAAAATTGCTTATGAAAGCATTCAACTAAATATATGATTGGGTTGTAATTGGGTTAATCCCACATTGATTATAATTGTGAGACCAAGTGGATTTATTAGGCATTACACCCACCAAAAACATTCCGAAGGGGAAAGAGTTTAGAGCGTGAGAAGCCCGATGTGGTAAATTACATTCATCATTCCTCCCCACTGCTATAAAATGCTTATGGTGGTTTCATGCTAAAGTGGGTCCCATTTCCTTGTAATTATTACAAAATAATATGACGAAAAAATGTTATTTGGGTAACAACTATTCATGGAGTCATTCGGATAATGACTAAAACACATAAGTGTAAAATCCAATAATAATTAATATCTTCTCTTTGATTTCCTCTACATTTAGCGAGCAATATAGAATAACTACTCAATTACAATATTATTGCACAATACTCATAGGATTGATCTTTGCAACATCAATGACTTTTGGTGATTTGTTTCATCATCCCAAAGTTGCTTCCTTCAGATTTATATCCCTCATTATTTTTCGAATATATGTATTTAAAAAAATTGTGCTTTCAAGTTTGATGTTTACAAGTTTTTTAATTTCAGAATCTTCAATTTTTGGGTTTTTTGTCTTAGTTTTTGGGAGCGCTTATATCAATCAACTTTATGTGTTTTATAGGTTTTCGGGCTTTAGGTTTCTCAAATATCGAATGTCATGTTTCAAGGTTTTTGAGTTTGCAGATTTTAGTTAGTTGGTTGGATTGAGCACTATAAAAATAATTAGTATAGATAGCTCAAATAAATATATCTACAAAAACGTCGAGAGATAGAAATCTCAAAACGTTTATTTTGGATTTTCACATACCATAAGTATTAATAAATTCATTTCTTTTTTGACATATTTTTCATAATTAATGACAAATGGTGTGAATATAGATACACTAATGTGTGAGGCTTGACAAAAAAATTGCATTAAAAAGGACTAAAATCTACCATACGCCAAGCTATTATGAATTTTGATTAAGATCCTTCAAAATTAATATTAGAATTAAAAGTGAACACAATCACAACATTACAACGTACTCATCACCCCCAGGATGCCATTCAGAGAACGCCTCTCGACATAACTAGTACTTCATAAGTAGATATATATTTATTATTAATGCACATGATTGAGTGTTTGTGAGTTGTAATAACCACTATTAGTTTGGAGATGTGTGAGAGAATAGGAAATAATAAGACTTGATTCCTACTTCGTAGGATCAAGCAATTGTATAAAGGAACTCTCAATTCGATCAATATGATATCAAAATTTAGTTATACCATTTTGTATGAGAGTATGGATCATTTGTGACGGGAGTTTCCTTGAGATTTTAATAGATGATCAAGGGATAACTCCAACATTATTGGTTGTCGGATTAATGACATTCAATAGCATTCTAAGAAGAGGTAGGCAAAGGAGGGAACTAGGCATGAGAGCACAATTATATCATCCACGCCAAGAAGAGCATACTTAGATTGTCAAACTAGACACTAGCATTCAAATAATATATTTTTCTCTCGTGGTTAGGATCTGCACAAATATGGTTGGAGCTCAAGGTTCTAATGCCAAAGCATAAAACTTTTTTATTCTCACATTTGCTTCTTGATTGATGCTTTCTATAGAAGCACCTAATAGGTGTTAAGATGTGTTTGGTGTCCGAGCATTTTTAGGTTTGCACACTTGTCTTGGTAACAATTAAAACAATGTGAAGCACAACTAACTTCAAGTGCAACTCATCATCTTGTTCATGTGCATTGTGCCTAAACATCACGTATAACCGAGTTGATCAGTCAATAATAACTGAGAGTGAAGTTACCACTTTTAACTTACTTAGTAATCTCTTTTCTTTATAAAGTTCAACTTCGATAATGATCTGGAAATACATTCATTATTTAACATGAAAATGTAGAAAAACTTATTATAAGTTTTTCTACTATTGGATTTGAACCAATGACTCTCGCCGTATGAAAGCGATACTCTAACCACTGAGTTAAGTGGGTTATTTATAATCATAGATAGAGTCGTAAACGATTATAGGTAGAATTAAACATATTAAACAATATGCCCCTAACTAAATAGTATAATATACATCTTGACAAAAATTAACTATTTTGTTAGTATATTTTCAAAAGGGCTATAGCTCAGCTTGGTAGAGCACCTCGTTTACACGTGTTTTCAACTATAAAATCAAGATTTTAATAAAAAAAAATTAAAATTTATTGCTCTCAAGTAATATGTTAGGTGACTTGCAACCCACGAATCCAAAGAGTCAAAACATATGTTTTCGCCACAAAAATATTTCAATAAAACGATATTATACTTCAGGAAAAAAAAACCAAAAAAAAACTTACCTAATATGTATGCTGTACTATAAATCTAGGGTCAATACTTAGGCTCATTCTATATAAACCTATGACGCACTTGTGGAGACACCATGGTTAGGCTATTTGGAATACGTACTTGATGTGGAGAGACCCGAATTTTTATTTTTTAATTGAAAAAAAAACTTTTGTGAAGAAGCACCGCGAGAAACAGTTACGTAAAGCTAAGGTTTAAAGATATTTGTCATTGATTTATTTGCCATTGATGACGCTTATTGAAAAAGTCTTACCTACTTTTTTCCCTAATTTTTAATTTAGTGTCTCCTTCCGACAAAGTCACATGACGGTGTACGACTAGCAATTGTACATGAAGGGATGTCAATTTTTAATTTTTCGGAATATGTCAATGATTAAATTTATTTTGATTTTTTATGGAATAACATGTAGTTGTAATTTATGAATTGCCTTGAAAATGGTATTAAAAGGTGGAGTATGCTAACTAATTAAAACATATGTAGACGAGAAATAATTAGATAGAACCATTTAATACAAACATGGACCAAAAAAATATTTGGAAAATAGTTTTCAAGTTGTTTTTAAATACCTTTCAATTTATTGTTGATTAAATAGTCATGTTATTTATATTTTCATTTGTAAAGTTGGGTATTGAACCGTTGTATGTGAAAATAACATTTAAAAAAAACTAAATAAAAGAGGATTTTGTTCAATGCAGAGAGAAGGAAAAATATATTATAGTTTAGAACTATCTCTTTATAAGATATAAATTGAACACTCATAAAAGAATGAAAATTTAAATTTTCTCTCAATCCTATATCAAGAGATGTGCTCTTTCAAGTTCTCTTAGTTTGCAAAATTATTTCCCTTTCTTGTTCTCCTTCAAAGTGGGGACTATATACGATAACTTGTAGAATAACATACAATAGAATTCTTATAATAAATATAAGCCTAATCACCAACTTAAACGTGAGGTTATCAAATCATTCTCTCTGTCAAGCCTCTCCATTCGTAGAGATCATGTTTCTATCCCTAATCATGCTACACATGAAAGCCATTAACTATTTTAAATTGTACTTACATTAAAATTGTGGTCTATGTTTATGCAATTTTTGTAAGTTGGCGGGAAGTATATGATCCCTACATTCCATCTTGTGAATGCGCACATTGTTTTCTTATCATTTGAAAGTTACAACGAAGCATCCTAATTTAGATTCATTCTAGAAAAACCATTATTGGTATCTAACAAAAATAATTTTCAAGTTTTAGTCATACAATAGTAGAAGTTAGCTACTTAAATATAACATTTAATCTAAAGATTTTTGTATATAGTTACTTGTGTGAATTTGAATGGATTTCTCTTGTTTAAGACATCAAGAACATTTTCTCAATTACAAGGCCACACATTAAGACTACCTTAACCATAAATCACACACACACATACTCAAAGGTTTTTGATGACTCCAATAGTTGTCCCGAGGGAATGTTTAACAACCCATACACAATTGTTAACTTCTCACTATGGTGGTAGAAGAATAATTCGTTTTCCTCCTTTTTCGCGTCACCAGACATGGTTTGAATCTAAAAACATCTTGTTTCCTTCATCTCTTAAGAGAAATTCCCGCCTTCGCATAGATCTCATGTGTTTGTCAGGTGTGATTTGTCTCATATACAAAAACATGTATAATTTTATGGCTTTCAATCCAACCGCATTGATGTATCTTTTTAATTCATCTATCTTTCATCAATCTCCTTACCATTTAAACCTCGCACCACCCGCACACTTCTGCATGGATGCTTGAAAAAAGAACATACATTGAAATATTTTGGTGATTTAAATTAAAAAGAAGAGTTATTATAAATAATTATAACCCGTATTATCATGCGCTTTACATGAAAGAAGAAAACACACCCACACAACCACTATATATTTAATTGGTGTGTCGACATTCCAGAGTGCTTCATTACATAAAAGAGTTTGATAACAACCTCGCAAAACCCATTTGGTGTAAATCCCGCAATCATGGAAATCCACGAGACCATATCTTATCGAGGCATTTTATTGAATAGTTCACATATGTTACATATGCTTACACATGTTTTCGTATGCATGTCTTCTAAGGAACTTGCAAATACATATGGAAAAAGTCATCTTTGTATTATGCTTTAATGGATGTTCATGTCCTACTCTAAAGCTCTCATTTTGAGACAGGGATGGGAGGATTCTAGAAATGGTTGTGGAGTATGGTTTTACACCTATCAATCGTGCATTTACTTGAAAGTTTTCAAGGCCTATTCAACAAACCCATTTTGTGAACATTGTGAAATCATTGTAGTTTATGATACCACATTTATTTCATCCATTTTGTCAAACATTTCACATGTTGTAGACACCTAAATTTGGTAATTTATTGCTTTAAAATGTCAATAGTAGCTTAACCCTTAAATCATGACTTGGCGCACATTCCGAGTTAAACTACATATTCTTAACCCTATCAGTATGACTTGGTATCCTCATTTACAATTCTCACTCACTCATATAATTGCTTGCATCAGTCCACAACATGTTATCACCTCTCGAGTATCATTCCCAATTTTTTCTAGCACCTCACTTCCTACTTGTAAGGAACCTCCAAACAAAGGCCAAATCATCTAATGGTTTAGTATGAAACTAGAATTTTTAGCACAATCCACGCAGCTGTCATTTTCTAGATTTGATATCTTTTTATGGGTCGATAATTTCCTCGTGGGTCAGCCTTATTAATATAAAATTATACCTACATAGGCCTATATAAGAAACTTGAATGCACTCATTTACCCACCTAGCTCTTTTAAGAGCACTACTTAAAAAGATCATTCCAAAATCACTCCAAGTTCTCCTAAATTACCCTAAAGTAGAAATACGCATTAGGAGCAACCCCTACATAGGTTTGAAGCACTCCCAACTAGGTTCAAGAGTCTAGCTTCCCAAGTTACAAGCTTCCAAGCCAAGTCAAGCACAAGCACGCCAAGTCATTACAAAGCATTATCAAGTGTATATTGCCAAAGATAGTTACATCCATATAGATATCACATCTCTAGGTGGAGAACTACGTGTGGTTTGAGGCCTCTTCATAGTAGTGTCAATATAGGTGGTGTATGGATTGCACTTTAACCCAACCACTAACCTTTTTGTAGATTCTCCCACTTGTGGTTAGGTTTTAAATCCATTTAAGGTCATACAAAGGATTTCACACGTGTCACAACTAGGGTTTCATAGAAAGGCATATTTCATAGGCTCACATGGACATAGAAAGTTACAGAATGTAAATATCTCATCGTATAAAATTTCCAAATATGTATGGAAGCACCAAACGATTTCATACATATCCATACAATTTCATCTTAGTGCATTTTACACTTCTAGATCTAGAAATGAGGTATTTGAAGATAATTTCAAATGGTTTCATCCATCTAATACTACCATACCAACTTCCCAAAGCATCCAATCACCTAAGTGCATCTTTCCTCTCGATTTTTCTCTTATTTAGCACATGCTCTTATCAAGATATCTTGCAAATTGGTAATATAAGTATTGTCCCTCTTTCTCGAATAATGGCATCGAAGACCTTTGGCCCATTCTGTCTACCCGACGGCCAAAGGGTGTGTGCAAGGGTGACTTAAGTCACAATAAATTTTTATAAGTGCCTAAAAGAAAAAAATAAAAGAAAAATATTAAAGCACTTATAATTATTTATTTGACTTAATAAAGAAATGCACCTATAAACAATTGTTGTAATCTCTAGGTGAGTGCATAAGGTCTAATATTATATTTGTATCCTCCCTAGGAGGATTGGCGACTTGTCTTGGAATGAATATATGGGCTGCCTAGAAGGAAATAGACCCAAAACTATTTTGTATTTCCCTAGGCAAAAATGTGACTAGGCTTAATGGGAAAATTTTGTTTAGAGAAATCATCCAATTGTGATTGAGGTTATGGAAGGCTTCCTTTGGGTCACTTTTCCTATATAAAGGAGAGGTCGACTTAGAAGAGGCATTCTATGCTCATTTTTATGAAAAAGCTTGAATTTTGTCTAAGCTCTTGCTTTGCAAAAATTCTAAGAGGATGAAAACCCTCAAGAAGCTTAGTGAAAGAGAAGAATTCTCTTTTGCACCCAGGAAATTCCTATTGAGCTAGTGGAAATTTGGACAATCATGTTATTCAACTATTGAATTTTTTGTAATGTTGGAAGAACCTATGTGCAGGCGATAGATCTTTTGGCACATTGGAGCGCATAATATTCAGATTTGTGTATTTGTTGTTCCAGGTTGTTCTTCCAAACATATCTCTACTTTTTTGGATTCAAAGTCTAAAATTTCAGTGATTTTTGAACTTCAAGTATTAGTCTCCAGACTTCTTAAATAAAGATTTTTCTGGTAATTTTTCAGTCAACGTCTGGGTGTCTATAAATTACATTTCTCCATATATATTTATGATCTATTTCAATCTGAAAACAGATTTTCTCTACATTTTTGTATTGTTTTGATCATCCAAAATGTATGAAAGCTTTATAGGAATAAAAGTATGGAATCTGGAAAATTAATTTTTTCATTATTAATGCTTCATACATGCTCAGTTGTTTCAACCTCCAAAATCTGATATTTGTACTTTTTCATCTTAGAATTTACTCTTATAAATATTGTACTGGTGTTGAAAATGAAGGACATATTTATAAGGTCTAAGTTGGTTGGATTTCTCCTCATGAGCTTAGTCATCATTTCTAAGGGATATTTTATATTTGCATATAAAAGGAGAATTTAACTACCTTCTTGTGGCTTAGTGTTGGAATTGAGAAAATTTCAAAAAGGGTTAAGAGTTCCCAATTGGGGACATTACAGTGGTATCAGAGCTAGTTTTCCTCCCATCCTGTGAGGGCAATCTGCAGAAATCAGACTTGCATGCAATCAGCAAAAGCTCACATAGTCTATCAAAGAAGAGGGACTCCAAAGAAGACAATGGATGAACGTGGAAGACCACCTCCAGATGACACTCTCAGCTATATGAATGAAGTCATGACCAAAACTCAGAGAGAGCTGCAGCAAACGATGAGGGAGAACCAAAGGGAACTACGTGACACATTCACTAGTTCCATTCGGGAGTTGGCTATGGTTCTACAAGGAAATATGGCAGCCATCAATCAAGGAGCAACCAACAATGGAGAAGGAAGCTCAACAGACCAAGTGAGGACTTCTCCCAAGCCTACTCAACAAATTTCAGAGCCAAGTTTCTCCAAAGAGAGGAACCAATTGAAGAAGTGGCACAAAATGATGTTGATGATGTAGAGGCATATGGTGATGAGTACATGCAGCTAAGCCTTCGAGTTAGAGATATGCTACCTTTTAGAGACTTCTGCCAGTTGAAGAATAACAAGGGTACATGAAGAAGAAGTAGAAGAGCCCATCAAGAGACACCTAGGAGAGACATTCAACAAAGATTGGGTAAGGTAACTCTCCCTTCATTTGATGGTACAAATAAGTGCTCTGCTAGATCATGGTTGCAAAAATTAGATACCTATCTTTCTCTAAATCCCATGTATGAAGATGAAGCACTTAAGTTTGCAACACTACATTTGGATGGTGTGGCACATGAGTGGTGGTATCATGGCATCATTACTCAAGGACATGGCTCTATTACATCACTTGAAGAATTCAGTAGATGCTTGACCGAGAGGTTTGATCGGATGGATCCAGATTTGTACTTCAGGGAGCTTGCCCAACTCAAACAGGATGGCACCGTAGATAAGTATATTTCTGATTTCCAAAGAATTTCAGTTATGGTTCCTGACATTAGTGAAAAGAGACTTGTTTTGTTGTTTATTGAAGGGTTAGGAGAGCCATTAAAGGGTCTTGTCAAAGCCTTTAATCCTCCCTCTCTTCAAGGAGCTATTAAGAAGGCACTTGACTTGGAGAGCTCTATGCCAAAAGGGAAAAATCTGCAGCAGCGAACAACACCATTACAACAGCAAAAGAACATATGTGAGCAGCCTATAGCACCCCAAAATGATAGGCAAGGTGCAGCAGTTGGTGGGCAGCCCATTAGAGCACTAGAATGGGAGAAAAACAAGGCTGAAATCGAGGAAAGAAGGGAGCTAAGGAGGAAGAGGTTGTGCTATGATTGCAAGGAACCATGGACACCCAATCATCGTTGCAAAGGTAAGGGCTCCGTTCATTATATTGAAGTTATTGATGAAGAAGAAGATGATGATGATGCTGATCCAAAAGGTAAAGCAAATGATGATGAAAAGATTGCTACCTTAGCAACACTAACCGTTTTGCCTAGTTTTTATGCATTCCATGTAAGGGGTGATCTTCTTGGGCAAAGGATCACAATTTTGATTGATGGGGGAGCAACACATAACTTCATTGATGGGAGTTTGGTTGTTAGATTGGGTCTACAAACAGAAGAATTCCAAGGATTTGATGTGATTATGGCGGATGGGCATACAATCACATGCACCAAGAGGATTCCCAAACTTCAATTCACCATGGGAGGCCATGAGGTTAGTGATGAGTTTTATATTGTTGACATTGGGGATTAGAATTAGTTCTTGGTGTTCAATGGCTCCAATCCTTGGGTGAGTTTCATCAAAATTATCAAACCATGGAGCTAAAGTTCAAGGTGCAAGACAAGGACATTGTTTTGCAAGGTATGAGGAAGGGAGTTCCTCCAAGAATGACAGCCCATAGCATGATTGGAAAGTTCAATGAGGAGCTGATTTCACATGAAGAGGCTGAAATTGAAAGAGAAATAACAGGGCAGCAGCTGGACTTTGACAAAAATCAGTTTTTTGTGGACCATGGAAACATCCTAAGGTATGATTTAATATCCTATGTGCAGCATATTCAGATTCCTTTTATAAAGATGTTGATTTAGATGAGGAAATTTGTAATTTGTCCTATGAACTACCTTGGAAACTCCCATGTGTGTATGAGCAAATTGTCAAAGGCAATTGGTGGCAAGATTTGTCTCATCTTACAGGTACAGGTGCTAGACTTTTGAAACACTTCAACATATTTTGTCTATTGTGCAAGGCACTTAGACAAAGAAGTACAAAATTGCTTGTGGGCAAGCAATTTGGGGAAGGGAGGACTGAAATGTCCCTCTTTCTCGAATAAAGGCATCGAAGACCTTTGGCCCATTTCTATCTACCCGACGGCCAAAGGGTGTGTGCAAGGGTGACTTAAGTCACAATAAATTTTATAAGTGCCTAAAAGAAAAAAATAAAAGAAAAATATTAAAGCACTTATAATTATTTATTTGACTTAATAAAGAAATGCACCTATAAACAATTGTTGTAATCTCTAGGTGAGTGCATAGGGTCTAATGTTATATTTGTATCCTCCCTAGGAGGATTGGCGACTTGTCTAGGAAAGAATATATTAGCTGCCTAGAAGGAAAATAGACCCAAAACCATTTTGTATTTTCCCTAGGCAAAAATGCGAAAATTTGCATAGAGAAATGTATTGCAAGCTGATTGGAGGTTAAAAAGGCTTCCTTTGGGTCACTTTTCCTATTTAAGGAGAGGTTGACTTAGAAGAGGCATTCTATGCCATTTTATAATTTGAAAATAGCTTGTAAGTCAAGCTCTTGTGGTCAGAACTCCGGGGATGAAAACCCTCAAGAAGCTTAGTGTAAAGAGAACGAAAACTCTCTTTTCGCACCCCTATGTGGCAGTGGAAATTCAAGGACAATCAGATTATTGAACTATTAATTTTGGTAATGCTGGAATGACCTATTGTGGGATAGATTTTGGCACATTTGGAGCGCATAATATTCAAAATTGTGTATTTGTTGTTCTGAGTTGTTCTTCCAAACATATCTCTACTTTTCTGGAGTTGTTCGTGGATTCCAAAACTCCTTCAGGATCTATCATACTTCAAGATTGAATCTGCAGACTTATTTAAATAAATTTTGCTTCCTTGGCGTCTAAATGGGTACCTTATCTCCCATATATATCTTATGATCTGTTTCCGATCTGATTTGTAATATTTTCTCTACATTTTTGTATGTGTTTTGATCATCCAAAATGTATGAAAGAAGGTAGGAATAAGAAGTATGGAATATGGGAACTGTTAATGCTTCATACCCAAGTCGTTTTGCCCTCATATAAATCAGGTATTTGTAAAATTCAGACTGATTTACTCTTATAAATATCAGTACTCAGTGTTGAAAATGAAGGACGTATTTATAAGGTCTAAGTTGGTTGGATTTTCCTCATGAGCTTAGTCGCCATTTCTAAGGGATATTTTATATCCAGCATACATAATGAAATGAGAATTTAACTACCTTCTTTTGGCTTGGTGCTGGAATTGAGCAAATTTCAAAAAGAGTTAAGGTTCCCCAACTTGGGGACATTACATACTCCATATATACATACATATAATACATATACATGTATACATACATACATACATACATGTAAAGTAAATAACCTCCTTACACCTTCGCACTTATTTATTTTTCTCGAGTGTAATCGTATGCCAAAGGCTCATGATTTTCTAAATATTTAGATGGGACATTATATGGTATCGTGTTAGGTGCTAGGGAATGAGGATCCTTGATGGTTACAAGTATTTGTGTAATAAGAAAGAGGATTTGTTATGGGGTCTAATATGGGATGAGTAGGAGGTGTAATTAAGTCTAGATTGGATTATGTAGTCCTTTTAAATGGGTTTATCAGTAAGATCCATGATATAAAAGTCATACATACGGTGGTGTGACGTGTTGAGGAGAAAATGATAATGGAAGTATAGTTATAGGCTCGTATTTCAAAGTGAGACTTATATTGATGTTATTATTACCTAAATACATATTATATTCATACAACATCTTGTCATGATCAAGGAGGATAAGTTTTTTTAACTTTAGAGTGAACTCATCTTGCTTAGTTAAAAGTTCTTATATTAGTGTTGCATAATTTTTGGTCATTATAATAGTGTTTAAGATCCAAAAGAAAATTAGGGTCGAAGAATCCCAAAAAGAGAGGTATGGAATCAATCAAAATTTGGAGAAATATGAAACCCTATGGGTGAGGTATGAAGCCTTCCTATAATTTAAAATTAGTGGTTCACCATAATGTAATATCAAAATGAGGGTTAATATAGTTTATGATTAAAATTGTGTAAATATGAGCTATAACCAAACATAAAGAAAATATAATGAATCACTGTGTTCTAAATACATGCATCGTAATTATAATGATCTCATATAATCTATCAAAGATAGATAAAGGAAGCATGGGTTAGGGTTAGAAGAGATTGCATTGATTTATTTACTAAGCGATTAAAGTGACAATGATCTATAAATGTGTAAAAAGGTTGTTTGAGTGGCGTTGAAATGACCTAAAGTATGAATCTTTAGGAGGACTGAGTCACCTTTCGAGATAAATTAACCATGTATTTTTCTTCTATGGATGAATTTGTCTTGTGTAGGGTTTGATTAAATCTCATCTATAACACCGTGATCTTCTCGTGTCTCTAAATTCCCTTTGTGTGTTTACAATTTCATGATCCCAATCAGGCAATGATCAGGCTTATCCTTCTTTAAACCTTAGCTATTCTCTTCAAGACATAAGTAGGGGTTTGTTTGGATGGCTTGAGTTGCCCTCGTAATGCCTACATAACAATACTTTGAAGAGGAATCAAACCCTTCTTAGTATAGGATTTTTCCGATCTACGGGTTTTACCTACACCTGCCTAATTAGCTTCGTATAGGTTAATAATAGGTCATTAGGGAAATGTACTTTAAGTCATTTTCTAATTGTGAGTTGAGTTAATTACCTTTTTGGGTGACCTAATTCCTCACTATATAATGTACCTTCCTATGCATATTTTGGCTAATGAGCTAATATATCAATGAATAATTTCTTGTTTTGTTGAAGACAAGCTTCTTCTTTTGAGCTTTTGGATTTCGCTACTACTCATAGGATTTTCTTTGTGTATTTGATCTTATCTAGACCCAATCCTTATTTATGGTGCATTTGACATGGTATTAGAGTTTTCTAGTAGCCAAATGCCATAACTTTTGTTGTGAGATCTATCATTCTAGCTCATTTGGTGTTTGTTTTTCATTGATTTTGGTGTTAAAGGGGTTGGTGGGGTTTATAGATAATCCATTCAAATATATTCCTCTAGGGTCTATAAATGAAAAATGGATAGTTCCATTGAATTTAAGGTCTCTAAACCATAGACTTGGTTGTAATAGTTCTATGAGAGGTGATTTCAACCATTTTTAGAGGGTTGAAGGCTATTTTTTCAATTTTTATAAAACTTCAGATCATCTCGGTGTTTGAAGAGAAAAACCATTTCTGGGTTTTTCAAAATATTTTTGGGTATTTGTTGTTTTGTGTGGAAGAAATATGGATTTTTCAAGATTTGGGTTTTTCTCGCAGCATTTCTTGTCATATGTGCACCTGTTATACTGATCCTAAAACACAAGTTATAATTTTTAAACTTGAATCATTCACAATGATCTAGGAACTCATCATCAATTTTACAGACTTTAATTACCCCAAAACTAATTAATTCCTTAAAAACATGCACCTCAATCTGATTTTCAATCATATCACTGAAATGTGCACACCTCATTTCGTTGTGAATTATGGTTACCTAAGTCCATTTTCCCATTTTAAAGATGATTGCTTAATCAAGTTAATAAAAATCCATTAATGAACTTATCTGATCAAAAGCTTCATCAAAATAGAAATAAAACATCCACAAAAATGAAATTGATAATGGAGTTCACCCAAATGGGCTACGTCTCTATATTCTTGAAAAGAGAATCGATCTATTTAACATCCAATGAAGTACAATAACCCTTCAATAATGAAAATAGATCAAAAAACTTGCAAATGGGCTGATACCAAACCTCATGGAACTCTGCAATCTATCAAAAAACATTCTGAAGTCAATCCAAAGCCTCTACAAAGATCTTCGTAATGCAATCTCCTGCAAATGTACTTAAAAGCACCTACATGATGGAGATTTCTAAGCATTACATTAAACAAAGATTATATGGCTAGATTCCTCTTGGAAAATGAACATTTTTCATTTTTACACTAAGGCCTCATTTTGCCCCTAAGTGCTCCAAAATGAGGATTTTCAAATTGCCATCTTAAGACCTATGGCTCTACTCAGGCCATAAGGTCTTCTTACCATTCAAATACAATGAGCTCCTTTATAAATTCATGGAGCTCAATGGCGTGCATTAGCGGGGTATTTTGTTTTAACATAGTCGGTGGGGGTTCAATCTCACCACCGAATCCACCATTTTATCCACAATCTTCATGGATCTTTAACAAATAACATAAGGCTATTACCCACCTCGCTTCACATTTTCTAACACCCCTTCACATTTTCTAATGTTTTCATTCAACCTCCATGCTTTGTATTTTACTATGCAACCAATATGGCTTCCCTCATTCGCTGCCACCATCCATGTGGATCTCCATACATAATTGGGCAGTGGGGATCAATTTCTTTGTTTGAAACGTCGTCCAAATCTCCACCTTGGGACTCGGGTTTTGTGGAGGTGTTAGTTAAGTGTCCCACATGTATCGATCGACGGAGTGGAGGAGGCTTTTTAAAAGGATGGCCGCCAATGTAATCATGGCTTGGGGCCATATCACTCCTTTTGTTGGGCCTCACAATGTTTGCCGAAGTCATTGTGTTTGTTGGTCGAACCATGCATGGATGTTGAATGAGCCATGACGATTGCATCGAGGTGGTTGTGCAATATTGAAAGGCCACGGGCCAAGCCGTCCAATGTGGAAACCGTGCATTGTTTAAATGCCCACGGTTTGGGATGAGTCATTCACCACCAAGCTCCCAGGGAAATCGCTATAAGGTAATAGGGACGATCAACAAATCCGAACATCATGTGGAAATAAACGTGATCAATCAACTCGGTGGGAGTTAATCACCCCACCGAGCTATCAAAATAGCTCGCCCAAGCTCAATTCAAACCCTGCAATGCACAAATCAACTCTCCAAAACAAAATAGTCCCACATTGGGAATGTTAGAGAGATATATGGCATATAATCAAAAATTTGATAATGGTAATATGAAATAGGTGACAAAGGCACCCCTCTACAAAAAGAGTATGCCAAACTCCGGTCGAGGGTCCCCGACAAAGCAAATAGTGGGCCCACCAATTTTTTCATTCGTCGAAGACCGGAAGTGATTAAACACGAAATTTTAACCTTTTCCACCTTTTGCCAATATGCCATGTGTCACGTCCAGATTGGATTATTGACTAGTTTGACCTCATTTTACACCAAACTTGATCGACCATATCTTTCAGAGATATGAGCTCTGTTTTCTGAGTTCCACCTGTTGATGGAAATCTCTTGAAACACTCTACCACTTGGTCATGGTTTAGGAGATTTAGGGAACTCTCGAATGTCCCAAAATGTCCTCTAGATCACACCTCCCCAATGGGAAAGGCTTTTGTTCCACCAAAAGCTCACTGGAACTTTTTCACACCATGTCCGAATCAATACTTGTTGTCACATTGGAAGTACTATCGTAGTGGAATCTTCTATATTATCAGACCGCATTCTTCTCACTTTGACAACTTGGTCCCGATCCTAGCTCTATGGGTTATGGTCCCACCATGCTTCTTCCTTTGTCTTGATTGCCACATCTTCCTCATTAAGGGTCTTACACTTCGACAATTCCTGACGCTTGTATTGCCACATTTTCCTACTAAGGTCTTACTCTTCGGCAACATAGGAAGAATATACTACTACATCTACCCTTTGGGGTCTTACACTTCAACAACATATAATTTGCATGGAAGTAGATATTGCCACATCTTCCCTCTAGGGGTCTTACACTTCGACAACACCTAGAAACATGTACTGCTACATCTTCCCTTCAAGAGGTCTTACACTTCAAGCAATACTTAAACATCACCACATCTGCCCTCTATGGGTCTTACACTTGAAAGATGTCATGTCCATGATCAACTACCATTCTACTACATGACCTCAACCTCTACATGAATGACAATCCAAGTTGATCTCCCACGAGCTCAATAATGGTGACTTCAACCCTATGCATGGCTATCGCTCTCTACATAGTGTGGAGCTTCCTGTTGACGATGATATGTACCATGTTGCTTATGACCACAATGCCTCTAAAGTGACTATCTCGACTCCGATGTTAGATGCCAACGATGATCAACTACCACCACTGCAGATAGATCACAATGCCTCTACTAAAATCACTATCCAAGTCGACAGTAAGAGCTCAACTATTCTCGCACAAATGGTGAAAAATCCAAGCTTATAAATATGAGTTAAATCTTGTATCCAAGTTATAACATGTAGAACTCAAAATCTAATTAGGAGATATGATTGGAGTATTAATCTAATTTTCCCGAGTAAGAACTTACACTGAGCATGGTAAACATGTCTCTCAGCTTTTCTCACAAAAGTTGAACTCCAAACAAATATTTCATACTATTCACAATTAGAGTTATGCAATATATAATTGAAAAATTATTGACTAACCCATTTTAAAGGATTTCACTTTCAGGTATTACCTAATCCTGGGTTGAATTTCAATTGATGGTGGATTAGGAACTTCCTTACCTTTGCAACAGACATGTATTCCATCTTAACTTTACCATTCTTCTGATGGTGAGATGGATGAAGTTTCAACAATTGTCCACCCGATGTCCACTCATATGACAATGAGTGCAAAATGTCCTCTTGTCCTTCTTCTAGATGAGGAAACACCGTTGCCATTTCTTCCTTCTAAACGATGAGATTGGTCTTTCCATTTGCCTCATTCTTAACAAAGGCATCAACTTATTCATCAATGTCCTTCTCTTCTAGAATTGACAACAAAATGGTTATGCAATCCACAAAAAGTACAGGGAAAAGCATTCCACATTTTCTAAAAATCATAGCCATACTTCTTTAATTGAAAGAGTGGATCAGAAGTTTTACAATTTTCATGGTGCTTATGGTAAGAAAGTGGAGGTGGAATCTCAATACCTCTACGCTAACTTTTCTTACCAACTCCATACTGTGACGACGAAGCACCAATTTCCTACTCATAATCTTCCTACAGGACTAGTGGGGTATACACTTTGCCTTTGGAAGCTTGTCTTCCATTGGCGTGCTTGGAGCATTCTCCAATATCCATTCCCACACTAGAAAACCCAAACCTATAAAACGAGGATGATCCTCAACCTGTATTGGGTTAGTAATGCCTTGGCTATCTTTGCCAAGACCTCTTCCATCAAAACCCATCTTATATAACAATTTGGATCCAATGCCTCTAGTATGCTTTTCAAACGAACCAAAGACATCATTACTTGAATCCGAAATTGAATGGGAGGAAGAATAAGATTCCCGTGGTGAAAACTTACAATGCACTCCGTCATGGTCTCTACATCTAAAGTAGAAGGATTTTCCTTCTTTTAATCACCACACTGCAAACTAATCAAGAGCTCATCCTTCGATGCTAGCTCCTTTTTCAACCGATCAACTTGCTCTTCGAGGGAGTAGAGCTTGCATCGTAGGAATGCATTTTCCTCCTATATTTTCCTGTTGATGCTCTCGAGCTCTTCCAATATTTCCCTCTTTAATGCTTTCCCCATGATTACCTGTAAAACCAACTATCTTCCAAAATACTAAAAACTACCGAGTAAGAAGATCAAGCCAAATAGTTTGCACTTATGGGATTAGCAAATCACAAACTGGTATACAAATGCAACTGAAGCAATCATGAAACTAGCTCTGATACCAAACATGAGTTGGTGGTCTTAAAGGCCTGCTCGATACCAAACATGATCCGAAAACGCAAGTTATAATTTTCAAACTTGAACCGTTCACAAGGATCTAGGAACTCAACATCAATTTTACAGACTTCAATTACCCCAAAACTGATTAATTCCTTTAAAAACATGCACCTCAGTTTGATTTTCAATCATAACACTAAAATGTGCATACCTCATTCCGTTGTGGATTATGGATACCTAAGTCCATTTTCCCGAAGAAGCGTTATTTAAATGTCCCACATGCATGGATTGACTGAGTGGGGAGCCTTTTTAAAAGGCTATCCGACTAATGTAATCATGGCTTGGGCCATGTATCACCCCTTTTGTCGGGCCTCACAATGTTGTCAAGATGTGTTTGTTGGTCGTTTTGCATGGATGTCGGTCGAGCCATAGACCGAGGTGGCTATGCAATGTTGAAAGGCCACGGGGCCGAGCCGCCCAATGTGGAAATCGTGCATTGTTTGAACGCCTATGATTTGTGTCGAGTCCATCGCGCTCCGCGCCTGCTCACCAAGGTAATAGGGGATGAGTCTCATCTAGACATCAGTGGATAAGAAATGTGATCAACTCAACTTGGTGGGGAGTTGATCACCCCACCGAGCTATCAAAATAGCTCACCCGAGATTAATTCAAACCTTGCAATGCACAATCAACTCTCCAAAACAAACATAGTCCCACATTGGGAATGTTAGAGAGATATATGGAATATAATCAAAAATTCGATAATGACAATATGAAATAGGCGGCAAAGGCACCCCTCCTACAAAAAAGTGTGTCGAACCCGCCGAGGGTCTCGCCAACAAATACAGGGACCTGCCATTTTTTTGTTTGTCAAAGACTGGAGGTGATCAAACATGAAATTTCAACCTTTTCCACCTTTTGCCAATATGTCGTGTGTCACATCCATATTGGACTGTTGACCAATTTGACCTCATTTTACGCCAAACTTTGACCGACCATATCTTTCGCGTATGAGCTTCATTTTCTAAGTTCCACCTGTCGACGGAAATCTCTTAAAACATTATACCACTTGGTCATGGTTTAGGGAGATTTAGGGAACTCTCGAATGTCCCAAAATGTCCTTCTGATCATATACATGCATTAAATCCAACTTTGTGCAATTTAACATTTCAGAGGTCGATCGATGAGGTGAAAACCTAACACAACATTTTTCAAAGCTTGTAAGTTGATGAGCAAGGGAAAACATGACTTAGTGCATTTTGGAATTTTCACACCATTCATCAAGTTGAAAACCTCGGACACATGCCTCCATAGTGCACTTCGGGATTTTGGGAAATTGGAACATCGAGACATCACATCACATTTACATGTTGGATGCTTCCCAAACCCCAAACACCAAAATACAAAGGAAATTGGTATATTTCTAACTTTTAGGTTTTTGGTGCACGTTGAAAAATTTGAGGTTTTCAGATTTTGGTACACGTTGACAAGTTTAGGTTTTTGGGATCTCAGGTACATGATGACACAACTTGTACCTTGTAGTCAAACCCTCAACCACCAATCAACTCCCAATGTATTTTGGGTTTTCGGGGATTTTGATTTTGCACAAGGCAATACAACTAATAGCTTGTAGTCAAACCCGAACCCCGATCAATGCCCAATGTATTTTAGTTTTCGAGCTTCTTTATAACGCATGTTAACACCACGTGCAACTTGCGCATCAAACCCCGACCCCCAGCCAACGCTAATACAATTCAATATTTCAGAAGTTTTCAAGCAAGCTCAAAACCTCGACATAGTCTATTTTGGTTTTTTAGACGTGTAAAGCAAGACCAAATCCTCGACAAGAGCATTTTGGGATTTTGATTGTGTTTAACAAGTCAAGAACCTTGAAAAGAATTTTTCAGGTTTTACAAGGCACAAAACAAGTCTAAAACTTCAAGATGAAAGTGTAGACGTCTAAATTTATACCCTGTGTCCATGTGACTTGTTTCGACAAGCTCAAAACCTCAACATAATGTTGGTTGGGTTTTCTAAGGTGTTGAAGCAAGGGAAAAAAATTGACAACCCGTGTGTGCACGTTAAATTTAAACATGGAGGGATCTATACTATTTATCGCCCTTGTCACATGGAAATTAAGCCCTTTCATTCATGCCTTACCCAAGAGGGATTAACTTTTCCTCAAAAGTTGGGCCAAATTTTGGCATACCAAAAATTTATGTAAAGTCGAGATATTCTTTACAAGCAAAAACTTCATATTTCCATAACTTTTACCTAACATCTCCTTTTGAGGTGTCATTTATTTTGAATGTGTGAGTTTTTTCAAGCTTTATGAATTAGAGATATTTTTTTTGCCTTGTAAAATTGAACCTATATAGTTTCGGGGGGTTGATAACTTAATCTTTCAAGCACATGCAATTTAACACATACCCACTTATTACAATGGATCTGTCTCAAGTTTAATTTCTTACATCGTTTAACTATCATGATGGGAAAGCCAAGATCCAGATCCCTCGAGGAGTAAAGAAACTATCATGAGTTAGAGAAACTATGGGTACAAAAATAGAATCGAGACATTAGATGCATAAAAGTTGAAGTGGTACAAATGAAGTGATGAAGCCTACAACTTATTATGCCTATTAGTGTCACTTGATTTGCTCTTTCATATTGAATTTGCAACTACTCCTAATGAAGTATGGATCACATCGACTGACTCTTGTAGGAAGCAAGACATAAAGAGAGGTCAAACTTAGAGAATAGAAGTTTTCACAATCACTCAAGACTTATTCACTAAGTTAAACTTATGTCGGTGTCATATAAAAAATAAAGCGATCAATTGATTCTTTCTTTCCTTTCCAAATTGGGTTTTGACTATTTACCTTCTTTTCTACCTTTTTTATGCCACCAAACGCACCATTGGAGCTACATGGACCATGTCATCCTTGGATTATTTTGTTGTTGACTTGACTCAAGAGCAAGACAAGCTTATTCAAATGGGTGCAATGAAGTCCTCTAAACCACATGCTCTATTTTTTAGACATGAGAAACAAAAGGATTCAAACAAAGAGAAGAAACAAAATAACAAGGATCATGAGAACAAGAAGGATCAAAATGATCCCACCTCAAAATCAAACTCCAAACTTCCTTTTCTAGTGTTAAGTCTAAGAAAGAGAGGATCAAATGTGGGTATTGCATATGTAATCACGATGAAAGTAAATTTTTGAAGAAGCATATTGACCACCACACGAGTCCTCTTGAGAAGAACAACATATGTGCCTTTGAGTCTATCAAATCATCTTCATCAACCCATGAATCCTCCTAGGCAAATGATAATGGAAAAGGGAAAGAGAAAGAGTCAAGAAAGAAGAAAACAAATGGGAAAGCCCTAGTTATAGTTGTACCACCAACTCCTACATGGGTTATTGATTCTAGTGCATCACATCATATGACCATGTGGAGTTCACTTCCTTGGAGCCATGTGACATGTCCACTATACGATTGGGTGACAATACTTCTACACATGTTTTTGGGAGAGGGTTTGTTGAAGTGAGTGGAGGAACATTCAATAATGTTCTAAGTATTCCCTCACTATCAACTAATATCCTATAAATCTACCAAATTACTCACCTTGGTCAAGGTATGCAGGTTGAGTTCACTCTAAATTCATTATATTAGAGAGTTGCACAATGACACTATCATTACAGTTGGTGTATTCGATCGTCAAACTCAATTATATTCCTTCTCTCACTTTATCCCTCCTTCATATTCTTCATCAGATTCACTGTACTTGATGACATTTCAGATCTTGAGCACATTTATGATTATTAGAACTTCTCTTCTACTATAGATGACTACAATAGTGATAGGGACCCACCTCCACCATCTCCATGTCATCTTCCAAATTTCAAGGAGTTATTTATCGATCCTCCTATCGGACTACCACAAATTTTTAATGGAACGAGATACCTTGATTCAGGAGTAATCAAACATTGACAATCTAATACATAGTCAGAAGGCCTTCCACGTTCCTTTTTTGTTGCTACTTTGGACACACCATCCCTTCATGGAGTAGTTGGCTCTTCTACTTTGCATGATGAGCATAATTCCTTGTATAGAAACCACACCTTAGTTAGAGATCCATTAGCCACTTAGTGGATTCATTCACTTTTCTATAGTGATCCACTCTTTATCACATGCAATTCGATCCACAGTCACTATGGGAGGATCCTTTTACAGATACAAGGTGGCTACTGGCAGTTGTAGCTTCTAGTGGGGCTTTATAGTCCTACTTTCTCTTCTTTCCTCTTTTTTTTTTGAGGGGATTTTTTCCCACCTGGGTTTTCTCCTTTTCTCCACTTCCCGAGAGATGTGTATTGTGCATAGGTACCTCATCGGGCCTTATTACTAGGACTCACCTTTACTACCCACCTAAACTAGGTTTAAGGGGGGTGTTAGTGTAGACTTTTTCCTACTATGACTTTACCTACACGGTCTAATTAGCTTGCTTATGTTAATAATAGGTCATTAGGGAAATGTACTTTAAGTCATTTTTAATTGTGAGTTGAGTTAATTACCTTTTTTGGTGACCTAATTCCTCACTATATAATGTACCTTCCTATGCACATTTTAGCTAATGAACCAATACATCAATGAGCAATTCCTTATTTTATGAAGACAAACTTCTTCTTTTTGAGATTATAGATTTCACTACTACACATAGGTTTTCTTTGTGCATTCAATCCTATCCAGTCCGATCCTCATTTGTGGCCCACTCCGACAACCCTAATAGTTTACCACTTGATGAATATGTGGAAGATGTGCAATAACAACATGTTTTGGTAATGAATACACCAATATGACCTCTAGCACTCCAATGATATTTGGTGTAGGACGTAGTTTTCTAAAATGACCCAGGGCATTCATATAGGATGTATGCAAACTTGGTGCTAGCTAATGGGCTTGAGAGAGTGATTTAGCAATCGGGTGTTTTGTTGTGATCTCCTAGGTAGTCCTAAAAATGTGTTATAAGAGGCCCCTTTAAATGGGTAACATAAATGTGTTTTTATAGGTAACTATTGCGAAATGTTTTCCTTCTCAATTGACAATAGGTCAACTGGGCAACTTGCTCATTTGAAAAAGTGACCATAAGACTTCGGAGGATGAAGTCATCGACTTAGAACAAATCTATCTAAATAGTTTTGTCCAGCATGGTCGACTTCCTTCTACTAGAATGATTTTTTTTTTTTTTTTTCAGTTGGAGATGGTGGCCAAATGTTTGAAGATATGTTATATACTCTGAAAGTAGGTTTTTGACCAGCCAATGATGAGTAACAAGTGCGACCTAGGAGTCAAGAGTGCTAATTAAGTAAGATGAATATAAGAACCAGTCATTTAAGTGCACAATGATTAATGGGCTGAGATAAATGTCAAGGATTATTGGCTAAATGTCATCTAGATTCAAGATACTACACGGGGAAAGATAGAATGTTAACCCCTCGCTCTACATGCTTTTGTAAAAGTATTTGTACTTGTTAACACACAAAGCTTCTCAAGGTAAATTTTTAAAGACATTATTTTTTTGGTAAAGCTTTGGGTTTACTATTCCGTATTCACCGATCCCTCTAAAGGGTTATTTTGTAGAAGATTATTTTATGAAGACATGTCTTGCCTTGATATATTTCGTAAAGCTGTTGGCCTTTCGTGATTTAATTATTACCAAAATGGGTTTCGAACTGGCTTTCATAGCCATTAAGTTTTTTCTTTCAGAGTTTACCAGGGTATCAGTCTCACCGCAACACATCCGTCCTAAACAAAACATGCCTGTAACAAGGTACTGTAGCAAATTGTTTCTAAAACCATTTCTCACACTGTACGACCAGTTGTTAGTTTTTATCTGGTTTTATTGGAGATTAAATTGAGTTTTCGTAGGGATTTTGGCATGTATTCAGATTAAACATTGAAATTCGCATAGCTCAAGTTCAATTCAATAGTTGCCTGTTTCTATGGCAACTAAAATAATAATGTGGTGTTTATCTAGGTTTTATGTGAAACAGCTGTGATTTTCGTGTTCCGTTATTTTTTCACTTTTTCACAAAACATAGATCGTAGAAAATGCCAGAACTCATAAAATAGTAATAAAAATGTGAAAGACATCTCATTTGGACATACCCACCACCAAGAGATACAGAGAAAATCGTTAAAATTATGGGGGCTGCAGTGTTTCTTATGCTGGCTTTGGGTTTTGGGTCTGTATTCAAAGATTCATATAGGATTCATTTGCTCAAATTGTATATCAGGGGGTTTTACTTTTCACCAAAGCAGATTTTGTTTGATCTTGTTTTTAAGAGCTTAGGGTTTTCAAAAAATCATGAAAAGCTTTCAGGGCAAGTTTTTCCACATTGGGTGCTGTGGATGGCCCCAATTCTGTCTGGAGGTGGGTATAGCTCTGAAGCCTGGTCATATGTGGCAGCACTTGATGCAAGTAAGAGTGTTCCCAGGTTAAGGATATTGCAGCATGGGGATTTAGAAAGCCTACCTTTTTGGACTGGTTTGCCTGATGATATGAAAGCCCTTGCAATGAAATTATACGGAGGGGATGTTCAATTGAATGAGACTGTTGTCATATGCCACAGTGAGCCTGGTGCATGGTATCCACCTCTGTTTGAGACAACCCCATGCCCTCCTAATGGGTATGATGAGCCTTTCTATGTTATTGGTCGAACCATGTTTGAAACAGACAGGGTTAATGTTGAGCATGTGAGGAGATGCAACAAAATGGATTCAGTTTGGGTGCCTACTGATTTTCATGTTCAGACATTTATAAGTAGTGGGGTTAATCCATCCAAAGTTGTGAAGATGGTTCAGTCAGTGGATGTGGATTTCTACTATCCTAAGAGGTGGAAGCCATTGCCACTCCCAGCTGATGGACGCTTGTTCGGTCCTAAGCTCTCAGAAAAGGTCAAGTTCTTGGCCAAAGGGGATTTTGTCTTTATGAGCATCTTTAAGTGGGAATGGCGCAAGGGCTGGGATGTTTTACTTACGGCATACTTGCAGGAATTCTCTGCAGAGGATAATGTTGTTTTGTATATCCTGACAAAGCCATATCATAGTGACAGAGCCTTTGATGACAAGCTTAGAGACTTCGTAAAAACTCAGGTCTGCAGGAACCTTCTAAGGGCTGGCCAGCAGTTCATGTAAGTGATGCACATGTACCTCAGCATGATCTTCCTAGACTTTACAAAGCAGCTTCAGCATTTGTGCTGCCATCAAGAGGAGAAGGATGGGGCCGGCCACATGTTGAGGCAATGGCTATGTCTTTGCCTGTCATTGCCACAAATTGGTCAGGCCCAACAGAATACATGACAGATTCTAACAGTTATCCATTGCCTCTAGATGGAATGAGTGAAGTCAAGGAAGGACCTTTCAAGGGGCATTTCTGGGTAGAACCTTCTTCTAAGCAGCTTAGGCTTTTATTACGGCACATTTTTTCTAATCCTGTAGAGGCCAAGTTAAAGGGTATTCAAGCCAGGTTGGGACATGATATCAAAATTTTCCCCTGCAGTTGTTGCAAAAAAGTCCTGGATCAACTTTTGCAGATTCACAAACTAGATCAAGAAAACACATACTGAAGGCTCTATTGAGCCTATATGTATTTTCCATTGTCATTGTATTTTTCATCAGGCAGTGAATACAAAACATCAAAAGAATTTCCATTGAGGCCTCTGTTTTATTTGACAAAGATGTTCAGTTTATGCATGGTTTCCAGAAGAGAATTTGATAAGATTGCTGCGGTTAGTATACACAATGCATTTGCTTATGCTTGAAAACTTGCAGTATTGTATTTTAATGGTATCGATTTTACTTACTATGCATTTTCTTGTTCTTGTAGGATTCTAGATTGGATTTAAGTGGCATTCTAGAATTTATTTATGATGGTGCTTTTGAAAGAGCTCATGGTTCTAGTTAGTACTTTTGAGGTGAGGTGAATTGTGTAGGAATTTCATTGCCTTTTCGTTGTTGCCCAATGTTGTGTATGGTTTTCAGGCTAAATAATATTATTATGACGAAGCAGTGGCTATAAGTAAGAAAAATTCAAACAAATACTTAAGAAAAATTCAAACAAATACTTTTGGATCCAAATTATGTTCTTAGCATTGATTGCATGTTGCAGGGTAAAAGTTTGATGCTTGGCAAGGGTGCCAGGCATAATCTAATCAGGTTCTTTGATGATCTGATTTCATATCATTTTAGATAAACTTCTTCATGATTATATTGATGTTGAAAACTGTTAGACTGGTTTAGGACCTTCTTCTAAGACAAAAAAATTGGGTTTTTTCCGGTTGTTTAAACATATCTTATGTGAAAGTGGAGGAGCATGTAGATGTTTCAAGAGGAATCTTTCCAAGAAAACCAATTTTATTCTAATAAGGTGAGTATAAGATGGAAAGTGTTAACACACTGTTGGTCCATTGGTGAAGTTGCTTGGCTCATAAAGAGCCCCCACGGATCAATTCTTGTTGAGTGTAAGGCCCCAACACTAAAAAGGGATGAGATTGGGACTATGCCTCCAACGAATTTAATGGAATAGATTTCCTTAGTCCTTAACACTAAACCTAAGAAGACAGGTTATTCTGTACACCTAATCCGTGCAATTATTGTCCAAAGGATCAAAATATTTATCCTTCAATTAAAAGATGGAAAAGTGATTCCAGAATGTGATCTTTGATTTTGCATGTAATTCTCATTGAAATTGCAGAACATGGGAGTATACAAACTTGACTGTATTTGATATTATAGAAGTAAATCAAAACAAAAAAGATTGGATACCAACTCATAGCTAAGGCCAAGCATATCAATTCATTTTCAATTCAGAGGGTGCAGTTCTATCCGGTGTTGCACGGAAACATGTCTCTTATCGTTGAGCTTGTTGGACATTGATATTGATCTTGGAGACTTACATTTCAATATTTAAAAACAAAAATATAATTCGCCGGTAGGCATCCACCTTTGAAGATGCCTTGGCTGGAAAGTGTAAAATTCCAACTATCTTAACTTTGCAGGTTACCAGATTTTAGATATTTTTCTACAATGCTAGATATTTACTATCCTAGATATTTAAATGATATTATGCAGTTGGCAATGACCATTCCATTGGGGAAATAGAGATGTTTGAGGAGAACTGTGGCTCATATTTGAGCAGGCGACCATGAGGGCAATACTCGATGATGTCCAATTCATGATGCACAGACCCGTATTTGGAGCTGGCATAGGTGAAATAAACTACGCCTTCCTTGCTTACATCCACCCCATCTGCAAGCCTTTCGACTTCCACAATCTCAGATCTCGTAACATTCAAAACATGAAAAAGGAAAGAGTAGAAAAAATGGGTAATTTCTTTCCAGAGGAAACAGATAAAAAAGGAGGTTTCTTGTAGGGAAATCCATCAGCTTCGTTAGACAACACTTGCACGTTCTCCTGGGTCACATTTAACAGACCCTGCGATCCACAATCGATTTCAAACTGGAATATTTGTTCTGAGGATTTTGTTAATGTTGAACAGGTTTGTGTGTCTGAATATAGATATAAATTATAATTGTTTAAGAAAATAGTGTGTATAAAAATAATTAATTTAGAAAGCAACCTCTGCCAACCTTAAATGGACTACTGGTGTTAGATCTCTCTGTGAATGAATTAAGTGGACATTTAGTGGCAGATATTGATAAGCATTTGTTCTATTTATATGCATTGCTACTTGCAGATAACAAATTTGTTAGGAAAATTCCAGCATCATTACAAAAAATGAAGAATCTAAATGTGCTGGACTTGTCAGGAAATCGGTTAACAGGCAATATCCCCACTAGTTTGGGTGATTGTTCATCTCTCGTGATGTTGGGCTTAGAAAATAATAATTTGGGCGGAGAGATTCCAAAGGAGCTTGGCAACTTGCGAATAGGAAAGAATAAGCTGCAAGGACTTCTTCCTCCAACATTAAGAAGTCTTTCAAATCTGCTGGTGCTTGACATTCAAGAAAACAATATCTCAGGTAACATCCCAGATTGGATCGCTGCTTTTTCAATTCTGCAAGTTCTTGTGATGAGATCTAACAATTTCAAAGGTAAGCTTCTTCCACAGATCGGCCAAATGCCAGCGCTTCAGATTCTAGACCTTTCTTCAAACCGTTTGTCTGGTGTTATCCCGGATGCATACCTCAAATTCAGAGCCATGGGCCAGCTATAAAAACATCTCCAAGCTTGGAGATTCTAGAAACACTATTTTTGCTCGTTATTAATAGAAAATCAAAAAGGCTTGATGATTTTCAACCTCTCCATCAACACTCTGAATGGGCCAATTCTAGATAGTGTGGGAAATTTAAAATGGTTGGAATCTTTGGATCTCTCTCTCAACATTTTTTCAGGACAGATTCCATCACAGCTTGGTCTTCTTGATTCTCTGGGATATTTAAATCTATCTTACAACAATCTGTCAGGCAGGATACCAAGGGAAGGTCATATGTAGACATTTGATAATTCATCATCATATTTAGGAAATCCAAATTTGTGGGGATGTGGTCATATTTAGGATACCAAGCGGAAGAGCATTTCCACGCTTTTTAGAAATGAGGCCTCCATTTTTCTTTATCCAGCCGCTTCTACTCCCGTTTTACATAGTCATCAACTTCAGCAACCGCTTGCACCGCTCAAGTATGGAGATGTGGTTTCCTGTTTACATTTGCCAGCATACTCCTCGCCTTGTTTCACTGTATGCAACAAACAAGCCTCCAACCCGATCAGTTTAAATTTGCCAACGTACTCCCAGCCTGTGCCAACATAAGAGCTCTCGAACATGGTATGGACAACCATCAAAACATAAAATATAGAGGAATTTTGTTAGATGTAGTTGCAAATGTTTTGGTAGACATGTATGCAGAATGTGGAACCTTACATAAAGGCACGTGAACTGTTTAGCAAAATGCAACTTATGTTCTTCGCTCAAACATCTATCATAGATCATAGAATATATTTTACAACAAATTACACCTCCAACAAACTTAATAACGTTATCATCACTGGCGTAAGTTGCAACTCATGTGCAATTGCTAGTTTATAATTTGAAATTGGATATGATGAGATGTCAAAAACAAATATCAATATAATTATTCGTGTTATCTACATCTAATTTCTGTACACCGAAAATTTATTAATGTTTTATGAAACTATATAAGATATTTTCCCTCTAAATTTTATATTATATTTGCATGAACATATTCTAAACTAAATATTCATTTACTACCTTGCACTTGATTAAACTAATACTATTAGGCCATTAACAAATTAAAATATTAATACATTTTAAGATTATAAACAACCTAAGGTTTCCAAGGCCCTAAGTGAAGAAGAGGAAGGAACCCTATTGAGGATATCGAACACTATGGGGGTAATGAAAGACAAAATAAACATGCAAAGTCTATGCTAACCAAAGTAAAATGTAACATGAAATAAAGAACTGAAATACAATATGCTAACCTAGCATGTGCATAAAATACTAAGCTAACATATAGTAAAGATGACAAAGAATGTAGGAGACTACTCTATACAAAATGACAAGTGGGTTAGAGCACTTACTTATTGGGGGGTCGTTGATGCATCTATCTCCCAAAGGACCATACACCAAGAGAGAAGTAGCTTTGGGTGGAGAAGGGGAAATAATCTAGTCCTAGCTCACTATAGGTGACCCAAAAGTGCAAGAAAACCAATCCAAACAAGAAGAATCTCAAGCCAAGAGTCAAGATGTAAGAAATCCAAGAGTTGAGTGAGAGAAATGCAAGTCAAGTTGGCAAAGAGAGAAAAGCTAATGGTGAGTTTTTTGATATGATGATGATGATGTGAAAATGTGAGTTGGGGTCTTTATACGACACCATCACCCGCGGGAAAAGGCATCGGAGGATTTGAAATAATCGCCGACGTAATCATCCCCATGGGTGATGACATCGGCTAGGGAGGGAAATGAAAAGGGAATGTGTGCAATGTGTCATGGAAAGCAAAGGGAATGCAAGACAAAAGAAATGTGGTCATGAACAAGTAAGATTTTGAAGGAATGGAGGAAAATAAGAAGGTAAGAGAAAAAGAAGAACATAAATAGGACCAAAAGCTATTCTCTCTCCATGTATCATCCCTAACCCAATGGTTACGTGAATAACCATACCCCTATCCTGGAATGAGCCCCTTAAGGCACCCATTCCAGAAATAGATGCATTAGTGACCTCTAACCTGAAAGAGAAATTTTTAGTAACATGTATGAAAATAGAAAGTGTAAAAAATTAGGTGTATACATATGCCCCAATCATTGATTACCGCATGTCACAATAGAAAAACATGGGGTAGTCAATGGAAAAGAATGATACATAACACAAAATAAAAAAGTAAATGTTGAAAGTAAATAAAGGACTAGCTGAAATGAAATATACCCACCAATGCGTACTGATAGTGTGGTCATCATCCTGCCACGTATGGGCATAATCCATGTTGCTAGAACCCTAGAGAAGAAAAAATGAAAGGAAACACTAGAGGATCATCAGTAAAATAAGACATAAATCACCTAGCTAGGGGCCCATGGGATGGATGTCATGTCATAGGATCATAGAGATAAGGTGTCATAGTGTCAAAGCCAAGTGGTGGGTAAGCAACGTTGAAAAGTGTAAAAAAAATGTATGGTAGAAGCTACAAAGAGGTATTGTCATAAAACCCGAAGGTGCAAATAAATAGAACATGGATGATTAGCCCAAAGGGAAGAATAAAATGCTGAAAAGTGCAAAAAACCATGAGGTAGATGTTATAAGAATAAGAGAGGAAAAATAAATCCAAGAAAGACTATGAGCCTAAGTGAGGATGCACAAGACCATGGTGATTCCATAGGAAAGGCAAGGTGAAAGAGTTGACCAAATGATTGTTAGAGAGAGAAAAATGGTTGATGAAGTAGTGAATTTGAAAAAAAAGATGAGAGATGGTAAGTTGAGTACCAAAACTCTCAAGCTCCTTCATGCATGAAATTTTTGAGAAATTGGGCATTTGTTGGTTCTTTGAAGATGTGGCCTTCATTGGTTTGAAGGTGATATGTATTAGGTCCGATGATATCTTTGATGAGGTAAGGACCCCACCATTTTAAGTGTATTTTCCTTCTTTTTCATGGGTATAATCAAGCTTGAGGACAAGGTCACCCACGTCAAAAGTATGTGGATGAACAAGTCTATTATTATGTTGTTTGGCCATGCATTGCTTTTACTTTTGATTGTGAGTATAGGCATGATCACATCACTCTTCTAAGGATGTCAAGTTCATGAAGGTGCCTCATGGATTTCCTCATTTGGAATGATTCCATGGAGGGATATACAAAGTGAAGGAAGTTCCACCTTGAGTGGAAGGACAACCTCAACTCCATAAGTAAGAGAGAAAGGCATTTCCCTAGTGGTCATATGGACACTGGTGTGATATGCCCATAATGTAGGATATAGTTTGTATGCCAATTATACGTGACTCATGAACCATTTTTGAGGATTTTATTGATGATTTTGTTTATAGATTCAATTTTCCATTACATTGGGATGATAAGGTGTTGAGAATCGATGTTTGATCTTGAACTTAACACAGAGTTGCCTCATTTATTTTTGCATTTGAAACTCCCACCATTGTCAAGATATGATGGTGTGGGAATTCCAAAGTGGAAAATGATTTGGTTGAGGAAAATTTGGAGGTAGTAAGTCTAGACATGTTGGTGAGGGCATGGCTTCAACCCACTTGGTGAAATACTTTGTGGCAGTAATGATGAAGACATGACCATCTTGAGATCGAGGAGCTTTTCGATGTAATCCAATCCCCATATATGTTGAAGGGTTAGGGAGGAGTGGTAATGGATTGCAACTCAACTAGAGGGGAATGAATCAAATCATCATGATATTGGCAAGGTTTTCACTTTTTAGCAAAGGCATGAGCATCATATTCTAGTGTAGGCCAATAGTAACCCATACGTAGGCATTTTGTGGTAGTAGTAGCATGACCGCTACAATGGCCACCACAAGTGCCCCCATGTGTGCTTCTTCTAAGACAAGGGGAACCTCATCCTTGTTAATCACATCAAAGTAGGGTACCTTCAAAGTTTTGATAATATAATACATCATCTTTGAGTACATATTTGAGAGCCTTTTACATATTGTATATGCAATCGTGTGAGTTTATGCCATTGGGTAAGTTTGATGTTGGATAAATTGGTGAATGTTTGCATACCAAGGATCATTTACGGGGTGCATTTGATTCAATTTGGTAGACATCCTGGACACATTCGTGATGTGAGGTAGGGTTTTGATGAATTTTTACTAAGGGAGTAATCTCATGAGAATAAGAATGTGGCTGGAACTGTGTGGAAGTTATGTGGCCAAGGAGTCAATCCAAGGCATTTTGTTCACATGGGATTGACTCGATGGTAAATGAGGTGAAGCATGATTTAGCTCTTGAACTAGGTCATAATAAGCTTTAATATTTTTTTCTATGACATTGATATGCCACTAACTTATCGACACACCAATTGAGAGTCCCCATGGACATGGAGATAAGAAATATTCTTATCGAGGGAAACTTGCATGCCCAAGATAAGAGCTTCATATTCAGCCATGTTATTGGTGACTTCAAATTCTAGTCGATAGGAAAGGGGAAATTTTGGTGGAAGGATCGAGAGAGCACACAACCTACCCCAACTCCTTGAAGGCATTTTTCCCCATCAAAGTGTAACAACCATGTATCCTCGTGTAAATCAATGGTAATTTCTTCTTCGGTGATCTTGGGGTTTGGTTTATATTTAGGTGAGGGAGGCACTTCATTATTGGCATCGAGAGGATTGTGCCTCAAGACCGATCGTGAAGCTAAAGAAATAGTCTTTGATAGAAATAATCATTGTTGATACCCTCAATGAGGAGGATGTCCTCATCAGGTAGTGCATCATGAATAGGTTGAGGGAGGGATGGGATGGGAGTGATGACAATTGGTCTATGATAACTTGGCCTTTTATTACTCATTGTGTGATGATACATAGAGGTCAAATTCCATAAGAAGAGTCATCCACTTCCCAATTTATCATTGGAAGGACAACATTTGAGAAGAAGTGTCGTAAAGGATCTGTGTGAACAATGACATAAGTGGTTTGGTAAAGCATATAATGTCATAATTTTGTAGTTATGTAGTAGATGGCTAGGAAAGCCCACTCGATGGAAGTGTATCACATCTCATAATCTAGTAGGGCTCGACTAACATAGTAGATGACATGCTCCTTCCCTTTTCATCTTCCTGTGCTAGCATTTCCCCAACAGAGACACCGGAGTGGAAGAGGTATATAATAACAAAGGTCGATCGAGAGAAGGAGGTTGTAATGTTGGTAAGTGAAGTGAGAGATTGTTTCATGTTATCAAAAGCTTGCTGAACAATCCTTGGTCCACTCAAGTTTGGTAGAATTTTGGAGTAGAGGTTATTTATGACATGCACATGATAAGTGAATTTAGGGAAAAATCATCAGATTGCCCCAAGTTTTCCGAGAAAATTTTATATGTTGGCTATAGAAGATGGTCATGGCATGTCGAGGATGGCCTTAATATTTGCTGGATCCACATCGATGCCACATTTTGATACTAAGAAACCTAAATTTTTTCCTCGAGTCACCATGCAAATATGCATTTTTTGGGATTGAGACAAACCTTGTATTTGTGAAGACCCCTAGGGTGATGTCTAGGTCATGAGCATGATCATTTATGTGTTGAGATTTGATGAGTAGATCATCCACATAAACTTTGACTATTTTGTGTATGAGGTCATGAAATATGTGAGTCATGACATGTTGATATGTTGTATTGACATTTTGAGTCCGAAAAGGCATTTTGACATAACAATAAGTACCCCATTTTGTTGTAAAAGTGGTCTTATGTTGATCTTCGGGAGTGATTTGGATTTGGTTATATCCTAAGAACCCATCCATAAGAGATAACATTTTGTATCCTATCATGGAGTCGATGATGGCGTCGATGGAGGGTAAAGGAAAGTTATCCTTAGGACAAGTGAGGTTAAGATTTCTAAAATCGATGCAAATGGATGGCAAGAGTATCCTTCTTCCTAACTGGGATGATATTAGAGACCCATTAGAATAGTCCATGGTGTGATGAATTTGGCATCTAAAATTTTAATGATTTCTTTATGACAAAGATCATTGATTTTAGGAGGAATTTTCATATCTTATCGAATAAGTGCAACATCAGGATAAGTGATGATATTATGAGAGAACAATCTTAGGATCAATTTGACATGTCGGCATATCCCCATGTAAATACTTCCTTGTGTTTTCTTAAGATTTCAATGTGATGCTCATGTAGATGGGGGAAAAATTCCCGAGCATGACTACATGTGAGGATCATCATCAAGTTGTACATAATGATGGTTGATTCATCTAACATAACATTTCCATCTTGAAAATGGTATGGAGCTTCAAGAAATTTAGCTACCTCATCCTGAAAGGATCGATAGTAGTGACATAATCATCAAAGCACATGGGTGTTTTGGGAAATTCCCAAGTTTATGATGGCTTCGAGGAAGTTTATCTCTCATGCATATAAGAGCTCTAGGATAGCCTCATCATTATCTAAAGTGGGGAGAGGGCCATGATATTCCACATCAATTTCTAGGCCCACGTATCATTTTTCATCTTGTGTTGTCTAGAACTAGTTTGTCATACGTCCAACACCCTAAGCATCCAAGGTAACCTCTTTGGGTGTAGGATCCATAATGGCCATGCTAGTAGCAGCATAGGGACCATCATTAACTGTAGAGGTTGGCTCAAAAGCTAAATGTGGGTGGTGGAGTTATTGTAGGAGCTGAAGTTGCTTTAGGAGGGTAATGATGATGCATAATCATGGAGTTTTTCCAATACCCAAGGAGTGTTCAAAAGTGGAGGATTAGTGGGAGGCACATAGGAAGTATTTTTCTCTTCATCCTCACTATCGCTAGTATCGTAAATAAGAGGTTCATAAGATGTGTCGATGGTATTAGATTGGACTCACAAGGATTGCATTTGGGCCAAGGCATGTTGGTAGTGTAATACTTCCAAGTGTCTGGACTCATCTTCTGAAAATGATAGTCTTCATCATCGAGGGGGAAAAAAAATCTCTTTCTCTTTAGGCACTTCTCTTTAGCCATGACACCGATCTTGCTAAAATATTGGGGTGAGAGGGAGGATGATCAGAAAAGAGTTACGCAATTCCTAATTCATTACATTCTAAGTGATTGGAAGTTGAGGCATGATAAACAGGTTCTTCTGGTTTGGGTTGTGGTGGATACTGGTCCCGTGGTAAGAGGACTGGTGGTAACCATTGCACAATGTCATAGGTAATCTATTCTTGTTGACCTTGTTTTGAAGTTCATTAGGTTCATCATCATCTGAATCTACTAATGTAATTTGAATTTTAGACTTAAGATCAAAGAATTATGGATATGGAATGCCTTGGATCTCAAGAGCAGTGGGCATTAGGAAGGGCTCATTAGGAATGGTACTGGAACATCCCAAGGATTGGGATCAACATCATGCCTAAAGCGTTGGTTGTTGTGAATGAATTTGATACATGGTACCCAGATGATGAATGTGCATGCATGTGATGTGTCCAAGGGTGACCCAATAGGAGATTATAAAGAGAGGATGATCTAGAACCATAAGATTTTGTGTGAACCATTTTGGGTCCAACTGTGATGGGTAACCAGATGCATCCTATGGGTTTTTTTCTTGGTTTTTTTGAATCCATGACAAGTTAAGTGAGTAGGTTTGAGGTTCTCGATCAAAAATATGAGGTTTTGATTAGAGAATAAGAAGCTAAGTTAATTCTCGACCCTTCATCCACAAGGACTCTATGCACTTGAGCATCGTGGATAACAACACTAATGAGTAGGGTGGGTCATCTACATGAAATAAGACTTCATCATGTAATCATGTCATCCTCCAAAAATTCCAAGGCTAAGGAATCCCAACGTGAAGTTTGTGGAGGTCGTCCCATAGTTTCTATGTGATGAATTTTGGGGTTGTAGATGTGGAGGAGCTTTGGGAGCTACACAAGAAGGATCCTCAAATCTTTGTAGTTGTTATTGGAGGAGGAATTTTGATGTGAAGCTGATGTATGCATGAGTTCCATAAAAGTAATCTTACATGTAAGAGAATTTAGCTCATCTAAAAAGTTCCAATGTGGCTTGGAGTAATTCCATAATGATACCATGGTGGTGGCATGATAGAAGATGTGTCCAAGCCTGATGGAGGTTTTGTGTTGATGAAGCTATCTTTTTGGAAGAAGGTGGAATGGGATCCTTTCTTGGTAGCACCATTGATACCATGGGTGGAGGCTCAACTATGGGAGCAGGCTCCACCATAGGTGGATCTTGGGAAGTATCAACAAAGATGGGTTATCAACAGTTTCTTGGTTTAATAACAAGATATTTATGGGAAAGGCTTACGCCTATAGTTAGTTTTGGTGGCATTGACATATTGGAATCTAAGAAATTTGATCATATGAGTGTTCTATGGTACCCACAACATTCTTCATGGGTTTTTATGGTGTTGATTTTGATGATTGGAGTGAGATCTCTAAAGATTGATATTTTTCATAACGTTCTTGTATGATGGCAGAGTAATCAAAAGAAGAACCAAGGAAGAAGTTGAGGGATACCTTCCTAAGGTATTTACAATCACTATGTGAGTGTTTCCTATGGTTGCATGCCACCAACAAAATAAATCACCCTAAAGTTAGGCAAGGCTTTCTTGGAAGGGGGACTATCCGTGGAGTGGGAAGCATTTAAAGAAGTTGGCATGAGATAAAGGGCATGAGAGAGAGAGAGTGATAAGGTTCTTGATTGTCTCCCATTCCTTTTCTCTCTAGAGGATTAATTACATGTGTTGTACCTTTCATCCAAACTCACACATGAGATGGTCTTGTCTTTTAGCTTGTTCGAGGGCTTCCTCTAACATATTAGGAGAGAAATACCTAACCTTGTATTGGAGGGTTTGTGTAAGGGCCTTAAGAGGTTTGAAAGCGAGGTGTCAAGGAGATTTGAGGATTCAGGCAGCAGAGTTTGAGGAGCATCGAGAAGCTTGTGTAAGAAAAAAGAGAGCCAGAGTTGCCTCTGCAACTTCCCAGCCCCATCCCTTGCAATACCGCCATCAAATTCCTCAAAACCGCCACCAAATTCCTCAAAACCACCTTTATTCATTGCAATTAAGGTTGAGGCGGATAAAATTCACCAAGGAAGAGATTACAAGCTCAAAGGAAGGAAGAAAAATGATCTAAGGCGCCATACACAGTCAAAACCGCCTTCATTCTCGCCAAAACCGCCTGTCATTTTTTCTCTTTGCTGGAATTTTTGCTCAAAACCAGCTTTCCAAAACCGTGGTTTTATGAAGAGGTATGGTTTTACAGTTTGGAAGTGTTTAATTATAATTTTCTCTTTATATATACTTGTTTAGCTTAGCCGCCCAAGTGGCTAGCATAACTTTTGTAAGACACTTCCCATCAAGAGAGGTCAAGGGGTCAAATCCCCCTCCCTCACCCACTACCAAATTTGGCAGAAAATTTAGTGGAACCGCTAACTTAGACGGAAAATTCAAATTTAGTTATAACTAACTAAATTTAGTGAGAAATCCCTAATTTAGGTTAAAAAATTTTTTTTCTCCCATTCGGCCTGGTTTTTCATTTTGGACATTTTTTTGCAAAAGGAGACCCATCTAAAAATTGCATTTTCAGCTTTTTTTTTGCAATTTTTAGCATTTTGGGTCGTATTGGGCTCAGGAGGCCACCAGACCCGCGAAACAGAAATTTTTGCCTGCCATTCAAATTTTCTAGTTTTTTGAATGTAAATTGTATATTGTGGATATTGTACTAATTTGCATGTTGTCATAGTCAACTGCAAACTTTGTAATTGCTCAAAACTCGGCAGAATTGTAATAAAAACAATAAAAATTGGTTCTCAGAACACTCACGAGATCCTAGATCTCATTCGCAGCTGCTCGTATATACGGTGCCTCTCCGGGAAGCGCTTACGGGTAAAGCCGTCATGACTACTACCGCACTTAACACCTAATATAGCTGCAACAACAATGTCGTTCCTGGGCATCGTCCCTATAAATCGATGGGAGTAATAAGGTCACAAAGGCACACACTATGAACCATCCCATCCATCCGTCGTGAATGATCGCACGACATAAATCTAGACCGAGAAATTATCCAAGTATATAGTGAAGTTATGCGTGCGTATGAGGATATTTCTTTGAGCCGGTGTCAATAATCACACAGACCCCATCAGTACTGTCTTGGTACCACGTATTGAATTCTTTCACGTACGTTAACGCCTCTTTCACGTACCGCCGGGTATATAGAAAGGGCGAGCTTCTTCCACGTACCGATGGGTATATCGGAAGGGCGCATATATAGAAAGGTTCGGTATATCGATGACGGTATATAGATTGGGAGACCTAATACCTGGAGTGATAAGAGCCAAACCCTGTCAGTGATCTCTGCAAAATGGGCACCAATGCCCCCAAATTTTTTCTTCCGGATTCACAATTGCTCAGAGGAAGCAACTATGCTGCATGGAAGACAAAAATAAAGACACAACTTGAGTTTGAAGAAATATGGCCTGTTGTGACTGGTACTCTAACTAGATCAACAACTGATACAACACAACAACGATAGTTTGATAGAGCAGATCAGAAAGCAAAACTCATCATCTTGTTTGGAGTGTCCGACGATGTGCAAGCCCACATTCGAGATGCCACAACAAAAAAAGAAGCATGGGATAAGTTGAGCACAATATATGAGGCCAAGAACAAGAATGTCATACTAAATTTGCAGAGTCAGTTACATACATTGAAGTTCAAGCAGAATGAGAAAATCAAGCTTTCTTAAGAAGAGTTCAGCAGAGTTGAGGGCTTCACTTCTAGCCCAGGAGAAGAGGTCAAAGATGAATCTCTCATTCCCATTGTTTCGAGAGCTCTCCTTCTTCTTACCGCATTTTTGTCACAACTCTAAACTTGTCAGATATGACAATTAGTTTTGACAAGCTGGTAAACCTACTGCAACAAGAGGAAGCAATGCACAATAAGGATGATGAAGAGGAGCAGGAACTGTCTTCACATCAAAAATGGAAAGGAAAAGGTAAAGGAAAACCTAAATCCTATCAGAAGTCCCAACATCAGAATCAGTATCATGGGGACAATCAACAGAAGAAGCAATGTCCAATTTGCAAAAGAGGACATGACTTAAAAGATTGTTGGTATAACACTTATAAGAAAGGTTCATCAAGTAACTCTAGACCACAACAACAACAATCTTACAAGGGACATTCTAACAACTATCACGGGTAGAAAAAGGGGAACGGAAAAGAAGACCCCACCAAAGAAGGTAATATTGTTTGAGCAACAAGAATAATGATAATGAAGACTTCTTGTTCATCGCTCGATCAAGTGAACCATCCACGTCATCTAGTGATGTCTGGGTATGTTGATTCGGGAGCCACTGACACATGACCGGCCACAGACTCGGTTTATTTCAATGAGGGACATGCCATCAAAAATCATGTTTCGTTGGGAGATGATTCTTCATATACGTTCAGGATTGGGAACATCTCTACCCTTGGTTCACGCAAATGCAGACTATCGATGTCCTATATGTCCCTGGGTCGACAAAGAATCTTCTTTCAGTTAGTCAACTCCTAGATCACAACCTAAAAATTGACTTTGATAGTCAATCCGGCAAGAAAACGTGTTTGATTCGAGATAAATCAAGAGGCTCGAAAATAATTGCAAAAGCCTCCAATGTGGGACACATGTTCCAACTTGATTTTGTTTATAGAGATGATCAAGCACTTGTGGCTAAAAATTCCACCTCAACGCAGTTGTGGCATCAGAGATTTGGTCATGTTAGTTTCAAATATCTCGAAACACTTTGCCGGTGTAATATGGTACATGGGCTACCTTCTCTTCGTAAGGATATGCATAAGTGTCCTCACCGCCTACAGAAAACAAACAAGAGCTTCATTCCAAAAGAGTACATTTTGAGCTCATGGTAAACTTGACTTGGTTCATACCGATCTTTGCGGTCCAATGCAGCCAAGTCATTCTGGGTTCCAATACTTCATGCTTTGTGTTGACGACTATTCGAGGAAAATGTGGATTTTTTGTCTTCACAAGAAAAGTGAAGTTTGAAACCTTCAAAAAGTTCAAAGTAGTAGTTGAGAAAGAAACTGGTCGTCACATCAGAACTCTCCACTCAGATCGAGGGGGAATTCACCAGTGATGAGTTCAGAGACTACCTACAAACTCATGGGATTCGTCGACAAATGCCTCCTCCACACACACCGCAAAAAAATGGTGTTGTTGAGAGAAGAAATCGTACTATCATGGAAATGGTGCGATGCATGATCGATGATTCCAGACTTGCAAAGACATTTTGGGCAGAAGCAGCAAAAACAACAATGTATTTTTTGAACAGAGCGCCCACAACTGCTCTTGATGGAATTACACCACAAGAAGCATGGTCAAAAAGGAAACCATCCATTGCACACCTCAGAGTATTGGGTGCAAAGCAAGCATGCACATACCCAAACAGAATAGAAAGAAATTGGACATGAAGTCACAAAAACTCATCTTCATTGGGTACAGTGAAGAGACTCTTGGGTATAGATTGATGGATCCTAAGACGTAAAAGTCTACACACAAGCAGAGATGTTGAGTTTTTCGAGAAGAAGGAAGCAGAGACTCCTCCTCCGGACTCACAAGATGTAGATTTTTCACCTATTGTAAAAATTGAAGCTAATGTTCCCTCAGAAGATGAAAGTGATGATGGGGATGATGGTGTTGATCAAATAGAACCACAACCCATGGGAATAGTTCAACGTATGCCTAAATGGTGTACAAGTACATTACGAGATGCAAGATTGGATGCTCCACCGGATACATCCACCCCTAGACCACGGACTCGCAGTAAAGCAAGAGAAGAAGTTAACTTTGCTTTGATGAGTAGAGTTATCAATCGATGAGCCCTCTACACCCAGAAGCCCTACACCAAAAGCTTGGAAAGATGCCATGGATTCGAATATCAATCGTGATGAAGAATAACACTTGGCAAGCTTTTGATCTTCCACTGTGGAAGAAACCCATTGGATGCAGATGGATATTCAAAACTAAGTACAAAGCAGATGGGACAAGTGGACAAGTACAAAGCAAGACTTCAGAAAGAAAGGGGTACACAAAAAGAAGGCATTGACTATGAGGAGACATTTGCTCCCCACTAAGATCAAAACGATCAGGATGATCTTTGCTCTAGCTGCTCAGTTTGGATGGAAAGTTCACCAAATGGACGTAAAAAGTGCCTTCCTAAATGGAGATTTACAAGAAGAAGTCTACATGACTCAACCTGAGGGATATGTTGTACCTGGTCAAGAAACAAAGGTATGCAGACTCAGAAATCTCTGTATGGCCTCAAACAGCACCCGGGCATGGTACATCAAGATTGATGAGCATCTCGTACAACATGGATTTGTTAGAAATCCATACGATCCCAATCTCTACCTCAAAAAGCAAGGGGGGGAGATGGTGATTGTTGTTGTCTATGTCGACGATCTAGTCATCACTGGCAGTTCAGTGAGGATGATCGATGCAACGAAGAAAGATCTTAATCGATCGTTCGACATGACCGATCTCGGGCTAATGCACTATTGTCTTGGATTAGAAGTGTGGCAGAAAGAGAATCATATTTTTGTTTCTCAGATGAAATATACCAAGACTACGCTCGAGAAGTTTAGGATGATGGATTGCACACCAATTGCTACACCTATGGAGAACAGATTATAGTTATCTCGTTCAGATCCATCTCCTGAGGTAAGTGCCACTCTATCGGCAGCTGATTGGGAGTCTCATTTACCTGACCTACACTAGACTAGATATCAGCTTTGCAGCAGTGAGCTATCTATCCAGTTCATGCAGAACCCAAAGTTTGTCATTGAAAGCAAAGCAAAGCGCATTTTGAGATATCTCAAAGGATCAGAGGATCTTGGTCTAGAATACAAGAAGAACGAAAACTTCTTCTCGACTCGGATATTCGGATTCGCATCATGCAGTAACATTGATGATAGAAAATCCACTTCTGGATTTGTATTCTTTATGGGATCTGACCAATATCATGGGGAAGTAAGAAACAACACTTTGTTTCTCGCTCTTCCACGAAGTTTAGCATCATTTCTCTGCAGAGAAGTTCGTCTCGTGAAGCGATTTGGCTACGTCATACCTGGAAGGACTTGGAATACCACAGACAAACCGACCACCATGTATGTCGACAATGAAGGTGTATACTCAAACTTGTTCGCAATCCAGTTTTTCATGAGAGAACAAAGCACATTGAGGTTCAAGTTCATTTCATACGCGAACATGTGTTGAAGCACAACATCCAGCTTCAATTTTGTCCAACTGCTGAACAACGAGTAGATATTTTCACAAAGTCACTTGCACGTGACAAGTTCGAGTTGTTCAGAGAGTTCCTCTCCTCATCTCTTCAGACAATGCACAATTAAGGGGGGGAATGTTAGGATAAAATATTATTATCCTAATTAATTATGCATAGTATAATTATTTAATTAATTTTATTAATTAAATAATAATGGTTATTAAATAAACCATATTTTGTTATGTATTGTTATATGGTTCATAAACCATATTGTTATATTGTTTTGAACAATATATTTGTTTGATTTAATTGTTGCTTCCTTTGATATTGTTTTGGAACTTGGTTTCAACAATATATTTGTTTGTATTATAAATATTTGCTTCCCGTTGATGATTAATTGGAAGCTTCCATGTGTATTTTGGAATCATAAGAGATGGAATTTCGAATCCATGGCTGCGATATATGGAGCTAAATTTGGATAGTTTGTAACATCTTCTGATTTGTATTTGGCTGTGCAATGAGATCTAATAAAATACAGATCCACCAAGATTGGATGCCTAAAGGTGTTTCTTAGTGTTCATCAAGCTCATCATGTTCATGGGTAGGGGTTTTAAGAGATTCATTATTATTGAGGTTTTTGATGATATATCTAGGATCTATATGTTCAGCTTCAACCACAGACATGGTCATCTCCATAGATATCTTTCAGAGACTTCCATCCCGATCAGGTGTAAGATATTCATTATTCTAGGTGATGATATAAGGATCAAGGTGAGGACAACACAAGATACTCGGCCGAGAAACCTATTATGGGTAAGATTAGGAAAACTACAAAGATTATCACTTGTGGGAAGAGAACTATAACACTTTGGAGCATGAAGAGGGAAGGCATGCATACATGAATAGCCCATAGAGAAGTTTAGGGGATTCAATCCGAGCCAAAAAGAGCCTAAGAGGAGACATTGGTGTAGTCTGGAAGGATAAAACAGAGCTATGGAAAACTATGATTTAGACGCACTCTGGGCCGTGCATAGATTTGACATAGGGGACAATGGCGTCGGGAAAGAGAATGAACTAAAATAGACACAACTGACCTTGCACAAAATTGACATAGGGGCCGATGACGTCCGGGAAAATGTTTGAATAGAGCGAGTATATAATCAACCCTACACAAAAATTGACACAGGGGTGATGACGCCTAGTAAAGATTGGTTTTTAGGGTTTTTTGAGTTTTAAGGGCTAAAATAAGGTAAAAATGAAAAAAAAATGGGTGCTTTTAACGAGTTATGCTCGATCAAGAGGTACAAAATAAGATTTCACGTTGGGTTCACCAAGGATGTATGGTGGGAAAAATGTGTCTAGACACCATGCACTCTTATCATCCATTCAACTAGGGTATTGAGGCAACGAGTAAGGGACACACCAAGACCGACACAAAATGGATAAAATTAAAGGGGGTACATGGACAAATGCTAAGATCACATATCCAAAGGAAGTAACCCTTACACTAGGACAACCTAAGGTTTCCAAGGCCCTAAGTCAAAGAAGAGGAAGGAACCCTATTGGGATATTAACACTATGAGGGTAATGAAAGACAAAATAAACATGCAAAGTCTATGCTAACCGAAGTAAAGCATGTAACATGAAGTAAAGAATTGAAATACAATATGTTAACCTAACATGTGCATAAAATACTAAGCTAAGATATAGTATGGACAAAGATGTAGAAGAATACTATAAAAAAATGACAAGTTCGGTTAGAGCACTTACTTATTGAGGGAGGTCGCTGATGCATCTATCTCCCAAAGGACCATACACCAAGAGAGAATAGTTTTATGGCGAATAGTTTTATGGATTCCAAGAGCTAAGTGAGAAAATGCAAGTTGGCGTAAGAGAGCAAAGCTAATGGTGAGTTCCTTTTGATCTGATGTCATTGTCCTGATGTGAAAATGTGAGTTGGGGTCTTTATACCAATGTTATCGCCCATAAGCAAAAGCATCGGCCAAGGATTTGAAATAACACCAACGCAATCGATCACAAAGCGATGGCGTTGCCCTTGGATGGAAATGAGAGGGAATGTGTGCAAAGTGTCATGGAAAGCAATGGAATGCAAGACAAAAGAAATGTGGGCATGAAGATGTCAGAGGGATGTGGAGGAAAATAAGAGGGTAAGAGAAAAAGAAGAACATGAATAAAACCAAAAGCTACTCTCTCACCATGTATCATCCCTAACCGAATGGTTACATGAATAACCATACCCCTATTTGAAATGAGCCCCTTAAGGCATCCATTCCCGGAAATAGATGCATTAGCAACCTCTAACCCAGAAAGAGAAATTGTTAGTAACATGTATGAAAATAGAAAGCGTAAACAATTAGGTGTATACCACACTCATTTATTTCATGAATTTTCAAATTGGATATAAAGAACATATATTAATAATTGATTGAAACTTTTCATATTTGAGAAGGTTCAATTTTTCTCATTGACTTGTTGGGGTATACTCTTTTATCGCGCTTGAATTTGGGTCATAGTGGTAATTGAAACTTACTAGAAGCTAAATAAGGGGTATAAATTATGGTGAGGTAACAATCAAGAGTGTATTTGGGTTTGGTGATTACCCATATCCTAGACAAAATTCTTGCATATATTCATAAAATTCACCTTGCTACTACTACCCTCGTTATACTAGAAGAGATCCCTTAACCACCCTTGCAGGTGGCTCATACACATGTAATATTTGTATAGCATCACATTTAATTTGTGTACACATTTTCTTACATTGAGAGTCTCTTAAACACTCTTTTTGACAACCACGAATGTACACACCTATACCCATTTCCATGAATTTACTTCAAAATCTCTAATTTTAGAGTTTGTAGTCCTTGAGCTATGAATCCTCTGGGAGCGTGGAAATAATTTATCTTGAATACCATCCTTGTTTTGTATTGTTAACTCAAGATTTTGGTGTGCTGGAATAGGTTGTGATAAAAGTGCCAAAGTAGGGTGAGAACCATACCCTACTAATATTGTTATGTGAATTTTTTGAATATATTGCCAAACCCTTAGGTGGTCTTATTTGTCACGATCACAACTTCATTTACCCTACCTTTCTACAAATACACATGAATTTGAATAGACTTGATTAATGATTTAGGAAAATCTATGGATGTTCAAGTTGATAAGAAATAATTTACCTATAAAGTAGTTACAAGTGGCTTTTTTTGTAACGCCTTCGCTTTAGTATCATTCTTAGCCACAAGATTTATGTTTGTTTGCTGCATGACAAGCTCTAAGGCCAAGACGACACTAGCAACTCAATTGTAGGGGAATAAGGAAGAGGGTGCCCCATAATGGTCAACAAAAATGAAACCCACGCTACCAAAAAAATAATCTTAATCTCAAGTTTAAATCCTAAGTTGTGAATCATGTATACACTTGTGGATAAGGCCAATGTGCTACCATTGATACCCTACCATAGTCAAACTTTGGTTTCGTATCTTCTCTTCATATTGTAGTTTCTCTCATACAACCTATGTAGGATAATGGCATGGGTGGTAGTTTTGCACCAAAAAACTCATTTATTGCTTATAAGTATTGAACCTTGCCTCGTTTAGGAGATGAGGACTCTCCATGGGAGGAGCATGTAGGAAACACCACACTATCTCTACAGGAAACTTTCTTCAACCCACACAGAAAGCACTATTAATCAATTCGGACATTAGATAGTCCAATTGAAAATTCCTATAGAGGATACCTCCAAATGAGTTTCCTCTCCTACAATGCTTGTGGTTTGACATATACTAGAGATATTTATGTTCGAGAAAATTTTCAATAACTAGGTGCATTTTTTTATCATGTCTTCAAAAGGTAAATTGTTTGGATTTGTGCTTGCGATACTTTGAAATATATTTGGTCTTTTGATTATGATGCCAACAAGGGTGCCTAATTAACTATTGCTAGATCTAGTTTTAGTTGTGTTTAAATTTTTTTGGAGATTCATTTGAGTTAGTTTTATGAGAGTTTTTTTGGTTACGTGAAAAAAATCTATTTTCAAGCATCTTTAATTTTAGACTAGAAGTTCTAGTGAGTGTAGTTCATTGGATGTGTTTAATCGAGGTTAAATCACCATTCATCCATCCCTAAGAGGTGGGGAACCTTTTCTATGTATATATGACTGAATTACTCTTATTTTAGTCTATTTCAGTTTTTAGGAGAGTTTGGGTCACCTAATTTAACTATTGTGCATGATAGATTATACATGTGTCACTTTAATAATGAATTCTTGCATGTTGACCATATATTATTAGCGGATAATAATTTTCATCCGAATTTATTTTAGTATTATTTAGTTGAATTATAATTCACTTAGGAGTTATAGTTTCTTAAGCCCAAATTTTGTCAAAGAAACCCAAGTTTTGGCTAAGCATTTCCTCCTTGATTCATATAAGGCACTTTTATATCGGGCACAAACACCTTTGGTTATAGAAATTTTTTTGATGGTGCACACACTCTCCTTTTATAAGGGACATAACTTGCACACATATAAGCTAAAGAGAATCCCATGTTTGGGATTGGGGATTTTATAGGAACTCCTATCTTCTTGCATGTAGGGAAATTGGTGCACAATGTCGTGGTCTCGTGTAGGGAGTTTTGGTGAGCAATAGTCAAAGAAGGAAGAAAGAGTTAACTTCAAGTAATGGATATCTTGCATAATGAAGGAGAAATGTTGGTGTGAGACAATAAAACAACTACAATTCATTGATGGAGTAGAGTCACCAAGAATCCAAATCCACCATACGAACCCCAAGATAAGGAGTGGCGCCATTTAACACATACCCTATCTATTTAACTATTGGTTAACTCTTTGTAAACTAGGCTCAAGGAAAATGTAACTTCTTGTTAAACCGATGGAGGGAAAGACCATGTCCGTATATGTACCCCTTGAGGGATTAGTATAGGAGAGTTCTTGATTTTTGTGTGTATGGGAAACCAAGGGGTTATTCATTGTTGATCATAGTTGGTTGATTGTAATTGAGAATATTATAACAATGAACTTGAATGAATAGAAGGATCTCGTGGTTATGCAATTTATTGGCTGAATGAGTATGCTAGTACCGATTATCTATGTTTTCATGCACCAATGAATTGAATGCATAATGATTGATTGTGAACTAAAGTAAGTGAAAGTATTTAACAAACATCATGATGTATCCAAAGACGATGGGGATAGATTTACTTTTGTGCCTCAAGTGTTCACACAATTTCATCCCTTGTGTGATAAACCGGCGTGAGACATTTCATCTCTTTGTGGCATGCAATGATAGCTTTAGAATGCACAACCAGATCTAAACTCATGGGTAGATATTTAGGCACAACATTTTGGTTTTGTTTCTAGGACTAGTTGAATCATGTTACCATGATGATGCGGGAGAACAAGGTTTGAATCACCTAGCATAATATTGAGCTATAGCTAGAGAGGGTAGAAGAAGACTTCGTAAAAAATCTCCATAGTCATAGGTGTTACTCTCTAAGAACTTAGATAGAGAGGCACCTCTATGAATCATTATACAAATCCTTCTTTAGTGAGATCCTTGGAAACTTGTATGCTTTTTTGGTTGCATATTCCATGCACCAAAGTTAAAATTTAGGAAACAAGTATAGTTGGACCCTAGAGCATAAAGAAAAGACTGACAACTTGAGGACATGTGAACATGCATGGTAGCTTTCTAGTAGAGCAAAGTGCTTCACAATTATAGTGCACCAACTAAAACAAAAGGGGGTGATGCACCAAAATAGAAAATGGATTTTTTCGGCTCTAAAAACATAGATGCAAACACATAAATGAAGATCCAAGAGATGCACACAACTTTGAAGGAAAATAACTAGAAAATAATGAAGGTGTGCAAGAGGACAAATATGTTCACATTAAACACAAAGCATTCAGAGGAATGAAGCCACACTTGCATTAATATCAAATATTAACCAATTATAGGCAAGAAATATCCACAGGAGAGTTACTGAGAGGTTGTGATCAAAATTTTGCGAGCTGAAAAAGGGAAGAGCTCAAAATTCAACAGAAAAGAACCCTTTTGATGTGCCAAAACACTTACATTTATAGAATTTGAGAGAGAGGGGAGAAGATACTGATCACATCTAGTAATGAATATATTAAACCATATGCCACCACAAGGACCAATCACTAGGGATTTTGTAGGTCAAGTATGGGCACATGACATTTCTCTAATTGCATGCCATCAAATCTCTAGTGTAGGAGGATGACACCGCTTGAAATTAAATTCAGGATGGTGGAGTGGTTGAGTGCTTGGTTCAAACTAGGCACAACTTTATTGTGCTTTGCGAGAATCTAGTGTCTAGCTACCTTTGTCGTGTTCCCGTGACCTTCATCACGACTTTTGAACTTTTCGCAACCTCTACTCCACACTTAGCTTTCCTTCTCCACATGTCACAAAGGTTTCACTACACCTTGCGACTTTTAGAAACTCCGTAGATTTTCTTTATTCTTTGAGAACCTACGGAATACATAGTTCCTATTCCACAGCCTTCCAACCTTAGTTGCATTCAAACTTTCTTACTTGTTTCCCTAACGATGTCTTGCGAAACTTTCTCTTACATCGCGACTTCTCCGAGCGGACTACATGTTTTATTGTGGAATTAACCAACTTTGTGGAATTCCCTTTTTCCAAGCTCGCGTAATATTTTATTTTCCATGTCACAAAGCACTAACCTTTTCACAAATGTCATAAAAGATTAACCCTTTGACTTCTTCATTCCACGGGTCCTCAATTTGGAGCCTCCTAAGTCTGAAACTTGGATGAGTTGTTCAAAATAACATGGGGGTCTTATTTTGGATAACAAAAACTAAACCCTAAACTTGTAAGACCTTAAGAGAAGCTTGGTAAGCACAAATAAACTGATAGAGGATGACACAATGTTTCCAAAATACTCTCAAATGACACCCATAATATCGATCATGATCAATCATTATAGTCTCCTATGGCCGATGACATCGACCATGATCGATGTAGTTAGTGGTGAGGAAATACAACTAGATGAAATCAATTGTTGTCTCTAAGTAATAAAAATCATGGGGTCCTACGAGAAGGCTTAAGATGTGAAGGTCGGGCTATAGAGTTTATAAAAAGGTGATCCGACAGAGTTATGAAGGTGTTGTATGTAGATATTCGGGATATCGTAAGAGGATAGTAAAGTGATGTTTTATGAGTTCGTAAAAGGATGATTAGGAGATGTAAATAATAAGCTATCTAAGGTATCAAACATTACAAATCAAATCTCTCTCACATGTACTACAAACCACCGACCATTTCCAATCATTCATGTTCATGGTAATACCTCATAAGACATCACTTTGTGGGGAAGGGGGTCAAGAGGCAATGATGCTTATGAAGAGAAAATTTAGTAAGAGTGAAATATAAGGTGTATAAAGTCTCTCATGATCAATTTTCATGATATTATCTTGTTGAAGTCCCATGTATTCACATGCTTAAAGTCTATGTGAGAGTTATTTATACGAGAAAGTCATTTTCTATAGAAAAACAAAAGTTTCTCTCTTCGCCTAAAGCCAAGACCAAATTTCATTTGGATAATTGTGATTAAGAGTATTTCGAGGAGATTTTAGAGGTGATCCTTGATGAGATGCTCCACAAAGTTGGTGTCATTTCCTCTTAGCCTTGGTGGAAGGACTAAAAGTGATATTCCAAAAGTGCTTTTCAAAATTACTCTCGAATAAGAGCTATAAATTACTATCACCACGTCTCACAATCACGTAATGCTCGTTAGTCTCTTCACTCGACCATTAATAGTTAGAGTGAAGGTCTCATACACTATTGAAATCTATTTTGGAACCCGAGTTAGCACACTTTGCATGGTCCTTACTTTGTTAATTTATTCCTCTTTGTTTTCAAATTATTCATCTAGGAATCCCTTAGCACAAATGTCCCTTCTATGGTCACTCTGTTTGGGCATTGCAAAAAGTCCCAATTAGCATGAGTTTGGATCCATGAATTTTTAAACCTCTCTTATCGAATATTTGTAGAATATCCTCTTAGGAGACTAGTCATTGCTTCCGTAGGCTACACTCATATTTTTCATACAATTTGAGTGGAAATCCTTTTCTTTATTTGGAAAGAAATAAATTCATTTGTATTTGGTAACTCTTCTATTATTCTAGTTTTTCAACTTATAATAAAGTTCTCATGGATCCAAATGCAAACAAACCGGATCAAGGAAAATTTTAGTGGAGAATTTTCGTTAATTCATGAATATTATAGTTTTTCAAATTGGTATTTGGCAATTTGGAGTAGTACAAAACACCATTTCACCTAAATTATTGTGATGCATGCTACTTTTATGGATCAGATTGCCTATAGTTTAAAATAAATTCCATAGTTATGGATGTATATTGTCATTACCTTGAAACTCAAACTAGGCACAATCACCGACATATATACTATATAAGACTCCCAATGTTATGAGACCGAAGGTAGGTCTCACAAATAATAACCATCCATCTACTTAAGAACCGTAGTGTATAAGTAGTCGCGAGTTGAGATGATCATATACATATTAGACATGATTGTGCCTTGTAGTCGCTTGACTACATAGATGCCAACTATATGCAATTCATAAAATTTCACATCCAACCGAAAGTGTTTCCCAACCGTTCATAGGAATTATATGACTACTCATTGTAATCTAATGTGACGACTTCTATAAGGTGTTGGGCCAATATTCAAAAAAAAATACACCTACCAAAAAAAGGCCAGTAATCGACATCCACACCAAATACATGTGGTAAAAGATTAACTATCTCATTCATTTTAAGTTTCATATTTAGGTTCAATAATAATACAAAAGTATTTTTCATGCAAAACACACAACAAGAATTAATCACAATATTATTGATGATGACATGCCTCCATTGGAGGACAATCCTTATTATGCACCTCCACTTGATGACAATCCTGATTATGAGATGCAACTAGTAGAAGACATTTCTACTTCACATCAAACAATTATAAATTCTACTCACAATTTCATGTCAAAGAAGATGAGGATTGGAGGAGATTACCGATGATAAAATGTAATTAACCAAAGAGTTTTCTAATCATCAAATACAATTTGATCAAAAACACTAAAAAAATTGAGTGAGAAGGAAGAGAATTATATGGACAATTGGAAGGTATTTTAAGTTTTTCCAAGAAGCTAAATATCCATTCATTGAACCCGATTATGCCATAAAACAAAATTGACACCCCAATTTGAATGTTGATGTGTAATATGTAGTTAGAAACTTGAAAAGGAACACAAAATGCAACTCAAGTTGGACACAATTGAGAAACATTGTGTCAAAAATATATCAGTAGTTAACCAAAAAGATGGACAAAAAAAAGAAAACACAAATAGAAAAATGCAAAACAATGCACACATGTAAGATTCATAATAGATTATGAAAACCATCAAAAACGGGTTACTCGAGGATTGTTTTAGCTACCCGAGTTTAGTTTAGTATGTATGTATTACCAATAGTAATTGTTATATCAAATTATGTAATGTTTAAATAATTGTGTTCATTATTGCAAAATAATTTTGGCATGTTTATTGTTATTTTTGTTATGTTATTTAGTATGACATTGCCTTTCATAAATGATATCTAAGAAAATTTTAAATCACCATCGAACTTTGAAGTTAACAAAATAATATTAAAATATTTTAAGATGCTACATAGGTAAATAAGGGTTAAGGGTCCCTTTCACTTCGATTTATAATTCAAAATAATACATTAAGTATCAAAATTTTATATACAAAAACCCATTATGGGGTATCTATAACATAACGGTAGAACCTAAGTATCATATTTTTATATATCTAGAAATTCATTTTTGAGGTTAGAAGGACCAACAAAATATTTATCATAAACATTAAACCCTCGAGTTGGTCAAAGCATATAATCGTGTCCCACTTTTTGTAGTTTTTGTTTGAGCAAACTATAAGGACAACCAAAACATGACCAAACACATATAAAATGACCAAACATGAATTTTTAAGAGGCTATAAATACCTTGCAAGGCATCTAGAATGATTTTTAAATTTTTATAGTATTTTTAATTATTTATTTCTCATGATTTTAAAATATTTATGGCCACAAAGTGGACACACTTGTATGCTTTGACCCTTCAACTTGTTTGAGAAGGGTTTTTGTAAGCTTTATGGCCTGCAATGAGATATCCTCATCTAGGCATGGTGCCTTCAACGTATCCAATTTAGGCATTGTGATCGATGACGTCCTCAAACTCGCGATTCACCAATTTAGTAACAAATTTTAGAAGAGTATAAAAGTGATCCTCTAATGTCTTGAAAGTCGTGACAATTATGAATCCATACGAGAGAGACCAAGAAGGGGAAAGCATTGAAGAGCCATGTCTTGTTAAATCCAAATTTTCTAGCAAGACGTCCAAATTTTTCCTATGCTCTAGGCCTAATGAATATAATACCCATTGCCATAGTGGCCCTCTTGTCAAAATTTATTTTGAGCATGTTGTCAATAAAGACAACAACTATTTCAAGAATTTATATGTGGGTGGTTTCAAGATTGAGATATCCGAACCTAGAATGGCCTTAATGATGTCGAAGACCTTCCTAAATTGGGCTACAAAAATAATGTTTATCCTAGTGTCGGTGATGGCTTCATGAAAATCCATCTCTATGCTTTATGCATAAATAAATAAAAGGATACGAAAAGGTGGCCATTAAAAGTTAGGAAACACTTGGAGTATGAGTGCGCAACAAAGATTGTCGAGAAAAGTGGAAAAATAACAGGATTTGTGTGTATTTATAAACCGATGGGGACATTTGTCGAATTTTATTGGCGAGCACATGTGCAACCAGCTGCATATGAATCTATCTCGGTTGCGGTGTATGGGCCCGTTGCATGTTTATCTTGTCATCTTGGTTGCATTTGCATCCGACTAGTTGCATTCACATCCGGTTAGTTGCAGTGAAACATCCAACCATGCATCTCAATTGTCAGATGACTACGGGTTAAAGTACAAAATATTATCTATGTGGCCATACAAACTTTCATCTATATGGTTTCTTGTATCCGCTACCATTTCGTGGTTCACAATTTTTATTTGCTTGCCTCACCATGCAAATTTTTCTACTATTCGCCATGAATTCAAAACATGTTTTCACATACTGCGAAAAAAATCCAAGGGAGAATTTTGTAAGGGCTCTTGAAATATTCCCTGAACAAGATGGATCTTGAGGCATCCCATCTTTAGACCTTCTTATATCATTGGGGAAATGTTGCTTACACTATTGCTCATGTCTCACCTTCTTTGCCCTTAAGGAAGGGAACACCAAGATGAAGAGGACATCGTTGCGAGATATCCTTACCATCGCTCCCAAAGCATAGTTGGGTGATCTCCAACGCATTTCACTCTCCTCTTCCTACATAATGTGGAGGTTGTGGTTCATCGCTCCTCGTTGGGATATGTGTGCTCTACTCCCCATATAATTTTTTTCCCATTTAGTTCGGTGATTTCACATCTACGAGATCCTCTTTATAGCTAGAAGGATCTTCCAAAATTGTTGATGTTGAGAATGTTTTCAATCTGGATAGAATCCCATTCCTAAGGGAAATGGCCTTCAAAATGGTTGTTAAGACAAGCTAGATGACAATAATCCACCTTCTACTAGGCTTTTACTATTAATACGTAGTTATCTTATAATCTTTTCATTTAATGTGTCTTAAGATTTTTGTTCCTAGATCCTTTATTGGCTTCATATGAGATTAATATGGTGTAATCTTATACCACCAATTTTTTTAGCATTAGTGAATAATCTATAATATTATAATATTTATTTGTTAACTTACGATATAATTGAGTGGCCCTTTATTCTTGCTATGATGGCCAAATTAGGCCTTGGTAACACTTTTGTTCAACATGTGCAGATGCTTTTTTCAGATGCTAATGCTAGAATATGCATATCAGGTAAGTTATCTCAAGGCATTGATCTGCAATGTTCAATGAGACAAGGCTGTCCTCTTTATATGTACCTGTTTATTCTAGCAGAAAGAAAAGCCCTTGGTCATCTTTAAGAAGTTATGCTAATGCGGGTTTAGTTAAAGGCATTTCTCTTTCCGCATCATCCTATTTAGTTGATTTATAGTCAATTTAAAGATGATACTTTCCTTCTTCTATAGGAATGTGAAAGGTGCATTGAAAAGGCTTTTAATTTTTAGACAACTATTGTAGGCCTAGGTTCTTTGTTAAACTAGAAAAAAAAACTCAAGGTATTCGCATGTCCTATGTTGATCCCCCTCTTTGGGCTCTTAAGTATTAATGGAAGTGGCTGAAACCTAATAATTATTTTACCCTCCTTCGCATACCTTTTTCCTTTCATACTACACCATCGCAGTCTTAGTGCCATGTTCTTGACAAGGTCAACAAGAAAGTTCTAAAATGGATTAGTAGGCCCTTGTCGTTAGCTGGAAAATTCATTTTGCACTAAGATTCTACAAAGTGTGCATATTTACTATTCCTCTTTTATGGCTCCCTCCCAGAGTGCCTATAAGAACCTTGATAGAGTTATCAAAACTTTATTTTAGGGAAATAATCATAGTTAGAGATACTTTTGAGAGTGGCCTAACATACTTGCATGATGGATCGTGAGGTTGGAGGTCTTGGTTTCCCTAATTCATACTGCAAGGCATTCTTTTAGCTACCAAGTGGATTATTCACTCGCTTGAAGGGGATGAGGCTTGGAAGATTATATTTCGCTACAGACTTGCTAAAGCACACCCTACTAGGAGCAAAATTTGGGGCCATACTCATTGGATGAATTGGTTATTTACCCCTGCCTTTGTCAAAATTAGAGGCTTATCATGCTGCAACAAATTTGGAAAGGTTGGGTTAGAGTTAATTATTTTCTCACTTGGGACATGTCGAAGTGTGATCTTCAACACCTTTCTCTCCATTCTATTTAATGGTTGATTAAACTAAAATGTAATATAATATCCTAATCTAATGCAAGTTTGTAGTAAATAAATGAATAATGAAATTGAAATAATACCAAGAAAACTAAGCTAGAAAATATGAAAATCTAATGTGACAAGAGGGTTAAAGAGCCTTATTGCTGATTCCCAGAGGTTGTTGGATTGTGTTGCAGTGGAGACCGGTTGAACAGAGATGGAAACCCGTCACATAGAAGCCTACAAAGTTGCAAATCTAAGTGATTTGGCTAGATCGGGGCGCTTTGAGAGGGATAGGGGTGCCCGTGGGTGCCCTGGACTGAGTTTTGGGTGCCCTGGTATGCATAAATGGTCGAAACTTGGTTTTGATATGGTCGCAAGGTGTCTACACTTCTTCACTTCTTATCGTGTGTATGTCGCTGAACTTTGTTGGATATTACAAGTAAACTTGCAATGGCTAAATAACATGTAAAACCCCAAGCAAAGCATCAAAACCCTAAAAAGAAAGATGCATATGAAGGGGTTAAACTATCCTCACTGCCAAATTGATGGACTTATCATTGAGAAAGCCTACACTATATCTCAAACTCAATGTACTTCTAGGTGTGTGTGTGTGTGTGTGTGTGTGTGTGTGTGTGTGTGTGTGTGCGGAATTGTGCCCTAGGTTGCTCTTGTGTTAGTCACATTGAAGTAACGAGCAAGTGAATACACGTAGAATGTAAATAATGTGTGCATGGAAACAATAGACCCTCCTCCTATGAAGTGTGATGCAGATGAACTAATCTTTGTGCCTTGTGATGAAGCTAGATGGATGCAAATGGAGCTATAGATGCCTTTGATGGATGCAACCTTAGGTAGAGATAGTAGATGTTTAGTGTTTAGTCCCTTATTATGACCATATAACTTTATATTTATATGATTCCTTTGCTTAAATTTTGTAATTAACCCCGAAAAGGCCGACTACCAAAAAGATAAGATGCTCAAACGACTAGAAAGGGCCCAAAAAGTGTGACCAAAGTACAAAGAGGACAAGGGCACCCAGAGGGGACGAGGGTACTTGGCGTTGCAGTGTCCTAGTTGGGCAATAATGTCCATAATGACAAATGTCGAAAGGTAAAAAGATAGACTGAGTAAGCACAAGTGTAAGACTGAAAGAAGAAGAATAAAGCAAAGAAAGGTGGTCAAAGACATGGGTTCCTTCCTTGTGATTCAACTTCAATTTGCACACATTTCAAGCACTCAAAATATTCTAGAAATGGCTTCATCATAAGATAGATTTTTCTTCCCCTTTCTAGAAAGGTAAAGAAGTCCTCCTAACTCCTTGTATTTTTGAGTTATGGCTCGGCGGAGTTTGGAGGGGAAAATTTTCCTAAGGCGGAAGGCTTGGGAGAGTTTTGGAGAGATTTTTTGTGCCAAAGAGAAATTTGGGGCCAGAGGGAGTGGTTGAGGCAGGGAAGAAATTGAGAACTTAGCCTTTTTGGGGAAAAAGCTCAAAAGTCATTTGCGCCCTGAGCCCCGCAAAGGAAAAGAATTGCTTAAGGCCCCGCACAATGAAATGAAATGATGCCACGTGTCAAACTTAGAGTGGCGGGGCAAGAGGGATTTCTAGTTTTTCCAAAATTTTGGTCAAAATGTGTCAAAGGAAAATAGAAGCGCATCATCCCCAACCAATCAGAAGGTGCCACGTGTCCACATTCATCAGGGGATTCATCGTGGAGGATTTGGAAAATTTTGCCAAAGTTGAAAAAAATGGGGAAAATGTGATTTTGAGACCCACATGGATAATCAAAAGGTGCCATGTGTCATCGAGAGTGGTGGGGCGTGAGAGATTTTGGGAAAATTTCCCAATTTTGTGAAAAGGGAAAAAGGTCAAGTTTTGGCCTGCCAACCCGATTTTTGCCCTAATTTTGCCCTATTTTTGCCCTAAATCTTCAGAGGGCCATATCTTTCGATCTAGAGCTCGATTTTCATGATTTTGGTATCAATGGAAAGATGTTGAAATCCTCTACATGATGGACACTTCAATTTTAAATTTTGATGGAGTTTTGTGGGAGAAAAATGGGAAAACGTCTCTGGCATGGAAAAATTGAAAATGACCCCAACCACCAAAATTAATGAAGTATGGGCCTCTTTCTTGCTCTGCGAAGCAATGTACAATGAAGTATGGGATTTTTCATGGAAACCCATCATTTTGTAGGCTAATTAAATGGATCTTGTTGGTGGTTGGAGTTTTAAAATTGATTTTCCCACATGTTTTCTCATTTCCTTCATTCTGTTTGAGTGATAAAAGCTAGTTTTGGCTCATTTTGAAAAAAAGGTTGTTCATCCTTCTTCTCTGCCTCTCCCTTCTTTTCTTCCCTAGGGTGAAAATGGAGTTTGAACCTCCTCCCCCTCTCGTAATGGCATTTTTTCCTCTTACCCATGAAATGATGCACTGTGTAAATTCTGAGCAATAAAAAATGTGTTTTGTGATGCATTTGTCCATCCTTGGCTCGTTTTCTTTGTTGTTTTCCTTACCTCTCTTCATTACAGGGTATTTGTGCATGTTTGGATGTTCATTGTAGGTTTTGGAGCTGTGTTCATGGAGTTTTGGAACATTTTTTGTGTGAAATCCATCTTTGGTCTGTGATGCACTTGTCCATCCTTTCCATTGCTCACCTCTTCTTGTTCCATGGTAGTTTTGATAGATAATCAACACTTTCCTTCTCTGGTGTATCACCATTTTAGTGTAGGCTCTATTTTTTCCTTGTTTTCTTCCTCTCCTTGTCTCCTTGGAAGTTAGATTAGGTTAGATTAGCTTCCTGCATTGGAATAGCTTGTGGTAGGTAGTTTAGGAAGAGGAACCAACCTTCTCTGGAGAGCTTTCCCCATTTGCAAAGGTCCCACACTTTGGGAAAGCTCAATGTTGTGTAATCACACCAAATGACTTTGCCTTAGAAAAGTAGATCCATAACTCATTTGGGGGTGCTGTGAATTTGCACTAACAGTTTTGGCATGCTCCATGTGGGGACACCTGGTGGGAAGAGGTCTTCCACTTCATTTTTGTAGGTTGATGTGTTCCTGTGAAAATTTCAGCCTTTGGAGGCAATTGCAAACACATCTGGTGACTCCATATGGTCAACAACCCATCTCTGAAGTTGCAGACCTTCCTTTTCATTCATTTTCATTCATTTTTTTCATTCATTCTTCTTTCCATCTCTTTCATTCTTTTCCATTCCATGAAGTTGTGCAATCATGACTTCATTTCCATCATGGAATTCACATTTACAACAAACAACAATACATTCCACCTCCAATATGTTTTACAACTCCTTCAAATCAGCATTTTGACAAATTCAAAATCATCATGCTTACCCATATGAGCAATACCAAAATCAGTTTGGCTATGGAGCATATCAAGAGCAAGGGTATGCAAACAATGAAGACAATCAAATGCAAGATGTTGGTCTGTTGGAGAAGATCCAAAAATGGAGGCAAACATGGTGCAATCAAGAGCAACAACTCAAATGAAGGCTTTCAGAATTGGTTATAGGGCACCTTGTCCATGGGTTGGCCCTTTTCCAAGACACTTCAGCCCTCAGGAGAAGTTGGACTTCATGGTGGAGATGCTGCCCCAACTTGCACAATGGACTAAAGAGATAGAGGCCTATGAATTTGGTGCTGAGCAACCTTGTCAATGGGTAAGTTCTACACCATCATCTAGTTTTTTTTTCCTCCTCAAAGCAACACCATCTCATTTTGAATGCCAATTTCCAAATCTAGCCCATTGCTGCTGCCCAAGTGTTGATTTCATTTCTCCATCCCTAGTCTTCCACCTCATCTCAATTCTTCTATCCTTTTCCCTTCCAAATCCAAATCCCCTCCAAAGAGCAAAAAAATACCTTCCCCTCCAAAAAAACAAGAAGTTCCACCTCCTCCACCACCACAAACAATTACAAAAAAATGGTTGAATCCCAACCTACCTCTCTCTCTTGCTTTCCCAATTCCATGTTGGGAAGAAGAACTCAAGAATCAATCAAGAAGGACAACAAGAAGAGAAGCCAAAAAAAAAGAAATGATTAAAATTTAGTGAGCTTGGGCTCCAAATTTGGGATTACAAAGATCCTTTGATGGTTAAGCCTATAGAGGAGGTAAAGTTGAAGAACAAGTGGTGGCCAAGGCTGATTTTTTAAAAGAAGAAGCAAGAAGAAGAAGATCATCATTTTTTTATTTTCAGAATGTAGTGTCCATGTTGGCACTCTACTTGAAGGAAATGCTGATCCAATTCAAGTTGCACAATCAGTCATGGAAGAGAAAGAACAATCAGCTCAAAGTCCCATTGAAGAGGAGCAAATGGAAGAAACCAAATCAGAGTTTGTAGCAGCAGAAGAAGAAGAAGACATCATTGATGTTTTCTTGCTTTCATTTGAAGGGCCTGATTTGGTCAATGAATCCATGATGGAGGAAAGCTCTAAAAGAGATCTTGCAGCCCCAACTTGTCCTCTAGAACAACAGATTGGAGAGTTTGATTTGAAAAAACTTCATGCTAGAGGAAGAGTTCAATCAAGAGCAAGATGGTCTTCAAGCAAGCAGAGGAAGGAGGAGGTGCTCCAAATCCAAAAGAAGAGGAGTACATTCCAGCTGTGGAGGAGAAAAGTGCAGATCCAAAAGCTTTGAACACAAAATAGGCTATAGAAGAACCTTCAGTTCTTCCTTCTACTTCATTCTCTTCAAGCTCTAATGTTGAAGAAGAGTTTGATCTTTCAAACTTCATCTTTGAGAATGAAGATAACCATGGTGATCAAGTTGCAGATCAAAAGAACACCATGGAAGAGGTTGAGCATTTGCAGCAGGACAACAAGGAGGCAAGTTTATCTGTCAGATTTGGAGGACTATTTTGATGGAGAGGAACCAGTTGAAATCACATTGTTTTCTCCTTCATCATCCATCTTCCAAACACAAGAACCTGCTGCCATGAAGGAGAGCATTCATTTGCAGCAGCCTGCATTTTATAGCAGCTCTTTGGAATCAAGGTTGGAAGATATTAATCTTCCATGTTCTTCATTGGAGGAAGAAGAGAAAGAGCAAGAAAAGTTCCACCATTTCTTCCACACCATTCACCCAAGGAGGTCTACAAGAAGACTCCATTTTTGGAGTTGAAATTTCAAGAGCTATGGGCATATCAAATGGATCATACCTTGCCCAATCAGGTATTTGGCTTCATTGGAGCCAAAGGAGAAGTTTCCAACCAGTCATGCTTGCTTCTAAGCATGAGGATGAGCATCAAAGTACCAAGGATCAACTGCAATACCTCTTCAATCCAAATGTAGAGCAACTAAAAGAGGTATTCAATTTTTTTTCAGTTGACACCTTGATGATTTGGGTGGAAGGACCAGACTTCTTGTTGATTTTCCACTCATCCAACCAGCCATGATCAGCTCCAAATCATTTGCATGGCTGCCATTTTGAAGAAGGAAGCTATTTTTCAACAACCATTTTGTAGGTTTGTTTAGCTTACTTTTTCTCTTGGTTAGAGTAGAGTAGGTAGGTTTTCTTTCAGCAGAAGAAGTGCTTTTGCACACTCTGCATATCCCATTTGGGGTATGTATGATTTCAATTTTGTACATAGTTGTTTTTGGTGTTGTTTTGGTTGCTCTTGCACAGTGCATTCAGTGGCTTTTGGTGAAGATCAACTCCAAGTTTCAGTGGGTTTCCAAGTGGCTCAGAGGTCATATTTTCATAGTTCAGATCAGATTTGGTTATCAGGCTTGACTCCATGCCCAATGGATGCTTCAAAAGGCCACTAATCATTCATCTAGTAGGCAGATGACCCCTCTGAGTCACCAAAATTGTTATCCAAAATGAGCCCCTGCTTATTTTGGCTAACTTTCCTTCATTCTTTCCTTCCTTGTGCTTCAAATTCAATTTTCACACATTTCAAGCACTCAAAATATTCTAGAAATGGCTTCATAAGATAGGATTTTTCTTCCCCTTTCCAGAAAGGTAAAGAAGTCCTCCTAACTCCTTGTATTTTTTGAGTTATGGCTCGGCGGAGTTTGGAGGGGAAATTTTCCTAAGGCGGGCCCGTGGAGCTTGGGAGAGTTTTGTGCCAAGAGGCTTGGGGAGCCAGGAGGAGGAGGCCAAGGAATTTGGCTAAAAAACAAAGTGGAGGATGAAGGAAGAATTTGACACTTAGCCTTTTGGGATAAAAGCACAAAAGTCATTTTGCTCCCAAAGCCCAAAAGGAGAAGGAAACAAAATTGCTTAAGGCCCGCACCAATGAAATGATGCCACGTGTCAAGCGGAGAGTGGGAGTCGGAGGGATTTCAAGATTTTTGGTTTTTTTCCAAAAACCAAAAAGTAAAGGGAAAAATGAACCCATCCATCGAACAATCAAAAGGTGCCATGTGTCCATTCATCAGGAAGGGGAGGTCGGGGGGAGGATTTTGGAAAATTTTCCCTTTTGGGAAAAAAAAGGAAAAAAGGCAATTTTGAGCCATTTTCCGCATGGATAATCAGAAGGTGCCATGTGTCATGGAGTGGGTGGGGCCATGGAGAATTTTGGGAAAATTTCCCAATTTTGTGAAAAAGGGAAAAAGTTCAAGTTTTGGCCCGCCAACCCAATTTTTGCCCTAATTTTGCCCATTTTTGCCCTAAATCTTCAGAAGGCCATATCTTTCGATCTAGAGCTCGGATTTTCATGATTTTGGTATCAATGGAAAATTTGTTGAAATCCTCTACATGATGGACACTTCAATTTTAAATTTTGATGGATTTTTGTGGGAGAAAAATGGGAAAATGTCTCTGGCATGGAAAAATTGTAGAAAATGACCCCAACCACCAAAATTAATGAAGTATGGGCCTCTTTCTTGCTCTGCGAAGCAATGTACGATGAAGTATGGGATTTTTCATGGAAACCCATCATTTTTAGGCTAATTAAATGGATCTTGTTGGTGGTTGGAGTTTTAAAATTGATTTTCCCATGTTTTCTCATTTCCTTCATTTTGTTCGAGCGATAAAAGCTAGTTTTGGCTCATTTTGAAAAAGGTTGTTCATCCTTCTTCTCTGCCTCTCCCTTCTTTTCTTCCCCAGGGTTGAAAATGGAGTTTGAACCTCCTCCCCTACTCTGTAATGGCATTTTTCCTCTTACCCATGAAATGATGCACTGTGTAAATTTTGAGCAATAAAAACATGTTTTTGTGATGCATTTGTCCATCCTTGGCTCATTTTCTTTGTTGTTTTCCTTACCTCTCTTCATTACAGGGTATTTGTGCATGTTTGGATGTTCATTGCAGGTTTTGGAGCTGTGTTCATGGAGTTTTGGAACATTTTTTGTGTGAAATCCATCTTTGGTCTATGATGCACTTGTCCATCCTTTCCATTGCTCACCTCTTCTTGTTCCATGGTAGTTTTGATAGATAATCAACACTTTCCTTCTCTGGTGTATCACCATTTTAGTGTAGGCTCTATTTTTCCTTGTTTTCTTCCTCTCCTTGTCTCCTTGGAAGTTAGATTAGGTTAGATTAGCTTTGCCTGCACTGGAATAGCTTGTGGTAGGTAGTTTAGGAAGAGGAACCAACCTTCTCTGGAGAGCTTTCCCCATTTGCAAAGGTCCCACACTTTGGGAACCTCTAACCTTTAACCTTTAATCGCTCCAGGAATAAAACACCACTGTAGATGATGTGTACCAACGCATGTGCTAAGGACAACCTGCCTTGTAAAATCCGTTGTGTATGAGTTTTGTAGATTGTGTTGAACCCAATCATTGTGTAATTACCCCTAGTTATAGGCACTCCAGGAAAGGCATCACTATACTAAGGACCCAAGTTTGATTATGAGCCCTAAACTATACTTATATCGATACTATGTTGTGTTGTATATTGTGTGTAGACCTTGTATGGGGTGACTAATTCACCCAAATGATGTCCCCCTCTTTGGGGGCGACATGTTATGCACGTCATTTGTAGGAGTATGTGGCCACGAAAGAGGACCGATCACGTGAAACTGTGTTCCTCGCAGGGGAAAGGGATGTGCTTGTAGAAACCAAGGCGCATGCAAACAAGTGTCTAGGAAACAAGTGTTAATACGAAAAAACATGCATGTAGAAAACAAGTGTAAGCTACAAAGACAATGTGTAAGTAGGATGCAAGTAAACACGCATGAAGACAATATAGACCACGAAAAGTGGGTTACAAACATGGGACACCACTCATGGTGTTGTAAGACAATCAAGGTCGACTAAGCCAAAAGCATACAAGTGTGCACACAAGACAAAGGAAAATCCCACAAACAATGACAAGAAAGTACAAGCAATGTAACAAATAACCATGGAAACAAGTAGCCCTGCATAACAAATGTTGCACATGAAGCACCCATTAGCATGTTAGAAAGATAAAAAGTATGTAAAAGTGTGTATAATATGATAAAGTAGTGTGCTATGAAACAAAATGAAATGATAACACTTGTAATGTATGAAAGTGGATGCCCTCAGAGTCAGCATGGGACTTGGTACTAGGTACTATGCCAAGCATCCATGTTGCATGTAATGGATATGTATAATCTGTGATCACAAATAGAAAAACAAGTGAACACACATGTGTATGATAAATATAATGACATATAAGCTATCTATCTAGCATGTGTAATAAAATGAACATGTAAAAGTAAATGCAAGCAAGAGTAAATGCATCCAAGATATGTAGTATGTTGTGGATGGATGGAATGGAATGCAAAGTGAATGATAGGAGTCGCGTACCCCCGAGTGAATGAAATTGTATACAATGAGGTTCTTTATTATGCCCTTCAGGAACCAAGAATGAACCGTAAACGAGAGTGCACCATCGGGAAATGGTCAAACTATGTGGTGTGCTTAGTGTGATGTGATGAATGCGTAGTGAGGATATGCGACCTAAAGAGATGAGGTGTAAGAACGTGTGATGATTTAGCCTAAAGCGTATATCTAATAGATCTAGAAAGAAATAATAGATGGCATATATCACTAATAGAAGAAATGATGATGTAGCATATGACGTATATCACTAATGTAGGAATGTCACATGATAAAAAGATTAAATGGTTGAATGTGTGAGTGTGATGAGGTCCATTTGATTGGTAAACCCTCAACAGTTGAGTATGGACTGAGGGACTAAAGTGCGTCATCGGGTAATGACCGTTGCTTTAGGTGTAGTATTTTTAGATGCATGACATTGAGTGGATTTTTAAGTGGCTTCCCTAAAAGGGTGGCAAGGCGATAAACTCCACCACCAAGTTTATCAGTGATAATGTAAGGACCAAGCCAATTAGGCTTAAAATTTCCTTTAAGAGGAGCTTCAACTTTTTGTATTCTTTTGATTCTCTTTTAAGACAAGGTGACTATGTTAAATTCATGAGGATGAGTTTTATAGTTGTATGTGTGAGCGATGCGAGATTGATATGCATAAACATGTTTGAGTGCTTGGATATGACGGGAGTCTATCATTTCTAACTCATGTAAATGGTTTTTTGCAATGTGTATCATCTTTAAGTATACCCTTGAGTGAAATGCGTAATGAGGGTATTTCAAGTTTGAGTGGGATAACGGCCTTAGTACCATAAACTAGGGAAAAAGGAGTTGCATTAGTAGGTGTACACACACTAGTACGATAAGCCCAAGAGCATAAAATAGTTGATTATACCAGTCATCACCACCGACAGCGAATGTTTTGTAAGATTTTGACAATAGTTTTGTTGGTAGCTTCGGCTTGGCTATTGCCTTGCGGGTAATAAGGAGTAGAGAATGGACAAGTGGGAGCATTTGATTTATATTGCTTGAGAAGGTAGATCATCTGATGTGAAAGTGATTTGATCCTCATTAAGATATAAGGCCGAAGTAAACTTGTGGTATACATATTTGGGTGATGTGTGAGGAGGAATATAGGTAGTAGCCAAATATGATTTGAGTCTATTAATACAATCAAGATGATTCTACAGATAAGCATGGATAGAGATATTCATGATCAGAAGACCCTATAGGGTTGAGGATCCTAAGAGAGTGAAGATCGAGTTCGGGTTCACCAAAATGATTAAACTAAAATTTAATATAATAGCCTAATCTAATGCAAGTTTGTAATAAATAAATGAATAATAAAATATTGAAATAATACCCAAGCAAACTAAGATAGAAAATATGAAACCCTAATGTGCCAATAGGGTTAGAAGAGCCTTAGCTGATTCATGAGGAGGTTGACCATTTGGATCGTGTCGTAGTGGAGACTGGATGATCAAAGATGGAAACCCATCACACAGAAGCCTAAAAGTTGCAGATCTAAGTGTTTTGGCTGGACTGGGGCGCTTGGAGAGGGATAGGGGCACCTGTGGGCACCCTAGTCTGAGTTTTGAGCACCCTAGTTTGCAGAAATGGTTGTAACCTGGTTCCGATATCTTTTTAGGTGTATGCACTTCTTGCTTCTATGTCGCATGTATGTCACCGAACTTTGTTGGATGTCGTTCTGCAAACCTCGCAATGGATAAATCACCTAAAAACCCCAAGCAAAGCATCAAAACCCTAAAAAATAAAGATGCATATGAAGTGGTCAGACTGTCCTCAACTGCCAAATTGATGGACTTATCACTGAGCGCTACACTACATCTCGAGATCTAGTGTAGTTCTAGGTGTGTGTGTGAGGAATTGTGTCCTAGGTTGCTCTTGTCGGTACACACGTGAAGTAATGAGCACGTAACTAGATGTAGAATATAAATTATGTGTGCATGGAAATAATAGACTCTCCTCCTATGAAGTGTGATGCAGATGAACCAACCTTTGTGCCTTGTGATGGAGCTAGATAGATGCAAATGGAGCTATAGATGCCTTTAAAGAATGCAACCTTAGGTGGAGATAGTAGATGCTTAGTGCTTGGTCCCTTATTATGATCACACAACTTTATATTTATATGATTCCTTTGCTTGAATTTTGTAATTAACCTTGAAAATGCCGACTACCAAAAAGATAAGATGCTCAAATGGCTATAAAGGACCCAAAAAGTGTGACCAAAGTACAAAGAGGACAAGGGTGCCCAAAGGGGATGGGGCGCCAAAGACGTTGGCATCTGGTTGGGTGCTCAAAAGTGTCAGAATGACAAATGTCGAAAGGTAAAAAGATAGACTGAGCAAGTACAAGTGCATATTGAAAGTAGAAGCATAAAGAAAAGAAAGGCGACCAAAGACATGGGTTAATTAGTACTTTTCTTACTTAGGAATCATATGAATAGTAGTATGTATTCGAGACTAGATAATGACTCAAAGTGCTTGATTTTGTTTCTACAGTGGTCCCCATTTCTCTCTAATCCCGAGGGGCCTCTTGTGTGGAATAAGAATTGTCAGAGCATTCAATTTCTTCACAAAGGTATTTTACATGTCGAGGATTTCTTTAATCATGACAATGACACTCTCCTTGATTGGCCTTCATTCCGTGCTAAATTCAAACTTGCTTCTAAAGACAAAACTACTTATGACATTGTTAAGGAAAAATTGGAGACTTTGAATATTTCTAGCATTATTTTTCACTCTAATCAACAATGGTGGGATGTTTGGCACTGGCCTAATCAGGATAAGCTATCCAAGTTTTCCCTTAAATAGGCTTCCTGCTAGATCAAGTTTAATTCTCTGCCTCTTACTAAGCTCAATCAACACTGGGGTACTCATGATTATGAAGATATTTGGTGTGCTCACTTCCGTGCACTCTGGAAACATATTGCTCAACCCAAAGTTAAATTTTTTGCTTGGTCTCTCTTGCATCAAGGTTTTCCCATTGGACACAAATTGCAACATTTGGGGTTGGATGATCCTAAGTGCCCAGTTTGTGGTGAGACCGACTCTTTTCAACATGTTTTTATGTTTTGTTTCATTGCTCAACAACTATGGAGTTGGGTGGCTTTAGTCCCAGGCTTGACTTATGCTACTCTCTCTATGCATCATGTTCTTCTGGGAGATGATATTGCTAATGCTAGTCTCAATTTACTTTGGCATGCTCTCAGACTTCACATTCTTTTTGAAATTTGGAAAGTTCGATTGAATTTTCATTTTCAGCGATAGTCATTTGATGTTTCTCTTAGTCACTTGCTAATATCAAGTTGCAATTACACATCCAAGCTTGAAAAAAGTCATTTAAACCTTGATTACTTCAAAGAAATTATGAGCTTATTATAACCTCATAACTTCCTTATAGCTTCCCTTTAACATTCTTATTTTGCTTGTTTGTTTCAATTTTAATATATTTTCTTGGCATTTGGGGACCACATTAACTTCTACTAACACATAAGAAAGAGGGGAAAAAGCCACATAAATTGCCGACATCCAACTTGTAGGTCGACGAACATTCTAATTCAACCTTTCTAAATATCTACAACATTCTAGTTAAACAGGTTAACGTCTTGGGATATTTGTCTAGAGTTTTGGATATACACAATCCTTACCATTGCAGGGACATAAACCATTAAATTATCTCTCTGCAATCGTCTTATCTAATTACATTCTTCCAGCTAGTTTGAATCACAATATCCCCCACCCACAACCATTGACACCATTTTGGCTCCTTCCTATGCCCAATTCCTCACATGAACAACCCACCCACAACTCCCCCTGACATAAAAGCTGTTGGCATTTGAGTTCCATGGCCTTGCAATCTGCATTTTGCTTGCCCTGCTCGTTCTCCATCCACTTGTTATGATCCATATCCACAAGCCACACTAGTTCAATGTAAAACCAGTTTTTAAGAACAAAAACCCTACCAGACTCTCGAGCTTCAGCTCTGCTCTTCATGATCATGCCCTTAGATTCAAATTTGTTGGACCCATTATCACTAAGGGAAAAACCAGATGCAGCAGCATACAGATAAAGTGTATGGTCTGGGACGGGCCTCTTTCATCTGTTCGTTTGATAATGCAAGGGAGAAACTTCAAGGTACTGCTCTAATTCATTAATCAGCGCCATTGTTGCTTTATTTCTTGGCATTGCAGTTTGTTTGGCCTGTTAAGTTCTGTGTGTTGTGATGGGTGTCAGTTGTCAGATGCAGTAAAGAGCTATGTAGAGGACAAGGTGGGGAACGCCATTCACCATTTTGCCCACCTAGTGAGAGAGGTTGATGTTCGTTTGTCTCTCCTAGGCGGGGAGTTTGGAAAAGGCCCAAAACTCAGTCGTTGCGAGGTACCCCTCTCTCTTTACTCTGCGTTTTGATTTTTACTGAAATTCCTGTCAGGCTGTAGTAAACATTTTGTGAAGGAGGTGAGAAACAGATAAAGGCTACACTCGTTCAAATCCATTTTAAACTCATGGTAGATGGGTTCTTGTGAACCAAAAAGAACATTCTAAGGATTAGCAGGAGACCATCCAAGCTCCTATGAGATGGGTTCTAGTGGACTGTGACTTATGAAAGATGGGTAATCTTCTGTGAGTGATAAATGATGGGTAATCAATCAAAAACACTCTATAAGGAGTTTCTCTCACTTGGGATGTAGGATGCACCTCTTGGCACAAACAAGAAAATCTAGATTACATCATGAACATGGCATAATAGGCCTACCTCATCTGACCAAAGCAAGAAGACTTAGTATATCATCTGCGTGTGCACTGTACAGTACAGTGTGTATGTGTGTATGTGTGTCTATAACGGTGGCTGTGACCTTGTAGGTTCCTGCCTAGTTAGCACATCTACTGGTGTATGAGACCCCATAGAGGCGGAAGGGAAGTTTTTCATTTAACCGTACACATATTGTTTGAAATTTGTTCCCCCTCAGCTTTTGACCTCTTGACAAAGCTCGAGGGTTAATTGAGCCTTGCCAGTCCACCTACATAGCTTAGCATAAACTTTAATACCTAAATCCTCACGGAACTTATGCAAATTTATGTTACTAATGCCCCTTCTAGAGCATATCACAAATGATACTAGGAAGCTCATGTTTTACCAGGGTTATCAATGTATCATATTGTGGGATTCTTATATAACAAAGTAGACGAAACTACGTTTAGGGCAGGAAACACTTACTTTCACAATCTATTCTCTATGACAATGTATACGCTTCAAGCATAATACAATTGAACACAGCTTTATACAGCAGAAGCTACTAGCCAAAAGACTTAACGCATTAGGAAAGTGAATTACAAGAGATCTTGAATTTCACAATCTCATAACAAGAACAAACTAGAAGGGTATTACAGTCCGATAAATCATCACAACAAAAATAATTAGCTCTGTCTGGCCTATTTGTGCCAATTGCGTGGCTATTACAGTGTTTCTGTTTAAAACCTTTGTTATCAGACTATTTAGCTTTCTAATATCTTTTTTAATTCTCTTTATATTTGGTTGTATTGAGACCTCAAAGACTCAATTCCTATTCAGTACTTTTATCTTTTTCATCAGGAGTTGGCAGGTCTTGACAATGTTTTATTTGTCCTATTTCCTTGCACTCATGCATTCTCTCCTTTCTGATATTTGTTGGTGCATTGGAGTTGAATATTACTGTGCACCTGTACCAATATCTTCTGGCCATTTGGAAATCAAATTTATTGTGTGTGCATTTGGCAGTTGGTCTTCCAAAAGTGGTACAATGGGATAGGTAAATATAATTAAAAATCGGGTGAGTTGTATCATCTCTCCTCTGTTATCAGATTGACCTAGAAGTGCATGTCTTAATGAATCAGTGGTACTTGTTCCTGCTATATTACATTTAGACATTGCTTTTTTACTCTACACTCTTGTTGGGAGCTCATGCCTCTGCAATAGTTATGAATGATTTGAAGGTTTGTCTGAAGAAAGTTAGTGCAAACCATGAACGAACATTTGAACTGCAGGCAACCCTGTTCACAAAAAAGCACGGAGTTGTACGAGTTGAACGGGAAGCTTCGAGTCCACCTATGCTAGCATAGACATTGTTTCCAGCATTATTAAAAGAAAGCTTAGGAAGATCAAAGAGAAGCAATTAGATATCGCACACAGACCACTCAAGCTTCGGGAACTTCGGGAGATATATCCAGAACCAGTGAACATGGATGAGATGATTGACAAGGAACCTGATGACTTCTCTGATGAGGTATCTTTTAGTTTATTTATTTTACTGTGTAGAGATATCATATTGATTAAGCAAATGTACCAGAAAAGGTGGCCTAGGAAATGTTACTAATATTTTGAAAAAAAGGCATAGGGAATGGTTGTGAATCTAAAAGTAAATCCTGTAGTTATTGAGTCATTCGTGAAATTGAATTTAGTCTAGGAAATTTGGACATGCCAAAGCGATGGAACAGGAAAGTGTTATGGGATAAGTAGTTTTAAGACAATTTGGCAATAAGGGAGTCTTAATCAACCAGATAGATTTTTGCAATTATCTTGCTGGGGACAAACATACATGGATTGGGAAAATTAAATAGAAATCATAAACATGTGGATTGGGAAAATTGTGGTACTACCACAAGGAACAGAATTTTCTCCTCTTAATTAAAATATCTACAAAATTGTAAATTATATTGAAGCTCGCCTTCCAACTGATCATGTACCCTGAAATGATTTGCATTTTAAAGTTCTGTAAAGGATCACTTCAATTCAAAATAATTAGATTACAAATCATGTATTTGATGGTTTCCTTGGCTGCAATGGGTTTGGAAGTAATGGAAGTTGAACAATCAAAAAGACTACATTTTATAACTTCTTTTTCTGTTACTTTGTATTGACAAAGCGTGTTGATGCACAGGACCCTTGGTTTGATAGATATTCAACACTCACTTTGACAGCTTGTAGCTGTCGCTTACATTTCGATCCTTTCGATAATATACACCAGAGACCTCCTGTTACTTATGATTACCGCATTTATGCCCAGGCTATAGATACGAGCAAAGCTATAGTAAAAAGAACCATGTTTTGGTCAAGTGCTGTAGTTGGTTCTGGATTTCATGTTTGTACTTATGCTTTGTTGCTGCATATATTAATAGCATTATGATAGTAGTATATTATATTAAAAGCAATAACACACAGCTTGGGACATACTTGCAAACTCTTACCTTTGCTATCATCCTCATCATGTTATACAACAAAAATTTTAAGGACTTTTTGTAATTTTAGAGTTCAACAACATGCCTCTTGCACAAAAGGTCTGAAAGATTTCAAGAGATTCAAAGATCTAAGATTTGATTCTTAACTGCTTGAATTTAGTGTTGATCAAATATTGTGTGTGAGAGGGAAGAAAAATTCAATTAACTGTGGATTTCACTGTGAAATTGTTGGAAACTAAATTTAGAACAGTACTCTCTGTGTAGGTGGCCCTTGAGAAGTGATACCTTTTTTTTATTTTCATCACAGTGCATCTAAGAAATATGAGATTAGTTATTAACACTTTATAGGAGAATACAGTGATTAAATAATGTTGATCTGAAGATTTTGTGAAAAGAACAGTCCCAATCCTCCGAAGGATGAGAGATTTGAACCCACATGAAAATGTATAAAATGAGATTGAGTCACTTTATTCACAACTTTTTCCATGCTAAACGCCTTTTGAGGCTTAAGTGTGATATATGTCCACAATCAGGGGATTTGTTGTAGATTTCAAGGATTTCTGATCTCTCCTGCTTTATCCTTCCTGCTAAATGCTTTAACACTTTGAGGCATGAGTGTGATATATGTCCACAATCAGGGATTTGTTGTAGATTTCAAAGGATTTCTGATCTCTCTTGCTTTGTCCTTCCTGCTAAATGCTGATACTCTGATTCAGGTGGTTCGAACGAAATACTTTGAAATGCCACCAATGACTGCAGAGGAAGCCTTAGAGCAGCTTGTGAACGTGGACCATGATTTCTATGCATTTCGCAATACAGAAAGTGGTGGGATGATGAATGATTTTTCCACATAATCTTTAAGTTTTGGGGTTTGATTGTTTGCAGACATTTCTTTCTTCTCACTGCTGGTTTGTTTCCCTTGTGCAGGAGAAATCAATATTATTTACAAAAGAAAACGTGGTGGGTATGGATTAATAATCCCAAAAACAATGAAAGATGGGAGAATCGAACATCAGAAGTTCCAGAAGTGCCTGAGAAATCCCATGGTATTAAGCACAATAGGGTATAGTCATTGTGATTAAAAATGGTTTTGGAGACCTCATCCATGGTAAAAATTAATAACATTCTGAATTCCATTCTAGAAAGGGAAATTACTAGAGTAAAAAGGAAATGATTCGACAAAAGCGTAAAGGTTTGCCAGAGTGCAATTTTTGTTGCACCATTTTTCCAACGAGCTTCTATTCTTGAGTTCACTATTCCATTGTCATATCACATTCATTTCATTTGATGAAAGGTAAGAAATACTAAGACCGTCTCATTGCTAAGCTAAGAGAAGAGAACAGATATAAAACTTTGAATCTAGAATGCAATAAGTCATGCAAGGTATCGATTGTGCACAGGAATAATTGTTAGGTGTAAATTGCAGAATTGGATAACTAAAATTGTCTGCCTGCTGAGAAGTGACTCAAGCAACTCATCCTACACTCTATGTTTAAGTAGACTGCATTGGAAATGCCAAATGGCAGTAATTTATTGCACTATACTTGGATCTCACTTGGGAAAACTGACAGGTTATGTTAGAATGGCTTTTCCATTTGGTAGTGGATTATACTGGCTATCTTTGGGCAGAGTCAATATTTATCGGCTTTCTCATTGTGTTTTGTGCATTTTGGATATCAGAAAGAATTCATAGTAGTTCTAAGAATTTTGGAATGCATTGTTTATTTTAGATTGCAGTAAATTTAGTAACTCCGCTTCCATGTTTTATTATAAATTGGCACCTGAAAGATGCAGTCAAACTTTTGTAGGGACTTTGGACTCCAAATACTGCTTTAGTCACATAACATTACTGCTTCAATCACATAACATGAAGAGATTAAGGGCATATACTCGTTAAAACATAAAAACGAAGTACAAGACCAAATAATTGAAACTGCGTTGAATGGCCTTAGAGAGCATATGATATGTTTCATAGAGATAAAATAAGTTCCCATTCAGAATCATTGTCACCACGATATGCAGGTACAGGTATTTAAAAAAAAGCTACAAGGGTAGAATGTTGCATTGGTATGTTGGTACACTGAAATAATTTTAAATGTGTTTGCAAATTTCAAAATTTTAAATATTATAGGATCCATAAGAAAATTCAAAATTCTAATAAGCATCTAAACAAAATTCTGATAAGCATTTAACAATTCAAGTATAAATATTGATGAGATCCAGGTGAGTTGGTTGAGGATTAAGTGTTTACCAACCTACCCAGGTTCAAATCTCACAGGGTGATTGCTGGTTACAGTTGTTTGACATGCAAAATTTTGCTGGTAGTGGCTGGTTCAAATTGGGCACTGGCAATAATTATAGTCTGGCTATGCGGTCATCCAAATCCCACATTTAAACTGATAAAAAATAATAATTAAATTATAGAAATGTCATGAAAATTTCCAGTATGTTAATTTCCATTGTTATCTGTTTAGAAGACATTTGCATTGATCATGAATTGGTTTCATTTGTCATCTTGGCTGGTCTCAAAGAGATAAAACTTGAAGGGCGGTATGTATGTATACTAGGTTCTGTCTTCTTCATTGAAAGTTAGTCTCTCTTGAATGAAATATTGAAATTGTGGAGCAAATGTCTTGTTGCCCATAAAAATGTTAAATTTTTTCGGTCTTTTTAAGTTTATTCAAATTGGCTCTTGAGAGTTGATATGCCCTTCCAAATCCCATTATTTCTTTTAGTCATAATGAAACTTGTACTTGAGATTCATGGCATTCAACCATATGAAGAGGTGGTTTAGTTCGTTCCCTTTGGCATGTTGCCATGTATTGTGGCTAGTGGCCACCATCAAGGGATGTATAGATGGGTGCATGATGCTTTTGATGGTATTGACAAAAAGCCTAAAATAAAACTTAACCGAGCCATTTATTTTCCCACAAGACTCAAGTTGACCAACTAAAATTAATTCTATCACTAAAATTAGGTATGCATGGAAAGTATGAGACATTCGAAAAATATCCCACTTGAGTACTTTCCACCAAAGAAACCAAAAACCCACTCTAGTAACCTTGAACTACAAAACCCGTTTCTTCCTTGCACCAAATACACTTCTTAGCACATACTACCTTTGTTAAAGAATTTGCCACACTTTCCTTTGTCTCCACCTTGTCTAACAATACCCCATATGTGTGCGCTACTACTTGTCTAGAACGTGTATTATTAGAAGGCTCCTTCTCCTTACTCCCTTACACTATTCTTTTGGGGGCATCCCTCCACGATATACATGTGTTTTTCTTTCATTATATTTTACTTTACACATTTCTCATCATGTTTAATTACATACCTAATGTTTATTGCTACATATTGGGTTAACAAGTCTACCACGGGTGTCTTGTGCAATACTAGCTTATCTTGTTAATTTTCTTCTTGTCGCTATTACTCTATTCTATACTTGTTTCATATACTATTGTCACTACTTGTTTATAAAAATTGCTTTTTTGCGTGTTCCCCACATGGTGTGACTTGATTGTCATGCATGATTATAATATAAAGTTTGTTTACTTGATACGACGTTAAGTTCCTTCCTTGTCTTGTGACAATGTGGGTGTCCCTTGTTTTTGGATCGATGCCTATATTGTGTGTATACACTTGTTTTTTAAATATGGAACATTGTTCCTCCCATCGCGATTGTCTTATGACATTGTGGGTGTCCAATATATGTGGCTTTGTGCTTGTATATGACTTGTTTATATATTCTATGGCTTACTTGAATTTACACTATTATTTCTACCATTGCCTCGACATACTAATTGTTATGATGTTTCTATACTTTTCGTATTATGGAGTATGACATGATGCTACTTTTCTTTGATGTTACTATTAGATTTACACATGTAATTTTTTTTTTTTTCTTGTTGCATGTTTCTTTTTCTCCATGCCATGGTTGCCACCACGTGCAACCCTTATTCTCAAAGGTGGCCACCATTCCACCCTTTAATGGAATCTTACATAGATTATCATGCATATGGTACATGGGTACACATATATTATTTTGATTTGTGTTCTCAAATGCTTTATCACATGTGTCTCAAAAGGGGGCATTCATCAAGTTATTTCAAAAGTTATAGACAAAGAAGATATTGAATACAAGAACAAATTTGTGTAGGGTTCAAATCATAAAAATGTCACAAAACTGAAATGTGGCAAAATTCAATAAGATAAAACATGTAGAGTATGGACTTGAACATTTTATTACATTCTCAAATAAAGGGCTTATTCACTCAACTATTTATTTTCTATAGGTTCTTCCATCTATTTATAAGATTTTCACATAGTTACATATACATATGACATGATTAAGAGAAAGTTGAAGGGGCCACGAGTACTTCCCGAGAATGTTTAGATTAAGTTGCAAAAACACAAATTGGGGGCATGCTCTTCCTTTTATTCTTTGATTTTTCAAATTTATATAATCAATTTCAGCTACAAAGTAGCACCTTATGGGGGCATGGCCACGTCTACTACTAAGGAATAAATTTTCAAGTTATTACAAATTAAGTTTAGATCTATTTTCAAATGTGTGATCTATTGGTTTAGTGGAAAGCATCATAGCGGATAGGTTCTTTGTACACATATCTTTGCACTTCTCTCATCATATTCCCAAATGGGGAAGGCATTGAAGTAGCATAGTTTTTTGTAGTCTATACCTTCCTCTCTACAAATATCTAAAAAATGGGGGCATTTTGGCATGGGGGCATTTTCACTTGTTTCTTCACACAATCTCCGATACTCAAAGATCAAGCATATCCTTTGGTCTTTGTTAGTGTATATGACTAGACTTGTCATCATTCGACGTCTTGTCCACCTAGTTGGTTAGTCATCTCACTTAGTGAGAATATGTCATAGTTGAATAGGTCATAGGGTTGTGTACACGTGTCATGCACATGAGTTACATAACACTCATATATATATTATTTCTTTCGATTTATGAGCAGGTCGACACTTCGTTGTATTTTCGTACTTGATTTTTCTTGTGATTCATGCTCTTGCTAATTATGTGAAGCATTCTCATCTCCATTAGAAGTGCAACCCTCTTCGATGTGCATGAGGTTCCAACATTGATCCTCACGAAACAATCCGATATGGTATCAGAGTGGATGTTCGGTATATGTGCACTCTCTTGAACTAGTTGTTAATTACTTCGTTTTTGGATTAATCACTTTTGTGCTAGTTATTTTCGAGTACTATTTGGAATCTTGTTAACAAATCGATATTCTAATTTATGAGCATGTCAGACACACCATTGTCTTTTTTGTACTTGATTTTCCTTGTGATTCATGCTTTTGCTAATTATGTGAAGCATTCTCATCTCCATTAGAAGTGTAACCCCTCTTCGATGTGCATGAGGTTCCAACATTGATCCTCATGGAACAATCTGATATGGTATCATACATTTAATTACAATTTTTTAGCTCCTTTAGTTTTTAAGATTAATAGATTAAATAGTCTATTTTTTAACATAACGATATTTTTTAAAGTCCTTTTAAGATCTAAAAATAACCGACCTATAAGTTGCAAAAATGTAATTTTTAAGTGTTATTGGTTGTTTTTTTCTCTAATCGTTTGTTGGAGTGTGCAACACCATTCATAGCAGTTTTTTGCTTTTCGGAAGCTTTTTACGACGTCTTAGAGGTCCTTGGGACTTGTATTGAGCTCATTTTGTGCATTGTAATAATCTTTATTATTGCTTGTAGACTAGTGAGCGCGTCCGCCACACTATTGCAACAAGGGGATTTCTGCTGTGATGTGAGACATTTTTTCTCACAACAGGACTTGATTTCGCCCCTTTCCTTGGTTTTTAGCTTGTTGTGCTTGTTTACGGTGTCGATTTGTTTGCATTCCATAAAACTTGATTGTGGTCTCCTCTCTTGCAAAGTTATTATGCTAATTGTAAGGTGAGTGGTTAACTGTTTCATGACGCACACTTGCACTAGATTGTATCCAATGCACTAAACTATAAAGTGCCGAAAGCAGGGGGTTATAATATTGTCTTGGGTGGTTGTGTTGTTTGTTTTTCTTTTCTGCATTCCTTCTTTCTCTCTCTTCACTATGGATGCACTTTCAATTCATTTGCTTACGCGTTCAACTTCTTCAAATGGAGATCGAAAATGGTAATGAAACTAAGGGGTAAAGGGTTATTTCGCATCACCATGGGAGCTGAGACTGAACTTGATGATGAGCCTAAAAATCTAAGTGGTTGAACCGATGTGATGAAGCCTTAGGTCTTCTTTGTATGTCTGTTTCTCTTGACTTTTCTTCCACATTGAGTCGTCCAAAACACCTAATGCGTGGAAAATGTTAGATAGTATGTTTGGACAACAAGATGACATGAGAGCACATGAGTTGGAAAACAAACTACTAGGATTAAATCCTAGTGACTTTGAAAACCTACAGGCATTCTTCTCAAAGTTCGTCCACACTAGATTGTTGTTAAAGGAATGTAAAGTGGAGAAGAAAGATTCCCAATTGATTTTGTTGATTCTCTCTAAGTTAGGTCCCGAATACTCGTCTTCGTGTCAACTTTTCACACTATAAAAGCCGCTCTAGGTAGTGCTTGGACTATGCCCTCATTTGACATTTTTCGCCCAACTCATTCGAGAACAAAAAAACTCATTCAAATGGGGTCTCTCAAGTCCAAGTCACATGCCCTTGTAGCAAGTACTGATAAGGGAAAGAAAAATGAGAAGAAGAAAGAGAAAAAGACCAACCTAAGAAGGAAACCAAGACCAATCAAGCCAAACCCAAATCTAACATGAACACTTTGACTTTTGAGCCTAAAGTGAAGAAAGAAAAGTGTAAGTGTTCCTATTGCAAGAAGACTGGTCATGAAGAGCATCAATGTATGAGAAAACAAATTGATCACCTTACTCATTTACTTGAGAAAAATCATATAGGTGTTCTTGAGTCTATCAAATAAAATGCTTCAAAGCCGAGTCTTCCACTACAATTTTTTAAAAATTTGATAAGAAGAAAGGAAAGACCCTTGTAGTTCGAGTTGCTCCTTCATTGACGTGGATTATAGATTCCGAAGTGCCTCGCACCACATGACTTCTTCGCATGTTGAGCTCTCCAACATCGAACCTTATGGCATGTCCCAAATCACGTTGGGTGATGGCACGACAGTCGGTTTCTGGTAGTGGATCGGTAGAGATGGATGAGGGAGTATTTAACCAAGTGTTGAGTGTTCCCGATCTCTCTACCAATCTCCTATCGGTTTACCAAATCACTCACATTGGTGAAGGACTATGAATGGAATTTAGTCCTAACTCAGTGATTATACGTGAGCTTCACAATGACATTACAAAGTTGGTTGAGGCCAAGACAAATCACCATTCACGGTTGTATACCTTTTCCCACTTTACTTCTGATTTGACGTCCATTGCCTTGCTCACTCATGTAGATGAGGTTAGTAAGCTATGACATGAGTGTTTCGGGCATCTAAATTTTCGTTACCTTGAACAATTGAGCCAAAATGAAATGGTCAACGAGTTACCCCATGTTAGATTTTCTAAGGGTCTTTGTGAGGGTTGTGCCCTTGGGAAGCACCTTGAAAAGAGTTTTGACAAAGGAAAATCCTGGAGAGCTACTTGTCTTTTGGATCTTGTTCATAGTGACATCTCTGGCCCATTTTCGTCTCCTTTGTTTACTAGAGCTCTTTATATACTTACCTTCATTGATGACTATTCACAATATACTTGGGTATATTTTCTTAAGCTTAAGTCTAAAGTCTTCGAATATTTTCAGGACTTTAAGGCTCTTGCTGAGAAACAGGCGGAATGGTCTATCAAGGTTCTTCAAAATGACAATGGAGGTGAGTATGTGAGCAATAGGTTCAAGGATTTCTATACTTCAAGGGATTGCTTTGTAGCATAATTGCTTACATCCCTTCACAAAATGGAGTTACAAAAAGAAAGAACTAAACACTTAAGGAGATGGCCACTTGTATGGTTCACTCGAAGTCCCTTCCTCCACAGTATTGGGCCGAAGCAGTGAATTGTGCTTGTTACATTCATAATTGTGTTCCACACAAGGCAAGTAAGAGGGATGACACCCCTCAAGCCCTGGTTTGGACGCAAGCCTGATGTTGAGCACTTTCGAGTCTTTGGATCCAAGGCTATGGCTCGATTCCCAAGAAGAAATGTAAGGCTTTGGAACCACAATCCAAACCTTGTATCTTTGTCGGGTATCATGATGGCGTGAAGGGATATCGATTGTTGAACCCTATTACTCATGAGATTTATATCGAGAGAAGTGTGAAATTCGATGAGTCTTCTTCGAATTCTACTTCTCTACCTTACGATGTTCTTATGCTTTCGATTCGAATCTGAATCTTCGGATGATGATGTTGTTGAGCATGATCCTCCTCTTGATCCTCCTTCACCTCCCTCGACCCTCATGCTTCGGAGTCTTCTAGTTCTCGATGGTAGTGTTGAGTGGAACCTTGTTCCTTCTCACTTGAGTGAAGAATCTTTTGACTTTGAACCTGATCCTCTTGGTTGTCGTTGGACTAGGAAAAATTTGTTGAGTGTTGGAGAGTGGATGGGAGATCTTTATACAAAAGGCAGACTCGCTCAAAGTTTGTTGGACCTCACTTCTTCTTCACCGCTTCTACCCTCAGTATTTCCGGAGGCTTAGAGTATTCGTGAGTGAGATATAGCCATGGATGAGGACTATTCCTCACTCATGAAGAACGATACTTGGGCTCTCACCCCTCTTCCGAAAGGAAGAAAAATCGTTCGGTGTAAGTAGGTGTTCCTAAAAAAAGTATGGAGCAGATGGAGAAGTCTAAAAGTTTAAAGCACGAATAATAGCTAAGGGTTTCTCGCAGTACCTGGGTTGATTACATGGAAACCTTTCTCCGGATGTGAAAATGAATTCTATTCGATTGACACTCACCATCGCTGCGGCTAACAGATGGGAAGTCCATCAAATGGACATTAAGAGTGCCTTCCTTCATGGGGACCTAGAGGAAGAGATATACATGGAAAAACCTCTAGGTTATGTCCATGATCCCTTCCTCGTTTGTAAGTTAAAGAAGTCTCTTTATGGTCTTAAACAAGCTCCCGGGCTTGGTATGCTAAGATGGAATCCTTTTTACTTATATTAGGGTTCACTCGGTGTCACTCTAACCCAAATGTTTATATTCTCAATGGGCAAGATGAATCCATGCTCAACCTTGTTTTGCATGTCAATGACTTGTTGATCACAGGTGCAACTCTTCCTTTATCATTGATACCATGAAGATTTCCTTATCGAACAAGTTTTCCATGAATTACTTAGGATTGCTTCATTACTTTCTTGGGATTTAGATTTCACAATATGACTCGGTATTGTGATTTCGTAGCCTAAGTACTCTCTTGATTTACTTTTTCGGTTCCATATATCTAATTGTAAGCCTTCTCGTGCTCCTTTCCTTTCCGGGGTTAAGTTGGTTTTTGATTACTCTACTCCCTTAGTTGATGGTACCCTTTATTGACAATTAGCGGGGAGCTTGATTTACCTTACTCGCACACGTTTGGATCTATCATATGCTATTGGGATTGTGTCAAGATTCATGTAGGAGCCACATGAGTTGCATTGGAAAGCGGTAAAATCAGATCCGTCACTATGTTTGTGACACTTACACAGATGGCATCCATTGTCTAGGAGGAGTAGATATTGATTTAGTTGAATATACTGATTCGATTGGCCCAAAGTGATCTTGATCATCATAAATATACCTTAGGCTACAATTTTTCTCTTGATTCAAGTCCTGTTAGTTGTTCTAGCAAGAAACAAAACATAATTGTGATATATTCTACAGAGGAATAGTACAAAGGAGCAGATTAATGCTACCACAAAAGCTATTTGGTTACATGGTATCTAGATCGAGTCCTGGTATTCACTATCAACAAACTCTACTATCATTTATCGCAACAACATGAGCACCATCTCAATTTTCGAAATCTAGTTCAACATAAGAGAACAAAGCACATCGAGATACATATGCATTTGATTCGGAGTTGATCCATGATGAAACCATCGATTTACTGATGATCTTTATCGGACATATGATATGGTTGTAGACATTTTTACCAAACCCTTCACCCTCTTGGGGTGAGGTCTTTTGCAACAACCCATCTTCTTGGGCTTTCTAGTTCTCTTCTCTTCTTCTAGAAATATTGTAGTTTGTACATGAGTACCTTATTAGGCATTTAGTTGATGAGACTCATTTGACACATCTTTCTTAGGTTGTTTAGGGAGTTTTTTGTCTTTTGTAAGTGGATGTTTTCACTTAGGGGGTTTTCCTCCATTACTTGAGATCCTTATTTTACATGGGTACTGTATGTACCCAAAATTGTAGGGTACTGTATCAGTCGGAACGATGTTACACATGCCCCAATTATGATACAGTCGCCTCGCAAGGTGTTCGGATCCGAGAAGCTCACGAAGTATATGCCAAAGATCCCAAGTGCTTTATCCAAGTTCCTTGTGCCTTGTTTTACCCCTCACCCCCTTTTTAACGTGTGTTTGACCTTTAGTAACGAAACCGCACATCGACATGTGGCGGTGGTCTTCAGAACCGCCGCCCGATTAGGGTGGTGGTCCTATAACCGCCGCCGTGCTAAGGGGCGGCGGTCCTTCACGCGTTTTCCAAAGACGTTCTTTCGATCACGACTGGTGTAATTTTCAACTTTTACCAGATTTTCTCAACCGCCTTAGCTTGTATTAATGTTTTATGTCCCCTCGAATAGTGATTCTTCATTGTTTAATGGTAAAAGAGTTTGATAGGAGTTACCTTTTGGTGAATGTGAAATCTATAAATAGCTAGTTTGTTTTCAAACAAATGGCCCTCAAAACCGCCTCTCAACTTCTCATTTTCCATTGTTTAGTGTCTCAATTCTTGTTTAGAGTTCATTTTGTTTTCATGTTTGCATCCATGCTAGTTTTTCCTTTTCTTTAGAAGCCATTCAATCTTTCTTGCGCCTGGGCCTTGTTCATTGTTGTCCATACAAATTAGTCTAGAGAAGAGTAGTTTCGGTTATAGATTGAATTCATTAGAGTTGCAGTTGTGTTCTTCACATAAGGTAGATTCTAGAAACTCTCGGTACACTTGTGTTGTATTCCCACAATAAATCCCGCTAGGAATTGCATATACCAAGCTCGTCTCTGCGTTGTCCCTCTCCTACTCGCATTGTATTCGATCTATATCCAAAGTGACATTGTTCAAATACCTCTTTCGTTGATGCTAGCATATACATGCTCTTCTCGGATTCACGTGAACACGAAAGAACGAGGAGATCATTTCGAGGGGACAAAGTCATACACTATTGGATTCACCATTGTTTTGCAAATTCTAGGTTTTATCTCACAAAATTTCTAGTTAAAACATATCAAATAGAGTAGTGAAATATTTCATTTCGCTTAATTTCATTTTCGATATCACGTGGAAGTGTGGGGATTGATAGTTTCGAGAAACTATGATTCATTCCTCACTTCTGAGGTAGGATCGAGAATCTTTCAATTAAGTTAATCAGCTATCTAGTTATCTAGGATAAATTCACAACTGCACAGGCAAATAGCTACACCGGGCTACCTTGCTTGTTTTAATTTTATTGTTAGATTAGTTGTCATTTTCTGAATATATTAGATTAGTTGCTCTTTCAATTCTATTAAAAATTCTATCAAAAATACAAAAATAGAGGAATATACATATGTTGTAGATATATCTTGCATAAATAGTTTATTTCATTTCAGTTAAGCTTATATTGATCTTGCATGACAATCGGGGGACCTAGGGAGCCTAGGGAATACATTTTTGAGCCAATCGTGCCTCAACCACTTGTTGCAAAGCATTAGTCGACATAGAATAAAATATCAGAATTTAGGTCTTACGAATAACAAAAGACCTACAAGAAATCAACACACGGTTAAGAGGCTTAAACATAGAAGACAACAAAACACACACGTTCTCGGTCAAATCACCAAATTATAGATTGCCTTGATAGATACCCGTATGACCGTAGAAGGCCCTAAAAGAGGGCAAACATTCGGTTGTGATCCACTAGTCCCACAAACCGGATGCGTGGAGACCTCCTTGTTGATATAGACACTAGCTTACGTATCCAAATTGCTAGAACACACTGTTAGGTACTCCGAGAAAATCGTGCAACTTATAGTTCTAAACGTAGAGGCCGAAAAGGCATACGATTATTGGATACTCGGGATTAGGGATTGATTCTTCACATGACCATAGGAGGTCCACAACAACCACGAACTTACGGTTATGATCCACATGTCTCACAACCCAGCGGGCCTCCAAATCAACCCAACATTGACGCTAGTTTACAAACATTAGTATTTAGGTCTTCTCCACTTCCACCGAGACATTATCACACAACTATCATTATTAAACGTAGTAGCTAATCAAGCTAAAGATTTCTGGACTAGACCAAAGAATCATCCATAAAGCACCAAAAGATCCATTACACATTTAGCCGTCCATTTTCATGACCTTATTGGGAGACATATACGAATCACCCATAGGTTATCTTCAACGTATTCCACAACCCATAGATCGGATCACGGCGTGAGCTCGATATTGATTGGAGCCTTCGAGCAGCTATCCTCGCCGAATGATCTATCACATCGATTCAGGTTAGGAGGGCCTTCTTTGCCTTAGATTTGTAGATCCCATTATTGCGTGTTGAGGACATAAGATTACCTAACTAGTTTATTTGAATCCCGCATGTTTTCCATCCCCATCTATTGTCTCGGCATGACCTCGGGAGGTCGGGTGCGAGGAAGAGTCACTTGTAGATTCCCATGCTCGCATGTCACTTTTCCATCGTACAAAATTGGTGAACCCGACGTGAAATTCCTACCTTCTGGTTCAAAGTCTTATTTCTACTTGTTCTTTCAATTAGTATACTTTTCGTCTTTTCTACCTCATTAGCCTTCACATCAGCTTTACCAACAAAATTGGTGAAACTCACGCAAAAGGAACAATCGTTTCACTTTCACACCCTTCTTTTAATTTTATCCACCTTCGCTCTTTCCCATTATTTTGTGGGTATTCATATACCCCGAATATGTCGGGATACGATGCATATGGCAGACCTCTCCTAGGTCTTAAAGCATACTACGATCAATTAAATAGACAACCATCACCCTCACTCTTAGCATGGGGTGACAACTATTCAACTAACCGGTTTTCAACACAAACTCCACCTCAAAGGACTAGATATAGTTCTTCTTTCCAAATAGAGGAGTTGGATCAACTCACTCAAACGCAACAACCAGAGCCTTTAGGCTCAAACAATATGACGCTCACTAGAGAATTTGGTTCATCTCCTCAGGTGTTGCTTAGACCACAAATTAGTAGACAGTCAGATCCATATCTGTTTTTAGATGACGAATACTTAGCACATTATGCTAGGAGTGAACAACGCTCTCAAAGTATGTACCCACCTATAGGAGGTTTGCAAACACAACCCAAGGTCTCGTTCCAAGAAAATACCCCCATTCCTCCACCTGTAGGAAATGCCCTCGGTGATACTTGGTAGGGCAATGATCAGTTCATAGCAGGGTACCATATGCCTATACAACCTCAAAGTGTACAACAAACGCCACTAAGGAAAAATACCATGTCTTCACCAAACAAGGTCATCTCACCTTAGTTGAGAAGGTTAGAGGGTTGGAACTTGCTCAAGCAAGTCAAAATCCACGATTCATACAAGAGCAGAACTCCCAATCCTCCACGTCATCCCAAACTGGCCAAGTAGACCTCCTCACAGAACAGGCACGTTGGGCATGCCTCAAGATTTACAAAGAAACCCCAGCCTAGAACCACATTTTCAAAACCGTTCCGATTGAGAATATGATACCTCCCGACTTAGCACAAAACAATCCATTCCTAAGTAATGCTCCTCCATACTTAAACATGTATTCCAAATCGCCACGGGGAGATATGTTATTTTCTCTTGGCATATTCACTCAACCACGAGGGATTCCCTTATGCCCTATGAAATACATATGCTACGCCATATCAACAACCCATTCCACCTCCACCCCCTTAGCAAACACCATCAATGGTCAAAACCTATGCAATAGGAACTTATTCAGAATATTTGAAAGAACCTTTGGACTTCACTATACGAAGCGTCATGCTTCTAAGACCTCTCCTCGATCTACCCAAGTACAAAGGAGAAGGAGACCCGAATGCACATATTAAGGCCTATGCCACTGACCATTCGAGAACTGCTCCCTTGGGATGGAGTTGTTGCTAAAATATTCCCCAAAACTTTAGAGGGTATCACCTCGATTGGTACTGAGAATCAAGCCTCAATACATTCATTTAAACAACTCGTTCGAGAGTTCATTAAGGATTTCGACATGAACAAATTGTTGAGAATAGGAATCAGGGAATTCTTGCATATTAAACAAGAACACAATGAATCTATTGCTCATTTCATCCAAAGATGGCGTACAGTCCTCTATTCTTTAGCAAGCACTCCAAACATGGATCAGATGGAACTATGTGATTTATTCCTTCATTCTCTCAGCAGAGAGATAAAGGAAGAAGTCTAGAAGTTCCCACTAAGAACTTATGATGAAGTGCTCGAGAGCGCTCTCCGAATAGATCAAGCCGCAATGATAGATAGTGGTCGAAAGACATATGGAAAAACGGGAGGTTAATCATCCCCAACCAAAATACTACGACTTATCCTACTACCACAAACGCCAATCAAGGACCTAAAATCCTTAACAAAAATTGTGGAGCGACAACAGATGGAGTAACTGACCAAACTAAAAAGGCAAACATTGTAAATGCTCCACCACCGGTTAACAATCAACAAAACAACAATTTTACCCCAACAATCAACGCGGTGGATTTTAATCGTCACAACAACAACAACAACGGCAGATCCAGACATAGGGTCCAAGTCAAAACTCAACTGGATATCAAAACCAAAGGCAACAAACGCAAAACTTTAATCCTAATAGTCAACAATTTAATCAGAGTTTTGGACCACAACACGTGCTGCCAACAATCTAGAGTTATAATCCCAACTCGTATTGTGGTTTCCACAAAATTCGAGGCCATGACACTAGGACTTGCCGCGATTACAATAAGTTCATGCAACGTTTGCCAGAGGAACAAAGACAACTCTTCATAGATATGTTCTTAACAGATTTTGTGATACCTATGCCAAATACCTTCACAGGGGCAATTTCCCCTCAAAATGAAACTCTTAAGATCTTCAATGATCCACTTCAAATCACAATAGCAATAATAATAATAAATTAAATCCAAATGGGACAAACAAAGGTATAATGACAGAAAATAACGATCACGAAGCCTCAACTTCACTAAATCCACTGCCGTGTCGCAATTAGGAAGTCAACCACGAACCAAGATAGTGATCTAGTGGAGTTAGACATCGAAAGCGCACATAGAAGCCATAACAAGAACACGAGAATATTCTTCTCAACCAAATCCAATCTATCCACTAGAACCGGATAACATTCAACAAACGTTGGTAAAACCCGTGAGTGCTTATGATTTAATTAATGACTTAACAAAGACCTTCTCTCATGTCTCTTTTTTTGGAGTGTTGAAAAACTCTCCGCCATAGCATGGCTGCTCTTTTAGAAGCACTCGGGTCTAGGTCATTTAATTAACATCACTCCACCTCCCGAAACACAAGTAAATCATACAAACTTTGATATCCACCCTCAGGGCAGCCAGATAGGATACCGAGTTTATATTCGACATAAAAAAATGCCAACAGATGCTGAAATTGTGCGTAGAGGCGATCCGGCCTTGCATTTACAAGTATGGGTTTACAATAATTACGTTAAGCGCATAATGGTGGACAATGGGGTAGCAGATTAACATCATCCCCTTCTCTTTCCTTCAAAATCTAGGATATGGAGAAACCAACTGTTCCATAACAAGAAATATGCTAAGAGGTTATGATAGCCTTAAGGCTACTTCCATTGGAACTATAATATTACCAGTCACCTTAGGACCCAAGACAATCCACACCGAGTTTTATATCATAGATCGGGAAACCAACTATAATATGATCCTCGGTCACGACCATGGATACATCGCATTGAAAGCAATGCCTTCTACGTTATTCCGGGAAATAAGATTCTTACACCTAGCAAAGATATTCGTAGTGCAAAAGGTGACCCAAAACCATTCGACATACACCTAGCAGATCTCGAAGAAAAGACCAAAGCGCTCACTCGAGTTTGAACTCCCAACAAACCAACTTAACAAACCAATCGACTCAAAACCAAAAGAAAAATTAATACCTGTAATGTAACTAGAAATTATGAACTTAGTCAAAGGCATCCTGGCCCTCAAAGATGAAGCTAACATTGTAGAAAAAAGTGTCATTAGGAACTACTGCAAAATTGTTGAATTACTGGAACAAGATCTACCAATTTTCCTACCATTTGATTCCGCAGTGTGGGATGTACCCAGGAGTTAGTTCTCTTCCGTGAGAGGAACTTTGCATGCTAGAAGTAAAACCAAAAAGAGACAGACGCAAATAATGTCCCAAAGCATCCATTTTTCCTAGTAAATATTGGACTCTCCATTTCGATGGAGCTAGATGTCATTATGGGTAGGCAGGTGTGATCTTTACTTCTCCCGAGGGAAAGATCCCACCTTTTTCTTTAAAGTTGAACTTTGAATGTACAAACAATGGCGCCGAGTATGAATCCCTCCTCCGCCTCATCATAGCCAAAAGGATCGATGTTAATAACATCGAGTGTTAGGAGACTCCCTAATTAGTTACAAACCAAGTCTCAAGTATATGAGACTAGAGTGAGCATTTACAACTCTATAAAATAGCGGTATTAGATCTAAGCAAATGATTCACTTCATATCCATCAAGCAATCCCACGTGAACAAAACCTTCTCACATATTCAATAGCAACCTCAACTTCTCAAGCGTTTCACCCCAAGTAATGAGTTAGAAGATACGAGTTTCAAGGTATCACTTGCATGATTGAACCATTGGTGAAGAAAATATCAATGAACCCTCTTCTAACACATACAGTTGAGAATGAATCCCCTATCTTACATCATGTTAATAGTGATAAACTCACTCTCAAATATCTAAATGCCTATGCAGAGCTACACCTTGCTCATCCTATGGTTGATCTTTCCTAATACCACACTCCTCTTCCTACTTTGGAAATCCCATGGTAGAGTCTCCTCCACGTAAGAATCTTGATGTCTACGAGATATAAAACGGAGAAATCCGGAACTACCTCCAACCCCACGAGTTTGAAGAAGGTAACGCTTCTCCGATAGAAGAAACCATTGACATAAACATTGGAGCGGAGGAAGAACCAAGAATTTTGAAGTTAGGATCCTCGCTAACTCCGGAAGAAATAGAAATACACACCCAAATCCTCAAAGAACATCAAAAGGATTTTGCATTTAATTATAAAGAAATGACGGGTATCGCACTCACAAGTCATGTACATAATCTCATCACTAATCTAGATGCAAAGCCAATTAAACAAGTCAAGACCAATGAAGCCAAAAGTGGCACTCATGGTAAAAGAGGAAGTAATAGAACTTCTCCAAGTAGGATTCATCAAACTTGTCGACTATTCAAAATGGGTGTCTAATATCGTTCCGTCCTAAAAAGAATGGAAAGATACGCATTTGTATAGACTTTCGGGATATTAACAAAGCTTGTCCCAAGGATGATTTTCCATTACCATCCATTGATGCGTTATCGTTGATGCAACGGCTGGATTTGAACTGATGTCCTTCATGGATGGGTTCTCGTGGTACAACCAGATTAAATATTTGAAAAAGATCAAGCCAAAACCACATTTATAACTCCCTCGGGAACTTATTGTTATGTTGTTATGCCATTTGGTCTTAAGAACGCTGGCGCTACGTATCAACGAGCAATGACTTATATATTCCATGATCTTATCCATAAAATTGTGGAATCATATGTGGATGACTTGTTAGCCAAGGCCAAGAAAGCTGTGATCATCCGGAAGTACTCCGTATCATCCTCTCATGATTAATTGAGTATGGTGTCACATTAAACCCAGAAAAGTGCGTGTTCGGGGTGACAGGAGGCAAACTTCTAGGATACATTATATCTTCATGAGGGATTGATGTTGATCCAGCCAAAATACGGGCTGTTCTCGAAATGATCCCACCTTTGGACGAGTCTGGAATCAGGTCATTTCTTGGGAAACTCGGTGCAATCCGAAGGTTCATCCTAGATTTAAGCTTTGCCATTCATCCAATCAACAATCTACTCAAGAAATATTATAGTATCGATTGGACTGAAGACTGCAATGAGGATTTTGAAGCAGTTAAGTGCTTCTTGTTGTCACCACCCACGCTAATGCCTCCCAAGCCAGACCGCCCTTTGATCCTATACTCACGAGCCACTCATGTCTCGTTGGCTTGCATGTTGGCTCAAGAAGACGATGACAAACAAGAATGCGTGATCTATTTCATTAGCCAAACATTACTCAATTATGAAACGCGTTATACACAAGCAGAAAGAGAATGCCTGGCCATAGTCTTCACCATGAAATGTTTAAGACATTACATGTTAAATCAAGAAATAAGGGTCATCAGAAGACAAACCATTTACGCACATTTCTAACACAAGGATCTTTATCTAAAAAAGTGGCCATTTCATAACCCTAATGGGCGAATTCGAGTTGACATTCGTAAACCAAAAATATGGTAAAGGACAAATTATGCAGATCGATTAGGCCGACAATCAACTAGATGGAGGTGAGTGGTAGATCTAAACCTTCTCGATGAATGTGTATACTTTGTCGAAACCGGACCCCCATTTCTACATGTCCCCGGTATACCGATATCATCAATTTTATCATGGACCATACATACCAGGAAAGTGCTACGTCCACAACAAAGAAGGCGGTTACACATTATTGCCGCTAAATATGTTGTTTTAGACCAAGTGCTCTATCACGAGCCTTCAACGACATGCTTCTAAGATGCGTCGACATAGAAGATTCCAAGAGGATTCTTCATGAATCCCATAGTGGGATATGTGGGGGCCACTTTGGTGGTCACGCCACTGCTCACAAAATACATCGAATGGGCCATTTTTGGCCCACTCTTGAACATGACACGAGCTGGAGTTGATACGTAAGTGCCATACATGTCAAGAATTCTCTCACGAGATTCACATGCCAACACAATCCCTTCAACCAATAAGCGACTCGTGGCCCTTCTCCACGTGGGGTCTAGACTTAATAGGAAATTCTCTCCTTCATCAACCGATGACCATAATTTTATATTCATGTACCACGGAATATTTTACCAAATGGGTGGAGGCCATGCCTCTCAAAGACCGTACTGACTGTGTTTGGTGATTGCCAAATTCATTTTGAACCAAATTATATGCAGGTATGGTGTCGTAAGTCATTATCTTAGATAATGGCACGTATTTTAAGAATGATGAAGTTTGTGAGCTATGTAACAAGTTCAAAATAAACCATCACACGACCTCTCTTTACTACCCTCGAGCCAATGGGCAGTCAAGCGACAAACAAAACGTTAAAAGCCATTCTCCTCAAAACGGTAAAAGAAAACAAACGAGATTGGCATTTAAAATTATATCCAAACTTTGTGGGTCCACCAAACCTTAATAAGAACACCACAGGAGCAACTCTTATCTCATCGGTATTCGGGCGGCAGGTTCTCCCGCTTGAGGTTGAAATACCGGTCTACCGCATCTCGCTACAAGGGATTACGGATGAATAAGCTTACAGGAGGCACACCTCTCCCAACTAAAAAGCCTAGACGAGGCCGGGTTAAACGCCGAACAGTGGCATAGAGCCTATGCTAACCAGATGTGCCAGTAGTATAATAAAAGGGTCATGAGCGAGAAATATATGAAGGAGATCTAGTTCTAAGTCTGAGACAAATGGATCGATAAGAAAACCGCGAAGGAAGAAATTTCTCTGGCCCAAATGGTTTGGCCCATATCGAGTCATGAAAGACTACGGAAATGTTGCGTATCTCTTGTGCACACTAGAGGGTGAGGAATTCAATGAACTATCAATTCCTTGCATCTTAAATAATTTTACGCATGAAGCATCATCACTATTTATATAATTATATCTACATTACATATTCATTTAGTTAGGTTCATTTTGTTCACTCACTTCGTAAAACTTGGTGATCAAGGGACTTATTCTTAAGCAATTCATTACAAACTTATGATAGTATTGATAAGAGCATTCAAATCATACTTCTTCATTTTCATAACATCGTCAATCTGTTTTAATCATTTCATCAATTAAAGCGGATATGACAAAGTCTTGACGGTAGCCATACCAAGGACTGCATGCTTGTTCTCACTTTTGGTTTCTTCCTAAGATAGGTGTCTTGCCCATGGTCTATTCTAGAAGCTTCATGGTGTCACATCTATCCCGTATATATATATCTCTTTGGAAATAAGAACATACTGACATTTTTCTCAAGTAAGTCAAATATAGATCAAACAAAAATTTTACTTTTACACATTTCCTTGCCCTACCAACCTTCGGTGTTGAGCTTGCATCTCTTACTAGTGACGTAGGGTTGGGAAAGGATGGGAATGCATTTACTCACCTGTGCTTTGTCCATGGTGATAAGCCCATGCTTCCTCTCTAGTAGCATGGGGCAAGGTGCAAGGGGTCCTCTTGATAGTAAATGCTTTGAAAGTCATAAGCAAATAGTTCAAACAAACCTTTGAAGTCTTGAGTAAAAAAAAATGAATCGATGTCCAAAATTCCAAGAGAGTTCAAAACCCCGAAAACCAGATTTTGTTAACCAAGTGGCCATCTACGGATCTAAGTCCTGGATAAACCGCAAATCAAGTGACATTCTAAACTATGGAGTCACTTAAGTAGGATAGGTTTGTAGTGTCCTAATTTGGTTCCACCAACTCTTTGTCTATCTCCCATCATCACCATTTCAACACACCTCATAACTTGCGCCCTTTCTAGCTCTCGGTGGTGAGCCTCGCATCTTACTAGTTGCGTGGAGTTAGGAGTGGGGTAAGTTCATCTCGCTCATCATACCATCTCATCATCACATTTTGTCAAAACAATATGAAGTACCGGAAAATTGCTTATGAAAACTAAAGTTCAAGATCACAAGTTCATTTGCATCATCATACATCAGCATCACGAAATACAAAAAGAAAACATTTGCGATATTTTTTCTCCATTGCATACATTCTGAAAAGCATATAAAAACAATTTTTTTACAAACATCTAATATACATGCGAAAATGAATCACAAAACTCTAGGTACAAAGAGATCTAGATCCAAAAAGAGATGTATATATATAATCAGGTTTCATGTACAATGCCATCATCCACTAGGCATGGTCAAAACGCTTAATGAGCCCAGAAAATATAAAATAATTGTATAAACAATCTAGCAAGAGTCACTACAAAAAGAGCCAAGTGGCCTCTCAACCCCTATGAGATCCCTCAGAAGGCGCACGACCACGTGCAGGACTCGGCTGCCACGCCGGTGCTCCGAGTGCACTGAGGGCTCATGGTCCCTGAAAAGTAGTCAGTAGCCTCGCTATGAGAGCGAATCCTCCTCATTAGGTGCTCTGTAGTCCTATACCCGGCTAACTCTGCAGTGCAGGGAAGTCACCATCTTGGCCACATGCCAAACGGGGAAAAACATCGGATGCCTACCTACCGCCGAAGGCTCCCTGCATCCACGGATAGCTTGGGCACAAGTCTTCTCCATAGGGAGCATCAGTGGTATCAAGTACATACCCGGCGAATCAAGTCTCGCCACTCATCAGCAGTCTCTGCAAGAAAAGGAGAAAACAAATTAGAAAATAATCATAAGGTGAAACCAAGGATGAACAAAAGGAGATATATCAACTAAGGCAATCCTAGCTAAAAAAATATTAAAAGAAAAGTGACAACTCACTTAGATCGCTGAGCCTCCAAGAAGGATCTCTCGGGATCTGCACTTTGCCACTGACGCCGCCGCAGATTGATGTCCTCCTCCTATGTCCTGGGACAACATGGCATTCTGCTACGGACTCATCCTCTCCTCCTAGGTCCTGAGAAAGCAACTCCTCTAAGACTAGAGTCACCCTCTCCGCACTCTGCTCTGCCCTCTCAGCCTGTAGGATCTCCTGAGTGTCATGCCACTCAGGATCACTATCCTCCTCTCCACTTGACTCGCTAACCTCCATGTCCTCGGTCTCCTCCTCCGTCTCTTCCCTTGTGAACTCCTCAGACTCAGAGTCTATATCAATGGGGTCATCACTGCTATGGGCAGGACCGGCGGTAATTCGAAGTAAAGGTGCTTGAGGAGCACCGACTCTCTCGCACGTACCACCCGCCTAGCAATGGGATAGGGACGCCAAGAGTAACAACACCCAACTCCAGCCTCTCAGGACCTCCCCCAGCCTCCCGAACTCGATCTAAACATTGGCACCACCTGGGGAAGCATATCAACGTAAGCAAGGCCGAATGGCGAGGAACTTGATCAAAGAGGTGTGTCTCTACCTTCCCGTCTTGTCCACAAGCTGCCCACAGTAGTAGAGCAGAAATCAAAGTGAAGGTCTCCTCGCCCCACAACCCTGTCATGGCCTGATAAGGTGTGGCCTTCATATCATCGGTGAGTCGGGAAGCAATCGGCCGGTGGGGTGCTCTAAGCACCGTCATCTCTGTCCATCTAGCTGCCCTCACGGCTCTCGGGATCCGCCACCTCTATGCCTCTCCCATAAGGAATGATACGCTCATAGACCCAACTCATAACCAAGGTTGGATGGCTCAGTGACTGTCCCTGTAATCGAACCACCTGTATAAGTCGTGATAGGTGGTCCCAAGTATATCAGCTCCCTAGGCATAAATCCGACCATGTGCCTCAATCTGTGCGATGATGGGGGCCCAACAATAGAGTAAAGTATCCCCTCCCTTGTCTCCGATCAATCTTGAAGCAAGGATGCCCATAATGGCCTGACGGATCAAAGGGATGGGCAAGCCAGGAATAGAACGGACCTTCACCCCCTTCTTCGAACCAGTGGAGACAACTATGTCTCCCATATAGGTGGCCCACTGTGTCACCTGAGCTTTGGATACTATTGTATCAAATGAAAGTCTCCTCCCAATAATCGGGACTCCCAAAATACGGTAGACATCCTCTAAGGTGATAGTCCACTCACCCCTGACACCTGGAAATCGAAAAGTGTTCCGATCTGCATCCCAATAAGAAAATAAGTCACATAGTATATGACTGGTTGATGTAACGTGGGGGACCCGTGTGATCCTTAATATACTGCGCTCGAAGAGTATCTCGCTCATCTTGAGAGAGTGCATCTAGCACCGCTGCAGAAGCCAATCACTCTCTCTCGGCTCCATTTGATGTACTCTTCCTTCTTACGAAACGCACAAAACACGTAAAAGGAGCAAGTTAGCATCAAGATTGCATTAAAAAAATCGTTAAAGCGGGTAAGAATGCTAAAATTGCAAAAATGAACTCAAATTAATGTTGTTTTAACATTCTCAAGAGAATCTCCGCCCGAGCAAGGTGGCGTTTCAGTAACCACCGCTTTGGAAGGCGGCGGTCCTATAACCGCCGCTGTCCTGCTTTCGGGGTGGCGGTTTTTTTCGCGTTTAAAAATGGGTCGCATGCCCTAAAATGCTCAAAAAATGCTAAAAATGACCATTTTGACTAAAACAAAAGCCTACCCATTAGGCGTCCCCCCTAAGAGACACGTTTAAAACTGACATTTCTAAAAATAACCCCCACGACAAATATTTCGACATTTTAATATTTTGAGTGCAAAAATGTTAAATCGAGAAGAACTAACCTGAGATCTCACGGGTCAAGGATCTGCTCGCAGAGGCATGATCGCTATCTCGATATGAACGTTTCGACTATACTCTCGTTGAAAACCGTCACCGTGGGTCCCAGAGCTCAAAAACTATCAAATCGACACACGTAAATGAATAGGAAAATGGTCCCATTTTATATATATAGTGTTTTGACTCATTTCTAATGCCCCTTTCACACGGGTTTAGAGCGCCGAGCGAAGGTAAGTTCTCATCCCCGCGTGAATGGTAAGTCCTCATTTCATGCTAATTTAGTATTTATTTCTCGATTTGTTTTATCTATCTCGCACTCTAGTCCTCTTTCAATTTTACAGTAGCAGGAATTCGGATGGCGACATTTCGACACACAAAGTGCGTGTCGGGGATAATTTCTAGTTTCCCATTTTGGGACCTCCATACTCGGACCCATCGCTTTATGCCTCTTCATGGCTAAAACGCTTCTCCGAGGGGGCGATGTACGTACCCAAAATTCTAGGGTACTATACCACTGGAACGATGTTACACATGTCTCAATGATGATACGAGTCACCTCGCAAGGTGTTCGGATCCGGAGAAGCTCACGAAGTATATGCCAAAGCATCCTAAGTGCTTTATCCAAGTTACTTGTGCCTTGTTTTACCCCTTGCTCCTTTTTAATGGTGTTTTGACCTTTAGTAATGAAACGTCGCCGCCCGTGGCTGCGGTCCGGTCCTTCACGCGTTTTCCAAAGATGTTCTTTCAATCACAACCGTGTAATTTTCAGCTTTTACCATATTTTCTCTCAACTCGCCTTATCTTGTATTAATGTTTTATGTCCCTGGAATAGTGTTTCTTCATTGTTTAATGGTAAAAGAGTTCGATAGGAGTTACCTTTGGGTGAATGTGAAATCTATAAATAAATGGTTTGTTTTCAAACAAATGGCCCTCAAAACGCCTCTCAACTTCTCATTTTCCATTGTTTAGTCTCTCAATTCTTGCTTAGAGTTCATTTTGTTTTCATGTTTGCATCCATGCTAGTTTTTCCTTTTCTTTTAGAAGCCATTCAATCTTCTTGTGCTAGTCTTGTTCATTGTTGTCCATACAAATTAGTCTAGAGCAGAGTAGTGTGAGTTATAGATTGAATTCATTAGAGTCAGCAGTTGTGTTCTTCACATAAGGTAGATTCTAGAAACTCTCAGTACACTTGTGTTGTATTCCCGCAATAAATCCCGCTAGGAATTGCATATGCCATGCTCTCGTCTCTCTCTTTGTCCCTCTCCTACTTGCATTGTATTCGGCCCTATATCCAAAGTCGTCATTGTTCAAATACCTTCTTCTCGGTTGATGCTAGCATATACACGCTCTTTGGATCCACGTGAACATGAAAGAACGAGGAGATCATTTTGAGGGGACAAATTCATACACTACTAGATTCACCACCATGTTATGCAAATTCCGGGTTTTATCTCACAAAAGTTCTAGTTAAAACATATCAAATAGAGTAGTGAAATATTTCATTTGAGTTAATTTCATTTTTCGATATTGCTGGAAGTCGTGGGGATTGATAGTTTATGAGAAATTATGATTCATTCCTCACTTCGAGGTAGGATCGAGAATTTTTCAATTAAGTTAATCATTTATCTAGTTATCTAGGATAAATTCACAATCTACCTGTGCAAATAGCTACACCAGGCTACCTTGCTTGTTTTAATTTTGTTGTTAGATTAGTTGTCATTTTCGAATATATTAGATTAGTTTCTCTTTCAATTCTATTAAAATTCTATCAAAAATTCAAGAATAGAGGAATATACATATGTTGTAGATATATCTTGCATAAATAGTTTATTTCGTTTCAATTAAGCTTATATTGATCTTGCATGACAATCACAGGACCTAGGGAGCCCAGGGAATACATTTTTGAGCCAATCGTGCCTCAACCAAATCTTGTTGTAGCATTAACTGACATAGACCAAAATCTCAGAATTCAAGTCTTCCGAACAACAACAGACCTACAAGAAATCAACACACAGTTAAGAGGATTAAACATAGAAGATGACAAAGCACACACGTTCTGGTCAAATCAGCCAAATTATAGATTGCCTTGATAGATATCCGTATGACTGTAGAAGGACCTGAAAGAGGGAAAACATTCGGTTGTGATCCACTAGTCCACTGACCTGCACACGGAGACCTCCTCGTTGATATAGACACTAGCTTACGTATCCAAGTTGCCAGAACACCTGTTAGGTACTCGAGAAAATCGTGCAACTTCTAGTTCTAAACGTAGAGGCCGAAAAGGCATACGACTACTGGATACTCGGGATTAGGGATTGATTATTCACATGACCATAGGAGGTCCACAACAACCACGAACTTACGGTTGTGATCCACAGGTCCCACAACCCAGCGGGCCTACAAATCAACCCAACATTGACGCTAGTTTACGAACATTAGTATTTAGGTCTTCTCCACTTCCACCAGACATTATCACACAACTATCATTATTAAACGTAGTAGCTAATCAAGCTAAAGATTTCTGGACTAGACCAGAGAATCGTCCATAAAGCACCAAAAGATCCATTACACATTTAGCCATCCATTTTCATGACCTTGTTGGGAGACATATACGAAGCACCCATAGGTTATCTTCCACGTATTCCATAACCCATAGATTAGATCACGACGAGCTTGATATTGATTGGAGCCATCAAGCCTATCCTGCCGAATGATCTATCACACCGGTTCAAGTTAGGAGGGCCTTCTTTGCCTTATATTCGTAGATCCCATTATGCGTGTTGAAGACATAAGATTACCTAACTAGTTTATCTGAATCCCGAGTGTTTTCCAATCCCACCGGATGTCTCAAGCACGACCTCCGGGAGGTCGGGTGCAAGGAAGAGTCACTTCACTGTAGATTCCCATGCTCGCATGTCACTTTTCCATCGCATGTACCTCATAAGGCCTAGTTTCCGAGACCCATTCTTCTCTTCTTCTTCTTCCAAGAAGATGTTGTTTGTACATGGGTACCTTATCAAGCTTAGTAGCCTGGCTACATTGACGCATATTCTTTAGTTGTCAGGAGAGTTATTTTCAATTCGACTTTCCATTACCTCTACCTTAGCTTTGATGAAGGGGGTATTGGTGTATATGACTAGAGTTGTCATCATTCGACGTCTTTTCCACCTAGTTGGTTAGTTATCTCACTTAGTGAGAATAGGTCATAGAGTTGTGTACATGTGTCATGCACAAGAGTTACACAACACTCCTATATGTACCCCTTCTTTTTGATCTATGAGCATGCCAAACACTCTGCTGTCTTTTCTATACTTGATTTTCCTTGTGATTCGTGCTTTTACTAAATAAGTGAAGTGTTTTCATCTCTATTAAAATTGCAACCCTCTTCAATGTGCACGAGGTTCTAGCATTGATCCTCACGAACAATCCAATAGGTACAACGTTGGGAATTAATCAACCCCAACCCTTCGAATTTCAAAAAAAAATCCAATTCTCCAATTAATGACACGAAAAAGAGGCCATCCCTCCACAAAATGAACATGTGTATTCCTTCTATGTTTTGCATTATTTTACTTATTTTTTTGTAAAGTTCAAAGTTACATGCATTATCTATATCTTGAGTCAAAGTTCAATTTTATTATAGAAATTGACTACCCTCTATGTTGCAGGTTTCGACATAGAGCATGCCAACACTAATATATCAAAGAACCACTATTCAACAAAGATAAAGTGTGTGCACACACTTAGGTGTGTTTTTCTTTTAAGCATGCCAATTTTAATTATACAATTAAAGAGTGAGAAAATATAGAAATTAAAATTTGGTAACTTATCCTTGTCGGTGCAAATGCTAAGTTTGACCATGTTCCTTCTTAAGAAAAATGCTCAAATTCAAAAGACAAGCACATCATCTCTCTAACTCTCTTACAAATTTCTTATCGTAAACTCTACTCTGTCATCAATTTCGAGAATAGTATATGATCAAATTAGTATTAAAACTTTGATATTCATGACACAACTTTCAATTTTAATTTTCATCTCTCTAGTTTTAAAATGTAGGGAAGGGTCGGGATGTAATGTACTGTCTTGGCCAACCTATATGGTCATGCCCCTTCACATTCATTGACTCTTATTTAACTTTAAAACTCTTCTTTGGGCCACTTCATCTTCTAAGGTCGGTCTTATTAGAATATTTCACCTACAAAAGGCTATAAAAGTAAGTTAATGTCACTTTATAACTCACTTGGAACTCTTACAAGATACTATTGCAAATATCATTCCAAAAGCACTCAAAGGGTTCTTAAATCTACCCAAATTTGTTGCACATAATCTAGAGTAGTCCCTACTACATTTTTGAAACACTCAAATAGGTCGAAGATTTTAGCTTCCTCCAATTCCAAGCATGCAAAGGTCATTGAGCCATGTTTTAGAAGAGAAAAGTCACCCCAAAAATTACACAAGGGTTTTAATAAACAAATGGCTTAGTCACATAGTTGAGACATATCACATCTCACTACTATCATGTTGGGTACATTATATACTATACAACTATCTCACTATCTTTGTGTCAAGAGACATGAGGGCACACCTAGGGGTTGGTTAGCTATTCACACTTGCACAAACACTTAGAAGAACTACATGAGGCTTGATCCGTAATGAGGGCATGTAATGCAACACTTGGATTGGTTCAACAACTGGTATTTTAACCATCAAGGGTAGTCCAACCTCACCACACATACACATTTTCTCCTTTTGGTTTGTTAATTCTCTGATGAAGGGTTCTGCAAGTTGTTAGGGTTTCCTCTTTAGTGTAGGTGATTTCAAGTCATCTTGAAGATCTCATGAAGCAAGAGTGACATAGTAACAAAGATCATTACTAAATAAGAGAAGAACACAAAAATTTATAGATCCATACTGTCAAGGGGTTCACGACCATATAGTTCCAACTCGGGACCATATAGATTAGGTCTCGAACCATATAACAATTATACTAAAATTTCACTAAAGCATCCATAGTCCTTGATTAGCCTATTCACCATCCTGCACATATAGATCATCCCTATTTTTTACTATACAAATAATTCTATCTCTCCTCTTGTGTATTTGAGAAAGTACTTATGTATGAATGCGTTATATAGATTGTGAATGATTATGTTAGAAGTTGAATATATCATAATAGTCTACCAATTCACAAATACTTTCATCCTATTTAGTGTCGTACACCAACAACATGTTAGAGATTTAATCATGGTGAAAAAATAATATTGGCCTCAACTACCTTCACACCCTTTCAATGTTTAATTGTTAGCTTGCATATATCCCATCACAATTTTCCTAAAATTTTATTTTTAGAATCCCTAAAGTGATTTTAATAATATATGTGCACTCAAGTATTTATATTCTACAATATTAATAACTATAACATAGTACTAACAATAACTTAGCTACACAGGTATTGATATTCTCCAATTAATATATACAACATATTAACATTCTGCATATAGTTGCACTCAAATGTTGTAGTGGTGCAAATATTCAAACATTATTATCTATATTTTATTGTCCATCATTTTGTACTTTTTGACTATTTTTATATTGTTAACCATCCAACCTAAGCCCAATACATTATAAGTCAAAAATATTCATCTTGTTGATCATGTTTTTTTATTATTGGTAAATAGTTTTTTGAAAGGGACTATACCTTTTACAACAGTGCTCAAAAGCAAAATTTAACCCCAGAAAGCCCAACAACAGAAATCACAAGAACCAAAGAAAAAAAACAAATTGGCTTCAAAAACAACTAAAAAACAACAACTTAACAAAGAACATTTGCCCAAAGAATGTGCGATTGGCCATTTGCCCAGATGTAACAATAATAGCACTAACAATGACAAGAATCAAACCTTTTCGGAGTGGTGGGGGTTTAGATTTGACATTACCCTTCTTTTTCCGATCCACCACTGTCCATTCAGGATTTCCTGCATCCAATGCAATCGAAGCATCTGCAATGGATTTGATGTGGATGTGACCCATAGGAAGGGGGCCGAAACTTCCTTAAACACTGAATCAACAATCTGCGGAGCATAGTCTGTAGGTAGTTTCTCTATGTTGGCCTGTGAATCAGCCACGATGGGTGAGTCAACTTGCAAGGGGGCACTAGAATCCTCAGCCGGATCTGAGTCAATTGTGAGATGTTCAGGAAGAGAATCCTTCCACCAGGTAGTTTTGGTCTTTCGTTTGGAATGTTCACAATCGTTTGTAACATGACCAGTTTGGAAGCAATGCCGACATCTGAAGGCAAGTCTCTCATAGTCAATCCTCTGTACCCAGAGCCTTTCTCCAATCTGAAGATTGATTTCTGCTGGTAAGAGTTTGGAGGTATCAATATCAACCAGGATTCGAGCAAACGTAGTATGTGTTTGAATGGAGGTCTTACCATCAACTGCCACACATGAGCCAAGAGTATCTCCTATAGCAATGAGACAAGATCTGTTCCAAAGTTGTAACGGAAGTCCTGGTAAACGAACCCAAATCGGGTAGGTATCAAAAGACTCCTTTAACGGGTCGAAGGATGGATACCATGGTTTGGACATCAGCCCATGTTCCCCCCAAACCCAATGCTGGCTAAAGATTAAATCCCTATCAGCAGGGGTTTCAAAGACCGCAATGAAGTAAGCTTTAGCACAGGGATAAAGCTCAATCTTACCTTGTATTTTTTCTCTCCATCTCTGGGCTATCCATTCATGGAGCTGAGAAAGCTTAGGCCAAAATTTATGGAATCTGCATATGAGACCCAGCTGGGAGAGATTTTCCTCCTCCTTAAGAATCTTTATAAGTAGATCCTCCCGATTTTCAGCGTCGGGACCTCCTGGGAGGGTTTCAAGAGCTCATTTCTGGTATTCTCCTTTTGTTTGGAGACCACTGAAGCATAAGAAGTGGACTTATCTCCACCAGAGGTTCCTGTGCGACCACTTTTCTGAAGCGAGTTGGATCTATCCATGCTCTTGAAAGAAGATCCATCATTTTTAAATGATTCATTACCATTGTTGAGATTTGTAGGAGAGACCGAGCCAACTTTACCTGTCCCAATGGAGAGACCCCCTGTTTTTGACAGGTCGGAGAAACTCTATCCCGATTTTCTTTGAAGGGGGGTCTTGATTTGCATCAAAAGCCATGTCAATCCAAGAGATTGGTGTTGTATTTTCCATGCCAATTTTACAGGCGCCGCCATCAGTTTTGCACGCAAGGGACAGGTTCCCAAAGCCGCCACCAAGGAGAAGGGCATCCTGTTTTGATTTATTGTTCGTGTCTCCTATATTCCCGTGTTCTGGCCGATCCAAGCATTGTAGAGAGCTCGCAGACTGTGCGAATGCGTAGCAACCATGGCGGCTAGGGCACGTCTAGGCGCGCAGCACATGAGAAATAATGTGGGGTTCAAAATAAATATTTGAAGGGCATTTTTAATGCAACCCTTCTTTTTAATTTCTAATAGACATGTATACTTCCACGATGTCAAATAATTTATTTGTTAACTATATTTCTATTTAACATTTGGTTACTTCATCAAAATATTAAATTTACATGCCCACTTTATGTATGGCTTAGTTAAGGTCTATAAAGAGAAGAACATGGAGCCTATGTAATAAGTATTTTTGGGAAAATTATCCATTAATTATTTTCCTTCAAAAGCTAGGACAATTAATCTTTAAATATTAAAACTTCGAGAGTAGATACATAAACTTCAAAAATGTGGATATTGAAAATATTTTCTATATTTATATATGAACATAAAAGTAAAAACTAATCATACAAAAAGTGAGTGGAGTGAATCACAATCCAAATCTCACATCAGCCTCAAGCTACATATTAGCTTAAATATTTACACATAAATAAACTTTTGATAAAAAAGACGTAATAAAACTTGATATTGCACATATCAACAAACCATGAGATAGAACTAGGCAACATAGGCCATAACAAGCATACACAGAGGGGCTAGAGGATCATCAAGTTTAACAACCTAACACTCCTAATCGTCACTAGAAGGTTTAGTAGCATTGAGTATTGGGTTTTATCGATCATCTTACTTATCTTTTATTTTTCATCTTCATCATCTTGCTTTGTGGGGAAATGGCCACCACCAAGCGAGGAAAATTTCTTTGTGGTTATGTCACCCAACTAGTTTGGTTTGATTGAGCATGGCCATTTCCACCACTTCTTACTCTATGAGAGTTGTGAGTTAGTGATGGAAACTACTATTGAGGAGAGACACTACGACATCAATTGTGATGGTGAGTCCTCCCTCACTGAAAAAAACCACAACCCCGAGGAGGAGAATAGTGGCGATGTAAGTACAAAGGGACTTTTGACTACACAAAGGGGCATTACCTTAATGAATTAATAATTTTGGAGAGGATTGAACTATAGGTGGACTTTCTTCACTTGCACTTGAAGATGGAGTGCAATACTAAAAATAAACATGAAATTTTTTAGTAATAGAAAAGAAGTCACCAAGAGTAACATGATTTAAATCAACATCATTTCTATCTTTCCATAATGGAAAGAGAATTTCAGAATGAAGGATGTGCCAATTTTGTGTGTATTTTGTAGGGATCATGGTTAAGTCCCCTACAAGTACCATTTTCCAAGTGAACATTTCAAATGGAAGGGATGAAAGAGGGCATGTATGCATTACTAGGTGGACTATGCACGTTTTAAAAACAAAAACACATGCTTAAGTGATTCAAGGTGACGAACATCGAAAAAAATAGGTTATGCCATTCCTAGGTGTACCAAACAAGATCTAGTTGGCATTCCTCGATGAAGAATACAAAGGAATTGAGCCTACTTGGACTCAATGGTAACAACTAAAAATCTTGCAAACCTCCTTTTCTATACTTACTCAACAAAATTAACTTTACAATGGGGATTTAGTATCAAGACTCAGTAGCAACTTTATTTTTTAAAGTTCATCGAAAAAATCCCCTTTTATCTCATAGTGGTTAAAAACAATTGTAGCTTATTTTATGATTTAAAAATTTGAAATACTTCACATGAGAGTTAATTGAATCCTTGATCAATTTTCTACAAAGACATTTTTTGTTTGGATATCTATACTAAAATTATTTAATTTACAATCTCACGCCTTCGATGTGAAGAAGGGTCCCCGATTCTACACATCCTACATTTATCAAAATTGTGGCTATTTGTAATGGTATGAATTGAAGTATGGATATATTACATCTATTGAATATTCTTTAGTATGACACTATATATTTCACATTTATTTTAATCTAGTAACATACTTTAGTTGTGTGAGTGTGACGTGTACACATCATATGGGAGACCATTGCACATATGCGAAGTGTGGTGGGCTAGAGAAGAAACCTAGGGGATTTGGATATATATAAGTTGAACCCTATTTAGAGGTGGCGATGGGGGAGACTGAAAATGCATCTTATTCACATAGGTTAACAACATGGATGATGGAATGTTGCGAGTTCCAAGCAGACATCGCCATCATGGTCAAAATGTGGTTAATTACATACACCTACATATGTAGGATTTGCTTGAGTAGTTTCAAAAAAGGTTCTTTTCATCCAAGGGTGGGGAGAATGTAGACATCAGGGGTAATGATGTGAGGTTGTTGGCCTCTCCACCATTCACATGTGGGTGGAAAAACTGATGCGTCATTTCCAATGTAGCTTCCTCATCAACAACATCATATTGATCTTTCTAAGGCCCTCCATGTATCTCGTGAGATGGAATATCCACTTCATGTTGTTCCTTGAAGAAGGGTATCACTCAAAAACTAATTAGCGTTATCCTCTTTTTTGCTTTTTTTTGTTGGTAAATCAATTTTCTCCATTGATGCAAAAACATAGATTTATTTCCTCAAAGCACTAATATGTCTTATTGTGTATGCATGTTGTTATTGGGTTGTATTTATCTATTGGGTGTGATGGGTGTTATCTCATTATCGACTATGACAACCTTAAAAAAGACATCACAATTAAAAATAGTAATTTATTATTATTTGCGAAAAAATTATCTAATTAGAGGGCGAACATGCCTTGGGAAGACTCAAATTGTACTATTCTTCAAACTATAATCCATGAATGTCAAATACTTAAACCTTGATATATCTATCACTAGATTTGGTGATGTACCGCTTGAAGAAACCTAACCTTATCAAAATGTCTATTGCATTATCCGTTCACAATAGCCCAATCTCCGTTGTAAATTCTCACAATCACTCATTGCATCTAACATTACGTAGATACATGGAATGACTCATACTTGCTTTCTAACCAAATTCCTTTTGTTTGGTGGAGAACTAGTTACAAATTTAAATGAAAAATTCATGCATTAATTAAGATACTCTACCAAAGACTGAAATATTTATACTCTTTTCTATTTAAAACTTCATATCATCAAATGGGCTATGGTCCAATAGTGTGTATGATGGTGTAAAAGGTGTTTCCTAGCCATCCACCAAGGTTCCATTCCCAGGAGGTACCAAATAAGGGATGAGGCCAAAATCTTGCCCTAGGAATTTTTGTCGAATGGAAACCCTCGATCCTGGCAGTAGCTAAACCTAAGAGTTTTGTGCACCTAACCCATGTAAATCTTCGGATTCAATAAAATTTTTCATGTCACTTCATTCTCCAAGACAATAATATGCAATTTTAAACATATTGCCTTTTGATTTATTACGCCATGCTATCAATCTAAGATCATGGATACTTATCACACAATTTTCTTTTAGACTAGTCATACTTACTGTTTTCTTCAACCTCCATTATTTTGGCAAGAGCTTCCTCTTGTTGGCATTCCAGCTTCTTCCTCTCCCACAATGCATGGAATTTCATCCCACAATCATGATTAACAGTTTAGTTTCATCCACAATCACGATTAACAATTTAATTTCACTTGTTAGAGCTCCCTCTTGAATATTGGGGGCATACCAAAATACAATTGTCGTTAGTGTTTCAGAGGTGAAGCATGAAAGATAAATAGTTGAGAACAAAAAATAGAACTGGTAGAGCAAATGTGTATTTAACATGTTGAGTGGACACGTAGACACATTGTCGTTATATCGATGGAAGTATCTTTGTAAGTGAGCAACATTGACTAGAGTTAATGTTACATTTAGGGTGGGTATAGCCCATAAGTTACTCAATGGTAGTAATATAGGGGTGAAGCACCCTTGGTAAAGAATGCTAACCGGGAGTAGAACTCTCTCGACCTACTTTTATCGTCTTGACTTTGGAGATCGAAAGCACTTGGCCTTTCCATCGCTCATCTTTGGGTGGCCAATATCCGCATCATTTTTGTTTCCTTCCCATCGACAATGTAACATGGATATGTCTCGAGGCCTTCCAATCATTTTGTGAGGTGGCATCTTTGCTTCATGTTGTTCCCCACACAAGGGTGCCACTCAATGTTATCCTTTGTTTTGTTGTTTTGTTAGTTAGGGAAGAATATATATATATATATATATATCTTTAATGCTTGTAGGGTAGAGAATATGTGTACACATGTTTTTCCTTCGAAATATTTGAGTGTCACTGAAGATTCAATTTTGTAAATATAGCTTTGCCATTTTCATTTCGTAATGACCAGAGCGATGTTTTTTATTAGTTGTTTGTCAATAGTTAATGTCCCCAAAGATCTAATGTATCCCACCTATATTTTCTCAATAATATTTAAAGTTATCGAATTTATTGTGACCCTTATGATGTGTCAAAATTTATTCTTACTATACCATGTTTTTCTATTATGATGATTTTATTTCTATTCAATGCTTTTATTATTAAAACAAAATAATGTAAATGCATCAATCCCCAAAAAAATATAGAGCCATTAAAAAGTAAGGTCTTTTTAATGGCTATTAAACAAATTTATGGTGGACCCTTTAGAAGGGCTTTTCTAAGTCTATCAGGTCAATTTTTTACAAATTGACACAAATTTCCTTTTGTAACCTCTTCTTCAATGCTAGAAATGCTTAGCAGGATTAGGCCCTCATGCCCAAAATAGATGCTCTAAAAAAGAATTGCTTTTCATTCCTCACCTAGATATGTTTATGAAAAATAGTTTTTAACCTACCAACCAATAAACAATGGTCATATTCTATCACATACAACATAAAATACTTTGTCCACCACAAATGAATATCAATTGTAGGTCAAATTTATTCTACAGCTTAAAAGGTTATGCTTAGCTGTGGGTAGAAATTATCAATGACAATCTACCAAGTTATATCTATTGGCTATAATAATGTTGGTGCTAAAACCACATGATCTACCATATTTTGTGGTTATCAAATTCCTTTGATTACATTAGCGTGACATTGGATGCCTAATCCCTCGACATGTCCATATATCTATATTTTCTCATGGCAAGCACAAGCGAAACACCTCAAAATGGCATTGGCTCTAGCTATCCACAAAACACAAAATCAAAAACACAACGTTGACATTCAACGATGATAGTGACTCAAGAATCTATGCATGACCCCCTTTCTTCTTTAAACGGTTAACAAAAATCAACACATGGTCCACATGTGACCTATCAGTAAGAAAGATGAAGATGCCTTTGTTTCCTCCAATACTTTCCCACCCCTAGAAGTCTCCTCACTCAATCCCCCTTTTCATCACCCATATTCCTTCTCCAATGCTTCACATTCACTCTTTCAACTTTATACTCCTACCTATTCATATCTCCATTATTACACCACTTGTGCAATTGCTACTGTTATTAGGAAACGTAACAAAATCAATATGAATGTCCATATTTTTAAAATTAATTGCCGTTGTACGAAACCACAAGAGACAAATTGACGCGCAGCAAAATAATAAATTAGTTGGGAAAGCAATGGATGGCGACGGATCACGTTGGGAAAGCAAGTTCCATTTTAAAACCTGCCACCGACAAAGCAATTAAAAATTAGATAAGAGAAAGAGAAACGGTGGTAACCAAATAATCAGATCAGAGCAAATACGCGGTTTTTGCCTGTAAACTATTCATCAAATACACAATTAATTGTTTTTTTTCCAATTGGCCCGCCAAGACGGAGACCTTCCGCCTTTTCTTTTGTTTTCTTTAACACAACACTGAGCATTTCTACCTATATTTATTTAACCTCATTTCTGGGTTTTGCATTGTTCAATGACAATGGATCATTCGTTGAGAGTAGCAAGTAGAACTAGTTTTGGGCTCGGATTTTACCCTCCCGGGGGTTCGACCCCGGGACCTGTCAGATTTCAGGGTGTAAGGCCGCTGCAAACTTTGGCCCTTGGCCCTGTGTTTAGCACTTCAATGCAAATTCCGAACTCTGTCGGTCATATGGCGAAGGAGCTAGCAGGTAATGGTGGCGAGGATCTGCAGGATTCGATCCTTGGGCGCGGCAACAAGCCTTGGTGGGCTTCGATCTTTAAATTTTCTGAGAGTGACGATGAGCAGAGCAACGATAGCTGCGGAGCGGCGAGTGTCGGCGAGGGCAACGGCAAAGCGCGGAGGGCAACGGTGTTCACAGACGAGAAGGCGAGGGTTTTACGGCGAGAGATGCGAGCAACGGAGTCGTGGCATGATCTCATGTATCACTCCGCCATTGCCTCTCGCCTGGCCTTGCCTGACGACGATTCTGCTGCTTGATTATCTATTTTCTTCTCCACATCAAATTACCTGTAAATATTATGTTTTTCTGTTTTTCTTGTACAGGCCGTTAGATTTTCAAGAGGGGGTATATTTTTACAGGCTCCTCTTTGTCTAAATCTTCATGACAAATATGATATCCATGTCTGTATTCCGTAAAAACACGAATGTAGATCTTGTTTAATTTGATGGGTTCCAGCGGGCTTTTGGTCTGTGATTTGCAATTGGCTTTTTCCCTCTAATTCATTCGTTGAACAATTTTTACGTCAACTGTTAATGTAGCGTGCGGTCGTATGAAAGAGAGCTAAGAACCCACTTTTAAGTGGTTTTGTTCAAACATGGGGGCTGTGGTTTAAGGGTAGATAACTCTCGTGCATAATGTTGGGTTCCAGTTATGTTGGTGTTTTCAATAAACAAGGCCATGAATGACATCTAAGTGGCATTTCTGTTTAGATGACAAGTGAAACTAAAATGTTTTCTATTTTAAAATAAAGAATAGAAAAACCACATTAAAAGCAGTTTACAAATATTTTTGTGTTGGGTGTAATTTGTTTTAATCTTTATATGGGTGACATGTTTTAACTTGAGTATAAACAAAGTTGTTGAAAATGACTTGAACTCCTACGAAATATTATGTTATTAAATGCAAATTGCTCTCTGACTTACAAAGAGAAATGCAAATTGCTCTTTGACTTACAAAGAGAGGTTGTAACTAATAAAACCATCGAAGTGTGTTGTGTAATGTCCACCTCTGAAAGAGATTCCATGTTTTCTTAATTTAAGATTTGATGTACTTACTCTGAGTTGAAACAACTGATTTTTTCCAATCCTAATCATGCAATTCGTGAAGAAAAGAAACACTAGCCTTATATAAATAGAAAAGTTTTAAACTTCAAGCATGTTGTTGTAAATGTAGCCCCAATGAGAACCAAATAGAGAAAAATAACATCCTAACAAAAGACGACAACAATGGCAAAAATGGAGATGTTTTGTTTTTTGTGCCAAAAATAACGAAGTTAGAGGATAACATTAGTGTGTCTGTGAGTCACGTGTAATGGATGTACACTAATGTAAGAGAAGAGTGAATCACGGTGGAACTTGTAATCTACTAAATATGTGTAAAGAAAGATTATAACTAATAAAACCATCAAAGTTTACAAAGTGTAATGTTCATGTCTGAAAAAGATTCCTTGTTTTCTTAATTTAAGATCTATTGCACTTACTCTGGGTTGAAGCAGTTGATTTCTGACCAATCTTAGCCAAGCAATTCATGAAGAAAAAAATAGTAGCCATATGTAAATAGAAAACTTTCAAACTTCCAGCATGTTGATCTAAATGTGGCCTCAGTGAAAGCTATTAAATACACATAAGCAAAACGAAGATGCTCTATTTTTCATGCCAAAAACATAAAGATAGAAGATTCATTTAATGGCTTTTTTTGAAGCTTATACTTGTGGAGTTCGATAAGGTCTGTGTTGCAGGCGGAGGAAGCGTTGGATGAATTGCATGCATTTTCCCTTCTGTTTTCTCGAGCACAAGGACGTTGGGCATCATGATTGCCATTCGGACCTTGCTCATCGCTACATCCGATATGTGGACTCCAATCGACACGCCACACAACATGAATCTTGATATGATAATTTCAACTTGAACCCACTCATGAAAGATTCCAAAAATTGCATCATACGCGGGTGTGGATTGCCCATAATCCAAGAGTCATGTGTTCACCTTCAATGTTTTACCCGAACGAATGGCCGAACGAATGTGCAACTTCATTTGTTGTTATCTTGGACCGTGAGCGGTAAATAGAGATGAGAGAGCAAGGGAGGGCGAATGTAGGGCATATGGATATAATGTCGAGAGGGGGAGGATCAAACGCCGATCAATTTGAAAATTTAAAAGTTTAAGTTGGTAGTGGATTCAAAGCACAAGGAGACAAAGTTAAAGTTGTTGTTTGCAAATCCACATATGATATCGTTTCACTTGTCATGGATGTCCTTTTGCACATGCTTCGTCTCCACCTTCGTCTCCACAATCTCGACCTCATCAAGTGAGATATCGAAACGTCGAGATTGCCTGGTGTTGGGCTCCATTTTTTCCCGATTGGCGATGGGAGAAACTTACGATCTATTGGGCCCTCACTACAGATGCACCTTCCTCATAATGTTGGCGGCGCCCACGGTGTTTGGAATGTAACTTATATCCTCACGCAGGGTTCATAGTGATGTGCATCCTCATCAGACTCTCGTTGGCCATCTTCGTGTCTGCTAGTCTTGGATGAGCTCCATGTTCAACACTAACATCGTCGACCTCGCAAATGGCATTGCCGTCGGGCGGGGCAACATGGGAGGCGGCATCACTCAACTGTTTATGCCTCTCATTTACGATTTAATTCGCACTAAATTCCACTCTTATCCCTTCATTGTGTGGCGTGTTGCCTTCTTTGTTCGAGCTATCTCCAACTCTTCATGGGTATCCTCATCCTCACACTTGGCCAAGATCTTCCTGACGGTAACTTACAGGCGCTCCAAAACAACGAGGAGAAAGTCAAGGATGAAGTCTCCAAAGTAATTTCTTACTTGGGTAAGTGCACCAATTTGGGGATCCAAAAAGCGAACAAAAATCCAAAATTAGGTAAAACGCTTACGCGTTTTAGTTTGCCAAGTTTGAATTGGATTTTGGCCCTACCACTACTTGAATTGGTACCAATTTTGAAATTTGGTCCATAATTCACTTTAGTGACCACGAATCAACTCTATGATGCTTGTCTACTTCTTACTAAAATGAGATCCTCACTTTGTAGATAAAGGATTGCTCCCTGAATGGGATTCTATCCTATGGCAAAAATGAGGTGATTATAATGTGCCTCCTCCTTAAGGTGTGATCACACTACTAGGTGTTGAATGAGTTTTTACGAATAGTACCAAGTGAATTGCATCAAGTGAACTCAGATGATTGCTCATTCTTAGAAACATGGTGCTCCATATAAAGATCATCCCTTCACCTTTCCTAGCTCTAAAATCATCCTTTCATGGAATCAAATTCATGATTCTCATACGTGTCTTTTCTCATATGTCTCTCATGGAGATAGATGATGCCTTAATACTTCACACATGATGGTCCTGGATACCTCGGTGGCATGACTAGCTCATTTTAGCTTGTTCTTTAGAGAGATTTGGGTACAATGACAAAGTCAGGATATGATGATCATCAAGTCACTCCTTGAGCTCCACATTTCACCTTTGAACATGATGACTCCTTCACAATTCAATTTATTGACCAAGATGAAACTTGGGTGTAAGCATGCTTATGGTACATGGACAACACCTTTTTCTCAAGTTGCTTCCTCATGGAAATGGGTTTCCTCCTCCTAGATAGGGGATGAATCCTTGAATGAAATTTGAGGATGAGTTACATGTTCTTGACCTCCATACTTCAATGAAACACTACAAATCACATTTTATGATCAATGAAACTATTCTAAAAATCTAATTTTGCTTGTAACTCAAAATTTAGGTCCTATTTCATTTTGAACTGGGAGGGGAGTTGAAGAGTTTTGCAAGTACCTAAAGAAATATTTAAGCCTTGAATCAATGTTGATTATTCCACCTTGTAGAGTATTATAATAGCCTTCCAATGCCTATTTTTTTTCATCCTAACTCTTTCAGAACTCTGGAATCATCCAGAGAAGTCAACTTTCATTGTTTTAGCTTTCATTCCCTACACTTGAAAACCTAGTCTTAAACAAATTGCTCCTGAATGAGATTTTATTTCCTAAAATTTCCTAAATTTACTTAGAAATCTTCAATTCTCTCTGAAATCACCCTTAGATGCTTTATATTTTCTCTAAAAACTTCCGAAGGGTGTTCAATTAGCTACATAATGGCCAAAAATGGCCTTTTTAGGCCTTAGAGGAAGTAGTCTCTCATCAAAACTAAATGAGTTGATCAATCACCTTAGACACTATTCCCTACACACTAAAACACATTGAATGATCTTATTAGGACTTTCCTTTGAGCCAGGTAAATGTTGAATTGATGACAAGTGGAAGATGATACAGAGTACCCTACAATCCTCTTTATATAACTTCAACTCAAAATACAACTTCCCCAATTCAACTTTCTCCTTTTCCCTTGTTTCAAGTAGGTCTAGTTAGGGTTTGAAAGAAAAATTAAGGGTTTAATGGATTACCACCTATTTCATCCTTACATCCACCTTTCAACACACCCATACACCTTACTCAAGCACACCTCAATGCTCCATTACTCATTTATCCATCATCTTGCTAGATTTTCAACTTTTGGCTTTTTAAGACTCCTTGTTTGCTCAAGCTCTAAACAATCTTCTCAACTTTGTTTTTTTCACCTTCACCTTGACTTTTACTCAATCTTATTTTCACTCATCTCACTATGCTTACCCCTCTCCTAATCACTAATGCAAATCACTCAACTCTTCCTCTTTCACTTAAGGATTTTCATACAAACCCTTACTCTCTCTAGGCTTCTTTATGGAACTATGCAGAATCAATAGGTCTTCTTGATTAAATTTGTATAAGGATTTTCCCTGTTCCTCAAGGATTCAAAACATTCTAACACCACTCCCTCAATGATAGATACAACTTCCTTATGAGTTTCTTTCCTAAGACAACTATTTCTCAAGGTTGGTCTTGATAGTCACAAGAAATAAGCATGATTGTACATTGCTTCCTTTACCTACTAACCACTCAATACTCTGTCCTTATGCCCTGATTTTATGAGTCCTTAATGCCCTTAGGCCTTCCTCCAACTTTTTAGAGGCTCCACCAACTTCAAACACATGGAATAAAGACTATTTTTCTAAAAGTACATCTTTCCTAGCCCTCAAACTGGGCATTAACACTTGTTAGACTATATTTGCACATTCCTTTTCTTTTATTCTTATTCCAACATGTACTAGGGATTTTGAAACTCTTGGTCTTCTTATTACCTTCCTCCACACTTATCAAGGACTCTACCAGGCATAATTATTAACTTTTACAATGAATATTCTACTCTAGGCCCTTAAGACTAGGCACACAATTAGGATTGTGAACACAAATTTAATTTAAGAAATCCTCCTTTAGATGGCTTATTACCTTTTCTTGACTTTTGCAACACCAAGTCCTTGTGATCAATGCCTGAAATAGACTCAAGGATTCCATTGAATCATTATGTTCATGCTACATACTACTAAACTTCTAAAACAGGGTATAGTCTGGTCTGAGTAAGTCTTTCTATCTATTTTCCATTCCTGGACACTGTGAGGGTTCCATGAAGCCTTGAACACCATTATAGATAAGAAGACAATCCAAAACAAGATATTTACATGTGAAAATGCTTTGCAAAATAGTCTCTAACCTCCAAATCTGATATCTCGGTCTGAGAGGACTATGTCACTTAACACCTAAGCCTATAACATACCTAGAGCTAGTTCAAATATTCAAATTATACATTTGGAGGGAAACTCCCTATTCTTTCCTATGGAGTCCAAATGGACTAGTACAAGCTATGACCATCTCAAGTGGACCCAAGATACCCCTAGTCACCTAAGAAATCCAAAATTGATTATTAACAAGATGTTCTTGCATCACCAAAGGAAGGATGCATAGTGATTGAGAAGCCTTATTTTCAATTAAGGGCTTAGTTTTCATGCTTCAAAATTTTCAATTTCCATGCTAGTTATTTTGGCCATTCTAGAGCTATTAAAACACCCTCTGGGAGAGTTTAGGAAAGATATTAAGCATCTAGAGGTGATGTTAGGGAATCTTGGAAGTGTTGAAGGTAATTTAGGAAGATTTAGGAAAGGTTTGATCATTCAAGGACTATCTTGCTCAACATCGAGTTTTCTAGGTGCAGGGAACAAACACTCTAATGGTGAAACCTAACTTCTCTGGAAGATTCCAAGAGCTCTGTAAGGAGTTAGAAGGAAAAAAATAGGCATTGGAAAGCTACGTAAATCCTCTACATGTTGGAGACATCCATTTTTATCTCTAAGGCTTGAAGGTTTCATGAATAATTTCAAAATAGTGAAGCTTGCCCATTTTGGTTCCAAACCAACACTTCACCAATGCAACACTTCATGACACCAAAACATGGCACTACCAATCAACCTTCATGCTTCTTGATGATTGACACCTCATGTTGACTCCTATGCCACCTAGACACCTTTTTCATCAATGCAACTTGACATCAATGACAACACCAATGACACTATGTCCAACACATGTGTTTTGATTTGTTATGTATTATAAGGCATTTCATGAGTGCATATATTTGAGTAGCTGTTGTTTCCTTTGAGAGTTTGTGAGGTTTGTAAAATCTAATTTTGACACATCTAACACTCCTACAAATGTCAGTAAACAATCCAAAAGGCCCCAAAACCTAAACAATGACTATATTCATTGCCAAAATAGACATCGATTGTAGAATTTAAACGCTAAAAGCTTTAGGTTGAATGCTGAAATCTTGAAAATTACCTATGTATTGACCATATTAGATTATAAAAACTATCTCCTAAACCGTGACTCATGGAGTTGTGAGACTAGTTCCATAAGGTGCAGAGTGACCCTAATTTCTTATATTTACTAAAATAAATTTAAAGTATAATTTTAAGTATAATATTTCATTTATAAATGAAAAACTTATACTTAAACATTATTTTTGTAAAAAGCATGCCAAAAACACATATAATGTCTATACTACGTGGATGTTTTATAGCGTACATTAAATGTATGCCCTTTATTATGCCCCAAACCAAGAATTTATAGGCTTGGAATTGCTTTGGTTTCCCAAACCTGTGCCTTGGACTGAATAAAACACAACAACCTGTGTGTTTTTGACAAAAATATGCAAAAACTCACCTTCCACCATGCTAAATCCTACAAAAATTTTCTATCTTTCTTAAAAAATTCCTACAACGTCAAGAAAACTATCCTCTTTCTAAATATGTACTTTTTATATATTTTTCTAACTATTCTAAGGTTTCCATTTATATTTATTTCAAACTATGTCTTTTATACCTCTATTTTTAGTGATTGTAAATGCTTATCTTTTGTCATGTATCTTTTTTTCACTTCTCCAAATTGAAAAAAAATTATATAGTCCCAAACTAGGCCTAATTCTATACATATTATATATAAAAAAAAAAAAATTCTAATTTTGATATTTTTGAGGTAGTTAGGGGGGGCATGGTTGACTATCCGTTATTTTTTAATTTTCAAAATCTTTGTACTTGAAAAATCATAAAAAATAAATACTCACTAAAAAAATCTAAAAAAAATTCTATCCCAAACTAGATGCTCTATCTATCTTTCTACCAAAGGGTTTTCAAAAATACTAAATAGTGCTAAAAAATGGGGGGGGGGGCACGAACAACTATCTACTATGTTTTTTTACAAAAATAGGAGCACCTATTGACATTTTAGATATTTAACCCACTTACACTTAACCATTAAAAAAAAAATAGTAGTTTAGAAACTAGACTCAAAATGCTACAATTCATGTTCTTATAACATTTTCAAATTTTGAGTGTAACTATCTCAAATAACTCGTACAAGTTGAAGATTTTTATTTTTCACCAAATCGCACCTAAATATTGCAAAAGATACTAAGGCCACAATAATATGCTTTGGAATGAAAAGGGCGGTGGTGGATTATTACGAGATGCCGAAGAGGAAAGAGGCAATCCACCGTGTGCATAAATGGCAGATGATAACAAAGTTTAAATGTTATTAATGACAACCACTAATGCAAAACGTACATACATACCGACTATATACATGAATTGGCCTAAGTTATTTATGGAATTTATTTATGACTTTTCATAACATTTGTAATGTTTGAACTATAGAAAAAATAAATATTTGTTAGATGTCACCAATCTATTGGTTGGAAGGAAATATACTTATTTAAATTAATCATAAAATCTAAAATATGACTACTAATTTTTTTTGTCAAATAAAAAAGGAATACTTTTTTCTAAAAAATAAATAAATATTTATTTTTCAAAAATCTTAGCTTAAAGATAAGAAATGACAAGTGGAGTAATGTTATTGGTTTTTAAGGTTAAATGTTTTTACAAATTGAATCCTATATAATCTGCCTTCGACAGTATAATAAGTTTATGCGTATGTATCAATCAATTTAAACATGTGAAAGATATCTTAATGCATTTATATAAATTACATTAAGAGATATCAATGACAAGGTTCTTATTTTATATTTTAAAATTTTATATTTTAATAACTCCACTATTTTTGAGAATAACATGTAACTAATACATAATTTTGTGAGGTTTGGAGTTCATTAGGATAGTTAAATAACGAGCTCTAAACTCCATCACACGATCAATAAATTGCGATTTATTAGTACAATCCTCTAAATAAAAAGAAAAACATCTAAACGACGATCAAATAGGCGTCAAATATAAGGTTGAATTTTCTTATGAAATATGTTGATGAATATCAATTTTAAGGTTCTTCTCTTAGATTTTTCACATATCACATTGATTAGTAACTTTATTATATTCTCTGCAATTTCCCACTAATTTGTGGCAAATGACATCAATTTAACCGCACAATTGTGTCAATCTCAAACATTACCAAACAAAAAAATAAAATTAAGTGATTGTCAAATGGATGTTAAATTTAATGTCAAGAATAAAAGTGAACAACTCACACCATTAGACTACTTGGGTGCCATTGTAGAACACTTCTCGGTATAAAAAGTGTTTTTTTGAAACAACAATAATACAAAAAGGTATTAAAAGTGTTGAAAGAGGGTGAAAGAGGGTGTGTATCCACTACTAGGGATTGTGCATGTTTCCAAAACCAAAAACACATGCTTAATTGATTCAAGGTGATGGACATTGGAACAAACACGTTGTGTCATTCCTAGGTGTACCGAGCAAGACCTAATTGGCAATCCTTGATGAAGAATACACTAGAGGAAATGAAATTACATGGACTCAATGGTAGTAGTTGACACTCTTGCTAACCTTCTTTTCAACACATAATCAATGGAATTAACTTTCCAATGACATTTAGGATTACACTTGTAGAAACTTAATTTTTTTGAAAGTTCATCAAAAAATTCCTCTTTCATCTCATAGTGGCTTCAAAACATTTGTAGCCTATTTTTTAATTTAAAAATTGAAATACTTCACATGAGATTTAATTGAATCCATGACCAATTTTCTATGAAGAAATTTTGGAAGCTTATACCAAAATTATTAAATTTACAATCTCAAGTGTTCTATTTATGTTGTTAGGCATGCCTTCTATGGGAAAAAGGGTCCTTGATTCTACATGTCATGTAGAGATCAAATGTTGTGGCTTATTCATAATGGTATGTATCAAGTACATATAGATCTTACATTTATCAATTATTTCTTCAAGACAACACTATATATTTCACATTCACTTTTCTCGCAATGATAGGGTTTAATTTTCTCGAGTGTGACGTACACACATCTGTGGGAGACCATCATTAGATATGCAAAATTTGGGAAATGACATAAACATGAGATATTTGGCTATATACAAGTTAAACACTATTTGGAGGCGACAATGAAGAAGACCGTGAATGCATCATCTTCACATAGGTCAACAACATGGATGATGGAATGTTTTAAGTTCTAGTAGGTACCACCATGGTCAACATATAGTTGATTACACACACCACCCGTAGATGTGGGATTTTCTGAACAATTTCAAGCAAAAAGTTCCTTACCTTTGAGGGAAAGAAAATGTGGACATTAGGGGCAACGATGTGAGGCTCTTGAAATCTCCATCGTTCACCTATGGGTGTGAAAATTGGTGCATCAATTATAACACATCTTGCCCATCAAAACATCTCGTGGATCTCGTGCGAGGCCCTCCATATGTCTTATGAGATGACATCTCCGATTCATGTTATTCTCTGCATACGTGTATCAATCAATGACTAATTAGTGTTATCCTCTATTTTATGTTTTTTTGTTGGTACATCGATTGCTCCATCAATGCAAAACATAGATTTATTTCAAAACCCTAATATCTCTTATTGTGTATGCATGTTGTTGTTGTGTTGTACTTATTTGTTAGGTGTGACAGTGTTATCTAGCTATTGGGTATAACATTTTGAACAAAGACATCACAATTGAAAAATAGTAATTTATTACTATTCACAAAACAATAATCTAAGTAGAGGGCGGACATGCCTTCGAAAAACTCCAAATTGCATTGTTCTTTAAACTACAATCCATAAATGTAAAATACTTAAAATTCGATATAACTATCACCGGATTTGGCGATATACCCACTTGAAGAAACCTCACCTTATCAAATTGTTTGTTACATTGTCATTTACAATAGTCCAATTTCTCATAGTGAATTCTCATACATAGTCACTCATTATGTCTAACATTTCCAATACATGGAATGGATCATAATTGCTCTCTAACCAAACTCCTCCTATTTGAGGAGAACCTACTACAAATTTAAATGAAAAAGCCATGCATTAAAGGAGAACCTATTACAAAATTAAATGAATAAGCCATGCATTAAATAAAATAATTTACCAAAGACTGACATTCTTACACTCTTTTTCAACTCTTTTCTATTTAAAAATTTCATACCACTTCATTCTCCAAGGCAATAGAAAAATCATCTGCATTTCTAAACCTATTGCCCTTTGATTTATTACACCATGTTATTAATCTATGATCGTGAATACTTATCCTCCACACTTTTTTATTAGAGTAGACATACTTACGTTGTCTTCAACCTCTATTATTTTGACCAGAGCTCCCTCTTGTAGACATTCCAGTTCTTCCTCTCCCACAATGCATGCAACCTCATCCCACAATCACGATTATAACATCATGATTAATAGTTTCAATTTCAATTTTTAGAGATAAAAATTAATATGTGGCACCCCTTTCTTCTTCAAAACATGTGATTTCTTGTAAGAAAGAAGAGGATTTTCTTTTGTTCCCTCTCATACTTTCCTATACCCATACAAGTTTCCTCCCTCAATCCCCTTTTTCATCACCTATATTCCTTGTAGAATGTTTCACCTTCACTCCTTCAACTTTATCTTCTTCCACTCCTCCCTATGGACATCTCCATTGCACCACCGCATTTCTAATGTTACTTAGAAATGTAACAAAATCAATATGAATGATTGACGTAGAAAAATAAATTAATTTGGAAAACAATGGATAGGGATGAATAACGTTGGGAAATCAAGTTCAATTTTAAAAGTGCCTATGACAAAGCAATACAAAATTAGATGAGCAAAGAAAGAGAAGCAATGATAACCAAATAGAGATAGACTAGAGAAAATACATGATTTTTTCTTGTAAACTATTCATCAAATACACAATTAATTTTTTTCTTTCCAATTGGCCCGCTAAGACAAAGACCTTCCGCTTTTTCTTTTGTTTTCATTTTACACAAGACGACCCATTTCTACCTATATTTAATTAACCTCGTTTCTAGATTTTGGATTGTTCAATGACAATGGATTTTTTGTTGAGAGTAACAAGTAGAATTAGTTTTGGGATCAGATTTTACCCGCCCGTGGGTTCGACTTAAGGACATGTTAGATTTCATGGTGTAAGGTCAGTCGTTGAAAACTTTGGCCCTCGACCTGTGTTTGGCACTTCAATGCAACTATGTTCACGGACGAGAAGGCGAGGGTTTTAATGACATCTCTCAAATGTTGCGGTCTAGCCTATATGACCAAGTCCGATCATACCTCAATCCCAACATGCCCCTTAAGGTACTTGCTCAAGAGGAGAATGCATCACCAACCCATGCAAAAAAATGGTGTACACACATTTGCAATCCACACGCCCATTCTTTGAGGCATTTTGTCAAATATGTTGGAATAAATTTATGAGCATGTGTCAAGTAATAAATATGATCTTCGCATAGACCAAATACCACTGACCAAATCAATATACCAAAGACCAAATCTGCAACAAACTAATATTTTATTCCACAGACCATTTAGATGCATAGACCATCTAGAAATTTCTTTTTGTGTTTTTCTCGAGAGATGGTTGTGAATTTTTGGGTAAATGAAAACTAAGAGTGGCTAAGAGTGAAGGAAAAAAAAAAAGATGTTAGTTGTGAAGGAGCAGATTATTCCTTAAAAAAAAGACGATGCAAGGAAAATAGAGATTGATGTGGCTGCCACAAGAGAGAAGGCTGTGTAAGATTGTTTTATTTTTGTGAATTAGAAGGGCCACATATCTAGTGTTGCTTTTTTTTTTGTCATTAATAGTTTTATTTGGGGATTTCTCTTATTTAAATTGAAGAATTATTTTTGGGTGAATGAAATATGAGATTGAATCTTGGTGAAAAATTATTAGTGTGATGGCTTCTTCAAGCATTCTAATTCTGATTGCAAATTAGATGGGAAGAATTACTCTTTATGGAAATATAAAATAAAAAATGTATTGCTTGCAAAATATTTGTGGGAATTTGTAGAAGAAAAGAAAGAAGCCCCACTGATTATAGAGAGTTAGCCCAATTTAAAAGAAAGAATAATGAAGCCTTAGCTATTATTGGTATGTCTGTTGCTGATGAAATCATCCCACAAATTCAAGATATTGATAATGCAAATGATGCTTGGAAAACACTTAAGGAAATATTTGAAAACCTACAAAGACTAGGATTTTGCATCTAAAAAGGCAATTACATAATTTAAGAATGAAAAATGATCAGGATGTGACAGATCATCTTACAAAATTAAAGGAGATAAAGAATCAGTTAGAGGCTATGGGAGAGAATGTTGAAGAAAAATCATTAGTTGAGATAACTCTTAATAGTCTCCCCACAGTGTATGAATATCTAATCACATCCTTAGAAGTTGCTGATAAGATTGATACTCTAACATTTGAAGAATTAAGTGGATACTTGTTGCAAGAAGAACAAAGAGTTAGAAGGAAGTTTGATGAAACTAACTCTACTGAGCAAGCCTACTTTTCAAGAGGAAGATTCAGAGGTAACAAGATGCAAAGTCAAGACAAGATGGCTATAGAATCCAAGAAAAGATGAACCAAGGAGAAGATACACGATTCAAACAGTTAGTGGGAAGTCTTATTTATCTGACAATAACTAGGCTTGACATTGCTTATGCAGTTAGTCTAGTTTCAAGGTTTATGTCATCTCCCAAAATTCCTCATTGGAAAGCAACTAAAAGAATTTTGAGATATGTCAAAGGAACTCAAAATTTTGGAATTGAGTATTTTGCAGGTGGTTATATATCTTTGACAAGTTTTACAAATTTTGATTGGGATGGATGTATAGATGATCACAAATCTACTACAGGTTTTGTGTTCAACATTGGATCTGGTGCTATCTCATGGTCTAGCAAAAAGCAACCAACAATTACATTATCATCAACAGAGGCGTAGAATATGCTTCAATACTATATTGTGACAACAAAAGTACAATTCAGTTGGAAAAGAATCTTGTCTATCATGCAAGAACTAAACATGTGGAGATTCATCATCACTACATCAAAGAATTGATTCAAAATGATGTGATTCAACTTGTCTCTCGTAACATCGAGGATCAAATTGCTCGAGAAACATAGGGATTTGAGAAGAGGACAAGATCATCTTGTTTGTACAGATATTTTCACCAAAGCATTGAGTGAAAGAAAGTTTGTAAAATTTAGAGATAAATTAGGGGTCAAGGAAATTATGTAAATGGGTACCTTAGCAACCATAAGACCCATAGAGGCAGGCGGGACCCATAAAGTGTGGGGGAGTTTTTAAAGTTTGTGTAAGAATAAATTTATGGGGGAGTGTTGGAATAAATTTATTAGCATGTGAAAGAAAGTTTATAAAATAATAAATATGGTTTGTACAAAAGCATAACCAAATACCACAGACCAAAGACCAAATCTAAGCAACAAACTAATATTTTATTCCATAGACCATCTAGAAATTTCTTTTTGTATTTTTCTCCTCCATTGTATTCTATAAATTGGTGTTGAATGAAAGCCTTAGGAAACCATTTTCAGTCCATATTTTCTTGTGTGTGTTTGTATGTCTCGATAAAATAGTTGGCATGCCTCTAGATGGTTCAATTTGCATACACATATTTTATTTTGATTCTATTTTCACATTATGATAGTACAAAAATCTTAAATACAACAATCTAAAATAAGATAATCATTGACACATATAGCCATATAAATATCTTGAATACATAAATCTTAAAAGCTGCCAAGAGATCTCTATTTCAAATTGCTTCAAGGGTGTGTCACAATAATATCAATTAACACTCCAATATGTTTCCTCACAAACTCTCCCCATGATGCAAAGACACAATATGATATGGAGGCCCAAAGATAACACTTATACTACAAATTTTTAACTCGAAGGCCTTAAAGGGGACAACTATTTGATTCTCCATTGTAAGTTTAAGATATTATGATTTTTTTATTAACCTTTCTAAGAAAAGGAACTAATTTCACTATAACGGACAATAGGGCCTCAAATACAAAGTCATAATCAAAATGAACAAGCTTCAAATGTGACGGTAAACCCAAATCGCTAAGGGGACAATCCACTAGACAAAGAGGACTACAAATAGTCATAAGAAGTGATAAATATTGGGTACTTGTGGTACACTTTATCACATGTTGGACTACATTATACTTTTTGTAATTTATTTTAAAAGTGTTTTTATCATACTAGCAATCGCATGTTTACAATGCAATGTGAATGCCGAATGGTATATGTTATTAGTTATAGAAAGATAGTTATTACTTTGTAGTTGATGTTGATAAGGGGTGTGATTGATAATACTGATTTTCTATTAAAGCCAAAACAAATGTTGCGAAATACATTAGAAGGGATGTTAGATAACAGTTAGTTGTGTAATAATTGAATACAAATGCAAGTGAGACATGTAAGTTTGCTAATACTCACTCTCAAGAATGTAGTGACGTACCATTAACCTTGGCAGGACACTGAGAGTGCTCAGGGATAACAGGCTGAGAATTTCATATTTTATCAGTCATAACCAAATACACATGTGCTATTTGGCTGTGTTTATTAGTTTGACTCATAATAAGAGGAGAATCCACAGGATATTTACATATTATTTTCTTCCAGTCCTAGAACACAATATTTACAGAAGAAAGTCAATTTATTATTTTTTCCAATGGAATTTGGTATTTCTCCACTAAGCTGATTTCCCCATAGATTTAGCATTCTTAAATTTGTGAGTTTTTCACAAAGAAGAGATGGAATTTTTCCGGATAAATGGTTTTGATATAAAGCTAAATTTTGAAGAGAAGAACTGTTGGAGATGGAAGGCGGTATTTCTCCTGTAAGCTGATTCATAGAAAGATAGAGCATTTCTAGGATGATCAACTTGTCACCAAAATCAGACGAAATGTGTCCTGATAATTTGTTTTCACCTAAAGCCAATAATTGAAGAGAAGAGCAGTTGGAAAGAGAAGGAGGTATTTGTCCTGTAAGTTGGTTTGTAGAAAGCAATAGATCTGTTAGATAAATGAATTTATCACCAAAATTTGATGGAATGTTTCCTAATAATTGGTTTCCATTTAAGGCTAAGAAGTTAAGAGAGGAACAATTGGAGAGGGAAGGGGTATTTTCATGTGAATTGTTTTTAGAAAGAAGTAGCTTTTGCAGAAGATTGAGTTTCGTTCCAAAAAAAAAGATGGAATGTATCCTGATAATTGGTTTTCCTGTAAAGCTAATTCTAGAAGAGAGGAACAGTTTGAAAGTGGAGGAGGTATCTCTCCTATAAGTTGATTTCCAGGGAGATAGAGATATTGGAGATGGGCGAGCCTACCCAATTCATTTGGAACAACACCTGTGAAACTATTGTTTATAATTTCGAAGTAGACCAAAGAAGTGATATTCCCTAGAAAAGAGGGAATGGTCCCTGACATTTGATTCAAATTCAAGTTCAATAACTTCAACTGAGTGAGGGTGCCCAACTCATTGGGAATGAAGCCTTGGAGCTGATTATCACTCAAATCTAAGGCTATCAAGCTTGAGAGGTTACCCAAAGAGGAAGGAATGACACCTGTTATATTGTTATTTCCTAGGAAAAGAATCAATAAATTTGTGAGGAAACCTAACTCCTGGGGAATGGGGCCTTCCAAATGGTTTTGCTCCAAGTTTAGACTCTGCAACCTATAAAGACTACCAAATTGCTGTGGAATTTGGCCATGCAGGCTGTTTTTAGTCAAAGAAAGCGATGTAAGAAAAGACAAATTGGCAAGGAAAGGAGATATTGGACCACTTAAACCCATACCAGTAAGTTTGAGTTCAACAACTCTTGCATTGTCCAAATTGCATTTAACTCCCGTCCAATTACAGAAAGAGATACTAGAAGTCCAATTGGCTAGTGAGTGAAGAGGATCAAGAGTGATGGAATACCTGAATTGAAGAAGAGCTTCTTCATCAGTAGTGTTGTTTGCTGCATCAGAATGGAGCACTGACAAGGAGAACATGATCACAAACACAATGGTGTGCATTTTACAACTCTGCAACCAAAAATCCATCCCTCCAGTGACGGATTGCAATAAGAGTTTCTAGGAATATTACGAATCAAGTGAGGCAAGATATATTTTATAGCCTGATTGGGAATTCTCTGAAATATTTTTTTATTAAATAATTTAATATTTCCATGAATTAGGTTGTCACATGGTACATGCAAAATATACCTCAATAAGCAACATGTAGAAGTGATTAGGAATCCGGGATCCCTCCATATAAACTGCAATTTGCAAAGGAAAACAAAATAGAGCGGTAAGGTCAACGTCAGAGTTCAAAATTAAGATGTTTAAAAATTAAAAGAAATGCATGAAACAAAATCAATAGTTTGATAGTGTACAAAATGGTCGAGGCGATCACAAAGTCAAAGCTACTATCAGATGTGTACACAGATCAAATCAAGGGTCAAAATTGTAGCGCTGCAGATTCTTCTTATAAAAGGGATTGCTCTATTATTAATTCTGATTAGAAACTCCCCTGTTTACAAGTCTAACATCTTCAAAGAAAACATAATTTAATTACATTAACAAGCATGTTGTACTCGTTGATTTTCTCTGGTAGCTCGATTTTGTAATTTATGTATAATTCAGTTTGTGTAGGGTCAGTCCTATTTTTCAATTTTAGTTTATCAATTAAAAATAAATATATGGCGAGTTTGACTGAATAGATATCTTTCAGTCTTTGTGATTAAACTGAAGAAAATGGATTATTCATACACCCAGTACCCAGTACCAAACACAAACAAAGAAATCACATAAAATAAATAAATCTAAAATCTAAAATCTACCCACAAAGCTTGCGTGAAGTTGGAACTGAGCTCGAAATAGTTGGAAGCATCAAGCATAGGAATCTTGTGAGTCTGCATGGATATTCGCTTTCTCCACCTGGAAACCTGTTGTTTTATGATTACATGGTAAACGGAATTCTGTGGGACATCCTACACAATGAGTAAAGAAAGTGAAGATTAATATCTTAGTGAAGAACCGTCCACACCTTCCTAAAGTAATTGGTATTGTCTACGATGACAGGGGCATGAAGCCGCTGAAAACAATACACAGATTAAACACAAAAATATAATCTTCACTATTGAATATATTCAGATAATTCATACATACAGGACTCTCAAATAAATAGGGAGAGAGTTTCCTATAAACTAGGAAACTTACTCAACCAATACACCTATTTACGTGAGTTGTTACAACCTCATGTAAACAACCCAATATACCAACTATTATATTATAAGAGTTATATTATGAGCCAATATAATGTAAACACTATATTTCCTAACATTCCCCCCCTTAGTGTTTACATGGTAGAAAAACATCCACACTCTCAACTGTAGTATGCTCACCCCTGTGGCATGTCCAACTCTGTGACTCATGACCTTGATCCAAAAGAAAGGCTCTCTCCTTCCATGGTTTTAAACAGGCTTACCACAAACCTTGACGTGACAGGAACCTCATCAACTGTCCACCTCGTGTGGTTTTCTGGATTCTCCCACAAACCCTTTCAAGATCCATGAATTGACTTACTCTGGTGCTACTGTTCACCACTATGCTTATACATCAGGGAATTATGTAGGAAACACATCTTGCATATTACAAAACTGCACAATAGAAGAAATATTGAAAATGTCACATTACTTCCTATAAGAATCGTAATGTTCTTAATTGTAGTCTCTGTCATTGATCACTGCCACTCGATCTCGAACAACATAGAAAACTACCACTGCCACTGGAAGCTTTCCTTGACTAAGTCGTTTTGGGTGCTAGAATGGGAATGGAACATTGGTATGTATTCCCCCCCACAATGTGAAATTCCACTCAAATAGATACTGAGAAACAAAATGCATCGAAGAACATACTCCTGAATGGATCTTGCTAGTTAGGTCTTGCTGCACATGGTCACTAATGCTAGTGAACGTATTCTCCTAAATTTGACCATCTTCCAATGAAGCACGGTCAGAGGACCAAGTCGGGCCAGAGGATCACTGACAGTCATCTGTGCTCCAACACAACTTTCTTTCCAACATCCATCAAATACCAAACAAAATAGGAACTCTGAAAAAGAATCACACCAAGCTGAAATTCACACCACACAACTGAATCTGGAACACTGCAAAACTCAAAAACAAGTACTCACACTGCACACCTGTGCCACCAAATCATTCTCAGTGCGCCCCGTCGTTGGTGATCGACGAGAGGACGCCGCTTGTCCTCCCACCTCCGTTGCCTCCATCCTCCATTCTCCAAGAAGATGCTACTTACTTAGTGGATTTGTCAATGAAGCTCATTTTACAATTTATCCTCATAGGATGGATGTCAAAGGCATGCTTCGAAAATGCGTCCAATTATTAAAAAGTGAGGTAATTTTTTATTTTTTATTTTTTTTACATTTTTTCTCTCTTGACACTTGATTTTACAATGATGACAGTCCTAAAATCACCTATTTTGACAATATGACTAATCCAATTAAAGATTGGATTTTAATAGATAAACAAATTGTGATTTTAAAAAAAAATGACTATTGAGACTAATGATGACAAGACTAGTATTATAACAATACAATGATTTTGACTGAAAATGACAATAAACAAATACCTTAAAATCACGTATTTGACAACAACACTAAATTCAATTGATATTACAATGACACTTTTAATGACATTGACGGACAATGATGACGCGACACTTATAACAATACTGCCATAATACTAATTCTCATGATATACTTGACTCTATAGATCTATAAGACAACAAAATGAATTATTACACTATTCACCCTATTTTAATTTTGATGTAGAGTTTTTGAATACCGTAATATGGAACAACGCTGATAAAGTATATGGAAGTAAAACGAACAGAGCTGCATTAATATCTTCTCATGTATCTCCTCAAAGATTCGCTCCAGGTAGAATGGCGTCAAATCCACAAAAGATCGACTTCAGTGCTATATATTATGTTGATGCTGAAAGATCGGATCCATTTATCAAATCTGGACGATGCAACCAACACAGATATGGAGAATATAATCCGTTTGAACGTGTATAGATCTGTATTATGAAGAATTTACCATCTTTCTAATGAAGATAATTCCTCCACGTGACTGTAGATGTTAGATATTGATGCGCAGAGTATAGATAGATAACTGTACAGGCAGATAACAAAATCATATAGTACGTGAGTGCCAAAAATGGACTTTCTACGGCACATTCACTGAGGAAAGTGAAAACATGGCCCAATTACTCTGCTACACTCTTTCTAGACACGTCTAGTCGCTGAACAGTATGATAGATAGCTGCAATTCCGATGAACAATTGCGTTTACAATGTCTGTCACTGGTTATATTCAGTCAGCTCTGCGTGAATCCCTTGATAAAATGCAACCACAACAATCATCTTCGACTATTCTCCCATATGGATCGATCAATGAACAAGTAGAATACTTTTGCAGGGTCGTTGATCTGGGGATTTGAAATATATAAAAAAATACCAAAGACAATCTACAAAATTCTTCTAATGCATATATAACTCATGCAGTCGGGGCATCAATACAGGATATGGCAGTGCCCCTTACCCATTCTATACTCCCATCACATACAGAGAATCAAACTGCTCCGATACCAAATGAAAACAATACACAGATTAAACACAAAAATATAATCTTCACTATTGAATATATTCAGGATAATTCATACATACAGGACTCTCAAATAAATAGGGAGAGAGTTTCCTATAAACTAGGAAACTTACTCAACCAATACACCTATTTACGTGAGTTGTTACAACCTCATGTAAACAACCCAATATACCAACTATTATATTATAAGAGTTATATTATGAGCCAATATAATGTAAACACTATATTTCCTAATGTACATTTGGCAAATGTGGCAACCTATGCACCTTTAAAGGATGAGCACGTTTCCTTTGGCAATTCGGAAGACGAGTTTTTGTGACAACAAATGATAGTCTGTACAAGTCTACGGTTAATACCTCCTCATGCGGCTCAAAAGCCAAATAGGCATATCACAAAAGAACCTCATTGACCAAGAACCAAAGTTGTAGAATCGGTCATAAGAGGAGGCTAAGAAATTGTTCTATCACTTTACATACAAGTATAAACAAAATTTGAATGCATACTTGCAAAATTCAATTTAATGTAGGGAATTGACCTGGAACTGGAGAACCAGAAGAATGAAATTATAGTGTTAGTGACCAGTATTTAAAGGTTAATGCATGCAAAAGCTATAAAATAAAATTTAAAAATAGTAAAGCCAAAACAAAATTGTTAAAAATAGCAAAAGCAAAATTGTTAAAAATAGCAAAAACAAAATTGTTAAAAATAACAAAACCATCATTTAAGCCGTCAAATTTGACACAGTCCCATGAATATCCGCAAAGCCTTTTCCCATAGGGATAATGCCTTCAACATAATTAGGGTTCTACATATAAAATCGATTTCATAAAGATCCATATAATTCTAAAATGTAAATGAGATTTTGGAGCTCTAAAATAGACAAACAAGCTCATACAACCAAATTTACCTTAGTTACTAGTAGTTGTCATGATCATACCACTATAAGTACCAATTAAATTACAAAACAATTTTGGTCCTTAATTAGCACTTGTCATAATTGCACTATTATGGTACCAACTAAGGAGCAAAATAATTTGGTCAAGATTCTCCATTCACAATTTGTAAATTATTATTTAAACCTACACAACTCTATCCATTTTTATAACGGTTATCTACAAAATTATAACTAATTAGCTATTTCTCACAACCTCTTTAATTATCGTTACTTTTAAAATATTTTGATATACAATTAAGGCTAGTTTACTTATTCACGGAGGCGTTTTACTTTGAAGAAGGCATTGCTGGAAAGTGTCAAATTCCGGTGGCTTAACTTTAGAGGTTGCCGGATTTTAGATATTTTTGTAAGTCCTAGATATTTACTATTTTTTGCTCTTGGGAGTGGCCGGCATGAGAACTTACTGGCAGTCATAGCTAAGATTTGTGTTGTACCACCCATTTTTATTCGGTGGCTATGTCTTGCCGGTGATTTTTCTACGGGCAGCCGCACCAAAACAATAATGCAACCCGCACCTTTATACACAGTCAAACAATCCAAACCAAAACTTCTTCGCTCCAGAATAAACAAATCACAACTTTTTCCAGTGTACTCCGTCAACGTTAAGGTGGCGAGATTCATATGGTCTGTAAACAATTAAAAATGCGCTTTTTAAGGATCTTGGAGTACATCTACTGTTTCTGCGGAATCTTGCAGTCGCAATAAAGTTTGTAGAACAGTGCCCCGAAGGAAATTTTAGATTCAGCATTATCTTACACCTGTAAAAATCAATACTTTAGTTGCAGGAAAACTTTGAATATTAATGGCTTCCTTTGTTTGATACTGTTTTGAAATTGTGCTGAGTTTTACGTTGAAAACATGAGGTCACATGTGAATATGTGGGACGTCGTGCATCTTCGATTCGGCAGAGATATATGGGTGCACGTAACAGAAAAAATAAAGTTTAGGTACCAACATAAAAAGTCAGTGAAGAGGAATGGTGGTAAACACTGAATGACAGATTGAAAAGAATATTTGGATTAATGTTCACAAATGACAAAGAGCAGTTGTGGCCAATTACGTTTAAGAGTACCATTACAAAGACTCTGGTGGACGATCCTCCCGTCTCCCGAGCTCTCACCTGCTCCTCAAACCCTCACTCCAACTCCTTCAGCGGCTTCTCCCTCACCCACTTCAGACGGCACCTTGGCAATGAATATATGTAACGTTTATGACACATATATACCACGTGTAACATTTAAAAAAAAGGGATTTTTTTAATTTAGTTTTTGGTTATTTAAATATGTAAATCTTCTTAGAAATCTGTAAAATGTACAATAGATTTTACAATTTGGAGATGGATTCCATGTTGTGATCTAAAATGTGATGGAGACAAATAAAATTTATGCATTTTTTTTTCATTTATTGAATAGGTTTTTTCGTTTCTAAGTTTGTAAAAATTGAAATGTAGTTGTAGGTTTTTTCGGATGGGCAGATAGAATTTGTACTTCTTTCTTAGATCTATTGAATAAGTAATTTGGTCTAAGTTTGTAAAATTTGAAATGTAAAGTGTAGATAAAGTGACTAAAGAAGATGGGTATTATGCTTTGTCTATTTATAAGTTAATTTCAATGGCCGCTTGCAGACGCGCATGATGGAGAACATGCCCTTTATTTTGTTGTCGTAGTAGCTGAGAGTGTTGTAGGGCAGAGGCATCGAGAAACTGGCGTACATCGCAAATCCTCCCGCTTCCATTACAAGACTGTAAGGCCCCTCTAACCCGTCCTTCTCGGAGGCCCGACTGACCAGCTTCTTCATAAGTGTCTATCTTTAACGATTGCCCCACCAGAAGAGTGTCTGTGGGATGATCGAAGCTCTGCCACACGCTTCTGTTGTTTTTGTCGTACAACAATAAAGTTTCGTTGGTTCGGAGTTCGATCCCCGCAACGCCCTTGTTGAAAGTGTTGGTAGACCAAACCAAGGTGTCGTCTGCGTGGATGAGCACCTCCGAGCGGAGCTCCATTACGTATTCCTTCCATAATTTATTTTAACTTCTAAACATTGTTCTTCATTGTACTGGTTGGTTTTTGTATTAGGATTAGACGGTGCGCCTCCGATAAGCAGAGCTCCATTACGTATTCCTTCCATAATTTATTTTAACTTCTAAACATTGTTCTTCATTGTGGCTGGTTGGTTTTTGTATTAGGCTAGACAGTGGATCATTCACCATTTCTTTCCTATTCGCGCCGCTTACTAGATTGAGTGCTTATACTCATTTAAATCATGCTAAATATAATACTTTGGTTTGATTTATTATATGGGGTGCCATCGCCGTATAAATTCTTCCTACTGGTTTTTTATTTCTTGCAGATCTTGTAAAATGCATTTCATATTTTATTTTGATGGAGAAATAATTGGTTGTCTAGAACCGGCGACTTGCATTTTGTAACTGTATGAAGATAATTCTACAAATATTTTGACATATTTTCAAAACAGAAGATAATTCTACAAAATGATTTTCTTACGAGACTGTCTGATTATCCAGTCTATGTAAGTCTGGAAGATAAGCTACTGCAATGGAGTCCGTTTCAGGTTTATTGTTAAACAGGATGGTGGCATTTCGTTACAGTAGTTATGGTCCATACACCTGAAATTATTCATGGGGTACCGCTTAGGAGAAAAGTAGATATGGGTCCCGGTGATTTACAAAATGAAATTGTTTTAATTACGACCGATTTGCGGGCCCGTCGGTGTTTCTAGAAGGGATCCTCTTTTTGCTGTATTGTTTTTATTCTTTTTTTTCCACACAGTTCTATCATGGAATTAATATTTTTTTTTCCAAAAGAAGGTCACTTCTCCTTTATTGAATTGAGATTTGTAATGTTTAAGGATTTTTCCTTAATATAACTTGCCTATTTTAAACTATTATCATAGATATTTCATCAATTTGAATAATTTTAATCATGTATGTTATGATTAGAAAATTGATGATAAATCAAAAAATAAAGACATGAATAGATGTTTTTTTTTTTTTTTGGACGCTAACACATTTTTATGATTGACAGAGGCGTCGCTCATGTAGAAGAATCCCGAACTCCTATGTCAGAGGAAGAGTGTAGGGCAACAATAGATGAATTGGGGCCTAACAGATTTAAGCAAGCCATTATGGAAACACTCTAGCAGAAGATATGACTTAAATCAACAAAAAATATTGCATTGATTTTGTGAAGGACCAAGAGAAATCTGATTCTCAAGCTTGACTACATAAGACACAACTGCCAACTTTGTGTTGGTCAGTTTGTTGTAGACAGTCTCAAACTCTTTGAAAATCTCACCAATCAAGTCAATCCTTTTCTTGTCAATAAGAATGTAGAGAAAATTTAATGTATAAGGCTGAAACTTGGCATCATTTGTAATGTCTTCGAGAATACCCTTTTTCTTCTCGTCTGGTATGATTGGATTAACAAGGAAATTAAAAAAAACCTTATTGGTTATGTACTGAGAGAGCTTATCGATGTCTCTACCGATAACATCTAGGGACTTCACAAACCTGGACCCGATTCTACTAGGGATGTGGCATATGACCCCACAACGCTGTCTTGCATAACAATACGAGTTCTGTTTTTGCGAGCCACTTGAGAAACTTTGGAAGGGAAGGCACTGTGTGTCTTGAAGAGCCTTGTCCCAAAAAGACCATATTTTAAGGATATGTGGTAGTTTGATCCATTAGCCCCTTTCAAAAGGGCTCTCACAGATGGCGCACACTAGACATTCAGGGCCACAGGAGACTGTTTCAATGATTCCATCTAACAAAAAATAGAACCAAATCTTTGGAGATCATGTATCCACCGAGAAATTTTTGTCAGATCGTGTGAAGAAGCAAGGTTAATTAAGAGCCAAAGCATTTTCTCTGGAAGTCAATTAAAGAATCCGATGCAGTTCTAAATGAGTTGCAATTTACGCCGGAGAGGATAACAATGTTTAGTTTATTGGAGTTGTAATTTTTCTATTTTAAGTTTGTGTGATGGGAAGAGGATAATATAGTAACTTCCAACAAAAAAACATTGCCTACTATGCCTTGATGGATGTTCGTACATTGCTATAAAGCTCGTATTTTGTTATGGGCCACACGTATGTTGGTATAGGTGAGTTGATCGGGGTGAATATACAGTTGTTTTATTTGATGAAACAATCACAATGTCTCTTGACGATGACCATGTCTTTTGTAAGATACAATTATGATATTCATTTAAAAGATAACATGTTGTATCATTTGGTTGAACACTTGGCGTTTATTTACAAAAGTTCATATTTTGGCATTTAAATGTTCCCAAAGCGTAGACAACAATCCCATTTTGTCAGTATCCTTCAATCACTTCATTCCATGAGATGACATATCTCTAGGGAATTTTATGTTTGGTGGGTAGATGAGATTAAGAAACCTGCCAATGATACCCAAGATGTTGTAGCGGAAGAGCATCTCCACGCTTCTTATAAACGAGGCTTCCATCTTTGTGTTCTTATCCATCCGATTCTACTCCTGTTTACATTTGCCAGCATACTCCTCGCCTTGTTTCACCATATGCAACAAACAGGGCTCCAACCCAATTAGTTTAAATTTGCCAAAGTACTCCCAACCTGTGCCAAAATATAGAGGAATTTTGTTAGATATAGTTGCAAATGTTTTGATAGACATGTATGCAGAATGTGGAACCTTACATAAAGACATGTGAACTGTTTAACAAAATGTAACTTATGTTCTTCGCTCAAACATCTATCATAGATCATAGAATATATTTTACATCCAAACCATATTATACACATAAAATTCAAGCCCTCTCTAAGCATAACTTGCAACTCATTTGCAATTGCTAGTATATATACATAATAAGATCTCAATTGCAATGTAACTTTTCACATAAACAATGGGCAGGGGAGTCTCTTCCATCCACAATGATTGCTAACGGTCGGTATGACTTTTTAGAAAGAATTCCTTCCCCACCAAAAAAACGTAGTTTTTATTTGAATCGTCTAGATTTAATAAGTACTTGGTTTGTCATTATTAGGTAAAAGTCCCCTCTTCATGGTTTGTATCCTTAAAATTAGATAAGTAGTCATCGAGGCTATCCTCAAAACAAGTAGTAGGACCCATACTTTTGATAGGTTCAACAAAAGCATCTTTACAAGATTTTTGATATCATCATCATTCAATTAATATTAATCATGACCCCCATGATAAAAGTGTGATTTTAAAGGGTGTGACATCAGGATTTCAATATTATTGTGGCCCAAGTGGATTTAATTATGGAGTTTTTATGGGATTTGGAGAACAAATCTTGGTATATAAATGCAATCTGAAATGTGTGGTGATGTGAAATATTAAATGATAAATATCATGATAAGGAGGGAGGGGATTTATATTTTGGTGGATAGGAGAGTTGTATTAATTGAAGTATAATTAAACTTAAATCAAACTTAATATTATCTTTTGTGTCAAAGATTAACGTTTTTTGGTTTTGATATAAGATTTTTCAAGAAGTATATCTGATTTGGGGTATTAAGGCATTTGTTTAAAAGAATTATTTCTATTATGGTGTCATTCTTATTGTCATAAGGATGGTAGAAGTAAATTGAAGAGGAGGTGGGAAGGCCAAGCAAGCAAAACATACCCACCTCAAACTAATCAACCATTGTCTTATTAAGAGGACCACTTTCATTATATATCACCATATTAACATAACGATCATAATATATTATAATTTATACATAACCACAAACCAAACCAAACCAACCAACCGATCAATATAATTTTTTATTTATTTGATCACTACAAATTTTTATTTAATATTTCCAAAAAATCTATAATTTAATAAATAATGCAAGAAAATCCGAAGAAAAAAATCTTAATAAATGGAATAACTAAATAAATATATCAAATCAACTAATTTACAACTAAACTTAACTCAAACCCAACATTATTTTGTTTCAAACATTGGTGTTTCCTTGCCAATTTATTGTGCTCTTAGGAATTGGTTCTTGCTTCTCCAATTCAAGTTCGATTGCACCACACACCTTTTAATTGTAGCTGTTTCTATTCTGATTAATCAATGGTTTATTCCAATAAAAGAGAGACACAACATTAATAAAAAAATTTAAAAATTAAAAAATCAATAATAATTGGGAGCTACTACGTATAGTATGGATTCATGCATGGAGGATAGCTAAGAGGAGTGAATAATAAGATGATTATATACTGTAAATAATATTGATTGCTCTCATGACTTAATTTCACTTCTTATTGTTTTGTGCCACCTACTAGTCTTTTTATTAGACGAGTACCTTTTAAATATTTAAAATAAGGTTCTTATTTCTCAAATTTTGATGGATATAATTGTTTATATTATATTCGAAATGTGCTGTTATCTAGTCACAATTCTTTTTGTGCAGTTAAATTTGTAATAAAATATATCTTTTCATTTTTTTTTCAATTTTAACGATTTAAAAAAATTGTGTTTGAGGTGTTTGTTATTGTGGGAATGTCTATCGGAAAGTGTTAAGTCTTTTCGGTAATATTTTTATTATATTTTTTGTCAAATTTTAATTAGTTTTGACTTTCCGAGCTGTCAATATTCTGTTGGTTTTAACATGTTAGGAGGTGCATGTCTCATCTTGTTTTACTTCTCTCTTCACCGACTATTTGCTCTGTTATCCAATGATCAAGAATGGATTTTAGCCGGAAGGTCGATTTTAATGCAGGCAATAGGGGCGTTAGAAAGGGGCATGATGGGCATTTGAAAGTAGGTGGTATTCTAACACATTAGGTTCCTCTAGGGTTTCATAAACGGATCTAATAATGTTAAACAATGGTGTTTGGGTTGTGGAGATGTGAGCACTGGTATTGCTACTACTGCCATGGATGATAACACAGATGTATAAAATTCTGGTTTTATTTTGTCAAATAAAACCAAAATTTAATATCCGGTATCAAAGCAGGATATAATGATAGTATTTTAGAAATTTTAGTCCATGCGTACAATTCAAGCCTCTATGGCATACCTATCCAACATATCCATTGGTGTGAACATGGGTGAGTTCTGTCTAGTACCGCTCATGTTTTATAATCCGATGGTTTTCAAAGAGTATTATCAACTCAAACATGTTTTCTAGTGGAACCATTAACCACTCGTATGTGATTTTCGAAGAGATTCACAAACTCCTAAATTGGTTTTCTAGTGGACCACCAATCATAAGCAACATACACGTTTCCCATCCACATTTTACAAAAAGAGAACAAAATATAGGATAATATGTTCCTAACTATGAACATGTGAATTATTAATTTGTTCTTTATTTAGTACCACACATGTTGAAAGCAAACATGTCAAACACAATTGAAAAGCATGGCCACCAAATGTTAAAGATTGCGACCTCATTGATGGTGCCTAACGAGAGGTCGCTAAAACGCCTCCTTCCTCCGAGTGCCTCTAGCCTCCATGTGTCTATTGCTAACTCAATCTGGATTTCATCATGAGTCTCAATTTACATTTATGGATGTTACCATTGAAAATGTGTCTCAAGTCAAGTTTTTGTTTTAACTTTTTGATGAGGACTCACAATTGACACTTTTTTTACGACTTGAAAATAGTACCAAAACACAAAAGATAACAAATGATACTCAAACTAAAAAATAATTGACAATTACCTTTAAATCACAAAATGTTAAAATAAAATAAAAATTAACAAGACTATATGAAAATAATGATCACAATAAAATCTAAAATTAGAAAAATAAAATTAACCAATACCTAAATAGTCATTATAAAACCTATAAACACTTTTATGTAAAATAAATTATAAACAAAATTCTTAATGACTATAATAATTTATTTTTTATGGTGAATAAACTTAAATAAGATTAGCCATATAATTTTAACAATATTTAAATAATCCCAGGACTTATACTTATAAATTATTCATACTCTCTAATAAAAACACAAAATAATCACGAAAAAGAACTAAAGTAATATATAATTACTTTTAGCTTTAAAAACTATAAACTATTAAACAATAAAAAGAATGACCAACTACTAAGGAAAAAACTAATACTAAGCAAATATAAACCGTATGAATTTTACATACAACATCAAAACAATAACTATATGATAATAGCAAAGACATGAGTTGATAATATTTGCACAAGAGCATGACAGGATATACGCGGGCCTGCTGATTTTATTTTCTCCCTCTCTAAACCTTGAATCCAAAGTTGTGGTTGCCAAATACAATGCAAATCAAATCACAATGTGGTTGACTAATCTGACAAGAATACATAGCAGGTTATACGTCACAATAATGGGAAAAATACATATTGACCATTAACATGAGTTTCACCTCTAGATACGTTCGATAGGTATGCTTTGCAAAGGCTTGAATCGTACACATGGACTAAAATCTCTGACATACTATCATAACATCCTACTCTGATACCAGATATTAAATTATGGTTTTATTTGACAAAATAAAAGTACTGTAATAAAACACCGAATATGAAAATATTGTAATCTAATTCATTCGGATATTTTTCATTATGAAGAGATTACATATAAATAGGTAAATGACATCCTTAGTATAAGGATTCAAACCATATCACATATCAATTACCCAATCCCCACTTATCTCTCCAACATGATTATCTCCACCTTTATTTTCTCACAACTATCTAATAGTGAGTTGTTCTCACAACTCACGTACACCCAAATATAATAATAATATCTCACACTATTACAATATTATATTATCATATGGATAATATAATTCCACAAACATTATTAATGTTCACACTATGAACAAATATTTCCTTACAAGATGATATTGAAATGGGAAGGTTTGATGATGATGATAGTCGAGTCAAGTTTTACAAGTTGCAAAAAGGTTTACTAAAACTCATTCAATTCTCTAGTCAAAAGTTTTGATTAGTTTGGAAACCGCTTTGTTCTTCAGTAATCAAATCACCAAATGTCTTTTCCATTGAAACACCTATGCCAAAACAGAAGCATGAATCAACCTCAAATATGTATGTAGTTGATATTTCAAAGCAACGGCCTCATAATTATGTCATTGCAATGTCTACTCCAATTAGTTAAACTTGGTTGTTAATGTTGTTTAGAAGACTTTCTCTTTAGTTGTATCTCAAGGTTTTCATGCCACAATCTTCTTTCATTACAGAAGCTTGATAATCACAAGCCTACGATTCTTAAGATGGAAAAGATATGCACCATCGACCTTAAAGGAGAGTTCAAATATTGTTGAATTCAGTTTTTAATGACGATTCCAAACATTAGACTCTTGTCATGTAGACATCGCACATTAAAAGGAACATAGTTGATCTCATTTTGATGTCTTTAATTTCTTATTATGAATAATTCAATTGTTGTAACTATTATCTCTAGAGACACAATAGCCCAATTCAAGGGAAATTTGTTACTCGAAGAACATTAAGTATAATATTGTTAAGAAAACAATATGTAAAAGTAAAGTTTTGTTAAATGTTGTACCATACACATACGAAAAGGAATTGTTTGATGAAATGCCACAACATAAATTGTAAAAAAGAAACATATAATTTTTTTAAGCCAAATTTACTTTGCAATTCATGTGAATTGCTATTAATAATTACGAAAAAAGCATTACCCTCACGTTTCAACAAAAACACGCAAAAGTTGATTGTTCTCTCTTTCACAGGATCGGGAAAAAAAATTCAACGAATTCATTCGTCGCAAAAAGCTTAACATCACAGACCAAAAGCCTGTCGAAATCCATCAAAATAATCCAGATCTTCAATTTTTGGGTACATAATACAAACCCGGAGATCGTATTTGTCGTGGACGTAGATTTTACAGTCCACACACATTATTATTCACAGGTTATGTATGTGACATTTACAACAAAAACATATAATCAAGCAGCAGAATTATCGTCAGGCAAGGCCATGCGAGAGGCAATGGCGGAGTGATACATGAGATCATGCCACGACTCCGTTGCTCGCATCTCTCGCCGTAAAACCCTCGCCTTCTCGTCTGTGAACACCGTTGCCCTCCGCGCGTTGCCGTTGCCCTCGCCAACACTCGCCGCTCCGCAGCTATGGTTGCTCTGCTCATCGTCGCTCTCAGAAAATTTAAAAATCGAAGCCCACCACGGCTTTTTGTTGCGCCCACGGATCGAATCCCGCAGATCCTCACCACTGTTACGCGCTGGCGCCGCCGCCATATGACCGAGAGGGTTCGTAAAATGCATTGAAGTGCCAAACACGGGGCCGAGGGCCACAGTTTGCAGCGGCCTTACGCGCTGAAATTTGACAGGTCCCCGGGTCGAACCCTCGGGAGAGTAAAATCCAAGCGGAAAACTAGTTCTATTTGCGACTCTCAACGAATAATCCATGATCAGCGAACGATGCGAAACCCAGAAAGGAATCGAAATAAATATGCGTAGAAATGGGCAGAGTTGTGTGAAAAGAAACTGAGGCGAAATATTTTACAGGTAAAATCCACGTCCTTTGCTCTTATCCGTTTGTTTGCCGTCATTTTTAATCGCAAAGCTTCGTATCACGATCATTGCCTGGTAATTTCTAGTTGAAAAAACCGATTTTTATATTTGTGTTCATGTTGTCAAGTTGCAGAGTGAACTTACAATATTATGATTCCACAGATCGTGAATTAAATTTTAATTGTTTTTGCGTGCAATTATCCAAATGTGAAAAATTGATTTCAATAAATAATTTTAAAAATCTGTAAATTTGTGTTTGTATATGGATATTCTGACTTTCCATTCCGGCGTGTTTAAGGCATTCCAGCTCTTGAGATCCTCGTAAGATAATTGTAAGTTTTTTATATATTTTTTCAAAATGTAAATGTTTCCAACCTTATTTGATTTAGATTAGCAATTGCGCATGAGTTGTATGTTATTGAGAAAGGGATACAAATGTAAAGTTACTTTGGATATGTTTGTTCATGTGATAGTTGTTGTGTAATATGTATATCAAGGTTGTTTTGGTTTTTACGGTGGATGGCGATGATTCAAGGTTGATGAATTAAGAAGAATGTAAAAGAAAATGATGTTTGCAATAAACAAATTAATTGTAAAAACCATTTAATTATCTCCTTCATCAACAACCCGCACTACCATAGTATATCCTTGTCTCTTACACTAGTCTAAATTGTCTTATTCGCCAACAACTTGACACTACCATAGTTTATCCTTGTCTCTTATGCAAGTTAAATCTCTCTTTTCTATGGGATGCCCTCAAATCAAACCAAGCTTATCGTTTGTGCACCTGTCATAGAACCTTCTTACAAAACTTCCGGTTTCAATCCACTTTGGTTCACCCATACCACTCTTATATAACATCTTTATTCATTTCATGCATTTTCTACAAATTTTATTCAACCATACCCATCACAACTCTTACACTTTTGTAAATTGTGTTCTTTCCATTTTGTTGTGATTATCATGCACCTTCATAATGTAAATGCAAGGTGTTAACACTTGTTAACATTCCTTGTTTAATGGCATGTGGGTCTCATAGGTATCTTGTGTAAAGAATGGAAGACTCAATAATAGAATACATGTACTATTTAGGAATTTAACAAACATAAATTCTAAGTAGCAACTCAAGGCAAGATTTGAGATCCATAACTAAGTGGTGATGAGTATATTCATTGATAACTCTTTCATCATTGTCTTGGCTAATGAAGAAAATATTTGTATTATCATAGAATCTTTACATTCATGTTTTCTATTCTATTATTCCAACCATGAATTATTGTTGTGAGTTAATAGATTTTGTAGGTAAAATAATGGTTGAGTGCTGAAATTTGATAAAATCCCTTAGCCAACTTGAAATGTAGAAGAATTATTCTCCCTTGGTCCTAGCTCTAACCATAAATAAGAAAAAATATGGGAGCATATATAAATTTGCATACATAATCTTGTATGTTTAATTCAATCCCAAATGACAGGCCTATCATAAGATAAATATAATACAATTACTCTAAATAAAAGGACAATGCAAGAAAGATGAAGGTTGGTGTAAAGAATCTTCAAGAGATGTTTTTTCCATCATCTTCAAGCATTGGATTGATATGCAAAACTTTCCTCAAAACATTGCAATGTCATGACACCTCTATGATATTATAAAACAAGGATTTAATAAAATCCACATCAATATACATGGGCGGTGATGCACATTATAAACTATATTTTTGATTTTATGAATTTGATAGCATGGTCTAGATCTCAAAATGCTTAGATTTGTTTAAGACACCGAAAATAAAACCTAATCCCTTATTTATCGTTTTCTATGTCTACATATGGGTTCGCGTAACATTACTAATAGTTTATACACGAACATTATCCTTTGCTAAATTTATGCAACCACTTTACATCTCTCAAAACAATTTTATTTAGAAAAATATTAGATAAAAACTTGGTTGGAGCATGGCAATTAACACATACATCAAGGTTCTTGACAATGGCAAGAGTTGTCTAAGGGGCGTCTTTAGCAATCCAAATGCAATAGCTAACTTGTCACTATGGTGGGAAAGGAATAATGTTTTTCCCCTTCTTGTCCATGTCACTCAATACATGTTTTGAATCTAAAAATATCTCACTACCTTGTTTCTATGGGTTGGATTTGTCTCCTACAAAAAAATGCATCATTTTATGGCCTTTAATCCAACTACATCCATGTATATTTTTAATTCATCTATCCTTCATCATTCTCCTTAGCATTTGAACCTCACCCCATATGCACACTTTTGCATAGATGTTTGATAGAAGAACATAAGTTACAAAATCTTGAGGGTCCAATTCAAAAGTAAGAGTTGTTGTAAATAATCATGAGACCATATTCTTATGTGCTCTACAAAAATAAAACAAACCAATCCACATAACCACCTCAAGTTTAATTGGCATGTTGATGATAAAGTTAATAGTTTCCTCAGAACACAACTAGAACATCCAAGAATGTAAACCACCACGACACAATGATCATTCTATAAGAGGAACTCGTGACATTAAAGAATTCACTACCCTTGTTTAAAAACAATTCTTGACAAAAAATAAGCTTACATGGTCAAGGTGTGTTCTATGAGACCACACCTCATTGAGGTTTATTTTCAAACAATTGAATTACCTTGTGTATGCTCCTCCAATTTGCATACATGTCTATGCGGGAACTTGCAACTACATATGGAAAAATCCACTATTGTTATGCTTTGATGGTTTTCCATGGCATGCTCTAATGATCCCATTTTGATAGAGGCTAGAAGGATGTTGGAAAAGGTCATGGAGTCTAGATTTACATTTGCCAATCGCATTCACTTGAAATTTTCCAAAGGTTTTTGACAAACTCATTTTTGCACATCCTAAAATCACCGTAGTCCATAGACCACATTTATTTTAGATATTTTGTTGATTAGTTCACATGCTTCCACATTTTTCATATACATTTGCTAGGGCACTTTTGAACTAAATCATTCCACAAAAGCCCTTTATCCGTAAATGATTTGGAGGATGTGCACACTCTGCTTTTAAACCTCTTCTTTTGGAAAATAGGTTAGGAGTATGCTAAAAAAGGCGAATTGATGAAATTGAAAACTTGTCATTATATTTTATTAATATTGCATTAATAATGTTGTTTACACAATTTGAAGGGAAACTATAAAAATTACTATCCCTTAAACACTATTTGAGAGCCATACGTAGTGGCTATAGAATATAAAGTTTTGTGTTTTTTATTGTTCAAACAATATCTAAAACACCATTTTTTATTTTGAATTTAACACCCATTATTATTTAGAAGTGCGCCCACATTCAAGTGAAAACATGTGAAGGGATTTCTTTGCTGTATTTGTATGTTACCCTTATCGAACTCCAAAATGCTAACAATATTATAACTATGGATTAAAAAATAAATATCTTGATTTATTTTTGTAATTCAAGTCATAATATGGGGACCTACACCATTGATTTACGATGTCACTTCCATTCACGTGTGCAATCCTAAGTAACTTGAGAATTGAATAAAAATGTTTGTTTTGGTGTTTTGATGTGGACTTACGGATAATTGATGTGAGTTGAGGATAAATTATTCCAACATTTGTACAAAAATACATATTCAAAGTGTTGTAGGGTGGAAAAGATGATGGTTTAAATCCAATTTTTATAATAAAGGACTACAAATAGTGGTCAAGAGAATCTACCGTTGATGTTGAAGTATTGTATCACCTTATAAATTTTTTTATATGTACCTCAACCTCTCCTATTTCAAAATTTTCAGCACCTCTTTGCACTTTCTTTTGAATTTCCTTCTTTTCCCTATATCTAGGTTATTGATTTTTTACACTACTCTTGCTTGCAACTACTCAAATCAAACCTAGTGGTACTATAGAAGATGCTAGGAATTTTGATAGAGGTTGGGAAGATGTTGGAAAAAATTGTTGACTTTGGATTTAGACCTTCTAAATGCATTTACTTGAAAATTTCCAAGTTTTTTTCAATAAACCCATTGTTTACATATCCTAAAATTATTACGGTCCATGAGACAACATATCTTTTAGGAATTTTGTCAAAAAATTCACATGCTTCCATATTTTACGAAATATCTACCATGGCACTTATGTAACTAAAACATTTTCCAAAAATCCATTCTTCATAATGCATGGTAGATGTCCACGCCCATTTCCAAGCTCTTATTTTGACACATGATGGTAGCATGCCAAAAAGGTGAATTGGTAATATTGGACACCTATTAGTTGCATTTGGTGAAATAGCATCACACTTTGTAAGGATTCCCATTTCCTCTATTAGTTATAATAATGACTGGGGAAGAGATTATAGATTACAAAGCATAGCCCTATTTTCACAACATTAACAAGTTTATGCCAACATTGAATTTTATTTTTGGTTACCAAAAAGTCTCAATTCTCTTGTTATTTAAAAGGATGAATGTCTCTTGTTCAAATCCCTACGAGGAGATGAAGGCTGTGCAAAGAATATGTTGTTTATAAGAGATATTGGCAGATTTTTTGTATTTTTGGTGGATATTATCCTCATGAAGATTAGATGTAATAACTCATTTAGATTTTTGTACAACTTGAATTTTCAAATATTCCATCGAGAATAATTTTCAATTAAAACACTATGAATGTGCATTGTACATAAAAAGTGCGAACATAGAGTGTATTCGAAACAAGATTATGAGCCATATCATTATCATCAAATGTACCAATAGACCTAGGAGACATAATAGTAGTAATAGTGCCAATAAGAGATTCCAATGGATAATCATAGGAAGGAGGAGGAGGATGAGATAGATAAGTACATGGTGTACTTCCAAATTATATCTCGGCATTATTATGATAAGGAAGTAGGTCATTGGAAATCTTAAGCTTTGAATTATCCTTAATAGGTTTAGAATTTTTGGGTTTGATTCCCACTCAATAAAATTGACATCATTGATATCTTGGATAACATTATGAATCTAGATACATCGATTAATATAATGAAAAACACATCTATGATAATCACAATAGGCATTAGCATCAAATATTTACCACAAGGATTTCTTGTATAAAACTCTCTCACTAGAGGGAGAAATATAAGGTTTTACTCTAAAGTAACTATTGATGAACCAATTGGGATGAGATGTGAAATCATGGAATTACAGTTGAGGAGGATATTGTAATTAAATTTTTTAGGTTAGATACTACATTAACAATAAATTTAGCATCAATTTTGGTGTCATTGGATTTGGCTTTGAAAATGGGTTTTCCTTTAAACTTAGTATTAATGTATTGGGCACATTACCAACTTACTTAATCTTATTTATGATAACGATCTTAGCCTCACACTCTTTTAATTTATGACATAAGTGATCAAATAACTAAAATTTATCAAATATGACTGATTATTGCAAAGGGGCAAGAAAGCTTTGAGTGAATAGCTTTTGGAACTCATCACAATTTAGGTATTATTCATATTATCAAGCATAGTCTTGTAGCATAGAACATATTCACTAATGGGCTCATCGAATCCTTGTCGCATCTTGGACATTTGAGCATAGGATACATTTTCCCAATATTGATTACAAATTTGAAGAGGAATAAATTAGATAAAGGGGTAAAGTCCCCTAAATGAATGAGTAGGAAGGTCATAAAACCATTGTCATATAAAATCCTTAAGACTTATAGGAAAGAGATTATTAAGTAATACATCATTATAAGCATAATCTAAGCTAGAAGTATGGAAAACACAATGGTGTTATTCAAGATGATTAACTAAAATATGAATTTTGGAATCTATATTCTAAGTTAATCTAAGTAGGTACAGAAATGCAATAAATGATGTAAACTGAAATATTGATGCTAAATAATTTTAATTGATATTTAAATGAAATGAAATAATGAAAATGAGAGGGATAAGGTACTAACCTAAAAATGAATTACCTCATTGTGCTAGAATTGAATAGGTTGATGTGTGGACATGACAAAATATGAAGGTGCTACCTAAGAAATTGTAAAGAATCGAAGATTCTACTGGACTAGGGCATTTAGGAGAGGACCAGGGCACTTTGTGGGTTCCCTAGTCTTTAATCGGGGCACTTTGGTGCTGCAAAATCTCAAGATATAAATCTAACATTGTCGCTAGGTCTTCACAAAGTGTCTTTATCTTTGTCACATAGTTGTTGCAATATGTTCGCTTATGTCGCCGTGAATATGATATGAAGATCTACCTACAAAACCCCATACAAAGCATCAAATTCCTAAAAAATAAAGATGCATATGAAGGGGTTAGACTGACCTTAGTTGCCACAATGGTGGACTTACAACTAAGCGTTGCACTACATTCCAGACCCAATGTAGTTATGTGTGCTTGTGTGTGCAATTGTGTGCCTAGGTGCCCTAACGTCAATGACACAAAAGTAGGGGGTAGTAACTAGATGTAAAATGTAAATGGTGGATGGAATAGAATGAATACAACCCTTTCCCCTATGCTTGTGTGATGCAAATGTAAATGATGCCCAAATGTAGTCATTTTTCCTTAGTAGATAGCTAGCTCTTGATAGTAGATAGTCCACCCATAAGATAGTGAGTATGTTATGTTTATATAGGGATCTCTTGTTCAAATTTCAACACTAATGACCTAACATGTTGACTAGTACCTAGGGGAATGAGAGGGAAAATGACAAAGACCGACCTCGAATAAGTAAATTAGACCCAAGTGTTATGGGGACCAGGGCACCTAAAATTATGGATCGAGGTGGCCATGGGCGCCTAGTACTACCCTATGCATCCTAGTAAAAGACGAGAGATGAAAATGACTAAATAGCGATACATGATACTCCCGAGATATGACTAGAATCTGTGTCAACAACTAACGAATGTGTAAGAAAAATGATGATGATGACCAACTAAGCGACGAAAGGACTAGGGAAAGGTCATTAGTGAATAATTTTATCAGGCGAGATCCATTTATAAAATAACATACTTGGTGGTGTAAATGTAATACTAACTGCGTGATTTTATGACTACATAGAATCTTTTCCATCATAGATTGGAAGCTTAGGAGAAACAAAGTTGATAGGAAAAGGATAGGAAACCACTTGAGTTTAAATGGTTTGTGAAGTAATCTACTAGATTCCATAACATTGGAAGAGGTAGAGCACCTTTTTGTAATTAGAATATTTGAGCTTACAAAATATGAACAAGGGTTTCAATATCATGTTTATTAAAAGAACAGGATAGTCCCCCATACACAGAGAGGGGGGTCGGTTGGAGCAAGGTTAGTTGGTATATATAGGATAGGCCAGCGGCGCCCTCCCCTCCATATAGATTAGATAGGGGTTGGTTGCTCATCGCCATATAGATATGGAGGGGTAACCCCATGGGTGTATATGTTAGATAAAGGAACATTAACATACATGGGAATAGATGTTGTAACTCTATGAGCGGGGTTTTGGTTTCCCCAAGGCAATAGGCATTGTATAGGTAAATATTGTAGATGTAGCCATAGTGGAAGACTCAACATTCATTCATCAAGGCTCATATATACGGGAGTATGCTTCAAATCATATCTTCAATGTATATAATATTGTCAATTTGTTAAGGATTGTGGTGTGAAAAGTGTGAAAATTATATTTTATCGTCCTCAGAAGAGTGTGAGTATGAGTATCAAAGTCTTTATGGGATCTTTCTTCTTGATAATGTTTAAAAGAGAGAGTAGATATGATATTAGAAAAGATATAAGTAGTAGGAAATGTATGAGCATAAGCATTAGTAATCATATCATTATAAGTTTTATATGTGGTATCACATTCATTGTAGGAAAAATCATCAAGCTTATCACAAATAGCTTCACACAAGACAATATTGATGAGAGATTCACATGCATGCTCATTAGTATATGTATAATTTAAATGTACCATAGAGTAAGCCATGAAGGAACAAAAATAAATAACAAATCCAAGGATGATGAGGAGAATCATACACCAAAAGAAAGAAGGATAAGCCCTAGGGACACCTAGGGTTCAAGAAACAATTGAGTTCATCAAATGTTTACACCGTAAATAAATGAATAAGGGTTTGGTATGGATTAATGTCCTTATTTATTATAAGGTGTAAGGTGTCGTAGATTTTATATTCTAAAATAGTTCATACAAATTAGTGTGTATAATAGAATATAGATTTTAACACAATGTGTGATGTAGAAACAATGAAACCATTTCTTAAAATACAAGGAGGGAATAGTATGTAGCTAAAAAAAAAGAGGTACATATATCATTTGAGTGTGTAGACTAGTAAGGATCGAAAGTGCTTCATCTTTGGAAATATTCCTACAAAATAAATTGGTGGGAATCATACAATATGTGTTGGGGCATAGTATAATTTGGTCCAAGGTGTACGGTCTCATATGATAGTATCCTAAGGTTTTGTAAGTTATGGTGGTCGTTAGTGGCCTATAAAAATGGTTATATGTCTAATATTAGGGTTCATTAAGGTGAGAAACCTAAGCGTAGTACTCTAAAATAGATAAATCCCTATATACTTACACTAGAAATTCATGAACACAATCATATAAAAAAATAATAAATTTGTGTATGGTGGAGTTGGATTGAGCATGGTAGTTAACCCTTGTTGAATCAATATAGGAGTTTCATTACATCTCCTTACACGTGGGAGAAAACTCCTATATATAGCTATTATGTATGTGCAATTGTGTACGCAAATCTAAACCAACCCCATGTCATTATTTTTTGTCTCTTCATATTTAGGTGATAACATGCATAACTATAAATAAAGTAGAACATACACTACACCATAGTGATATTGTGTTCTATGTTTCAGATGTTATATTGATTTCCTTGTCCCTTATAAATTTTAAAAAGCTTCATATTGACTTGCTCTTGTTATGAATTGGCTCTAAGACCTTTTGAGGCTTGTGGATTGGGATGCTAGACTCTTGAACCCGATTTGAGTGGTTCGGACTGAGTAGTGGTTGTTCTTTCAAATGTGATGTCACTCGAAGGAATACCTAGGAGATCCTTAAGTGTTTCATGAGTGTGTTTTGCAATAGGATCTCTTTAGAATGTTAAGTAAGTTATTAACTATATTAGACTTGCTTATATAAAATTTCATAGTTTAATTGTCACATTAAGGCTAACCTAAAGGATAATAAATGACCCAAATAAATATATCATAAGAAAAAGAGTCATTGGAGAGTGGGATATGTGACCGCACATGTTAACCCCAACCGTATTATGGCCTAGTCCCAACCCATACAGTTCTAGACAAGAAGTTCATGATAGTTGAGAAATATTGTAGATGAGACAACTAAGAATAATATACTACTTTGGACAAATGCAACTAAGTATATTGAGAGATTAAGAATGTGTGTAGTAAAGCAAGTTACAAAATAGAGAGAATTATATGTCGGTTAGTCATAGGATGTGTATGTTAGTTGAATAGTGTAAAGAAACATCCAAACTTCTCATTTCCAAATGATAATTTACTAAATTTATGTGTCTACAATATTATATTTAATTCTCACTTGTGGGCTTCCTTGTAGGGTTGAATGATGCTTAAATAGATTTGATTGCATGGAAATCAACTAATGTTTGTTTGAAACTATAAATTTGTTATATCATACGTCACTCTTGTTCTTCTATATAATTCTTACTTATTGACTTACTTGTTGTGTGAGACAAATTTCTTGCACAACTTATATAGGAAATATTGAAAATTATAAAAACGGTCCTCTTAGCAGTGTGATGGTGAAATTATGAAAACCAAGTAAAATCCTTCATGAGTATAACACTACAAATATAGTGTTGATTTCAATAAATCAAATGTAGAAGGATGCTTGGGTGATTTGGATTTCATTAATACTTATTAATCTATTTAAACAAGTTAATTGGACAACTTGACCTTTTAATAAATACTTTCATAGACTTGGAGTGAAATATACAAAACAATGAAACCAATTAAGTTGAGACCACCCAAATTTTTTAATTTTGGTTAAAAGTGGGGTAATGAATGTGAGTAGATTTTACAATGTTTGCTGTAATAGATTTGCAACAAAACACAATTTTTATGAGTGGATAGATAATGTTTTAAAATGGATAAGATTGATAGTTTGTCTTTCAATTTCCATATGTTTATTTTTAAATGTTTTTTGAAGTTTGGAATTAGTTTCTTCTTGGTATTGGTTTAAAATCAATTTTACAAGTCATTTTTTCAAAATCAAATATGTAATTTTGTAAATATATTTTTTATCATAATTTATCAATATAAAATTATTTTTATCGATGTTATCAAGAATATCTCTAGGTATTGTTTTTATAGTAGAAAAGATCATAAAGACATGATATTTATATGATTTGGGAGATTGTTTTAATTATTATTGATAACAAAATGTATATTTAGAAATAAGTATGGGCTTATTATTTTTGAAAAAATAGCAATTCATAGTTATAATTGCATTGCATGATGGATTTTTCTCTTAATAATATTTACAAGCATTTTCTCTATAATGAAACAACATATGTTGTTCTCCAACATTTGTTTTTCTTAGTTTAGTTCTTGGGTCCACAAACTGAACTTCACAAACCTTAAAAACTAAAATTTATAAATAAAAACAAATTATCGAGACAAATTTCTAATGTTTTTGAGTATAAATGAAAAGTTACATTCAAATTATTACTCTTACCCATTCTCTTTTCATACATATCTATAGTATTTTATCCAAGCTTATGATGAAAACAAGGATAAAGTAATATTTACATTGAAATATGAGTTTGTTGCTTAGTGTATTCACAAAATCACGAATTTACTACTTACATTATGCCTCTAAGTATGTCATTATATGCATGATTCTTAAGTAAGAAAACTATACATTAACAACACTTGTCCGCTTTAATATTACTTTATTCCTTCGATACTCTTGACATTTTCCTTCTCAAATTGTCACTGGATACCATCGCCCATTAGGGACAAGAGCGTCCAGCGCTACTCTATCCCCTTTAGGTGCTTCTATCACTCCCCCTTTGCATTCTTACTCATACACTATATGTTTTAGCATCATAACCATTTGCTTATCTCATTGCTCACATAGACAAGCAATGTGCCATATGGGTAATCATTCTTCCGAATAAAAACATATGGATTTATAATGCTTATTTTGTTGATGAATCCTTTCTCACATTATATTATAACAAAGTCTCATTTATGAAGCACTAACATGCACTAATACCTTCCGTAAAGCCCCTAGTTTGAGTCTTTAATGACCAAAACTCAATGACGCCCCAAATTATGATGTCTATTCCTAATTGGCTTGAAATATTTTGGTGGAAGTGGATTAGAAAAGGGGGTGTGTTTTTAAATTATTGGGCATCCCTTTCACCTTTTAAATATATATGATTGAGCTTTGATGTATGTTTTCAATGGATCGAGAAGAAACTTTATTATGGATTGTCAAGCTAAATTCCATATTTGCGCAAGGTCATGGTGGCTACTAATGTATATTATTCCTATTGTTGGGTGCCATCTAGATCATCTTATGACATGATTTATAAGTTTCCCTATACTTTCCATGGCCTAATTAAAAGTAGACTTGTGATTTTTACTTAATTGTATGGGATGTATGTTTCCTCCCATAGGATAAGGAAGGTATGGGAATTATTGATATTCCTATACAAGGCACCTCCTTTTTGCTAAATGGATTGTTTGAACCATTGTAGGAACTCAAGCATGGAAAATTATTCTTCAAACAATGCATTTCAATTAGCTTGTTATGATAAAATGGGCTAAGAGAATATTGGTCTCCACGCTCCACTAATTACCTCAACCTAAGTCAATATTGAGGGTATTTTATTTCTTAAAGCATTTGAAATCCTTTAAGTTAGTCAAAGCTTGTTCCTCAATTAGGTTGGCGATGGGTTTATATTAGCACTTTTTTAATGACCATAACATTAGTGGTCCCCATTTCTACCACCAACAACCTTCCACTTTCTAAAACTCTTGGCATTAAATATATTCTAATTTTCAAGAGAGGAATCCATATTGTATGAAACCTTATCACTTCTTGATATTCCACTCCATGGAACATCCTTCAAATAAAATATAAGTTAATTGTTTTTGGCATGCCTTCTATTTTTCATATTCCAAAGTTTATACCAAATGTGGGACTCACAAAGGTGAGATGTTCAAAGTATTGTGTATCTCTTTTTCCATTGAATTACCTTCATAAAAGCTTTGGTATTATTTTTTCCAATGAGTTGAGAATAATTATTTTTATTGGATTATTAATCATTTATCTTGCATAATAAATTCCATATTTGCACTAAGGTTTTGACAACTACTAATGTATATTTTATCCCTTGTGATAAGTGAGGTTAATAGCTTCATGCCCAAGAAACTTATCTAAAAACTATGTACAACTATTTTCAAGACAAAATGGGCCCGTACCATACCCTCAAAAATCATGAAAAGAGTCAATTCACATCTTTGGTTGGTGTTTCCAACCTTCTCAAACAAGTTGAATATCATTTCCACTATGGGAACATGTCAGTAAACTCAACAAAAAAATTTATCAACAAGTTTTATCTCCTTCATATACCTTAAAATGTTCATGCAACTCAAGAAACAAATTATACAACCAATATCTTGAATACTATATTTTCTCAAGAGTCAAATCTCCACTTAGTCTTTAATACTTGTCTTGAACTTTGTGGTCACTATCATTAAGGTTTCTATAGATCATTTCCTCTAATATCTTGCACCTTGTAGCTTCATTCCTAGTCACTCACACTTCTAACTATGTTTCTTGGCAAGTAACAAGTAAACAATCCTCATTTTAATCTCTCCAAAGTTCTTATATTATGGTCAACTATGTTTCTTATTCAAATATTTTGGATTTTCCTATGTTGACTCTTCCTTATGTTCTCTTACCATTTTCTCATGCTCTACTTATTTTGCACTCACCTCTTGCTTATTATTCTATGTTCATTTCATGCCCTCGTGGTATTCTTGGTCAAGTAGTCTTTTCTTAGTCCTTCTTTATCTGCTCTCCTTGTTTTCAAACTATCCTTCACTATTATAGCCTTGATAGTACCTCTCATTTTTTTGACCATCAACAAATGACACTACACCTTTTAAACTCTACCACCATGCATACAATAAGAATATTTCTTAGACTCTTAACTTTGTTTTCTTGAATCCTTCCCTTCCTTAATTTCTTGTCATTATCGTTGATTTTTCGTACGCTTGTCCTTGAGTATTTTCCATGGTCATTTTCATTATGTATTATGTCTGCTCAATTAGGGTTTCTTATAATTATTATGATTCCTCAATACAAATTCAACAAGAATGCCTTATTTCTCAATAACTTAGTCCATTCTAGGATTGTATGTCTTGTCTTAATCAAGTTCTCAAAACTCCAACCTGCCCTTATACTCTAAGAAAATCTTCAAGGATCCCTCAAGTATTGATCCAAGTTTACACAAGTTATTTTTATGGTCTTAGACCTTTTCCAGCCCCGAAAGATCAATAAATTACAACATAGTTTAACATTAACTCGCCTACTTCAGAGCCATGTTTCTCTTGATTTCCTTGGAATTTTTTTTATAAAATCATTTTTTAAAAGGACAAGGACACTTTTATAGTACCCATTAAACATGTACATCTTCCACATCAACCTTGCCAAGAGTTTCTTAAGGGAAACATACTAGTTTTTAATTTTTTCTTCTCAATTAGGTCTCCTCATGCTCAAATAGGACTCTCAAGAGAAATAGAATTCTGTATAACCTCAAAACACTTAGAACCTCAAAATATCCCTCAAGAGCATGCTCAGATGATATGGTTTAAATTTCATGAAGATTCTTTAACTAAAACTAAAGTTATACTAATTTTCTCTTAAACCTTAAGCCATGGTTTCCTCAAAGACCAAGGGAGGAAATTGTTGGAGCTCTAACTTGCACCTGTCTCAAACCGAGTTGAGTTGAGTCATTAAGGAAACAATGGGACTTTCTCCAAGTTGTGGGACTTTTGCGCGCTTGAGATAGACCCTCTGGGAAGGTTGATTCCTCTACCTATTTCTACAATTAATGCTACTCCTAATGTTGAAAGAAAACCTAAGCTAATGATGCCAAGGGACCAAGGATAGAAGGAGAACATGATAATGGGAAAACTAATCTAAGTAGTCGATAACACTAGAAAAGTGGGATAGACATGATCTATTCGAGTGAAAGTGAAGGAGAATGCACAAGGGAGGCTAGGCACACATATCATATACAAGAATGCGGTCATACGATCGATTCCACAAGGAACAATAAGAAAATGGAGCTACAAAGGACTTGGGATAGCACAACAATCACACATCATGAAAGAAAGGTAAAATGGAAGAATACAAACACATTAATACAAGCGATAACAACAAAACAATGCTTATATTACTTCCAAACTATGCACAATTTATTATAATGGCGTATGAGACCGATATCCACATTCAAGAACCAAATATAAATGTTTGCAATTAGAATGCAAAGAAACATAATCCTTAGTAATACTAAAGGATCCAAAATGTCCAACCCTTTACAATGAGCCAAGCTCTTACATTTATAGATAAATCAATGAAAGAAGAAGAGGAAAATGAGGGAAAATATGATTTGAATCTTCAACCACCAACAACAAAAATGAATGTATGTAAACCCACCTATAAATCTATCAAATGCGCTTCCCCATATTTGTTTTGTCATGTAGGATAAGGAAGGAGGTGATATCTAAATCATATCAGGTGGTTGGATCAATCATATCTTGCATTAATGGCCAAAATATCATATCACGCCATTACATTTGGCCATGTCAACAGCCTTCTAGATAAGAGAAATTGTACCTTGATCTAAGACATGCAGCAAAATTTATGGCATTCTAACATCTCGCAGGTTTCTTCGACACATAATGACACGTGGCATGAGTAGAAGGGTGAAGGATCATCCAACCGTACATCCATTTTGTCATTTCGACACGTTTCATGCAATGGTTCAACATAGGGATTCGGCACCCGGTTGCACACTTTGATTGGTGTGTGTAGCACACTTAATGTATGACAATTCATGTGGCACATGAACCGGTGGAGACAAAGGTGTGACAATGCGCGAAGGAAAGAGGTGTGGAAGAATAACACAAAAGGATGCTTGCAAAAGTGATGCATGTGGGAGGACTAGAAGGAATACATGGGAGGAATGTATGGTAGAGTGCAATCATTAAAAATTAATATCCTTGCAAGTAAGGAAGGGGGCGCACAAGAATTCCAGGGATTATTCAAGTTTGAAGTGCGTGTGAAGGGTACATGAACTATGGGAAGAATGCGAATGTGCAGAGATTGGTCACAAGGGGAAATAGAAAATAATAGAAGAGAAGAGAAGGAGAAAATGGGAAGTGCAGGAAATGGGGTGCACAAGGGCACGCGAGGAATAGGAGCCAAGGAAACATGCCAAGAGAACAATTGAAGTGCATGTAACCTGCAATGTAGAACCTCATAGCCATAATGGAAATATAAGTTATCCAAATAACTAGGGAGTTATTTTGGATAACACTTTGTGAAACTTTCAGGCCATTTGCATGCTTGATTAGAGAGATCGGGAGTTTGGAACATCTATTGTATTAGGGATGATATAATTACACAGAGAGAATGACATTGATCATATTTTATTGAATCCACCATATGGGATCTTACACACATATAGGAAAGTATTTTCCTATAATAAAGTAGGTTATTTAAACAAATCTCCCTTCAGACGTGAGTATTTACAACAAATTTACAAATAAAAACTAAATACGTGAAGTTGTTAAAACGAATTCACATTACAAATTATATTAAACATATACACACCCTAATGTGAACACTAATTGTAAGCTAGGAAAAATACACTACTAACAAGGAAGTAAAATACCAATAATCATACCTCCTCCTTCACGTTCCATAGCAAACCTCAGAATGGGCTAGGAAACTTGGATTGAGCCCTGATTTTGTGATATGTAGGTGCTTTTCTTCAAGATGGAGCAAGGCCTTCCTGCAACAACAATCCTCTTACTTCAGACCTTTGGATAGGAAAAAGTATTATGAGACTATTTTGGCATTAGGATGAGGCAAAAGGATGTTCTTTGCTCAAAGGATGCAAGAACTTAGATATGGCATGAAAGCTTATTCTCCGTGTGTTTAGAGGGGAGGGGTAAGGTTGTATTTATAGCCTGAGGGAGTGATTAGCTTAGATTAATTTAAGTAATCATGGTTTGAAAATGTGGGCAAGATTAAGTGAGTGGTTTGAAAATGTGGGCAAGATTAAGTGGGTGGTTTGAAAATGTGGGCAAGATTAGGTGAGTGGTTTGAAAATGTGGGCAAGATTAGGTGAGTGGGGACCACGAAGAATGGGTGAGGATTTGAATTATATTTTTAATTCATAAGTGGAGGATTTTAGGTGAGTGGGGACCATGAATGGTGGGTGAGGATTTGAATTTGAATTTTTAATTCAATAGTGGAAAAACATGGAGAATAATGACATGTGGTGAGGATTGGATTATTTTTTAGATTTTGAAATGGATAATTAATCAAATTATATTTGATTAATTCGAAGTGTATTTTTGTGGGAAATGAGGAAGGGGAATTAATTGATTTAGGATAGATGTGAAATTGGGGTGTCTACATTTGCCCCTCTTTGGAAGGGTACTATGAAAGTAGTGTCCTTTCAAAGAAAGTAGACAGTATGGGGGAAGAATTCAATCTACTTTTTAAAAGGTAGAGTGAATGTTTGTTGGGGAGAATAGAAAGTGGTGAGTGACGGATGTCATAGTATCCTCCAAGACAAAAATTTCATGAGAAGATGTGATTATGGATAGATGTGGTGATGCCCCCTCGAGAGGAATGACGAGAATGAAATATACGACAGAACTCTCAAAAATAAGGGAAATGGATTCGGTGGAGAAGAGGATGATAATGGAGTGGAAGAGACTGGAATAACCACACGACGCAAATGGAGAAAGGATTCAATCGACCTTGAATGCTAGGTGTGAGGGTGTGTGGGAAAGAGAAAAGGGAATGGATAGGATGGGGGTTGATTACGAGAAGAGTAAGGGAGATAGGGGAGGGGAAAAAAGGAATGAAAGAGGTAGAAATAAAAGAGAGGGATGATAGGGGAAGAAGGGAATGATGAAGGACAAACAAGGCAAAAATAGGAAAATGACAGAGTAGAGGGTGAAGGGAAAATAGAGAGATGTGCAAAATGAAGGAAGCAATAGAGATAGTAAAGAGGGATGCGTGGAAGTGACATAAATGATAGAGCTGAGAAAACAGAAACGGGAAAGGATAAATAAGAAGGAGAAAATGAGGTGGGAGTAGGGGGTGAAATGGAGGAAAATGGAAAGAGGACGAAAGAAGAAGTAGAACGGAGAAAAAAAAGAAACTATGAGGGGCGAGGAAAGTGTGAAAAAGAGGAGAGAAAGGAAGAGAAACAGATACAAAATGAACGAAAAGGTAGGGGTGGTAGAGAAAAGGAGAAGTGGTCAGAAGAAACGTGAAAATTAGGGGAGAGGAAAGGAAGATAGAATGAATACAAGGAGAAGATTGAAGGAATCGTGTCATTGTGAGGAAGACCAAGGCAAAGAACATGGAATGTAAAGTATGGAGAGATGCATGTGGAGGGTGGTATGATAAAAAGATAGGACAACGTTGAACAACCAGTTATCAATGGGGAAGTAAGGAGGAAACGTGATGGAAAAAGGGGAAGAAGACGATATAGGGGAAGGGAAATAAGACGAGGGGTGGGAGAGAGAAGAGGATAACAAAGAAAATGATGTAGAAGGAAGGGAATACAGAAAGGGGGTAATGAGTGGAAAGGGAACGTTATAAGGAATGTTCAAAGAAGAAAGAGGGGAGGAATGACATCGATTGGAAAAGATGTGGAGATGCATGAAATGAGGATACTAGGATGACGAGAAAATAGGAAAAGGATGTATGATGAAGACAGTAAAGATATTGAAGAGGGCAAAGAGGAGATGGAGAGATGGGTAAGAAGCGACAAGAAAGGGTGGGAGTGAGGGAAAAGAATAGGAGAGAAAAGAGAATGGGGGATAGAAGAGGCAATGCCAATGAAAGGATGTTAGGGAAATCCCTTTTACAATGAGTGGTGGGGAAGGGTGAGAGAAAAAATGAAGAAAAGGAGAAAGCTAATGAGGATTGGAAAGGGTAACGCCAACAAAGGGACGTTAGGGAAAACCCTTTGACAATGAGTGGTGGGCTTAGAGGAGGGAAGGAATGAAGGGAAACTCTAGAAGGTCCAAGGGAGTGAATGAGGTCATGCAGAATGAGGATTGATGATTTTTAGGGAAAACCCGTTGACAATTATTAGCTCGGGAAGAGAAGATGATGATGAAAGAATGATATAGGAGTGTTAACAATAATGGCGAATGTGTGTGTGGGTAGAAATGTGGGGGGAATTTGAGAAGATGAAGTGGAAAGAGTGAAGAAGATGAGAGGGATGAGTTGGGACTAAGTGAAAGTGAGGAGAGGATGCGGGTGATGAGGATGAACGAGGTGAGGATGAAGAACCAAGACATGAAAATAAGGGGAAGAAACAGTATGAAGGATGATGGATCAAGAAGGGAAAATGGGGGAAAAGAATGTGATTGTAGGCGGAAGAGATTAGATGTATGGTGTAAGAGGATATGTGGAGAAAGGATAATAGTAGGAGGAAAAAGTGGGTAGTAGGAGATACCAGGTGGAAGAAGCGATCAACAAAGTGAACGAAGAATGAGGCGGGGGAGAAGTTCACGATGACAAGTTAAGTGTAGGAGGACCCTGACATAAGATTGTCATGTGACGGAAGTGGTTAAGTAAGATTGCCATGTGAGCAAAACTGGAGATGACAAATGGTCAAGCGAGAAGTGGTGTTTGCGAGAATCGAAAAGGAGGTGAAAGGATGTGATAATGGGGAATGCCGAGAAAAAAATGAAGGGTGAAGGGTGTGTAGTGATGGGGAAAGGCAAGGAGACAGATCATCCTTAAGAGGGACTCTTAAGTGAGATCGCCATGCCGGGTGAGTGATTAAGTAAGATTGCCAAGCAGAGGAGGGTGATAGTGGTGGTAAAAAGATGTGATGATGGGGAATGAAGAGGAAAGATGGATGGTGAGATTGTAGAGTGATGGGTGAGTGTAAGATGACATGTCATGCTTAAGAGAATCGCTTAAGTAAGATCGTCATGTTGCTGGAGAGGTTTCGTATGATCACCCAACCGACAGGGATGATATGCAAAGAGAAAGACAAGATGATATTGGGGATAGGGGTGGAATGGTAGGGTGAAGAAGATGATCGCGATGAGAGGTGGGAGAAATAAGATGGGGGAAATATGATGGGATGGGGGAAGGCCATAGGGTAGATCAACCTTAAGTGGAAGTCTTAAGTAAGATTGCCATGTGGCTGGAATGGTTAAGTAAGATCACCAAGCTGAGGAAGAAGAAGGATGATGTTAGAGTTGGTGGGAATAGGGTATGACAAAATGGACTGAAGGGGAACCCTCAAGTGAATTTTCCATACTATGAAAGCGTGTAAGTAGGATGACCAGGCATAAGACGGATTTGGGGAAGGATGAGAAAAGAGTGAGTGAGGTATGCCTGAGTGGTATATGATATGGGATGAGGTGATAATAAGGAAGAAAGGAAACAAAGGAGTGTAACATGAATGGATGAAGGAATATATGTAGTGGAGGGTGGAGAGTGTGAGGGAAATCCTTAATTGGGACGCCCGTGTGGTGAGAGTAATGATGCGGGAATGGGAAGTAGAAGAGGTGGAGTTGGAAGATGTGTTTGGTGGTGATGGTTGTTTGATGAGAGGGGAGGTGGTGAAGAAGCTTCTACAGCGGGAAGATCTTAGGGAGAGGGTAAACCTCCACTAAGGATTCCATATAGAAGGGGTTATTAAGTAAGATTGTCAAGCGGGAAGCAAAAGGGTGAAAGGAAAGAATACCAATGGGTGAGAGGGGACATGAATGGTTAGAAGGGTAATATGGGGATAAGTGATGGAGGAGTAAAATTGAGGAGTGAGGATGAATGGATCAAATACATGGTGATCATGGTGGGGAGAAGGAGCTGCTAGATAGTGAATGCTACTTGAGAAAGATCGTCAAGTAGGATTCGCAAACTGCAACGGTGATCAAGTAGGATTCCCAAACTGGAGAATGCATTAGTATGTGTGAATGGATGGGGTGCAAAGTAAGTTGTTGATCATGCAAAAGATACTCACATGACGAAAAGCATCTTAATTTTAATATAGCACATAACAGGATGCATCGTGATATAAAAGATCGGGATGACTAGCGTAATATGCGTGATAGCATAGATAGTAGGGCCATCAAAAATTTTGATGCCCTAGTATGATATGCAAATGGAAGAGAGCATAGACAGAGGCCATCAAGAAAGTATGATGCCCCAGTACGACATGCAATCAGATAACATAAGAATACTACAGAGAACACCAGGATACATAAAATCAAGATGCCCATGTAATATAGCAAGATGCAAGAAAGTAATTAATAATTTACAACTAATAATGCAACACAAGAACCAATAAACATGTCCCTAACGTGTTCCAAGTGAGGATTGATCGGATGTGCCCCTGCCAGGCACGAGGACATAGTAAAATATTGGGTCATTGTCCTCAAACAAGGAAGCAATGAGAGCCGGATTTGCCCAAGCGAGGATTCATGCAAGGAGAAGTGGTTTGAATTTGGTAGTCATAAGGTGATTGGATCATTCGTTGGGGATAATAGTCCAAAGGTTGAATTGTGTTGGTTATTTTAGAGTTTTTGCGATTTTGTGGAGTTTACAATATTTTTATTTTTGTTTATATATATATATATATATATATATTTTTCTAATGTTTTTAGATTTTTGACGATTTTTTAAAATGTTTTTGACTTTTTTGACGATTTTCAAATGTTTTTGGATTTTTGACGATTTTGTGTAATGTCTTTGGATTTTTTGATGATTCCGTGTAATGTCTTCAAATTTTTGACGGATATTTCTAATGTTTTTGGATTTTTGTGAGTTCTAATTTTTTGTTGGATTTTGGATGATTGTTTCTAATGTTTTGGGTTTTTGATAATTTTCAAATGTTTTAGGATTTTACATTATTTTTGAATTTTTGACGATTTTCAAATATTTTTAGATTTTTACATTGTGATTGGCAATTTATGGACCAGAGTGCAGACTTATTTTTGAGAGGCGATAAACATGGATATTATCCATATGTACCGTGTTTGCTTTTTGTAACTTATGCTCAGAATAACACAAATTCTCTTTCCATTGGAAGGATATGGTGGTGATGATATGATGAAAAGAATTCCAGCTCCATTCTTGACTCCACACAACTAGTAAGATGTGTGGGCTCATCACCGAGAATCAAGGACATAAGAGGTAGATAATGAATATAGAGACAAATGCTAACAACAATCCCTTTGGGAAATTGTGACTCCATATTAATAACGGATCAACCAATTTCAAAAATGGCTTTCACTTTATGAGTCACGTGCTAGACTTAGACATCTATGTGGCTCATTGATTGGTAAGATATGAGGTTAAGGGATAGTTCTCTCTTCACTTAGGCATCTAAATTATGTGTTTGGGGATTCTATAATTTGTAAGAACCGTAAGATTTTTATTTTTGAAATGACTCCTTATGCCTTGCCCCATGCTACTAGTGAGAAGCAAGGGCTCATCACCGAAAGTAAAATATAGGCGAGTGAATTCCCTTTTGTCTTTTTTTGTTTTATTTTTTGCAATGTTTTTATACTTGTATGAGAATGACCCTTTACGCTTTGCCCCATGCCACTTGTAAGAGGCAATGGTTTATCACCGAAGACAAGACGCGTAGACGAGTAAGGGCACCTTCCTCCATTCCCAGCCTCACACTACCAAGAAGAAGTGTGGGCTCAACACCAAAGATTATGAAGGACAAAATATGTGACAATGAATTATTCATAAGTTATTGAATTGATGGATTTTTTTACAATAGTGCTTTGTATTTGGGAAGAAACGTCTGCCCCCAATCTCAGCCCCACACGACTAGTAGGACGCGAGGGTTCAACACCGAAGACTGAGATGGACGACCAAATGAACTAGGTAACGAAGTTTAGAGCTTTGTTATGAAAGAGAGAATGTATTTGAAGGGAATATATTACCATCAGTAAGCTTCTAGGTATGACCATAGAGGAAAGCGACTGAAAATGGAAGAAGTATGACGCTCACAAACTTAATAGGATTTATACTAGCACTTGTCTCATGATGATAAATATGAAGATGTGATTTTGATAAAGAAAATATCTGCCAATGGAAATGAATAAATTTAAATTATTCGAGAGATAAGCAAGACAAAAGGAACAATGTACACGTTGTATCCTGGAATAGTGAACATCTCAAGGATAAAATTTCTTTAAATGAACTGCATTCATTGGTTCATCAAGATCTTGACCATCTTCAGTGGCCAATTTATAGGCTCCAAACCCAAAACTATCTATGATTTCGTTGGGCTCAAATTTGTCTTGTTTGTCTCGTTCTTTGGGTGTGTTCTTTCGATTTTCTTTGAGAATGAAATGATTGACCTTAAATTTTCTAGGTTTAAATTTTTTATGGTAGCTATGCCATAGCCGATTTTGATATACTTGAAGATGATCTAGGGCATTAAGTCATTTTTCATCAAGAAGCTCGAGTTCATTAAGGTGTGACTGTTGATAATAATCTTTATTGATTACATCTTTGAAGGATATTATGAAGGATGAAAATTCAACCTTGACATGTAAAATAGCTTCCCAACCATAAATAAAGTAGAAGGGAGTGGCTCCAATAGGTGTGTGATAAGATGTGCGGTAAGCCCAAAGAGTGGGATAGATTTGGTTAAGCCAATAACTTCCATGTGTGTTGACAATGATGGTTTGTGTTATTTAGTTTTTTGCTTCTATTTGTCCATTAATTGATTCTTTTGAGGATAGATTCACAATTAAAGATGGAAAAGGTTGTGTAAAGATATTCCTGGGTATAAGTACCTCATAGAATGGATGCACGTAGACATCTTGATAGGTGAGACTAATTAGTGATGAGATGTCCGCACGATCGATAGTTGAAAGCATGATGGACACGATGGGTTGCATTGTCGTAAGTGTCCAAACTCGATGTGGTTGTGTTTTGACAAAAAGGCTAGAGATGTTAGGCATAAGAGCAAATATTGGAAGAATAGAATCAAACTTAATGGTACCTGTTGATGGAACCTCATATGTAGTGTCTAAAGTAATATCAAGGTTTGAAAGAGAGTATGAAACGAGATCAAAGTCTCATTAGATGTTGGAAGAATGTTGTCACTCAAAACAGTTCAATATATGTTTGGGTTGAAAGAGAGTCTTGAAATAAGTTCAAGTGCTCAGTAGATGTGGGAAGAATGTTGTTGTCCAAAACAGGTTCAATGTATGTTTGGGTTGAAAGAGTGTCTTGAAATAAGTTCAAGTGCTTAGTAGATGTTGGAAGAATGTTGTTGTCCAAAACAGGTTCAATGTATGTTTGGGTTGAAAGAGAGTCTTGAAATAAGTTCAAGTGCTTAGTAGATGTTGGAAGAATGTTGTTGTCCAAAACAGGTTCAATGTATGTTTGAACTAATGGAAGGAAATTTGAAGAAGAAATGATTTGGTTTGGAATTAGAGAGTCTTGACTGTTGTCATCATGATCTCGTGGAATTTTAGTATATATAGGAGTTTCGAAAGTAGTCAGCTCTTCATGAAAAGTTGTGGTATTGGATGTGTCGTTGGTTGCAAGAGCATTGTCATCAAGTTCTACAGAGATGACGTTGTCGTCAATTAAGTCTTGGACGTAATTCTTAAATCGCACACATTTATCTATGTGATGACCATCAATGCGATGAAAGTCACAGTATGTGTTAGGTTTGTACCAACATGGCTTAGCTTCCCCTTTGAAAGAGGGTTTTGTAATTGGATATCTTATCAGTTTAGCCTCTTTTAATGATGAAAAATATTAGAGAAACTTTCTCCAAAGGGGGTAAACCTGACGTTGGACTTTACATGAACTAATTTCTTCGTGAGGTTGTATGATCAGCTTTTTGGGCGATCGCTCACTAATTTGGGTAGCCATATGAGAGAGTTGAGTTGTCATCTTATTAATTTGTTATAATAGCTCATTGTGTGATGTTTTTGTGAATTCATTATGTTTGAAAGAGAGGAGAATGAAGAAATGTGCAATAAAGAAATCAACCTATTGATTGTGATATTTGTTTTGGCTTAATTGAGTTTTAACAAGTAAGGCTATAAGGAGAAAGCTTAAAAAAAGCTACTCGGGAGAAATATGTGATAACTTAAATAAGCTATAATGAAAATGGTTTAGATTTGGCTTAAACAAGCTCTGAATTGTTGACGTGGAGAGTAACCCAAACAGGTTAATCGTGATATGGTTGTGATATAACTCAAAATGAGTTATGAAAGGATTTGTGTTGGCTGTGATTTGGATAAACACGATGGTGGACAGAATAATGAGTGAACTCAAACAAGTCACCAAATATTAGTTTGATATAGCTGGAAACAAGCTATGAAGGATGTTTTGACGATTGACGATTGACGATATGGGGAGTGAATGCTAGTCACTCAATATCAGTTGGATATAGTTGAAGATAAGCTATGGCAGATGTATTATTAGCTGAAGCAAGCTAATGAAATTGGTGCGATGTTTGAGTGGTCTGTAGTTGGATTATTTAGATGTTTTCGCTTGGTATTGAATTGGTCGAGAACTGATTTTTTTGTAAAACACAACTAGGGTCTGCAAAATTGTACAATGAACACATTGATATCACCAAGTTTTATGATAAAAAATGCTAAAATATTTTGTTTTCAAACAGCAAGTAATCATGTAGATTCAATTGTTTTGGCTTATGAGGTAACTTCTTCAGAATGATCATTGTTTCATGCAATCATAAAAGTATGTTGTGAAACGGTGGATGCAAGCTCTTATTACTCAAGAAGATGTGTCCTCGATATACCCTAGTCCTGATATACCTAATTCTTTACGGGGACAGAATTGGTACAGGGGAACCCTTAGAGCACTGGAGGAGACTCACCAATTCTTACTTGCCTGTTTCGAAGTGAATCACCATGTCTAGAACAAGTTTTATGAAAAGGTGGAAGGTGATGGAGGGATGAATGTGTATGGTGTCCTTATAACTCCCGAAGATTTACAAGGACGATGCCTGTGCTTCGTTGTTACAACTATTTAGGCGTGACTGCATGTACCGCATTTGCACAACATTACTCAGTGAAGTGAAGAGCATGCGATGTAAATACCGAACACCGTGATGAGACTAGGTCTCAAAGTGCAATGCAGATGCAAATGCCGTCAGTTGGTGCGTGGTAGTCAAGTCCACGTCACCGGTGTAGCTTTGGTGGTGATGAAATCCACCTCGTCTACGTGCAAAAAACAATATGATAAAGTGATTAAACACAAGGTTCTTTCCAACTTGAAATAAATCACTAAAGCAGAAAATAATCGCAGCACTGAGAGTACTTTTTTTTGGTTTCAAAGCAATTGTCTTTGAATGGTGGTATTTTTATGCGGGATTTTTTTTTGTTTTGTTTTTGTTTTTGACAAATATTCCAAAGAACGCGTTCTACAAAAACACAAATTAGTAGTTATCCCGCAAATGAAATGTTAGAAAAGTGATCGTAGTTGTTTTTATTCGCTGATCGCTCAAAGGCGCAGGAAAAGAGCATACACAACCAATGACCAAAAAAATATTAAGAATATGACAAAGGAAAATAATTATTAAAATGACAGTTGGAAAACAAAGCTAGAGGATCCTGCAATGTTAGAACAAGAAACTAAAAAATTGTGACCGTTTCTGATTTTCCAGATCGCTCGAAGGCGCAAGAAAAGAGCATACGCGGATACAATTGGAATAGTTTTTTTTTAAAATGTTAATAATTATTGCAATTAATCATGATTGCAAAATAGTGATAATGATTATTTTCACAAAAAAGAAAAACGATGAAAGAAGAGGGTGAAAACGTTACTTAGAAGTGTTGTCGTGGACAATTGAAATTTAAGGTAAAAATAAAAAATTAAAAAAATGTTGTGCAAAGTTCTCGAGTGGCCTCACGTTTATGATTTCCAAGATCACTTTTAAAGTGCGAGGAAAGAGCATACATGTGAGGTTGTTACGTGTTATAAAATAAAAATAATAATTTTTAAAAAACTATAATTTTGTTGTTTTTTGTTAAAAAGACAGGTGTTAGAAGAAATGAAACCAAAATTTTTCTGTAAGTCTAAATCTAAAAATTATTTTTTCATTGCATAGATATTTTTGATACCTTTCTGTAAAAAAATGAAGTCATTCTGAGTTTGGGAGCAAAAGTTATGGCGTCCGGAAGATGGGCTACGGTAGCACTCTGAATGAAAATTTTGAACGTGAGAAAAACGTCCCGGGAGCTGGTTTTTTTTATTTTCTGACTTCTGTACTTTACCTGAGAAGCTAAAATTTTGACAGCAAGGTTAAAAAAGAACAATAAATAGAAAGAAAGAGTTAGATCACAAAATGATTGATTAAAATAAAAGAAAAAAAAATGATTAACTTCCTACAAAGCAGTTATTTTAGCAAAAGTAAATAAATAAATGCATTTTCCGGATTGGTTGTCCCATGACAGTAAGATGATAAACTAATGGCTAGTTCATGTGTTTCTACAGATGACGAGTAAATAGAAAAATCAAAACTAGGAACTAAACACCAAGCACCGAGGAGATCAAAGACAAGATGAGCTTCAGAGTTTCATTGTTGTTATAACCTGCAGATACACCACAAGACACCACACAACAAAAACACTACCCAAAGTGTGAAGGTTAACCAAAGAAGACCATAAGGAATAGAAAAGGAAATAATAATGAACAATAATAAACAAAGAACAGATAAAACCACTAATTGAGAAATTAATGGTAACAGATCGAAAGTAACGGGCGTGCCAGAATGTAAGCTAGGAAAAATACACTACTAACAAGGAAATAAAATACTAATAATCATACCTCCTCCTTCGCATTCCGTAGCAAACCTTGGAATGGGCTAGGAAACTTGATCGAGCCCCGATTTTTTTATATGTAGGTGCTTTTCTTCAAGACGGAGCAAGGCCTTCCTGTAACAACAATCCTCTTACTTTCACCGGATAGGAAAAAGGATTATGAGACTATTTTGGCATTAGGACGAGGCAAAAGGATGTTCTTTGCTCAAAGGATGCAAGAACTTAGATATGGCATGAAAGCTTATTCTCCGTGTGTTTAGATGGGAGGGTAAGGTTGTATTTATACTTTGAGAGAGTGATTAGCTTAGATTAATTTAAGTAATCATGGTTTGAAAATGTGGGCAAGGTTAAGTGAGTGGTTTGAAAATGTGGGCAAGATTAATGGGGTGGTTTGAAAATGTGGGCAAGATTAGGTGAGTGGGCACCATGAAGAATGGGTGAGGATTTTAATTATATTTTTAATTCATAAGTGGAGGATTTTAGATGAGTGGGGACCACGAATGGTGGGGAGGATTTGAATTTGAATTTTTAATTCAATAGTGGAAAAACATGGAGAATAATGACATGTGGTGAGGATTGGATTATTTTTAGATTTTAAAATGGATAATTAATCGATTATATTTGATTAATTTGAAGTGTATTTTGTGGGAAATGAGGAAGGGAATTAATTGATTTAGGATAGATGTGAAATTGGGGTGTCTACACTAAAAAGATACCCTAACATTCCCCCTCTTTTGTGAACATGGGGAATAAAACCATCATCAACCAAACATCATGCCACTCCATAACTCGCACATGGTCTCGATCCTCAACACTGACTATGGGAACTACATCATCCAGGGACCAATCAACCTATTAGATGAATACATGAATTGGGACCGTTCAACCAATTCACATCAACCATCAAGTCAATTTGATCAAGAACACTTCCTACTATAGTATCAATGGTATAAATATCCACATCATCATCATCACAGGGGAAACACAAACACTGTACTACACACATGAACAGGGATGCTCATATGATCTTATTCATCACACACAAAGTAAAAAGTGTCACTAAAGCAGTATGTGGCCTCTGAGGTAGTGACGAACTCAAGGACGTTGATTGTCCTCATGCCTCCATTGCCTCCATCCTCTAATAAGAGAATAGATGCTCAGGAAAAATAATCTTCATCACTTGGATAATTAATAAGTTCGTTATCACTGTAGGGTTAGAATAATCATCCCAATAATCTTCTTTAGCAGCAAAATCCTTTTGATCCAATATATAATCTAAGAGATCTTGAGCTCTTTTATACAATTCACAAAACCATGTCCTAGTTGTTTACAGAATGACATAGAAGGTTTTATTTATGATTTGAATTGATGTGTATTTTTCTTGAAGGGTGACTTATTTTTCTAACCATTATTGTTTATTTTTCCTAGACAAACCTTTTGATTTTTTCTTCTTCATCAAGCAAAGAGGAAATTAAGTTTTCCAAACTAGGATTTATCTTACTAAGAGTAAAACAATATTTGAATACTCTTTTGGAAAGCTATTTAGTAAGATTGTTTTAGCATATTTTGTAAATTTTCATTAATGCATCCAATTCACTTATATCTCAAACACCGTGAATATAAATAGTTCTTCTCGAAGAAATCTTAGGAACCCATTCGCTCGATACCAAATGTAGGGATGATTAAACATATACACACCCTAACGTGAACACCAATAAAGTTACCCTAACATTCCCCCCTTAATGTGAACATGGGGAAGAAAACCATCATCAACCAAACATCATGCCGCTCCATAGCCTGCACATGGTCTCGATCCTCAACAATGATCGTAGTAGGAACTACATCATCCAGTGGACCAATCGACCTATTAGATGAATACATGAATTGGGACCGTTCAACCAATTCACATCAACCATCAAGTCAATTTGATCAAGAACACTTCCTACTATAGTATCAATAGTATAAATATACACATCATCATCATCACTGGGAAACACAAACACCGTATCGCACACATGGAGCAGGGATGCTCATATGATCTTATTCATCACACACAACGTAAAAAGTGTCATTAAAGCAATATGTGGCCTCTGAGGTAGTGACGAACTCAAGGACGTTGATTGTCCTCATGCCTTCATTGCCCGCATCCTCTAATAAGAGAATAGATGCTCAGTAAAAATAATCTTCATCACTTGGATAATTAATAAGTTCGTTATCACTTGTAGGGTTAGAATAATCATTCCAATAATCTTCTTTAGCAGCTAAATCCTTTTGATTCAATATATAATCTAAGAGATCTTGATCTCTTTTATACAATTCAAAAAACCATGTCCTAGTTGTTTACAGAATGACATAGAGGGTTTTTTTATGATTTGAATTGATGTGTATTTTCTTGAAGGGTGACTTATTTTTTCTAACCATTATTGTTTATTTTTCTAAGATAGAGACCTTTTGATTTTTTCTTCTTCATCAAGTAAAGAGGAAATTAAATTTTCCAAACTAGGATTGATCTTACTAAGAGTAAAAACAATGTTTGAATACTCTTTTGGCAAACTATTTAGTAAGATTGATTTAGCATATTTTGTAAATTTTCATTAATGCATCCAATTCACTTATATCTCAAACACAAGTGAATATAAATAGTTCTTCTCGAAAGAAATCTTAGGAACCCATTCGCTCGATACCAAATGTAGGGACGATTAAACATATACACACCCTAACGTGAACACCAATAAAGTTACCCTAACATTCCCCCTTAATGTGAACATGGGGAAGAAAACCATCATCAACCAAACATCATGCCGCTCCATAGCCTTGCACATGGTCTCGACCCTCAACAATGACCTGTAGGAACTACATCATCCTAAGGACCAATCGACCTATTAGATGAATACATGAATGGGACCGTTCAACCAATTCACATCAACCATCAAGTCAATTTGATCAAGAAACGCTTCCTACTATAGTATCAATAGTATAAATATACACATCATCATCATCTTGGGAAACACAAACAGCATGCACACATGAACAGAGGGGATGCTCATATGATCTTATTCATCACACACAAAGTAAAAGTGTCATTAAAGCAATATGTGGCCTCTCCGAGGTAGTGACGAACTCAAGGACGTTGATTGTCCTCATGCCTTCATTGCCTGCATCCTCTAATAAGAGAATAGATGCTCAAGAAAATAATCTTCATCACTTGGATAATTAATAAGTTCATTATCACTTGTAGGGTTAGAATAATCATTCCAATAATCTTCTTTAGCAACTAAATCCTTTTGATCCAATATATAATCTAAGAGATCTTGATCTCTTTTATACAATTCAAAAAACCATGTCCTAGTTGTTTACATTACGTGAATGACATAGAGGGTTTTTTTATGATTTGAATTGATGTGTATTTTTCTTGAAGGGTGACTTATTTTTTCTAACCATTATTGTTTATTTTTAATAGACCTTTTGATTTTTTCTTCTTCATCAAGCAAAGAGGAAATTAATTTTTCCAAACTAGGATTGATCTTACTAAGAGTAAAAACAATATTTGAATACTCTTTGGCAAAATATTTAGTAAGATTGATTTAGCATATTTTTTAATATTTTGTAAATTTTCATTAATGCATCCAATTCACTTATATCTCAAACACCGTGAATATAAATAGTTCTTCCCGAAGAAATCTCAGGAACCCATTTGCTCGATACCAAATATTAGGGACGATAAAATTGTATAGAGAGAATGACATTGATCATATTCTATTGAATCCACCATATGAGATCTACACATATATAGGAAAGTATTTTCCTATAATCAAGGAGGTTATTTAAACAAATCTCCTATGTATGTGATTTACTTAAACAAATCTATAAATAAAAATAAATACCCGAAGTTGTTAAAACAACTTCACATTACAAATTATATTAAACATATACACACCATAATGTGCAAACTAATAAAGATACCTTAATAAATTGGGCATGGAGTTAGCGTGTATATGAGCCTATTCTCTACAAATTTGAAGAATTAGCCCTGAGTCACTTGAATCATGTTCTGAAATCTGTTATGAATCCTACAAGAATGTTGAAAACTATTGGAAAATGACTGTCATCCTAGAAGAAACAAAAGATCATGCACAAGAAGCACATGGAAAGAAAGAACTATGTATAAACAAAGTAGTGTGCGTGCAACACACTTGGAAGAATTGAAACTATTATAATATATACAAAATGATGCAATAAACTTAATGGAAGGGTTTGAGATAAATCCCATTGACTGAGATTGGTAGCATGCCTCCATCAAGATTAGACAAATCAAAAGAGTTAGCCTCCTTGAAAAAATTCATGATATATTGGTCACTCTAAAGTGCATCAAACTTTGAATGCAGTGCCCTATTTTAGCTCTGTCAACATCCCATTTTAAGACTGAGTCCCCAAATTTGAAATCTTGAGTCCTAGCCTTCTTGTCAAACCACTTCTTAGTTGATTGTTGATGTTGTTCTAGCTTGATCATGATAGAGTTCATTGATTCTTCAAGCTCAACCAACTCTTTCCATTCTAATTTCTCTCTGGTCTCATGTGCCTTTAAATTCGCGAGTCTTGGGTGAGTGATAACAAATTTAACTCAAGTTTCAAATTAAGTGTAGCCTCCTTGCCATAGATAAACTTATAAGGTGAAGTTCCTATTGCCTTCTTCATTGTGATTTTATTTTCCCACAATGCGCGCGAGAATTTTGTATGCCACTGTCTTTGGGTGATATTCATTGTCCACTTCATGATCTTGATGAGGTTCTTATTTATTAACTCTTCCAAGCCATTACCTTGAGGGTAATAATTGTAGGAGGTATTCAATTATATATCAAGACTAAGAGCCCAATCAGTGATTTTTTTACTAAGGCCTTTACATTATCTGAAATAATTGTTTGAGGGATGTCAAACCTTGTTATGATACCTTCAAGAAAGTCAAGGATGACTAACGCGGTTGATTCCTTGAGCACGAAAACTTATATCCATCGGTGAATTATTCTATAGTTATAAGAACCCATTTATGTTCAACGATTGAAGGAGGATTGATCATTCCTATGAAGTCAATACCTCATTGCGTAAAAGGTTGATCAAATTAGATTAGTTAGAGGGGAAGCACTGCCAATTTCTTCTTTCCTGCAAAGAAAGTGCATTCCTTGCATTTCATGACCCACTTGTGCGCATCTGAGAACATGATAGGTAAAAAGAATCATGCCATTATAATTTTCATTGTTATAGCTTTGGCAAAGAAGTGTCCACCAGAGAATCCATTGTGACATTCTACTAACAATTTCATAATTTGTGTGTCATCAATACACCTTAACAACATGCCATCAAGATTCCTTTTGAAGAGAAGACCATCAATCAGCGCATAGGAATAAACCGCAGCCTCAAATTTCTACTCTTTTCTTTGCTCAAATCGGGAGGGTACACACCCTTAGAAAGGAATGAAATCATGTCCTTCATCCAACTACACATGTCAAGGGCTTCATTCTATTTAGGCTCTGCACATGAGAGATATTCATCTAGAAATAATGAAGTCTCAAGTTCATTTTGCGCATCCTTAGCAATTTGTTTGCAGAGCACACTACCTCTTACCAAATTTGTGGCTTTTATAGTCACATCATACTCCATGATTTTGGTTATCCATCACACTCTCTTCTAGTTGATTTTAACTCCCATAATGAAGTATCTCACACCAGAGTGTGAAACTACCACCTTGATATGGTTTGTGGTGAGCATGATTTTGAATATTTTAAGTGCATGCATGATGGAGTAGACTTGTTTCTCTATGTGACTATATTTAAATTCATAATTCTTCAATGTTTGACTGAGGAAAGCCATTGGATGATCCATTCTTGTTCATTTTCCTATGTTAGGACAATAATAACACTCACATCAGCACCATTGATCCATAGGGATCCAAAATGACTCTACTTCATCAGATCAGTCAGCATGAAGAAGGAAAAATAATACACAGAGGTTCTATATTTATAGTAACAGACCGCCGCTCCTTGTAGAGAAAGCGGTGATTACAGTAACTACCCACCGAACTAGGGTAGTTCCTAAGACCACCGGTCTACATTGGGTGGTGGTCCTGGCTCTTTCAGACAGAAAACAAAAATATGAAATGAACAACCCTAGAATTTGAAAGGTTGTCGTGTCTCTTCTCCTCCATGACCTTTCCCATTCTCCAGTGCACGAGAGGACATGAGAAAGGCTATAAATACATGTTTGTAGAAGAGAAAGATCATCAAAGCATGAAATTAATTGAGCAAGAAGTTCTTAGTGATAGAATTGTGTTTTGTAGAAGAAAGGAGTGTTGAGACAGAGAAAGCAAGTAATTGGGAGGAAGTGTGAGATATTATCTACTTCTCTTTCATACTTATTGTTTTTAATTGTTTTGAATTGGCCAATAAAAGTGGGAAGAAAGAGAAATTTCCCTTCCCAGACTAGTTTTCCTCCTCTAGAGGTTTCAAGATAAAACTTGTTGGTGTTTATGAGTTTATATTCTTTCCTTTCCTGCAATTGTGGATTCTAAGCATAAGAAAAATTCATTCACTAGCTATCTCTGTCATTTTCTAATAGAAAGTAGAACAACAATGTTAATTTTTGATTCTATGGATAATTCCAAAGTTGAAGAGTTTACAGATCATTTTGGTATCAGAGCTAACAAGTATCCAAGACTGTGGTATTCGTTCTTGGATTTGTATGACAGTGAAAAGATCTAAAGGTGAAGAGGCTTTACCTTACGATCCAAAAATTTCTAAAAGAAGTGGAAACAAAGAATTCAGGGACAAATGGAGGAGAGAACTTGGTCCGTAGAATCGAGATCTTTGGAGACCATGATGGATAGGATGTTTAGAAGGCAAGAAGAACTTTAAGATTTGTAGAAGACAACTTCTATCAAGCAATACTCCATGGAATTAGTGGTTCGAAGCTTAGCTGAAAATTTTGGCATAGGGAGGAGCCACCATGAAAAATATTATGGGGAAGAGCATGAAGAAGAGACTTCAAATGCAAGAGAAAAGGTAAAATCTGATCATACTCCTTTTAAAGTTGAGATGAAAGTTGAGATTAAAAGATTTGAAGGAAAAGTAGATGTAGAGTTCTTGATAAATGGTTAAAATAGTTAGAAGTCTAATTTAGTGTCCATAATGTCACTGAGGCATAGAGGATCACCTTTGCACGTCTCAAAATGGAGGGACATGCTTTGGTTTGGTGGGAAACCCATCTAACCACTTGTGAAAAGAAGAAGTGTCCTATTGTGAAATCTTGGCAAGAATTTAAAGAATTACTTAGAGCTAACTTCTATCCTATTGGCCACAAGACTAACCAAATGATTAAATGGTAGTATTTTAGACAAGGCAGTGGTCAAAGTGTGCAGGACTATACTACGGAGTTTTGGAGGTAGGCCATGTTGCTAAACATGGACTTGGAGGATGAGGATATTCGACTAAGTACTTGGGAGGACTTCACACTCACCTTCGAAGAAAAGTCATCTCCACAAATCCCAAAGATATAAATGAGGCGTGTGTGCAAGAATACTACATAGATGATGAAAAGAAGTAAGGAGAAGTAGAGCCAAGGGAAAACAATCGACAAATCAGTAGAAAAAAGAGTATGGGAAAACAAGTAACAAGGGTAAGTGGAAAGGGAAAGGTAAACAAGCTACCACTACTTTAAATACTTGTAAATATCCCAAGAATTTTTGCAAGAACTGTGATATCAATGGTCATACTTGATGCTACATGTTGGAAGTTGCATCCGGAGTTACATCGAAGAACCAAACCAAGGACTCAAAGAAGTCCATGACAACTGTAAAAATAGAAGGGGAGGTGGAAATCAAAGATGACTTTGATGTAGACAAAAGGCTTGGATGCACGGCCACCAACATGGACAACTAGGAAGAGGAGATGATAAGGTAAATGCTTTGGTTGATACCGGTTCTCAGTCTAACTTGATTTCTAAAGTAGTTGTAAAGAAGCTTGGTATTGAGACTTACGAGCATCCACACCCTTATCCTTTGGGTTGGGTGAAGAAGGGTGTTGAAATTCAAGTAACAAGAAGATGTAAGGTCAAGTTTGGGATAAATTCCCAGTATATTGATGTTTTGGAAGCTGACGTTATTCCTCTTGATGCTTTTGATGTTGTATTTGAGAGTCCTTACTTGTATATTAGGGATGCTATATTTATGAGAAAGGAAAACTAGTACAGATGGGTCAAGGATGGGATCATCTACAACATTTGGGCACACCAGTGTAAGACACGGGTTACTATGGTGAGTGCTAACTAAGAAAAATGACTTATTCAAGAAAATCATAATCAGTTTTGTTTACTTTTGTTAAAGGATAAACAAGATGGGGTAGAAGTTTCAGAGATTTCTAACCAAGGAAAGCATGATTTGGATAATATTATTTGGTATTTTTAGGAAGTATTTCAGGCTCCCAGTGGGTTACCACCAAAATGGGAAGTAGAGCATGAGATTTAACTATTGCCAGAGTCCCCTCTATCGAACATCGGGTTGTATAAGAAATCCTTGCTTGAGATTAATAAAGTAAAGAAACAACTCCAGGAACTACTAGACCAAGGGTGATACATCCAAGCACCTCACCATACGGTTTGCCTATTGTGATGGTGCCAAAGAATGATGGTTCTTGAAGAATGTGCATTGACTATTGCGCTTTGAACAAGATCACCATAAAGAATAGATATCCACTTCCCCACATAGATGATCTCTTGGATCAACTTCAACATGCCAAATTCTTCACGAAGTTGGATCTCAAGTCAAGTTATCACCAAGTCAGAATTAAGGAGGAGGATATATGGAAGACTTCCTTCAAGACAAAACAAGGTTTATATGAATGGTTAGTACTTCCTTTTGGGTTATGCAATATACCCGCTACATTTATGAGATTGATGAATGATGTATTGTGGGATTTCATAGATTCATGTGTCATTGTATATCTAGACTATATCTTGATTTTTAGTGCCACATGGGAAGAACATGTAATTCATTTACAACAAGTCTTGCAAGTTCTTAGGGAGAAACAACTACTTTGTAATACGAAGAAATGTGAATTTTCCAAGTAGTCACTTGTCTATCTTGGGCACGTGGTTGGAGGAGGAGAGCTACGAGTGGATCTAAAGAAGGTGGAAGCCATCACTAATTGGCCAACACCAACAGGAGCCACAAAGACTAGGAGTTTTGTGGGAGTAGTACAATACATGCGAAGTTCATTTTGGGATTCTCCACGATTGTAACACCTCTACACACAGTGGCCACAAAGAGTAAGGGTTTTGACTTAGGGTAAGGAACAAGACAAATCCTTTGAGTTATTGAAATACAAGATTAGTCATGCTCCAGTACTTTCTCTTCCTAATTTATAGTAGCCTTTTGAAGTAGAGATAGATGTCAGTGATTATGCTATGGGTGCAAGTGTTACTTCAAGGAGGTAAACTCGTATGCTATCATTCTGAAACTTTCACTTCAGCTAGTTAAAGGATATTCAATATATGATAAGGAAATGTATGCACTAGTTCAGAAATTAAAAAATGGAAGCATTATTTGTTGGGTAAAGAAACTATTGTGCACACTGACCACAAACCTCTCCAAGTATTTGCAAGCACAGTCTAAATTGCAATAGGAAAGGCACTACAAATGGATGGGGTTCCTTCAACAGTTCCATCTGGTGATCAAATACAAGAAGGGTAGTAAAAATTTAGTGGCAGACATGTTGTCTAGGCCACCCACACAAGAGAAATTTTCATGTTTGGCCACTATCTCTCATGAAGAAATCTTACAGAGAGGCATATGCCTAGGACATAGACTTTGGGGTGACATTTCTGAAGTTGCAGTCCCAAGGGATTGAAAGGACAGAGATTCAATATTGTTATCTCAAGGATGTGCTACTCTACCGATGGGGGAAGCTTTGCGTGCCTAAAGAAGAAAGACTTCTATTGATGAGGGAAACACATACCTTGAAAGTAGTGGGACATTTCGGTGTTGGTAAGACCCTAGCCCACTTGAAAAGGTATGTGTATTGGCCCTAATATGCAAGAAGAAGTATCAAAATTTATACATGGATGTAAACTTTGTTATACTATAAAGCCTAAGACTAGGAAGGATGGTTTGTATATGCTTTTACCAGTACCTACTCATCCGTGGGAGGACATTTCTATGGATTTTATTAGAGGATTACCTATGTTTAAACATGGCCATGACTATCTCTATGTTGTTGTTGATAGATTCAATAAGATGTGTATTCTTATGGCATGTAAAAAGACAATAAAAGCACATGAGGCAACAGATCTTTTCTTTTCTAATGTATGGGTGCATTTTGGTTTGTCAAAGTCTATTATTTTTGATAGGGATTCCGGGTTCTTGGGGAAGTTTTGGATTACTTTGTGGGAAAAGATGGATACCAAGGTTATAGAGGAGTGCCACTTTCCATCCATAGATAGATGGACAAATAGAGGTGGTGAATAGGACTTTGGTACAGTTAATTAGAGGGTATAACAACAAATACCCAAGGACTTGGGATGAGTCCTTAGCCTACATTCAACATTCCTATAACTAGGTAGTACACACATCCACTATGAAGTCATCGTTTGAAGCATGCTTGGGATATCTACCTACAAATCCGCTAGACATAGTAGTTGGGCAACAGGATGAGGAGGAGACATGAGACACATAGGTGACTAGAGCAAACAAATTCATTGAGAGGATCCGGAAAATCCATCTCAAAGTCAAAGAACAACTAGAGAAATCTCAAGTTGTTATGTTTGTGGAGCTTGTTTTCATGTTAGAGTTTAGTACACCTTCCATGTGTTACACTCGGATATTTTACGGTGGTCCGCTCGCGGTGAGCAAGAGTCAAGGGGGTTCGGGGGTGAAGCCCACAAGCAAATTTTCATGGGTGGTTTATTAACCCATGGGTAATGGAGTGACCGTTATGGGCTGTTTTTGGGCCCATGGTTTTTTCAACACCCATTGTTTTGTAAAACCACCTCTTTGGCTACCTATTGATGTACTTATAAATAGATGGACATACAATAGGATTTTGTATGAGTGTGTTTTGTGAAGGTGAATAGTGTGTGTGATTCGGGAAAGCGCAGCTCTAAACAAATACGGATTATTATAACTATGAAGATTGTTGGCTTGTAATAAAATGCGAGCAAGTGTTCTTGGTGGATGTAGCCCACATTGGGTGAACCACGTTAAATATTGTCTTCGTGTTGTGCATATTTAATTTCTTTAATTCTATTCATACTTCTTATTATTGCGATTCCGAGGAATTATTTCGCATTAGATATTATAGATTCCTAACACAAGCCAAGTACAAGCTAGGCATGATCGGCATAGGAGGGAACATATGCTTCATGTTGGAGATAGAGTTTGGCTTTACTTGAGCAAGGAGAGATTACAAGGTCAAGCACGGAAGCTCAAGCCACTACGATATGGGCCCTTCACCATATTGGAGTAGGTTGGAGAAAATGCCTTTCAACTTGATTTATCGTCATTTATGAGGATGTACTTATAGTAAACTATGAGAAATTGCACCTATATGAGCCATCCATGTTAGATGAAGATGAAGGACTAAATTTTCTACCTTCCATTGAGGATTGCATCTTGGACTCATGAGGTGAATTGGAGGAGGATGTAGTGTTGTAGCAGAAGGTTAGAGAGACTAAGAGAGGTTTGCAGGAGTCTTGGCAAATTGGAATGAAAGGAAAGACACCAAGGTAGGCCCGGTGGTACTCAAAGGAGAAAGTGAGGGAATTATTTCCTCATCTACTCTGCCACTAAGCTTTTGTGGGACAAAATCCTCCTAAGAAGGGGAGGTGTGATCCATAGGGATCCAAAATGACTCTACTTCATCGGATCATCAAGCACGAAGAAGTAAAAATAATACATGAAGGTTCTATCTTTATAGTAATAGGACCGCTACTATGTGCAAAGTGGAGATTATAGAACCACTACCCAACTAGGGTGGTGGTCATAAGATCGGCGGTTTGCATTGGGTGACGGTCATGAATCTTTCGGATAGAAAACAAAACATGAAACAAACAACCCTAGAATTTGAAAGGTTGTCCGTGTCTCTTCTCCTCCATGACCTTTCCCATTCTCCAATGCACGGGAGGACATGAGAAAGGCTATAAATACATGTTTTTAGAAGAGAACAAGATCATTGAAGCATGAAAGCAAGTGAGCAAGAAGTTCTTAGTGCTAGAATTATGTTTTGTAGAAGAAAGGAGTGTTGAGCCGAGTAAGCAAGTAATTTGGAGGAAGTGTGAGATATTATCTACTTCTTTTCATAGTTATAAATTTTGTACTTATTGTTTTGAATTGGCCAATAAAAGTGGGAAGAAAGAGCAATTGCCCTTCTCGACTATTTTTTCCTCCTTTGGAGGTTTCCAGGATAAAACTTGTTGGTTTTTATGAGTTTATATTCTTTCCTTTCATGTAATTATGGATTCTAAGCATAAGAAAAATTCATTCACTAGATATCTCTGTCATTTTCTAATAGAAATTAGAACAATGAGCGTTAATTTTGATTTTTTGATAACTCTTTCCTCATGAGGGGTTTTATCCTTGGATTGATTGGCCTATGTTTTTATCTCACAAGCTTGATACTAAGTACAAGGTCAATGGAGTGTTGAGCAACACTTGGATGAAATCCTTTAGATCATCATAATCCCATGAGAATGTGTCACTATATTTATGGCACGAGAGAGATGAAGGCTTGTTTTTTATCATGTGTGCAAGCTTTACTCAAGAGTTCTTTGTCACGTGCAATAGTGGACTGGGAAATAGTCTTCTTGCACTACACACATATACTTCTCTTCACCCTTGAACTCATCATCGGTCGAATATTTTATCTATGGTAACCAACCCTTTAGGAATTTTTTTCTTTAGATGGATCACTTGGTCACCATAGCTATCATGCAAGTAAGCTTGCATGCTTGAAGAGAACTCAACTTCGTTATGAATGAGCTAGAAAATTTGTGTGGCACTTTTAAATACTTGCCATTTGGTTTTGTTATCTAGAATGGATGGTCTAATTACCATCTTAACATGATGTGCATTTCCCTTGACAAAATACTTCTTAGAGAAAATTGTGAACAAATCATGGCCATCGGATCAGCTTCTTTGTTGAACTTTCTTAGCACCACCTATAAATTCAGAGCATCAAATATCTCAAGTTGGTCCCAAAATCTATGTTTATAATATTTGAGAAGCTTATTATTTTGTCGTGCATTTGTTTGTGACCTGGTGGATAACCAATTATGTATCCCCAAAGATCTATAGCACCTTAATCCTTTTCTTCTTAGCAATAAGAAGACCATGCACCAATGCTTCATATTCTACTACATTGTTAGAGCATGTGAACTACAACCTGTGTGCGAAGAATAAATTATCATCCTTGGGAGAAATGAGAACAACTCATGCACCCATGCCATTTTTACTTTTGGAACCGTCAAAGTACAACTTCCACAGACCATAATTTTCTTTATTTTTCTTGAGTGCGCGTGGCAGCACAACTTCTTCTTTAAGGATGTAGTAAGTGCCAAGCCTAGTTTCAAAAGATTCAAGCTCTTTAGCATATGGATAAAATTTTGGTTCCTTTCCACCCATTCATCTAGCACTAAGTTAGGTAGAGGAGGAGGAACATACTACTCTTCAGAAACTGAAACTTGCTATTATTGGATTAGGTAATTGGCTTGGAGGAGATAGGTCATATGACTCAACATGATAGGATAATATTGGTTAGCTTGTATTGAAAATCGGGTACCATACCTTGTCTTGAGTAACATATGGGACCAATCAAAAGACAAGTAACCACCCACCTTAGTAGTAAAATCCCTTGATAGACATAAGGCAAACAAAGGAGGAAATAAGTGACACATCTTGAGTTATAGTGAGGCTTGGACATGCATGGAGGGTTAACTCAATATCCTTGATGACTCCTAAAGTGGTAACAATTGAGCCATCAAGCTATAGGACTCCTTTAGATAAAGGGGTGTACTTAAGGCCTAGGACATCAAAATTTTATTTTATCATGAAAAAGTACTAATTTGAGTCAATCATATAATTGTGCATGAGGTGTTTACCTATGATCAAGGACATATAGAAAGGTGGGGTTTTGAAAATCTTACTTACTTGCTTCTCCTCTACTTGACAAATATTGACAGCAGCGCTGATTTTTTGGATAGCTGGATCAACGTGTGGGATTTGGGCAAGAGCTTCATGCACATGTCGCTCACGAGATTAAATGGCAGTGCATCCCACATTATGACATTTACATTTGTCTTCTTCATCTGATCCACAATGTTGAATATATGGCCCATTTATTTGTACATTTGGGGCATAGTAGCATATTTCCTTGGTTGTTCATGTGTAAGGCAGGAGCCTTAGGTAGCGCAAAGGCTTGACCTACCAAAGGAGGGGTGCACGATGCTTCGGAAGGAGCATTTCCTGAAACCTCATGTGAAGGAAATTACACACCTTTGTTGTTAGATGTATTATTTACATCTCTTTTCTTTTGAAGATCCTTTTGTGTGTGGGGAGATGAAGGTTGTGCACCTGAGTCCATCATCCTCTTCTTATACCTTGTGTTATTAGCAACTTGGGTGCGTTGTGCTGTAGGACTTTCACAACTTGATTAATTGCATAGAAGTCCTCGGCACCAAATAATATAAGGTTGGCCTCGGGAGGAGCTTATGATTTTTCTTGAATCTTAGGATTTTTACGCTTTTGAAGGTTCAATTATAAGTAACATGAATCATATATGCACAGGAATGAGAAACATTGACACTGATGATTTTGGATTGTGAAGCATGTTGTAAGGAAAGCACCATTCTCACTCTTATGCCAAAAATTTTTTTTGAACCGAAAAAGTGCTTGACTTGTTCGGGTTCTAGATGGGGTTGCAAAGGAGGAACCACTTATAAGGGAATATGCACGTCAGCATGCCATCGGTCATTTTATTGGTTCTCTTCATCGATATCTCTAGTTTGCATATTGAATCTGTCGGGGCTGATTATATTGACTATGCCCCCGATTAGAATTGCTTTTGAAGGCTTTTTTCATGCTATCTTTCTAAAGATATAATTTAATGGACATGTTTCTAATCAGGTTTTTCAATTCCTTGTCTTATTTTTATTACATGGGAGAGTAAGATGTGGACACGAATAGTTGTGCGATCTCGATCAAGAATAGAGAAAAGAAGGCTAGGGCGCTTGATACATTTTTAGAAATAAAGGCATAGGTTGTCTAGGGGATAACTTTCCCACCTAGATGAGACTATTTTTTGCCCTTATTGCAATGTTATAAGCAACAGGTAAGGTTCTACCCCCATGGATTGAATCATGACTGAGATGTCACTATTCAAAGCCCTTAGATAATATAGGAAAACATGCTTTGGGATGTAGGCCTTACCACTTGAGGAATTATGTCCCAAATCTTCTAGAATATGATATTGAAATCAGTCATTTATTCATTTCTCTTTGTTGTAGTTAGTTGCTCCACCAATGATAGGTGATTTGACTTGTCTTCAAAGTAATTACATAGAGTTATTCCAAGCTCATCCCATGTGGTAATAGATGCAAGTCTCAAACCTTTGTACCATTGGATTTATTTCCCTTTGAATGAGGCTACAAACATCTTGATTGCTACATCATCGTGCATGATCAAATAGACAGAGAACATGTTTGCTACATCTTGGATGTGTTCAATAGGGGTGACTTGATTCTCACTAGTAAAGTATGGAATACTCTTGAGCATGGTTGTTGGTATATCATACTACGCATTCAAATAAGAGGGCTTCCTCTAGTGAAGTTGGAAAATTTCATCGAGAGGAGGAGGTGGCTATTGTGTCATGGTAAGGCATGCAGGTTTGCTATGAGGAGTGGATTGTGTGAGGCACGCTAGAGATGGGGATGCACGTGTGGGTTTTCTACTACGTGTTATCCTTGAAGATAGCTTGAGGTACTCAAAAGATGCTTCAACTATTGTGTTTTGTCTCGTATGCACTCTTCTCATGAAAGGCACTCATGACTACTAAAAATAATTAGATCTGGAAGTGTTGGGAGTCACTAGATGTGTTGAAATGAGCCTCAATGGCTGGAAATCACTAAGCCACACACCAAAACTTAGAACTGATGAAACTTAATATTTCAATACTTTTCCCCTCGGGCATGCCAAAAGCTGTTGGAGCTCAAACTTACACCCATCTCAAATAAGGTTGAATTGATTCATTGAGGCAACAATGGGATTTTCTCCAAGTTATGGGACCTTGCATGCTTGAGACAAACCTTCGGAGAAGGATGGTTCCTCTACATATTTCTATTGCTAATGTTACTCTTAATGTTGAAAGGGAAACCTAAGCTAAAGATTCCAAGGGACCAAGGATAGAAGGAGAACATGATAATGGGAAAACTAATCTAAGGAGGTGATAACAATAGAAACGTGGGATGGACACAATCTATTCTAAGTGAAAGTGAAGGAGAATGCACAAGTGAGGATAGACACATAGCACAGACTAGAATATAGTTATATGATCAATTCCATGAGGCACAATAATAAAATGGAGCTATAAGGGACTTAGGATAGCACAACAAGCACACAACATAAAGGAAAAGAAAGAAAGAAGAATACAAACACATTAATGCAGGAGATAACACAAAACAATGCTTCTATTACTTCCAGATATGCACAGTCCATTAGAATAGCGTATGAGGCTAACATCCACATTCAAGAACTAGATCTAAAGGCTTGCAAATCAGAATGCAAAGAAACAAAATCCTTAGCAACACTAAAGGATCCAAAATGTCCAACCCTTTACAATGAGAAAGGCTCTTACATTTATAGATAAATCGATGAGGAAAGAAGAGGAGAAGGAGGGAAAATATGATTTGAATCTTCAACCACCAACAACCAACAATGAATGCCTATAAACCCACCTATAAATCTATCAAATGCACTTCCCCATATCTATTTTGGCATGTAGGAGAAGGAAGGAGGTGAGATATAAATCAAATCGGGTGGTTGGAGCAATCAAATCCTACATTAATGTTGTGAGAGATGTTTTTCAAATTCTTACCTACCCAATCTCACCAAAATTTGAATTTGAATGATCTGCATCATATCCCATGTTAGCATCTTCTAGATAAGACAAAGCTGCTATGCCTTGATCTAATACTTGCAACAAAAGTTATGACATTCGACACCCACAAGTCACTTTGACACCTAATGACACGTGGTGTGAGTAGAATGGTTAAAGGATCGACCAACTATACATTTGTTTTATTGTTTCGACATGTGTCATGCAACGGTACATCATAGGGTTTTGTGCCTAGTTGGCATGATTTGATTGGTTGCATGTAGCACACTCAATGTCCGAGTTCACGTGGCATAGGAAATAGGTGTGGAAGAAGAAAGCAGAGAAGGAGGCACGTAAAAGTGATATTTGTGGAAGGAACGGAAGGAATACCCATGGGAGGAATGTATGGTAGAGGTGTAATCATTACAAAGTAATGTGTGGTAGTAAGGAAGGGGATTCTCAAGAATGCCAAGGGCTTAGTCAAGTTGAAGTGTGTGCGAAGTGTGCATGAACTGTTGGGAAGAAGGTGAATGCACAAGAGATTGGGCGTAAGGGAAATATGACATAATAGAGGAGAAGAGAATCATAGAAGATGGGATCATACTAAAAGTTACGTTCCATGTTTTACCATCATACCTAATACTATGTTATGAAATGCTCTATTAATTCACATGTATTCTCTCAATATAGCTCTAATGACTGAAATTTAAAGGTTAGATGTGTGTTATTAAGAAGAAGAGACACTATTAGTGTGAACTATTATAAAATATTGATGCATTACCATACAAAAAACATGTGACTAATGTATACTATACTAAATTTTCTCCCTTTGCATAAGTGATGATGCCTCACACAATTGATCTAACGTTCTTCTTGATATGAGGAAATAAATTATGAACTCTAAAAGACATTGCAATTTTGATGAAATCTTGTAGGAATTTATCAGTAGCCACTTTGACCGATTAGTTTTAAAATATTTAAGTGTATCCCGATGATGTAGAGAAATAAATATACTCTTGTGTGTGTTTACACCTAATTAATTTATGTTATGGAAAGTGCACAATAATAAATAGTATGTAAGGGTTTGTTATAGGGGATTATTTTAATAATTAATCATACATAACCAAAATAATGCATTAATACTTGGAACAATGTTCAATATGGAAACAATAGCTCAAATACACAAGGAAGATGAAGACTTAGGTACAATTCAAAAAAACAGAGATCTAGATGTGTAGATAGGTGGAAAAGCTAGATCAAAATCTGGAGATGCATTGTTATCATTTCTCAAACTAGAAATTGAGTTTGTGTAGGACCATAGTAAATATTTAAGGTACATAACTGGAACTATATAGTATTGATTTGGAGATATATAATTTTGGACCATTTTATACTCATGATCATTAACTTCATGTTTTCTTCGCTTGTCTAGAAATATAATTTTTGTATGTTGTGTCTATTTGAACTTAACCTTAGTATGACTTATAATCACATGTAACAAATTGAAATCCTATATAATCCTACAATACCATTCATCAAATAATTAGATAACCAAAAGGAGAAATCATGTATGTAATGAGGCTATAATATCCTTAGTGTTTGACCCAAATGAGTAAATCCAAGTATCCCATTACATTCCCTCATGCGGGATCAAGTCTCATGTAGTTCTCCTAGGTGCTAGTGCAAGTATGAGTGTGATCTAATCCAACCCCTATAGGTTCCCATATGTATCTTGAAACAATATAGTAATCCAACCCCTATACAGTTCTACATGTATCTTTGAAACAAATATATAAAGGATATCTTGGGGTGTGGATCCTATTTTTTAGTCATCTGGAATCAACATTGAAGCGTTGGAGTTCGAATGGTTAAGTTTGGAGACTTTAGGAGCATTTACGGTCAAATGTCTGTTGTTTTGGTGTTGTGAAATTGTTGCATATTTGTTTTTAACTGGCCGTTAATTGATTGTTTTCACAATGATGGATTTTCATCCGTGACAAGTTGAAAGGTCACGAATTTTCAAGTCATGACTTTTTCAAACGACTTTTTCTAGGGTCGGTTATAGAATTTCCTAGAAGGATTATAATATTATAAATAGAGGTATTAGGGGCATCCTAATGTATCCGAAATGTTCAAAGAGATCTGGAGTCTTAGAATATAGAGTAATCAAAAGGATCTAGGAGTCTTAGATGTGGTTTAACATCTTTGGGAATTTTGTTGTGAGCTCATGAGTGATTGTTGTGCGGTGTAACTAAGAGAATAGTGTGATAATAAATTTGAGCAAGTTTTTGGTGGACGTGGCCCACATTGGGTGAACCACATTAAATCGTGTCTTGTCTTATTTTGTGCATTGTTTATATATGTTGTTATATTTCTGCAAGTATAATTCTGTTAAATAGTTTCCTACTACTATGATTTGAGGAATTGTTTCTGCATATTTGTTCTTTAATTCCTAACAACTAGTATCAAAGCTTTGGTGGGTTTTGCTGAAGTGGTAAATCGCAAGGAAATATTAGCTTGAGATTGGGAACTATGAAAATGGGGAAAATCGAGGGTTGAGAAGTTCAATGGGTAGAACATTGGTTTTGGAAGATGCAGATGGAGGATTACTTGTATTAAAAGGACCTCCATGTTCCTTTGGCTGGAAAATTAAAGAAATCTATAGCCATCGGATGAGGATTGAGAGTTGTTGGATAGAAAGACACTTGGGGAAATTCGGTTATGTCTTGAATCTTTGTTGCTTTCAACATATCACACGGGAAAAGACCACGGAAGGTCTCATGAATACGTTGGGGAAGTTATATGAAAAACCCTCTTCCTTTAATAAAATATTTTGATGAAAAAATTATTTTATATGAAGATGTCTGAGAATGGTTTTGTTTTTAATCATTGGAATTAATTTAATACGGTTGTGAGTATGTTAAACTTGGTGAAAATTGAATTTGATGATGAGGTCAGGGCTTTGTTGATTTTGTGCTCCTTGTTAGATAGTTGGGACAACTTGGTTATGGCTGTAAGTAATTCAGTCTCTAATAATTCAAAGTTTAAGTTTGAAGATGTGATAGGTGTGATCCGAGTGAGTAAATGTGAAGGAAGAGCTCCGGGGATTCTTCTACTTCTAGAAATTCTTTGAAGGTGGAGAGCAGAGGGAGACAAAAGAATAGAGGGAAAGGTAATAGTGGGAAGTCAAATGATCACGAAAGGTCAAAGTCCAAGAGCAAGTTGGAATGTTGGCACTGTGGGAAGGTTAGTCATGCTAAGAAATATTGATGGACTCTTCGGGATAAGAAGAACAATAAGGAGGAGACTAAGGAGGTAAATGTGGAGAGGTAAATGTGGCAGTAGGTAATGTTTGTCGAGATGCCTTAATTCTTTCCTTAGATAATATTGTTGAGTCTTGGGTGTTAGATTCAGGGGCTTCTTTCCATGCCACCCCACATAGACATTACTTTATTGAGTTTGTTGAAGGTGATTTTGGACATGTATATATTGGTGATGATGAACCATTAAACATAGTAGGGAAAGGTTGTGTTCGGTGAAATGTAGAATGGGACAAATGGATACTTAAGGATGTAGGGCATGTGCCTAAGTTAAGGTGGAACTTAATAGCAAAGGTCAGTTGGGTAGTGATGGTTGTACGGTCAGTTTTATAGTGGATTCTTGGAAGGTTACTAAGGGATATCTTGTGGTTGTAAGAGGTAAGAAAATTGGTACTTTGTATTTAACCGGTGGTATGATTATTGTAATTTAGTTGTTGCGGATGGAGATGCAACTTTTTGGCACTAAAGAATTGGTCATATGAGTCAATAGGGCATGATTATTCTAAATAACAGGTTACCCAGATTAAAAGAGATAGATTTGGACTTCTATGAGGATTGTGTTTATGGGAAACAAAAGCGAGGTGAGATTCCTCAAGGTTGGACCTACAAGAAGGAGGACAAGTTGGAGTTCATGCATACGGATGTATGGGGGCTAGATAAGGTAAACTCTATTAGTGGTTCATATTATTATGTGACTTTCATTGATGATGAAACTAGAAAATTTTGGGTATATGGCATTAGAAATAAATTTGATGTGTTTGAAACTTTCAAAATATGGAAAGCCTTGGTTGAGAATGAAACAGGTCTCAAGATGAAATGTCTCAGATGTCGAGATAATGAGGGGAGTATTACAATAATGAATTTATTGATTAATGTTTGGTAAATGGGATCCATAGGAAAAGGATGGTTCCAAAGAATCCACAGGAAAATGGAGTGTTAGAAAGAATGAACAGGACAATCATGGAGTGTGCTAGGTGCATGAGGTTACATGTGGGATTGTCACTCATGTTTTGGGCAAAAGTGGTGAGCATAGTTGTTTATCCGATTAATAGAGGACCCTCTATGACCTTGGATGGAGGTATACGAGGAGTCTTGGTTTGGTAAGAAAATTGATTACTCATTTCTTAGAGTATTTGGGTGTGAGGTATTTGTTCACATTGATAACAGATGATAGGAAAAGTTAGATGCTAAGTCTTAGAAATGTACCTTTATTGGATATGGTGAGGATGCCTTTGGTTTTTGTGTTTAGAGTCTTAAGGACAAGAAAATATTTCAGTTTAGAGATATTTTCTTTGATAAAAAAGGCATGTATAAATATCATTTGTAAGGAATAGAAAGAGGAATCAAAGAAAGAATACAAAGTGTTAGAGGACATTGTGGATGACAAAGTGTCTAAGGGGCTGGTTTAGTTGCAACATGTTTTGGTCCATCAGCAAGTTCAAGAACCTACTCATCGGGAAGCCCAAACTCTTGAGGTGAGAAGATATTCCGGGGTAATAAGGGAACCTAATCATTTTACTCTATCTTTGAATTAATTATTACTCAATGATAGTGGAGAGCCAGAGTTCTTTGAGAAAGTAGTGTAGGTGGATGCCGAAGAAGAAGTGTGAGCAAACCATGTATGAAGATCATAGATCTCTTATAGAGAACCGGACTTGGGATCTAGTGGAGCTACCCAAGGGAAAAAGAGCATTGCAAGAACAAGTGGGTGTATAGAATCAAAGAGGAAGATGGAGGTAGAAAAAGGTACAAGGCCTGGTTAGTGGTTAAGGGATTTGCACAGAAGAAAGGTATAGACTTTGATGAAATTTTTTCTCTTTTTTTAAAATGACTTCTATTAGGAATGTTCTTGGTTTAGTAGTAGTAGAAGACTTGCACTTAGAGCAATTGGATGTGAAGACTACATTCCTTCATGGTGAGTTAGAGGAGGAATTGTATATGCAGCAGCCATAGGGTTATGAGGTCAAAGGGAAGGAGAGGTTAGTGTGTAAATTGAAGAAGAGCTTGTATGGCCTGAAACAAGCTCCACGACAGTGGTACAAGAAGTTTGACAGTTTTATGAAGAGAAGAGCTACTTTAGGTGTCACTCAGAACATTGCATGTACATCAAGACATTTTCTTGATGGTAGTTATATTATTTTGCTTGTATGTGGATGATATGCTTGTTATAGGGAATAACATGTAGGAAATAAAGGCACTCAAGAATAACTAGGTGACTCTTTTCTATGAAGGATTTTGGGGAAGAAAAGAAAATACTTAGTATGAGAATAACTCGGAACATAAAGGAGAGGAGGCTAGTATTATCTCAAGAAGAGTACATAAATAAGGTCTTGGAGAGGTTTAGTATGCAAGATGTTAAACCGGTTGGTACTCCTTTGGTAGGTCACTTTAAATTATCAAAGGAGCAGAGTCCCAAGACTAAGGAGGATAGAATCTAGATATCCAGGGTACCATACTCATTAGCGGTTGGCAGCTTGATGTATGATATGGTATGCACTAGGCCTGATATTTCCCATGCAGTGGGATCAGTGAGTAGGTTTATGAGTAATCCATGTAGAGAGCATTGATGGAAGTGAAGTGGATCCTTCGGTATTTGAGAGGGACCATGGGAGCAACATTTTGTTTCGATGGATTGGAAACTACATTGCATGGCTATGTAGATTTTAACATGATAGGATATTTGGACATCAGGAGGAGCACAACATGCTATGTATTTACGGTTGGTGATATAATGGTGAGCTGGATTTCATGGTTAAAAAAGGTTGTGGCTTTATCAACCACAAAAGTTGAGTATGTTTCTACCACAGAGGCAAGCAAGGATATGATTTGGCTAGATTAGTTGTTTAATGAGTTGGGGCATAAGAATAAATTTGGGAGACTACACAATGATAGTCAGAGCATTATTCATTTGGTGAAGAACTTTGCTTTTCACTCTAGGATGAAGCACATTCATCTAAGATATCATTTCATCAAGGCATCTTTGGAAGAAGATAAGTTGAAGCTAGAAAAGATTCATACCAGTCAAAATCCTACATATATGATGACCAAGGTAGTCACAAGGGAGAATTTGAAGTTGTGTACAACTTTGGTTGGCCTTCATGTATGATAATGAAGGGTTGAGAAATTTTCTCAGTGGGAATAGTCTCCAAGTGGGAGATTGTTGGGGTGTGGAGCCTACTTTTTTTGTCTTCGTAATCGGTATTGCCAAAGCGTTGGAGTTTGAGCGGTTAAGTTTAGACTTCGGAGAATTCTCTAGTCGTTTGTTGTTTTTCATGTTGCGAAATTGTTGTGTATTTTCTCGTTAATAGCTGGTGGTTAACCACTATTTGTCACAATGACAAATTTTCATCCATGAGAAGTTGAAAGGTCACGACTTTCTCAAGTCATGAATTTTTCAAACAAATTTTTCTAGGGTTGGTTATAGAACTTCCTAGAAGGATTGTAATCTTATAAATAGAGGTATTAGGAGCATCCTAATGTATCTAAAGTGATCAAATATATCTGGAGTCTTAGAAGATCTAGAGTGATCAAAAAGATCTAGGAGTCTTATATGTGGTTTAGCATCTTTGGGAATTCTGTTGTGAGTTCATGAGTGATTGTTGTGCAATTGTAATTGAGAGAATATTGTGATAATAAAATATGAGCAAGTTCTTGGTGGACGTAGCCCACATTGGGTGAACCACGTTAAATCTTGTCTTGTCTTCTTGTGTACATTGTTTATATATGATGTTATATTTCTACAAGTACAATTACGCTAAATAGTTTCCTCTGTTGCTATGATTTGAGGAATTATTTCGCATATTTTTATTTAATTCCTTTTAACTGGTATTAGAGCTTTGGTGGTTTTTCGAAGTGGTAAATCGCAGGAAAGATTAGCTTGAGTGAGAGCTATGGTAGATGAGGGCAGATCGAGGGTTTACAAGTTCAATGGGAAGAAATTTGGTTTGTGAAATATGCAGATGGAGGATTATTGTATCGGAGAAGGACCTTAATGTTCCTTTGGCTAGAAAAGCAAATAGATCTACATCCCATGGGTAAGTGCACAAAGATGGGGGGCCAAAAGGGGGTAAAAAAGGGACACCTTTTTCCTGAAATCAACAAAACCTGAACTTCATCGAATAATTCGGCATGCCTATGCTCAAAATTTGACAAAGTGATAAGAATAAGTACCATAGAGCTCGGAATCTAGTTTCTAAAATTATTTTTTTTAAAAAAATGGTTGAGATTAAGAGGCTCAAATGTTGTGCGCACACAAAGTATGTCTATTTTTGTGTAAAAAATGATAAGAACCTATTGTGTGCCCCCCATTTTTTGAGTTGTATAATTTTATTTTCAAATCCCTTTGGTAGAAAGTTAGCTAAGACCATGTACGAGGTCCCACTAAATTTTCATAATTTTTTATTAATTTTCAAAGTGCACATACCCTGAAAATGAAATATTTGTGTGTGCCCCCATAACTTTGAGAAAAAAGTCATTTTTTAGTTTTTTTTTTTTGAGTGCATGTAGAATGGAGTTTAGAAAAAAACCACATTTTTTTAATTTGGATGAAAAAATCGTAAATTGTGCACCAAAATGTATGGATAGGTTTTTACAAGAAAACAAAGCTCTAGTAAAAGAAATTATGGATGAACGCCTTAAACTAATCAAATTTTAGAAAGAATTATATCGTCATCAAGGTAAAAACGAGTTTGAAATCGTAGTATGATTTATTTTTGAATATTATGTTTTAATGCACGAGATATTGGGGTGCACATGTGAAATTTTGATGTTTTTCTGTCAAACACGGTTTTAATCACATAATACACAGTCCAAACCTCGATTTGGAAATCCAAGCCTTTGGATTGGGTATTCCAAACCCCAACAAGATGAAACATGAGTGCGTTATAACACGCTAGTGTTATAACACGCTTGTGTTCCTATTTCTAATGCAGAATATGTCCATTTGGGAGGGATAACGCGAAAAACACATAGAAAACCATAATGCAAGTGCTTTTTATAATTCTAGCTCGTTTCGGCTTGGTAAACCCGATCCGTAACACGATTGCGTTATAACACGACCTAGATTTTCCCTTTTCGTGTTATAGCACGACCGAGCCATAATGTGAGTGCGTTATGGCCAAAATGGCCAAAAAAATAGATTTGTGTCCACTTTTTGGCCCCCCATCTTTGTGCATACGCCCCATGTCGGAGATGCATTCTCAAGGAAAAACATATCAAGTAATCCAACATTTGGTTATGGCTAATTATTTTGTCTACTATAGAATATTTTTATTTATAAAAGGTGTTAGCTCAGTTCTTCCTAGGGTGCTCATAAATTTTAATCGGATTTTTTTGGGGTGGGGTAAAACACAAAATTTCATTTTATTGGAAAATATCATATGATGAAAATAACCTTTGAATTTATTTATTTATTTTTAAATAATTTAAAATCTATGTCGATGAATATTGTGTCGAGAAGATGAAATGCAACAAAGGGCCCTATGTTAGACATGTCATTGATAGTTATCAAAATTGGTTGACCATAAAGAGAACACCTGAAACATAAGGAGCACACACAAACATAAGTGGCTCTTCGTATCCCACCTCCATTTTGAACCAACCAAACAGAGCCTTCAAATCCGAAGCCTTCCTTTGTTAAAATTCATAAACCATGTGGACACATAGCAATGATAATCGACATGGATGAACCTATATGGTACAACAACCGCTACCTCATCATTTCCTTGTCATCGTCATTTCAAATGGAACCCACCATGCCCTACACCAAATAACATTTGAAGCATCCCATATGCCAAATAATTTGAAAATTTTAGGTGAAGCCTGCATTTTCCACAATCCCGAGCCATGCCCCTCACTTCTACTCTATAATTCCTAGATGGGGATCACACTCGGGAGGATTAAACCTTTCGTAACTCATTTATGCTTTGATCATTCGGTTGGGAGGATTAATCAATTTTTAATTCTCAAGTTGGGATGGTGTGAGGTATTTTTGAAAAATGAATTTTAGAGGGAGAGGGTGGGATGTAAATCAAACTATAGTCAACTATCCATTGTGGTGATGCCCTTGTGTTTCAAATCATTATAAGAGGACGAATCCCTTTCTGGCGTGGAAAGAAGAGACATGTGGAAATTTACGTAACAAAATGAAACATGGCATGTTTAAGGGGTAGTCAAGTGACATTGAAAAAGGATGGCATCATCCAAGTTTTTGTGTGCTAGATAAGTCATGCCAACAAAACTTAATAATAAGGAATCAAAATAAACCAATCATACTTACCATAAAGTTGGGTTTACATGTATTGGATTTTAAAAATTGCACTTTGAGAAATTTAAATTTTATTGAAATAAATTGAGCATTTTGATCATTTATTAAAGTCCAATTAATTTGTACTACTAAATTTACTATAATAGATTTTTTATATTATAGTTTAAATTAGGTTTCCTTTTATTACGCCGAAGGCGTTCTTGTAGTGAAGTGAGACCTGGTGATTCTGACAAATGTCAGAAATCGGACGCACTGCATTCCTCCTCCCGAATTCGTTGAAATCCAACGGATGAGCATTTTAATTGACTGTTTTTTATATTTTCTATTTTTCCGCTGCATGGTGGAGACAGGTGGCTGGTTGCATGCTATTTCTTGTCTACAGCGGCGAGAACATGCCGGATCTGTGGAAATCCTCGCATTAGAATTTCATGCAATGTGAAAAAGATTTCAGACATTTCTAAAAGGGGTTCTGTATCGAGTATAATATACCTGTTTTGGTTGGAGGGCGACCTGTTCTGCATCTTCTTGGATATGGGAGGTCCTCTGATCCTCCAATTACTTCCCTTCTCAGCTTCGGATCTTTGTCAGGGTTTCCAAGATCGTTATAAACATCGTAGTCATATATTCGATCTGAATCCTTTCTCTGCTCTGTTCCTGTTCCTCGCAATTGTATTAGGTCTGGACTCCTCAACGCCTTGAGCCCTTCTGGCGTTTCATCAGGAAGATGACTCTGTTTCAACACACTCCGGTGAATCAGTCAGTAAGATCATTCCTCCTCTAATTAATAAACCTTGTAAAACAGGGTTGTCCATTTAGGTTGATTAATGAATTTTATTAACATGATACGAGAGCCTGTAGAATCTATTGGGCTTGCAGAAAACAGCGTAACATATACCTTATTGGCAAAGAAGACACGGTCATTCTTGTCTATTTGCTCTGGAGTGATCCACGAGTTACAGCGAAAGCCTAATTTAGCTCCACCGGGGACATCAATGGTTAAAGATTTCAGGAAGAATTCTCGTGGATGCTTATTTGTTATCAGAAATGCTCCGGGCTCTCCAAAATTGGTGTTCCATTTGAAAGAGATCTTGTAGTGTTTATCTCCAGCGATGGGCCCATCCCACGGATTCCACTCCAAATAAGACACTTGGGATAACTTCCCTGTTCCAGTCTCCGCCATAACAGATGGATTTATGTGTGAATAAGAAGATAAACGAAGAAAATATAAAATGTTTAACAATAATAATAAATTTGGTTACTTGGATCAATTTGGTTGCTGCTGACGAGCTGAAGGCAGACTTTCTTCCCAAGGAAATCTGATACCTCGTCCACAAAAGTTGCAGAGTAATCTGTCAACTCGAGAAGAGAGGCCTTATTCAAGATTACCTCTCCCTCAATGTTTATTTCAGCTTCTCCCTTAGATGAGCTTCCCCAAGTATCTTTTGTGACGTTGAGGGCAAAGATTTTAGGAGCTTTTCCAGATTTGCAGACCGGAAATTTAGTACTAAATGGAGATTGCAAGGAAAACTTACTGTTGGAAGCATTGAAGTTAAAGGGACAACCAAATCTATTTAGCTTTTCACGATTCCAAATACCGGGAGAGGAGAATGGAACACGAAATATGTGGCTGGAAGTGGAGATGATAGAACTGTGTATAGAGGAGGATGGGTTTAAAGCAGTCCTTGCATCCATTTTTTTATCAAGATTTGATGAACAAAGATATTGTAGGAATAGGATGCTTCTTGCATAGCTCTCTACCAATTCTTATAGGAAGACATAGTTCTTGCACGGGCAAATTTACTGCCCTTGGTAGAAAAAAAATTGTAGTCCTGCTGTAATTATTGATGTTGTTCGTCATTGTGAGCAACCTGTCCAATTCAAGCTATGGCAATTTTTTGTGTAATTTTCTGCAAGACATCCATAGTCTAAAATTGTCTAACTTTCAACGCATTTTAGAATTTCAAACACTTTTGCATTCACTATGGCAGGATCTGCCATATCACGACCTTGTTAAATAAAGTTAGGACGGGAGCTTATAAATTGGGGTTACAAAATAAGTATTTATTGTTTAAATTGATGGATTTGCGTACTGACCATGATGCGGGGGTGATTCTTCCCAGAGTAATACGATTGTCCCTTTACACATGATGGACACCTCACACGACTCCATTGCATGCCTTCGCACATAATCCGCTATGCCTAGTGGTTTCATCTTTATTCTCTGGCATAATTTTGTTTGTTTTTCTTTCAAATTGCAATACTGTAAAAAATTGCAAAATAGAATATTGTACTGTTTAGCTTACTTAGATATGGCTCCCATGGTTGATGTGGTACCGATTATTGTGGAAAAAGGATGTAACTTAGTGTAATTGCCTTGTAAGAAGAAATTCTTCCTTGTATAGCAACAAGACAATACCGTTGTTCTCTATAAATTCTTGCTTGTCACTTGTATATTTCATTCACCAGATGGAATTGCCACCTGGCCATTATGGTGCATCTGAAGGTATGGATTTGACACTACCCTGTTAATGGGGCCTTTATGATTCTAATAATAAAGGAGACTGTATTTCTTATTTTGTTGAAAACCATATTCTTTGACATCCGAGTTAAGTCTAACATTCAAATTATTTCTTTTGTAATATGTTAATGAGGATGATGTGTTGGTATTGTCAATGAGGGTAACCCTCAAGACAGTTGTGACTGCTTGATTGGCATTGAAATATTTAATTTATTGATTTCTTATTTTTTGTGACTTTCTTGAATACTACTTTCGTGACAGGAATAGGGGTTATCTCCACCTCTCAACATGAATAGTAGGTTGGTACTTCTCTTGGTGAGGGTTACTATTGATCAAGTAATAGGAAGGGTTGGACTACCCTTCCTGGTTACATTGATATATGATATTGAGGCATATTACTTCTTATGTTCATGACCAGAGCACGTGTATGATGGAGTGATTAGTCAATGCTTACATATCATAGAGAAATATGTGCAATGATAGGAAAATAATAAAGGTTACAAATTGGGTATAGAGATAATATTATTTCCTTAAAGGTATTTCAGCTATGAGATTTGGTTTCATAAGCTCTGTTGTATTAATTACTAGGAGGTAAGGTGGTGGATGTCAAAAGATGTGTTAGCTCTATCTATAAGCTTGGGTATGACTTCCTCTAAAGCAATAACATGAAGTGGGTTTTGTATCATTAATGCTAAAATGTCTATCAACAACTCGTGTTGTTTATAAACATACACCTTGACTGTTAACTCTTATAATAATTGCAGTCCATAAAGTTAGAATAGTATGGGGTCATTAGATCCCATTACAAACACTTGATTCCTTGGGTGGAAATTACGTGGAAATCATCCTTGACGTTTCCGATACATTGTTTTGAGAGCTAATGTTCTTGAAGTGCCTGAAGGGAGTGGTTCTTCGGAAATAGAACTTATTTACTCATCTTTGTACAAGTGTTTGTATAATAGAATCCTTGAGGCAGTCGCAACATACTAACTCTAACAATTGTGCATTGACAAATTTGTTGTGTTGGTCTTGGACAGTAAACTTTCAACTTCCTTCCCTTCTATTTTTGCCACCTTTTTACTTCTCCACCCTCTCACTTCTCCATCCTCTAACGCCTTCTTCTCCACCCTTCTTCCTCTCCTTTTGTTTCTCTCTCTCTCGAATTTGACTCCTTTATCCCCACCCTTGCACTTCTCCACCCTCAAAATATTTCCTCTTCACCCCTCTTTCTCTCCCATTATTTCCCCCCTTCAATTTGAATCCTTCAAAATATTCCTTTCGGCGTTACCATCGTACATTTCACGTGCGATTGCTAGTATGTATTTGTTACTAATAAATGTATAACAAATTGTACAAGTGTCAACTGATCTACTATTCTTCGTTGTTTTGTTAATAGTAAAGGTATAGCGATCATGCCAAGTGCCATCTATTACAGTTCGAACTATTACTTCTTTTTGTTAATAATAAATGTATAACAAACACTGCCAACTAATATGCCCATAATTAGTGGAAATTTATCTTCATTTGCGGTGGTATTTATCACAAATCCTTGAGGCATCATAAACATACTAACTCTAACAATGTGCATGACAAATTTGTTGTGTTGGTCTTGGACAAAACTTTCAACTTCCTTCCCTTCTATTTTTGCCACCTTTTACTTCTCCACCCTCTCACTTCTCCATCCTCTAACGCCTTCTTCTCCACCCTTCTTCCTCTCCTTTTGTTTCTCTCTCTCTCGAATTTGACTCCTTTATCCCCACCTTGCACTTCTCCACCCTCAAAATATTTCCTCTTCACCCCTCTTTCTCTCCCATTATTTCCCCCTTCAATTTGAATCCTTCAAAATATTCCTTTCGCAAGCGTTACCATCGTACATTTCACGTGCGATATGCTAGTATGTATTTGGTTACTAATAAATGTATAACAAATTGTACCAAGTGTCAACTATCTACTATTCTTCGTTGTTTTGTTAATAGTAAAGGTATAGCGATCATGCCAAGTGCCATCTATTGTTCGTAACTATTACTTCTTTTTGTTAATAATAAATGTATAACAAACACCGCCAACTAATATGCCCATAATTAGTGGAAATTTATCTTCATTCATGCGGTGGTATTTATCACAATCCTTGAGGGCCGCAATGACATACTAACTCTAACAATTGTGCATTGACAAATTTGTTGTGTTGGTCTTGGACAAAAACTTTCAACTTCCTTCCCTTCTATTTTTGCCACCTTTTACTTCTCCACCCTTCTTCCTCTCCTTTTGTTTCTCTCTCTCTAAAAATTTGACTCCTTTATCCCCACCTCGCACTTCTCCACCCTCAAAATATTTCCTCTTCACCCTCTCTTTCTCTCCCATTATTTCCCCCTTCAATTTGAATCCTTCAAAATATTCCTATAATACCATCGTTACATAGTTTCAATTAGGTTGCTAGTTATTACACAAAAAGGCATTATCACAAGTGGAAACTGCCTTCCCTTATGATAAGTAGCAGCAGAGGCATCAACGATCATGATTCTTTTGGTCATTGAAGCACAAACACCCCTCTGCCATACACTCGGCACACAATGGTTGGAGATCTATTTTCCCTATTGTTTCTGGCATCTTATTTTGTGAACAGATGATGAGATATAGTACAGTTGGGGAAAACAATGAAGAGTATGTTGGAATTCACAAAATGGTGGACCGTTCTAACATCCTTGAATAAGAAATAATACGTAGCTTGTGAAATGTACACATTGGAAATTTTTACGTATAATTTGTAGGGAATTATTGATGTTTGCGTATTTTTGCAGGTTTTTCTTGCATCCGCTCAGTAGACGTACCTGTTTTGATGGACCCTGTAGGGTGTTTCATTCGTCCATGTCAATATAGGTTGGTATCATTCCATCATTTAAAAGAACATTACTCCCGTGAATCTGTCACCGAGATCACCGTGTTTAGCTAAAATTAGTTATATAAATAATGGTTGATCTAGATTCTGCACCTAAAATTTATTTCACACAAACAACGAAAGTATTGTTTTTATTTTGTGATTTTCATCTCTATATACTAATTAGATCCGTGTCTATAGAATATTATGGTATTTATTTTGAGTGAAAGAATCATCGTATCGTATTATGGAGGCAACTCATAATTTTATAAATATATAAATTTTGTGAGATAAAAGATTGGTACAAAATGGACCTTATTTTCATATTCATAAAAATGTAGGTAGATGAAGGCGTGGTTATATAATGAATTGATTTTCCTTGAAAATAGTGTCCACGTTTTTAAGTTTTACGTTTGTAGAATTGTGCAGGTTTATAGATGGTAATTGATTTACACAAGTACTATGTTAGATTGTTTTTAATGTCTACTTCAATTGTAGATGCCAATTTTTGGTATAGCACCCCTCCATCATCTCACATTCATTCAACTCTCACTCTTGCTTTTCTTTTTCTTTAATTTCAATAAATCCCATCCATTTACTCACCCAAATTTAATTAATTATCAAATGGGCTCCATATTAGCCCATTGAATAATTGAATTTTGGCATTATCTCCCATGTATCAATTTTATTCAATTTATGGGTAATAATACACCCATCTGACACCCCTTTCTTAAATTCAAAAGATGGATTCTATTATCTCACCTACCCATTCAAATCATGTTCCCCACTCCACCTAATAAGTCAAACCATGGGCCCCGCATGATCACATTATACCTCTTAACTCAGGTTTTTTACCCAACCCCGGTTACTCGTTAACCCCAATCTAACCTCACCTCCAAGTTATAAATATGGGTTTTCCCCCATCTTTGAAGGACCCAAAAGACCTGGAAGGAGAGAAAAGACTTGGACCTAGACCCAAAAAGGAGGAGGAAGAATCTATATGAAATCTCTGCCTACTGAAGTTTTTAGGAGAAGAGAAGAAAGAGCTTAATTAAGTTCTGCAAGTTTGAGGGAGAAATCTTTTCCATTGTTCATCATCTTGCCATCTTGATGCCTAGTTCATCTCCATATTAGAGCACAAGCTAAGTCCCCTCATCATTTTAGTTACTTGTCATTTTATATTCCATTATTTCTGCATGATATCTATTGTTCATGATTTATTGCTATCTTTCTAGACACGGGGTTGACATCCTCCAAGGGAGTTAACATCCTCTTGGAATCGGGATTGTCTGGGCAACCCCGCATATTTTTATCTAATCACATCTGTTTCAATTTTGCAGATCTATCTTCTTTGTATCATAGATCACATCTCGCATCGAGGTCTTAAGCCCTCCATCATTTGAATTTATTGGCAGCTTCCAATATCGGCTTTTACTCACATGAGAACAAGGTTTCATGTACAACATTTGGCACACCCGGTGGGACCAGATCCTAGATCTAGTCATTTTGTTTGTTATTTTACTCATCTTTTCTAAATTGCTTGTTTGCAAAATCTTAGTATTTTTCAATCTCGGGTTAGTACTGGTCACTCATTGAATTCACCAGAGGTACGTGCTCTTCTTGTTTTCTGTTGAAATCTACCCGCATGGGATATGAATCCAAAAATTAACCTTATTCTCCTAGTTTTCATCACGTGATATATATTTTGCATCTTTCATTTTTCTGACTCACCTGTTCACAGGGTTAGTATTATCTCCCTCTATGTGGTGTCATCTTTACATTCAATGGTTTAGGTCATCTCGGAGGTAAGTGCTTCTGGTTTTTAATTGGTTGGTTATGTGGTCAGTATACTTATATCGAGTGCATTTTTATTATTAATCATAATAATAATATTAATATTAATTAAGTAAATAAATAACAATTAATTAAAAATAATTATTATGAAATAAATTGGAATTTAAAAATAACAAAATAAAATATATATATATATATATATATACACACACACACACACACATATATTTATATATATAATAAATCCTACTTCCTACACTACCTATCTCCCTATCTAACTTTCCCTACACCAAGCTATCTCCCTCCCCTCGACCGAGTTATCCCATTACTCCACTTAGCCACCTACCTATCCACCCGCCCGCCTGACCCACCGCTTCACCACACCCATCTCTTTCGACTCCTCAACCATTATCTCCACACCTCCACATATCCTCACACCCAAGCTCCTTCCTACTCTGCTCCACTCGACCACCTCATACCCCATGCTATCCCACTACCCATCTCAAGCCACGATCCACTTTCACCGAGCTTCATTCCGAGTTACCTCTCCCACATCTCCACCCCTTCGAGCTCTTTTCTCACCCCATTTCACATCTCTTCCTCATTGTCTCCTTCTCCTCACATATCCACTACCACACCTCCTCCGCTCGCTTCCCACATACCCACTCTCTATTCATCTTCAAACTCCCACACATCCCATCCCAATTTGCTTCCCACATCTCAACTCCCGTAATCTTGATCCAAAACCACTATCCCTCTCTATGCTTTCTTCACTTCCTAATTGATTCCCCATTCTCCCATTCATTCCCAAATCCCACACCAACGACACTTCCCTCTACTCGCACGTCCTCTCTACTCCCTGTCTCCTTCACCCCTCGCCCATCCTCTCAACTCATTCCCAACTCCACAACTCCCACTACCCACTCGCTTTCCATCTATCCCTTACCTAAGCTCTCCCATCCACACACTGACTCCTAACCGATTATCTTAGCCACTCCACACGTCATCTCCCTCCCTTCCTTCGGCCCACTACAATGAATACCTCTGACTCCCAACTCGCTTCAACCAATGCCTAGTTTGACTCACTCAAATCTTGACCCATCTACCTAATCCTCCTTTGGACTCCAATAGATTCAAGAGGCCAATAAATCACCATATTGGTAATCGAGCATTCATCTTGCATCACATACTCTCTACATAGAACCACATACGAAGATCGCTTGGAGATACATCTGCATGACTTAACACCAAATATCCATTCTCCGATCTAAATGTTATTGCTAAATATACATCTGCATTTCGTATATCACAAGTAAAGGCTAGTGCGCTTGTATTTCTAGTCAAAACGACATACCTAGTCCAATTCTGAACCTACATGCTATGATAACTATACTCCTTATACGCTACAAATGACCAAATAGCTGTGTATTTCATTTAGGAGAATAATCTATTCTGCAACACAAAACATTTTTATCACCGCCAAGAAACGTGTTTCAGTCTCTAGATCCTATCATATGCTTTGAGCTCGCATTCTTTCATGGAACGTTGTTATCCTTGTCTCATGTGAATAGTGGTATAAGCAGTGAACAAAACTATTAGATGACCAAGACTTTCCTCTATGAATGATCAAACTAGGACCTTCAATTTACACGAGACTCAAAGGTTCTACTACATAATGCTTCTAACTATTTCAACCAGTTTCAAAATCATGCAAGCTTTGTAAGTAGAATTTGTATAGTCTTTTAACAATGACGGTAATTTTCTAATCCTTTAGATGTTTTACGGAACCATAACCAATCATACATTTCTCGTTTAGATTTTCAAACATGTGAAAAGACATGGCCATGTGCAGTATGGCCCACCGACCCATTCCCCTTCTCATTGACCAACCACTCCACTTCCAATATACTTTGACCAATTGATCATTGTTCAATCCAAATCAACTAATCGACTCATTGAGAAAATTGTTTGACTTTCTACATCATGTATTTTGTCTTTTAGAAAATTGATAACGATCTAAGTCATTTATTTTGTCCATAATGCTCTCTTGTTTAGAAAGTCTTTCATTTATCTTGTCATTTTCTCCTTTTGGTCTAGCTTTTCTCATTAAGCTAGAAGTTTATATTGTTATTGTTTGTGTCAAATTGCTTATATTGTGTTTATGAATCTTATAGCTAGCTTTTGTAGCTCTTTATTTTAATTGAATAAGATGATAAATACATTTAATCATTTCAAGTGCCAATAGTTTATCGGATAGTACATGGTTTGTTCTATTCATAGGATTTTCTATTTATCATTTATTGCATAGTATAAATTAATTATTTCTTAATTTAGATTACTTGTTTCAGAATTTAAATTCACTATTTTTATTTATGTTTATACACAAATGACTTACGACATTTGCATCATTTTTCTTAACCATATTAACTAATTACATTTATTTTCTTTTGCAGGTGAAATTTATGATACTATGACCACTAACATGCGGTGCGAAAAATCACTCGTTAAAACACCCACACAACCCAAGTTGCTCCCACTCCTTCACAAGAAACAACAAACAAACTCTATTCGGCCTAGACCCATGTGTCATTTCTCCACCTGTTTCATTTCCTATTAGGTGAAATCTACAAACTCCACAACGTTGCGATCAAAAATAATGATGTCAAAGACCAATATTGAAATCAAACACATCACACAAAACACTTTTACCGACCTCATCCGCAATTATAAACAAGTGTAACTTTAGTTTACTTGGGAATTCCTAGCCAATGATCGTCACTTCCAAGTACGCCATCATCACGTGTCATCAAGTAATGAGGAAAATCATTCTCTAGGTATTCCAAGTGATTGTATGCATCGAACGTCACATTTCATTTTGGGTTTTAAAAAGAACCTTTCTTTTCTGCATCATGCCTGATCACATAGCCTAAATAAGGGGTCTAACTCTCTGCATCACACATTATCACACACATCCCGAGACTTCACGAAAAAATCAACACATCAAAATACTCCTCTCACCTGGTTAACTGATTGGGATTTGAACACCCAACAGAAACCGTCTCAGACATCTCCCAAGACAAAACTACTTGAAACTATCCTTAAACGATCATTCCTTAGGCACCTTGATATCCACTTTTCTTTTCACACCCTCTGAATTAATCATGATGATAAAAAATATGTTGCTTGATTTGTTTGTCAACAAAATACATAAACAAATGTTTCTCTATTTCACACCTATTGTCACTCTCTCTCAAATCGAAACAAAACAACAATGTCCTCCACCCAATAAAGTTAATTCCTCTAATGACCTTGTCCAATAAGATTCTAAACTCAAAACCATGCCTTCAGTTACTCAACCTCCAGTCTCCATGACCTCGCTTCTTGAGAACCATGTCATGCACGATTATCCCTATCTTAAAACTAATCCTCATATCCCTCACCAAGCCAATCTTCCTAAATTAACCACATCACCATCTCTCGCTCCTCTAGAGATACTCGGGCCTCCTCCTAACCCCATATATGACTTCTTACTCCAAAAATCTCCTACAATCTCTCAATCCTCCCAATCTCCTAAATTGGTGGATCGCATTCCACCCACATCCCATTTTGACAATTCTATTTCATCCACTATTAATATGCATGTCCAACCATCTCAACCTCTTCACACTTACATTCTTGCCCATCGTATGCTCCACCCGTCTCAACCTCTTAACACCCATATCCCCACTTATCATTTACCACAACAACCTACCCAACTTCAACAAACACATCATGTCCCTATTATTCAAAGTCAGCCTATGCAACAATATCAACCCATGACACATGTTAATCCTTACCAAACAGTTCCCCACACACTTGCACACCCGTAAGTTTATCAACCACCTTATCAAATGATTCCCCAAATACCCACACATCCACAAACATACCCTTCGCCTTATCAAACTACATTTCAAACCACACAACCAATCCAATCTCAACCTAACATCATGTCAAATGATCTATTCACGCTTTGATGAATCGATTGGCCAATTTAGAAACCATTGCCTTGGCACCTAAGGATAGCTTATCCTATGAAAAAATATGTAACGAACCGATTCATCCATTGGTTCCAATTAAACCCTACCCTCCTCATTGGAAAATTCCCACGTTTACTAATTTCAACAAGGAAGACCCCCAACAACATCTCCTCTCATTTAAACACACATGTTGTCTTATTGTGCATGATCACGATCTAATTCTTTGTACTTTCCCCATGTCTTTGTCTAGTCCCGAGTTGGACTGGTACAACAAGTATCCCGCGACATTCCATATTCTCCTTCACCCAACTTGCGTAGTTGTTCTTAGAACACTTTTCTATCAATGTCACACGTAAAACCACTATCGTTGATCTATACACCATTCAACGGTTTGAAGATGAGCCCATCGCTGACTTTGTTGCACGATGGTGTGGTGTCATAAACCAACTATCCTTCACTCTTCCAAAAATTGAACTCACCAAATTATTCTCATGTTCTTTTACAAAACATATATCATCTACTTTGCAAATCCAATCATTCTGAACCTTTGATGAAGCTTTCACAATGGCTCAAAATTTGAAACCCGTGTCATTTAGTAGGGTCATCTCAAACTCAAATCGGCCAAACCTAAATTTGAATCTACTAAACCATTCACACATAATGACAAGTTTAAGGGTGCGGCCAACACTGTGGTCATTAAACCCTCATCCGCATCTATATCCAGCACATGGCCTCAACAACAAGTCCCTCAACCAACATTCAACTATACCCCCTTAGGAGAATCATATAACTCCGTGTTTGAAAAATTGATTACTATAAACTCCATCCAAATTCCTCCCACGACTGTTGACAATTCGTAACCCAAGCCTACTTGGTATCACGAAGCCCACTATTGTAAATATCATCGAGTCAAAGGTCATGACATTGAAAAATGTTGTTCCTTCAAAGATCGTGTCCAACAACTCATAAATCAAGGGGATATCCAAATCGATAGCTCCACTATTCAAAATTTACCTAATCAATCACCAACAAATTAATTTATGCTCTTTACATCTCAAATGTCAAATGCTTACACCATTAACATTGTCAATCAAGATCTCATCTTATCACCAATTCTACATGTTCCTATAGTGGACATTATTCCCATTCTTTATGCGGAACTTGTCACACCTACATCAACTTTTACTACCTTTCATGACCTACACCTTCTTCTACATTAATCACATCCACATCAAATTTGACCATACCATCCACTTCCTCCACTTCAATCATACCTCAATCTACCACATTAAATCCATCCTTAACACCTATTTCAGCCCCAATGATATCCACACATATCCCTACATCTCTCACATCTATTCCTTCACCCACATCTGCCTCAAACACACTGTTACTACACCTACATTACTCACAACCATCCCAACTAAACTTAGTTCTACTACATACACCTTTACAGCCCCACCTTTGACATCAAACCCATTAGCAAACATATCATTCTTACCCCTCAAAACATTTATGAAACAACCAGTCCACCTACTTCTACGGAAAACACTCTTGCATTTGATGCATTACCCATAATGTCTACTCTATTAGTTATCACATCTCCAAATGTTCCAAATATTCCTACATCCCTATCTATCCCACCTACCCCTATATCTATCATACCAACAAATCCACCTATCCCTACCTTGACATATGTACCTATATCCTCACCCATGGCCACATCACCCGGTCTACCCCAATACTCTTTACCTAATCCTTCTATCACACCAACCAAATCCTCTCGATCTCAGTAACCCTTCCAAAGATACCCTTTGAAACATCTATTGAACCAACACATCCACCTAAAAACATGGTTTACATTCTCCTCTACAAAATCAACTCTTTCCATGCCAAAACCTAAATAATCTACATCTCATATAGATCTCGTTAATCGCATCATACAAACACCTATTTACCCATTAACATCCTCATCTTGTTTTAAGACATTTTCTCCATTAATAACCACACCACCATTATAGAATCCTCTGGTTGAGATTATTATTATCCCCTGCTAGAAGTAAATCTTCTCGGTTGAAGTCTAAGGTGGTGGCAAACATCCCCAACAATCCCCTGTGCATCCTCGAAAACATTTAGATTTTCCCTCTTCTCAACAATCCAATGCCACAACATCTATTTTAGGATCATTCGCTTCATCTATGACATCTCACAACGATAAATTTATAGCTAAACAAATTTATCCTCCAATCCAATTCAATTTTTGTCTAAGACATATAATCTACCCATCCAATGTACATCCTCACCGAAATATGAATCCAAACAATACAATCCTTCCACCAAATTTGATTTATCTAATTCACTCATCCAATCTACATCCACTTTTTCTCCTAACTCCAAGCCGAGATATCATCTCAAAACCCACAAGAGTTACCTTCCCCATGACACTTCAATGGGGTCTTACGCATATATCCTTCGACATTTAACTCAAATATCTTCCATCACACTTCCTCCCATTAAAGCCTTTAATCCATATGGTCCCAAGCCATCATGGTTCAATCCTAATTGTAGTTGCACTTATCATTGTACCTCGGGCCATGACATTGAACATTGTAAGGCATTTCAGGACAATCATCCACAACCTTATTGAGAAAGATGATTTCCTCATTCAGGGAAAGTTCCTTCTCCATCTACATTGAATCCAATTCATATCCCATCTATTGGGTTTCCCACGATTCCTCCATCCATATCATCCCTTAATATCCCTCTTGCACATGACATTCCTCCTAAGGAAGGTCCTCCATTGTTCATCAATACAACTTATCTTGCCAAGCAAACTCCTGGTCTCCAACTGTTTATCCCATCCAAATCTAAAAAAATCTCATCTAAACTCTTTCAAAATCCTTTAACTCCTTCACATTTAATTCATTGGGGAGAAACCTTCCTCGCCTTTGAGTATATCATCCATACAATTACCTTGTCTCTAGGGGACTTCGCTCATTGACATTGTTTTGTTTACCTTCTTCACATTCATCCAATCTAAACTAATTATGTCCCAATCCTCATCTCATTCTAAGTCCACATTTGTGGCCATGTTTGTCCTTTCGTTGAGGGACCTTTTCACCAAATTCCACCATTGTGGCCATATTTGTGCCTCTTGTTGGGCACCATTTGTTTCATCAAGTCCACATTTGTGGCCATTTTTTGTCCTTCTATATTTGTGTCTCTCTGGGCATAATTTGTTTTCATCCAAATTCGTCACCGTCATGGTCATATTTTTGTTTCCTTAAGGACATAGTTTTATTTCATGTTTGTCTATCACATCTAATCCTTTGCAAGTTCTCATCTCATCCTATCGCAACTTATTGTCTTCCCTCTCTTGGTGATAAACCGAGACGTAACCTCTTAATGCATTACACTTTGCACCGATCCTGTTAGCATATCTACCAATGAGCACTTAGTTATATCCTTAGATCATTCCTCCATCCATAGCCCATTTCATTTGTCATCATAATGATATGAATTATGTGTTTTTGCCTTCATTGCTTTGATATGACCTCATAACCATTACATCTCATCATCACCCTCTCATTATCCTAGTGTAGCCATGCAAAGGGTCCAGGGGTATCTCTTGTACATTCATTATCCCCTCCTAAGTGGTCTACTTCGTTATTCCCATCTCTCCCCGTGTTAAGCTAAAATTCATGTATGCAAAAGGAAAAATCAAAGTTATCAAAAATAGATTGATCCCTCAAAGGACAACTGTTCATGCAATAAAAATGGGAAAAGAAAAGCATATAAATCAAAATCAAAGCAAAATCAAAAGAAATAGACTGATCCCTTGAAGGACGGCTATCATATATATTATTATTGCCATCCATATTATGTATATAGTAGACCATACCCTTGAAGGATGGCTACTCTATTATTATGGCATTTGGAAGGTTTCCCGCATTGATCAACCTTCCTTTTATCAACATTCTTAGAAAGTTTCATGTATAGATCAATTTTCTTCTATTGTTCTTTCCCTTTCCTAGAGCTAGGGCATAGACTTAAGGAACACCACCTTTGGAGAACCTTCTTCCCACGTACAAGTTATATCTCCAATCCCTTTTTCATGTCAACATTAGGATTATGAGCATCTTTCATCCATTTTTCCCTCACGGTCTTTTGGTATAACTAACTATTGTTGGTTATGCGTTAACACCTGCTATTGGCTGTAAGTGCAATGCCTTGAGTGGTAATTTTTCTTGTTTATCTCCAATCCAGTTTGAAGTATAGTTTCTTTGTACACCCTTGCTACAACTATGTTTTGTTCATCTCATCAAGGTAATCTTTTATCAAAATCACATCAAATTTCACATTATTTTTCCATAATATCCATGAATGTGCTCATGCAAATACACACTTTTCGGTTTTCGAATTCTACTTGATCATCCTTGTAGTTTGTGAATCCTACTTGAGGATCCTTCTCAAGGCAGGTTCGTTATCCTACAGACTCCTTATCTTTGTTTATGTACCATCGTTGATCCATTATATCTCGTTCTTCTCTCTGCAGAAATGACCTATTCTCTTTGTGATAACCTTGTCACATCTTTTATCTTAAATCGAGTCCTTTCATGGGGACATCATCATATCCATTTCTAAGAATATCTTCCCATCTTCCTTTGACATTTTTGTCTTGGAGGATACCATAATGGCCATCACCTATCTGATCTTGTTCTCTTCCATGAATATTTGCTCTGCTTTTGTTTTATCGCAAAAGTATCTTGACTTCTTATCCTACTTATCAAACAAGTGGGACTGCTTTTTCTTTTTCACCTTCTAATTTTCTAACACTTATGCATCTTTCTTATGAAACATGATTACCATCATATTTATCACCCTTTTAGGGTATTCTTTCTCACTATTTTATCTATTTTTTTCTTCATATCCACTTTGTGGCCATACTCATTCCCCCTAGGATATTTTACTTACACATCCATCTTCCACTATGTCTCCGTGTGCCCTATGTTGGGGCATCATTATCTTCATCCTTGTCCCTTTTGCAGATGTGTGATTATTCACTCGATTCCTCATTGATAAAGTATTTCACACATATTTTGCATTCAGTTGCACATATTTTGATATTTTCCTATGAACCATTGGTCATCTTGGTTTACATACATACCACAGTGTTCTTCACCCACTCACTTTGGTCTCATAGAACATTATTATTTGTCTTCGTTGAGACCGCAATTATTCTCTACTGATGTGATATTGGATTCTTTGCCATATTTTTTCATTGTTATTGCGATCCTTTTTTTCCTAGCGCATCTTGCCTTTTGTCATTCCTTCATCCATCCTTGGACACACATTTCATCTAACTCTTTTTTTTGTCTCGTGGTTTTCTATTGCAAACCACTTTAAAAATGGGGGCAAATGTAGATGCCAATTTTTGGTAAAGCACCCCTCCTTCATCTCACATTCATTCAACTCTCGGTCTCAGTTTTCTTTTTCTTCAATTTCAATAAATCCCATCCATTTACTCACCCAAATTTAATTAATTATCAAATGGGCTCCAGATAAACCCATTTAATAATTGAATTTTGGTATTATCTCCCATGTTTGAATTTTATTCAATTTATGGGTAATAATACACCCATCCAACACCCCTTTCTTAAATTGTAAAGATTGAATCTATCATCTCACCTACCCATTCAAATCATGTTCCCCACTCCACCTAATAAGTCAAACCATGGGCCCCGCGTGATCACATCATACCTCTTAACTCAAGTTACTTTACCCAACCCCGGTTACTCGTTAACCCCAATCTAACCTCACCTCCAAGTTATAAATATGGGTTTTTCCCCCATCTTTGAAGGACCTGGAAAACCTAGAAGTAGAGAAAAGAGACACGGACCTAAACCTAGAAAGGAGGAGGAAGGATCTATATGAAATCTCTGCCTACTAAAGTTTTTAGGAGAAGAGAAGAAAGAGCTTAATTAAGTTATGCAAGTTTGAGAGAGAAATCTTTGCCATTGTTCATCATCTTTCCATCCGCTACCTAGTTCAATCCCATATCAGAGCACAAGCTAAGTCCCCTCGTCATTTCAGTTACTTGTCATTTTATATTCCATTATTTCTACATGATATCTACTATTCATAATCTATTGCTATCTTTCTAGACATGGGGGTTGACATCCTCCAAGGGAGTTAACATCCTCTTGGAACTGTGGATTGTCAGGAAACCCCGCATATTTTTATCTAATCACATTTGTTTCAGTTTTACATATCTATCTTTTTTGTATCACACATCTATCTTATTTGTGCCCATAGATCCACATCTGCATATGAGGTCCTAATCCCTCCATCATTCGAAGTTTCTTGTGGCTTCCAGATCGGCTTTCACTGTGTGAGAATGAGGTTTTTCGTACAACATCAATAGCTAGATATGACTACCATGTGTGGTTACACTTCCTCTATCAACTGATCTAACTATCAAACCATTAACATCATTGTGCATACGTGCTTTGAAGATTTTAGCATATATCTTAGTAGGTTTTTCTTGAACCATGTCACTTTGCTTGCATCGTGTCCTTGTGTGTACATTGACTGATATTATTTTCCCATAAACCACATCAAGTGGTTGAAGTGGCAGGCTATAAACCACATCAAAAATGACATTCTCCCACTTCAGAAATAGTTTTCAATTGTCTTTAAGTGAGGTAGTGACATAGTAAGATGACCCTTCTTGTTTTATGTGTGTTTCCATTTTTCATTGTATGATAGTTTCCTTGTCTAAAGGATGTAACTCAATGGATATTGTATGAGTTAGGCGATAAGGTGAAATAGAAATTTTATACCCTATTTTGAGAGAAAAGACATTGTTTCTTGCCTTTGGTTGTGGATTTTTTTCTCTTGTTCTACGCTCATCGACTATGTGTTCGGCATTTGATCCACGGTGTTTTTCAACTATTTTGGTAAGACAATCTTTGTGTTTTACAAATAAAGAACATATTGTATTTGTTGTATATTTTTTCTTTTGATCTATTGTAAGGTTTTTTGTTCAATGTGTGTGATGATGTGTAGTTAAAAACAAGGAACTATTTTATCTATTCACAACTTAAAGAGCAACTGTTGAAACAAATTAAATATTGTAATAGTTTAAATTCTTACCGATTTTACCAAGTTTGAGAGTGGAAACTTGATGACATATTTTAATGTTATATTATGTCTTCAAAGTTATATTTTCCAAACCATTAATGTCATTGTGAGCACATGTTATGAAGATGTTAGCATATATCTTGCAAGTTTTATGTGAATCTCGTCACTTTTCTTACATCCCGTCCTTGAGTGTACATTGATTAATGATGTTTTCCCATATCTTGTAGGGATGCAGCGGTGGGCTACAAACCACATCGAATATAAAATACTATCACTCCTAAAATGATCTACAACTATATATGAGTGAGGAAGCAACAAAGTCATATGCCCCTTCCTATTTTACGTTTGTTTCCATGCTTCGTTGTATGATAGTGTCCTTTTTGTAGGATTTAATTAAATTGAATTTTACGAGTTAGGTAGTAAGGAGAAATAGAAATTTTAGACCCTATTTTTAGGGAAGTGACATTATTTCTTGGTGTTGTCCAAACCAATACCTTTCATATATTAACTATCAAGGATATTCAAGTAATCAATTTTTCCACCCTACTCTGTTTGAAGGATCAATTTCACCCAACAAGGTTTAATTACTTGCTTCCACTACCAAATGAACTCCTATAAAATAATTAATTCATGCTAAATGATATAATTTCTTTTCTCATTATTCATCATTCTCTTTCCTTTTAACCATCACATCCATTTATAAGCACTAGGGTCCTTTACATAATTACCTCATATTCAAAATATGCTAGTCTCTGCTTCTTACAAGGTTACCCAAGAGAAAATATTAGTCTATAATCCTTTCCTTATCTTCTTAAGTCCTCTCTCATGTCACAATACTTCAAACACTTGTTGGACTCAATAATGAAAAGTATTCAAAGTTTCACTTAACCTTTCCTCTCACAAATGTTTTCATCTAGCACACTCTCTTACCTCCAACTTGCTTCAATACTACACTCCTTTTTTAAGGCTTCTTGAACCATCACCAAGACTTATACCTTGTCTCTCCACTCCCCTTCACCTCTAGGATAATCGCTTGATGCAAAAACCCAAAGTATCACTTTGTTTCTTGCTTGATTAAAATTGTACCTCTACTTTGCCTTCAAATCACATCCTTGCTCCTATCTAGTTTTTTTCCTTGCATGGTTCTTCTTGATGTGTTATCTTATCACTTAATCAAATTTTCATACTCCTAATAAGCCTACAAAATCTAAAAACTCAACTATTTGAGTAGCTCCTTGTTCTATACTATGTGCAATTTTTACGTAAACCCTTGAATGGAGTTTGGAAAGTAAAGCTGTCATGTGTAACTCCTACTGTAGGAAACTTCAAGATAATACAAGAGAATATTCAGATACCAATTATAGAATTTTAAATATGTTCCAATTTACAAACCTTGATTCTATGTCTAAACCTCACTTCCTTTGTAAATTGACCCCTTGGGCTAGGTTCTAAATTGTGAATGAGTATTCTTTTCCCAACTGTCAAAAATAATTGAAACTTCATCCATGGAAACTTCAAAATTTTACTTGAATCCCTTTATATACTTCCCCAAGGATATTACTTCAAAATTTCAAGACAAAATTCCTTAGTTTGAGTGTTCATTCCTCTTGCCCTAGCAAAGTCTTCACTATAATTCTCAGTCAATCCCAAGGAGCTCTTTTTTATTACAACTTCACCCATAAACCTATTCAAAGCCTAAAATTTTTCAAGAATTATTGCATAAATGATGTGAAGGATAACATCTTACGAGTGTTTCATAATAACAATCTTATTACTTCATTAGTTCATAAACACTCTCTTGTACACATTAAAATGACAGAGCTCTTCACGGTTTGCAAATTAAGAACCTATGATGTAACTTGAAAGAATCCCTCTTGATTTTTTAAATTCCCTCTTCCTATGCTCAACGTAATGGTCTTTCAAAATCTTATCACATGGTCTATAATGTCAAGACAAAGAAATTTTGCTCTTATCAACCTTCAAGGTCGAGTTTCGGTGTAATGGGTTTAGAAACACTAATGTACAAGAAAAGTATCAACATAAGCTTCATACTATTAAATCAATAAGAAAACCTTCTCAAAATTCATTTTATACTTTAATGAGCTTAAATACCCATCCACATGTGAAGTAATTCACAAGGAGACCCCATTGTTCACCACAATCATAGTTTTCAAAGGTTCAACATGCAAGGACTTAAAACACTTACCTTCATATTCTTGATCAACACACCATCAATATTACTTGAGGTTTAATACTCCAAACATGCTTCATACAATTTATCTGTCCTACACTTCAAATCATATAATATATTCAACATTTTTACCATATTTAGCCATGTGCCAAGACTATCAACGTAAGATCAATACTTTGAGTTCTCAATCACTTGCATACATTTTGGTGACAGGAGTCCTTTTCGATTTCAAGGCCCTTTAACTTCATAATGACAATCATAAACAACAAGCAAGAAACTCGCTCAACCTAAGTTACACCTCTTTCATTGCTAGAAGTTCAAGTTGTCACAAAGAGAGCAAAATGGACAATAACTAAAGAATCAATCATAAACAACAAGCAAGAAACTCGCACAACCTAAGTTACACCTCTTTCAGCTTTAGCAAAAGTTGACAAAGAGAGCAAAATGGACAATAACTAACAAGAATCAATGTATCTTCACCCAAAACTCATTACAATGCTTAAGACCACTTCCTCTGAGATCAAATTTCTCCTTCAAAGACAACAACAATGAACATAAATCAGATAATAAATTATTAAAATCATGATTAATGCAAATCACAAGACAAATTGAATTTCTACCCTCAAATGTGTCTTGGAACTCCACTTTTTGATTCCATACCAGGTAAGAATAGAGGGATTTAGTTACATTTTGGAATATATAGTCTTCTCATCCACCTATAACTGAATGTACACCCTTTTAGTCATATGGGTGACCTTAGCCTTAACACTAAGTTTCCTAGTTATAAGCCCTAGCCTCATATCATGCTTTCTAGACTTATGTTATGATTCCTAGTCCCTAAAAGAGACCTAAAACACTCTCTTATACCTCATGCCATCCTTTTACAAAGGTTTCAAGTTCCAAGAATACATGAAATAACTTTTCTAAGCCAAAAATGGCCTCCACATTCAAGTTTTACATTTTGGAGGAAAGTGTAATTTTTCAAATTTTGAATATCCTAGACTCCTACTGGCACACCTAATTGACATCCGATGACCTCATAGGACTATGACCATACCTGAAAAGCAAAAATTTGATACCTTCATGGATTATTCATTTACATGGAGTGATGCTCTTACATCATTTCTTGTCTCTTGTTGTGGATTTGTGCTCTTGTTCTACTCGTTGGCTACGTGTTGGGTGTTGGGTCCACGATGTTTTCCAACTATTTTGGTAGCACAATCTATGTGTTTTTCAAACAAATAACATATTATGTTTGTTGTATATTTTGTCTCTTGACCTATTGCAAGGTTTTTGTTCTCTATGTGTGATGATGTGTGGTTAAAAACTAGGAGTTGTTTTATTTGTTCACAACTTAAAGAAAAACCAGTTCAAACAAATTAAATATTGTAATAGTTCAAATTCTTTCTGATTTTACCAACTTTGAGAGTGGAAACTTGATGATGGATTTCAAGGTTGTTTTTGACTTCAAAATTTTATGTCATTTTTGAAAAATGAAGATGTGGCCTTAATCACGCTTTCTAGGGTAAACATGTATTTTCCTAAAATCTCATTTGTGAAAAAGCTCTTACATAAAAGATAGAGAGCTATCATTATCTCGAAAATATGTTTTTAAAATGGCGGTGGGTCTGTTTTTACTTCATAGCCACTACTCTTGAGCCCATTGTAGAACACACAAAAAATACTTGAACATAGAAAATAAAGAAGAGTATTTAGTAAGCCCCTTCCATAGGAAATAACTTGTTTGAGAAATTTCTTCATATATTGAGGGCTAAATCGGTGTAAATGGTTCTTACTGATTTTGAGATTGTTTGGATATATGATATGATAAATTTACCCAAAATTGGATGTGTTTTAAGGCATCTAAATATGAGTATTATGAGTTAGTAGGAATGAGGAACAATAAATATAATCCACCATTATGGGATTTTCACCCTCTAGCATTTGTGTACAATGTGAAAACCTTTTTGGTTAATATAGTGCCTTCAAATTATTTAATTCACAATTCTTGTGAAAGTTGGATTGACCCGATTATAACCCAATCATGTATTTTATGTTATGTTTGAAGTCTTTCACAAGAAATTTAAATAGACAACCATAAGTATTCACTAACATAATGGTATTATTTTCTCCTATCTTTTTTTGGGAGTAAATTACAAGGTAAGTGGTCAAATTTAACAAACAATCATTGTAATCATTTGTTAGTGTTTCACAAAAAAAATATATAGATTATTAATTTTAAGGGTTTTCCACATGTGCTTTATTTCATATGAATTTGACCACCATGAGTATGTTGATGAAAAAAATTCACATATTTTTTAGAGTAAATTGTAAGGTAAAGGGCTCTACTTAAAAACAAGCATTGAAGCTTGAAAAAATGACTCGTTTATTAAATTATTATTGTTGTTATGAACTTATAGTTGCAATCATCTTGTATCTCCTACACACATACAACCACATTTTGCTTATTGTTGTCTGCTTTAAGTTTAGGGCATATATCATACTAGTTTTTAGACTAGGAAATAGCCCTCAGGAAAACACCTCCAAACGCTCATGAAACCCTGTGCAAGAGGTATAGCGCCCAAATCAATGCAAGAAGGGCCCAATCGGAATATCCATTATGACACACACAATGAGCTGGATATCACATCGGAAGCTGGAAAACGCATGAGAAATACAGAGAGTGCACAGATCCACAAGATCCGCTCTGATACCATGAAAGAGGGTTTAAACCCCACAAGCAAGGATCACGAGGGTCAACGGGCACATCAATGCCAGACGTGCGACGGCAGCGTGAAGAGATCTCGGGAGGAGTGAGCATCAATTGAATTTTCATGCAAAGATTTGAAACATGGCGGAACCTAGTTAAGCCATAAAACTCTCCTATATCTCATAGATCAAATGGGGTGTACATATAAGAGGTCTTTGAGTAACCCCCAGTGTTGTAATCATGACAACTTAAGTAGAGAGGGGGAGTTACATTCCCATAATAGAAGTGTAACTCCCAATGACGCATATGACCACCGAGAATAGTGAGAGAAAGAGGAGAGAAGTCCTCTGTAATGCTCTCTGCATCGTAACCGGGTGCACAATCCTCGTCATCGAAGTAGAACCATGTGATTCTATGTCGTGCAGAACTACCATCACACGAAGAAATGGAGGAGATGACTAAATCAGCAAAGTAGTAACAATGACTGAAGTATGTGAAGGGTCTCCATAGAGTGGTGAAGAATGCTCCAGGACACGGTGAGGTGGATTTGAGCTCGCCACGTGGAAACCGAGAGAGATCGGAGACATGCATCATCATGTGACCAAATATGTGGTCATGCAAGTGTCGAGGAAGTCCTCTAGATGACGATGATCATCGAGCGCAGGAACTAGCCCAAGCAAAAGGGTAAAAGACCCTTGTGGGTGAAGAAACGTTCCATGGAAGCACATCAAGTGAATAGTACCCTCTCCTGGTGAGAAGTGGCGGAGGTCAGTAAAGCAATCCTACGATGATCAAGTCTAAAAAGATCACTCTCCATGATGCAAAATGCAAGATGCACAAAAGCAAGACGTTGGACTCGGTCGATAATGCATCTGCGTGTGAAAGCCCAAGAGTACTAGTCAACCCCAGAATGTGGCACTTTATAAAGTAGTGCATTTACAAAACTGAAAATGCCATCACTTAAATTGTGATAAATCATGCAACTTTTACCAAGGAAGCACTCAAAAACGAGCTGTGATTCAAAAGTTATGGCATTATTACGATTCCCGCAACTGATGGAAAAAGCCAATAGGCCCTGCAAATGGATTTAAAAAGTACTAAAAATGAGTGCAAAGGGTATCGTGTGATTGCTCATTGGAAACAACATCAAATTTTAGCAAGGGTTTGTTTTTCTTGTGAGGGGGATTAGCCTCCTGCCAACCCCGGACCTCACCCTCCGTCTTCGACACACGTAGGAAGGGCATTAAATACAAGCAAAAATAGGCCAAAATAATACAATGCCAAAATACAAATGTTTTGCCTCAAAACATTAAAAAGGAGGGATTGTTTTAACCTGCAAACAATTCTAAAATGGATGCATGGGCCCACGTTGAGGTGTCAAGCCATGGTTATGCAAGGAGTTGTTGCTATGCAAATGAAATGCCACATGTACAGGACGTTGGAAGGTTTTGTTTGAGCCAATAGGTTGGCTGTGCAAAAGAAATACAACGAGCTGGAGCTGGATTGAGATCCCCACCGGGTTGGAATGGCCCATGAGGAGTGAAACGAACTTGTTGAGTCAAGTCTATGCAACTGAGTCCATGTGCAGGTATGCAAAGCAAGCAGATTGGATGTGTTGAGTTGGTTTTGCAGGTGGTCTACGTGCCAGATGTCGTTGGAAGCAAGTTGAAATCATCATTAGAGACCACGTCCATGTGTAGTGCGTGCGAAGGGTGGTCTCGATGACGGTTTCAACTTGCTTCCAACAACATCGCACGTAGACATGGTATCAACAGAGCAACGTGTAGCTGTGCAACGTGCTTGTAACCGTTGAACAATGAGCGAACCACCCAAAATGGTTTGCAAAGGAGAAAAACGTAGGTCGCAGAGGATGTGCGTTCACGGGAGGACCGAGATGCCAGTCAAACTGGAATCATGAGGAGGAAGGTGTCCAATTGGTGAGCAATATTGGAGCAGAGGTGCCACATGAAGATTACTGCAAGCCACGAACCAAGAGGCAAACCATGAACCAGGAGGAGAGGCAAGCCACAAACCAAGTGGAGGTCGATCTTCAGGCAGAGCATAAGTGGGAGGAACAAACCAGGGAAGCCGAATGGAAGCACAACAAGATTTGACCACGTGATGCAAGGGTTGAGCATGGAAAAAATGACGAGCTCAACGGTCACGCAGGGCCAAGACAACATAAAAACTGATGCAAGTTCAAAACGCCAAACCCACCACGAGTTCAAACTGATTCAAAAGAAATGTTGAACGATTTATTCGATGAGCTGGCCCTTAAAAGTAACCTCAATCAAAAAAATTCCCAAAACCAACACGTTCAAAACCAAATCTAAACTTGAAACAGAAATAGCCCTCAAGAAAACACCTCCAAATGCACATGAAACCCTGTGCAAGAGGTATGGCACCGAAATCAATGCAAGAAGGGCACGATCAGAATATCCATTACGACACACGCAACAAGAACTGGATATCACACCGGAAGCTGGAAAACACACGAGCAACACCAAAAGTGCACGGATCCACAAGATCCGCTCTAATACCATGAAAGAGGGTTTAAAACCCACAAGAAAGGATCACGAGGGACGACGTGCACATCAACGGACATGCGAATGGCAACGTGAAGAGATCTCGGGAGGAGCGAACATCAACTGAATGTGCATGCAAAGATTTGAAACACGAGCAAGAACTTGGTTAAGCCATAAAACTCTCCTCTATCTCATAGATCAAATGGGGTGTACATATAGGAGGTGTTGAGTAACCCCCAGTGTTGCAATCATGACAACTCGAGTAGAGAGGGGAGTTACATTCCCATAATAGAAGTGTAACTCCCAATGACGCATATGACGCACTGACGCGTAAGAGAATCTCATAATGACCCCTAAATGACACATGGACCTATGATCTCACCTAAGTGAGATGACTCACCTAATGATGTGGAAAATAACACACACCAATAATGTTTCCCTACCAAATTGTGTAGAAAAATAGAGGAGTCGGAAGAAACTTCATTCCTAAACCTAGAAATTGGTTCTTACACGTAACTAGAGATTGGGATGACTTATTTTACAAAGGAATTTGGCATTCCCAAAATAATAATCAGATAAATATTTTATATTTTAATCATTTATAATTTTTCTATATTTAAATTCTAATTTTTTATTTTTATATTTTATATTGGAAATTCTTTCATTTCCCTAACCAAAGACTAGGACAACTACCTTTACAATAGAATTTGGCATGCCCTAAAAATAATTAAATAAATAATTATTAGTTTTGATTGTGTATGCAAAGGAATTGATAGGAAATTCGTAAGTATACTTTTATGTATTATTTTACACTCAATATTGAGCCACCTCTTAAGCAAACACAAATAAAAAACTTTAAAATTTGGAATGCAAAAAACTCTTTTGTCCATGATTAGTTTTTTTTTTTGTTGTGATGTGGCTCTCTTTCAATATATCTATTCAACAATCTTAGTGCATGATTAAAAATAGAATTTCCTTTCGACTCATATGAAACAACTCCTTGACATCATCTTTTGTGCCATCGGTTCATGACACATGAATTAAATAAGAGGGAATTGAATAGTTCTTGCTTTCACATGGTCGTGACACTCCCTTCACTTTGGCGTGGTCAAAACTTGGTCTTTCCTTGATAAATGAATACACCAATGAGGGCCTAGTCTCCATGGCTTTTCCAACTTTGTTTATGAAAGGGAAAAAAATGTTTCAAAAACTATGTATAAAAGAGGTTCAGATGCATGAATACACCCTAAATTTGATATGCTACCATGATGGACATTTTGGTTCCCACCCAAGGTTTTGTTACTTTTTGCTTAACCTCAATATGCATCATAGGAGTCAATCTACATCCGAGTCTTCATGAAACAAAACATCGAGCATGGAATTCCACAAACTATAAGAGACCTCCACAAAAGGCTTCAAGAATTCCCTAAGGATTGTTTTCCTAATAGTTTGATGAGGTTTGGAAACAATCTTCAAAGAACATATTCTTTTCCATCTAAAAGTAGAGGTGAAATCTCGTACATGGTTGAGAAATTGGGCACACCAACATTGTTTTTAATTCTAATTTTTATGGGCATAAAATGGACAGACCTCCACAATTTCATGCATAGTGTTTACCCTACATATGCTTGTGCCACACAATGATCAATGACCCTTAGCATCATTTTTACCCTCATTGTGTCTCTACTTAAGTTTGCATCACATATTCACTATCTTTCGTGAAGAATTATTATAGAAACACCTTGGGGCTAGAGACTATTGGTATAGGTAACACTCGTCCCTTTCTTATTGTTTTATTTTCTTCTATTTGACATATTTTAACCTCTATCTTTCTTATAGGTATGATTGACAACATAGAGGTTCTGCACATGTCCATAGTTTCTCATGGCTTCATGATTCTCCCAATGTCGACGCAATTAAGCGGGGATACCACATTAGAATACCGAGATGGATTGACTCGGGGAACTACATGATGATCGATTGCAACAAAAATTTCTTCTTTGCATGAACCAAAAATTCATGTTCACCGCTAATTTATGGGTAGATACAGGCCTTGTAAATGGTGCAACAGGATGTATCATCGACATTGTCTAAGAAAGCTCCTTCTGCACTTGGTGATATGCCATTATTTTTGTCATAAAATTTAATTAGTATATTGGCCCATGTTGGGATCCCAACAACCCGTTCTATATTATTATCCCGCCTATTTCAAGAGTTAATCACAGACAATTACCAATTAAAATGGCTTGGGATTTAACTATCCACATATCTCAAGGCCTTACTTTGCATAAGGCCACTATCAAAATTGGTTGCACTGAGAGCAAGGGCCTTACTTTCACAACAATCTCTAGAGTTACCTCCCTAGATGATATTCGAATTTCAACTCCTTTTTCCTTCAAACGGTACTCTAGAATGTCAAGTACCCCCCCTACCGTAGGCTCACAAAATGAGGAATCCAAACTACATTCCCTTAACCTTTTCCCACACTTTTGACCCCCTTTACATTGTCATTCCCCACCCACCCTTACTATACATCCTATCTTCTTGTAGATATTCTCACTCAACCCTTTCCCCTTCCTATCTCGGATTGACATTTCTCCTTTTTATTACTTGTACATATTTTACTTATTTTTTATTGAATGAAATAACATTTCTTTCTTCTTGTTTATATTTATGCTACAAATAATATTTTCTTTGTCCCCTTAGTCACACATTGCATCCCTTTCGGTGTTTACATTACACTGCGCGTGTGTGATTATTAGTCCATAATTAAGCTCAAATTTGTACACAATGACCCAATCCTATGTAGAGCAAGTGGAACATGGTACTTAATTTTAATATTGTACATGAAATTTCATTATGCCAATAGGAATTTCTAAAGGGAACAAAGGAAATTATGTGGACACACAAAAATATAATGGGTGGTGATTTTTTTTACAATTGTTGATTTATGATTTGATCTTTATTTTTCACGTCAAAGAGATTGGAAGGGATATACGAGAGGAATGTGTGGTGTCGCCAATAGTATATGGTGAGGGATGATTTGACAATGAACCCTTTTTCATGTTGCGAGACTTGTGATTTGAATGGGAAGTATAATGACAAGTATATGGTGGTGTTCAAGCATGATGAAGGCACCAAAGTTAAATAGAGTTCAAGTTTAATGGATTGTCCTACTTGGGAGAATCTCATGGATCTGTTTTGGGTTCTTTAATTGTCTTGTGAGGTGGCATTTCATAAGGGTGTCACTCAATGCTTTGATTTATTTTTGTTATTATTAAGAAAGGACATATATATAATTTAGGTGGTGTATATGTGTCCACATGTTTTTCCTTTCAATCTAAATAACATTGAAGATTCAAACTTTTTAAATATTCTCATGATATAGTAATTGTTTATGATTGGTCATGTGTTTGAAGTTAAAATTTAAAGTCCTTACAATGCATCAAAAAATATTTTAATATACCATGTCTTATGTTTTGAATTATTTTTTATTTTCATGGCACTCAAATAAATTTACACAGAGTTCAATGCTTATAATTATAATGATGATAATGTAATTGTGGAAATATTAAAAATTAAAGCCACTATTAAGATCGATTAAATCTTAATAAAAATTGTATTAAATAAGACAATTGACTATATAAATTATTAATATGTATATTTGTAATGACACAGTTAAGAATTAATTTTAATCTAATTATTAGTGTTTGTATGAGATCAAGAATGGTCAAGTAAGACAAAAATTATCTAGAATGGAAATATTAAAAGATAAAGAACAACGTGAGGTTTTGGACTCTTACAATCTAGACAATCTCATTAATATGGTCAACTAGTTATTAAAATAAAATTTATATGTTAATATATTTATACATGTTAATGTATTCTCAAGGTTTATGATTTTACATTGTCTACGAGAGATGATAGAGAATGGATTTCAATTATTGGGGGCTTTCAAATGGGTTGACCATCCTTTTGGATTTCCCTCTTGGATCTAATTTGAATCCAATTGGGTTTTACATGCCATGCATGAGAGGATTCGTTATAAATATAATCAAAGGTGTAAATTCTCATGATTTTTTAGATGAATTTGTCTTCATCATGCCTTGATAAGATATCACTTCTTTCTTCTTCTTGATTCGGTAAAATTATGTGAAGCACTAAATGAGTACCATAGTTTTTGTGCTCTCGCATAGCCAAAGAATATGAGAAACATTCTTGGCATCAAAATTCTAGGTCGATAGCTTTAGTTTGAAAAAAACCTATCATAAAATTTGAGGTCTTTCATGGAAATAAAACCTCCATATGATTTCAAGTTCCATATTGAATATAAATCCATGGGATTTTAGGTCTCATATCTAAATAACAACTAGTATCATGAATAGACACAATATTCATGAATCTATTTGTATCATTTATTATTGGAAGGAAGATGTTGGTGCAAAAGATATGGATTTTGATTTCAAGGGCACCATATTTTTCCATATTCCCTTCATTATATATGTGGTCTTCACCTTTTCCATTTGGAATTTTCCATTATAAATCCCTTATTATAGTCTTAGTATGAACAAGAAGTAAAAGCAACATTATAATCAGAGAAACATATAAAACTTCCTTTCTATAGACACAAAATACATGCACTTGGGTACATTTATAGGTCTTAAAGAATACTAATGTATACATGATTCCTAAGCAAGAAAACTAGTGGTTGATAACTCGTTTTGGCTTTACAAACCTTACACTTCCATCGGCACTTGATCGATTTACCTTTTGATGGCCTCGGACACTAGTGCCCATGTGCTCATGTCCCTCTCTTTCTTATTCTTACTCTTTTGGATCTTTTTCACTTCTTGTTCACCTTTTAACACATCGGGTCGGCCATTTAGTTACCAATTATGAAATTCAAACAATTGAATCGTATATATTTATTTATTTACTTCTAAATAAGGGGCCAAGCATTATAAGCATTATCTATCACCACCTAAGCTTGCACAAAATACACAAAATAACTACAAAGCCTATATCTAGCACATCCATACAAGGGTCAAGGGTCAAGGGTTGCATTAATGCATACACTGCATAGGAGGGGAGTTTTATTCTATTCCATCACACACATTTTACATATTTGGGACAATATAGATCTATATTTTTATCATCATGCAACTTACAAAAGGGAAACCTAGGGCATGGGACACAAATGCACACACACGAGACACATGAAGAACTACATAGAGTCTGAGATGTAGTGCAACACTCAATCGTAAGTTCACTCTTTGGGTGAACTCAGAGATTAGTCTGACTCCCCATTGTGCATATTTTTTTAATTAGATTTGATGTGGTTTGTGGGCATGTGCATGTAGTCATTTGTTTTGTAGGTTATATGTGTGATTGATGATCTAATGAGAAAAACTAGAGTGACAAAGAGTGACTAATAACAAATATCTTTAACCCAAAAAAGCCCAATTTCTAAACATCTAACTAGACACATGTGCCCAGATCAGTCATTAATACAGGGTGTTCCATCCCTTCTACGGGCACTTCTATCCTATACATTCTGGGGTTCAAACCCTCAACAAGCCATTTTGAAATTGTTTCTATTCTATTCCAATAGATACATGGTCCCGATCATTACCAAGTTGCAGAATCAGCTAAGTCATTGTTCTCCCTTCATTTGCTTAGGGTGTTACATCTTTGAATGCTTAGTGTTTGAACATTGCTATATTTAATCATTTGAATTTCATTTATTATAATAAGTTACTCTAAAATAAATGTTTAATTCAAATTAAATTAAATAAATTTCAAACCCTCTTATTCTTTTGTCTCACATGATAAACCATCCATCAATGGCGTTTAAGTTCACAAAAATGATTGTCTAGGAAAAAGGTAAAAAAATGTGCGAATTTGACCAAACAATGACTAAATAATAAGAGCAATGTCAAGTTGCATATTAAAACCTTGGCAATAATATTGTTATCGTAGAAAAACTAACTTAATTGTTTCCATCATGAAAAATCACAAGATATAGAAAACTTTTGGACGTCCATCCATGTGTCTACCATTAGTTAATGTCCTCCTTAATAATGTATTCAATTCATTATGACAAGCCCTTATTACAAAACAAATGCATTTTTATCTCCATAAGAAATATCTATTTTTAATTCCTTGATATCAATTGTAGGGAAATTCTTATCTATAAGGACCATGTTGTCGTGAAAATGTGCAATGGGAAATTGACAATTTCCGAGCATGACAACTATACCCAGATGTCGAAATTTTCATGTTTTATCATTCCCAAGAACCCCAAGCCAAATTCATTAGTCTGTTCACCCTCTATTTGATGTCAAATTGGTCCCTAGGTGATTTAGGAAATTCTATTCATTCCCCCTAGGTGATTTTAGGGAGTTTTGAAAAGATGTTATCTTCTGGCAGTATTGGGAAGGGCTATCGCTGGCCTTCCCAGGACTGGATTCAACCCCCTGGAGTGGAACATAAGGGCCAAATTAAACATGGACATGAATTGAATACATTAGAACATCATGGAAATTATTTTGGAAGGCTTTGGGAAGTTTTGAAATACTTGGAGCAGTTTGAGAGAAAAACAAGGTTCTCAAGCCTAGGCGGTACACAGGCCTAAAACAACTGCTAGGATTCAGAAGAAGATTCTGGGAGCTCTAGATGGAGTTGGAAGTAAAACAAAAATATTTGGAAATAGGATTCCAAGACCTACATTATGGTGAAATAATATTTTCACAACACCTTGGCACATATGATTGGAATGCAATTTTTCTCAGGCACAAGTGGAGTCCCATATCAAAAATCTGATTTTTCAGAGATCATATGGTCGAATTAAGACATGAGACTCACATAATTGGATTCTAAATTCTATTTACATTCAGTATCATATAAAATTTCACCAATAAATTCCACCTGGGAGCTCAAGTTATCTTCATTCCAAGTTACCCTCTCAAAGGTAGTTCAGGACTTAGTCATTTTTTCGAGAGGACACGTGTCAGCACCAGGAGCCTGGTAGGATTTCATGCCCCCGACGTCCCTGAGGTCAGGTACATCAGCCCTTGGAAAATTCACCCAGCCCTCATGTGACCTTTGGGACCCTCATATGACCTCCAGACTTGATAGTTCACCCCCGGGTGCTTATTTGGAGCATGCATTCCCTGTCGTCGGATCGGGCGCCACGTGTCAGCTCCAGACCACCGTGGAATTTTATGTCCCTTATGCACCTAAGGTGGGGGACATAATACCTTTAAAAATTCACCCAGCCCCTATGGGGAGTCTTCTGGACACCCACGTGACCGCAGTTCAGCCCCAGGTGCATTTTTGGAGCATCCATTCCCTGTCGTTGGATCGGGCGCCACGTGTCACCTCCAGGACCACCGTGGAAACTGATGTCCCTTATTCACCTGAGGTGGGGGACATAAGACATGTAAAAATGTTCCCATCCCCTATGAGGAGTCATTTGGACACCCACGTGACCGAGTTTCAGCTCCCAGTGCTTTAAATCAGTTTTTCCTCCTTCATTCCCTGTCGTTGGATCTAGTGCCACATGTCGCCATCTTGCTCATTATGGAAATTGATGTCCCTCACATCCCTAAGGTTAGGGACATCAAGCATGGAAAAATTCACCCAATCCCTACTTGTGCATATCTTTTTAAATTTTTCCAAGTGTCACTTTTTCCCACTTCTAACTTCTAACAGTTATATGTGCACTTCATTCCTCCATACTTCCTCTGCAACATTCTTCCATCACTCTGCCATTGAAAATGCTCAGACCTGCTCAACCCAAGAACTGAAACACATTCCCCATAGTGATGTGTAGGTCTCATAAGGAATCCTCATCAAACACAGAAGGAGAAGCATAGAGCACAGAAGGAGAAAACGGAGAAAACTCCATAGCCATGAAATGAGAAGTTGAAGAAATCTCCCAAATAGATGCATGAAACAACAAGATATGTTTTGCTGCTCATTCCTCTACCCAAGGCCATCAAGAAGACACCTTCAAAGTCCCCCCATGTGTGACAGAGTATCCACAATGAAGAAATCTCCTTTCGGCTCAACGAAGAAAGAAGTGGGATTTCCCATCAAACCGGTTGTCGGATCGAAGTAAGATTACACGTGAAGCACCAGAAGAAAAAACCCACATCAAAAATATAATTTTCATTGCAAACGGAGACAAAAACTAGACCTACAAATTTTGAGCTCCATTAATGGCTGCCATGACAGCTCTGCGCTGAAGCCACTGCCAGGTCAAAATTTCAAAATTTATTTCCAGGCATTCTAGTGGGCAAAACTATGTGAAATTCGGAGGGTGTGATCGTAACGACAAGAAGATTCCAAAAAGTATGTTCCATCGTAAATCGAGCACTGGAAACACACTTTCTAAAAATAGTAAGTTTTCCTATACATGCTTGTTATTTTTGGCAAGTCTTCATCAAAAGTGGCTATGGAAAGAGCAGTGTGCACTGAAGATCTCCAAAAGGCTAGAATGATTATCCGGAGCAGAAAATAGTGGAAATGACCATTTACTAAAAATAGTAAGTCACACTCAAAGGGTAGTTTTGGCACAATGGGACATTTAGAACTTCGTTGCATTTGGAGCTTTCCATCAACGAGGATCAACAGACTTCATCGGGAGACATATCCTCTTCTTCTTCTCTCTCTCTTTCTCTCTCCTCTTCCCCCCAACTTTCTCTCACTTTCAAATTTTCTAATTCTTCGTTGGGGTTTGCACTTTTTGATATACCTTTAAGTCACTTAAAAGTGACTTTAGAAACATAATGTAAATTAAGTCGCCTTGTTATTATAAAAGGGACTTAAATATTTAAAGTGGAATATGAACAGTCTTAAGTCATATTAAGGTATTCAAAAGGTCATGAGGAAGATGAAGAGTCATATTCTATTCTATAAATTGTAAAGTTGTTCCCATTTCAAATTGTTGGTAATTGATTTTGTAAACTCAAGAGTGTATTGAGAGAGCAAAGGAGAAAGCCAAATTCTTATATTTTCTTTCCCTTCTCAATTTCTTCCATTCCCACACTATGTACAAATTCCGCTTGAGCTTCAATAAAGGAAGAAGAAATTTTAGCCTCTTTGATTGAGGAGTTTATTGGTACTTTGTGTTCATTAAGCTCTATTTAGTCTTGTTGATGTTTTGTAGATTTGTTTTCTTTTGAAATTCAAGTGCATGTGATGAAACTTCTGATTGGTGTGTGCAAGCCTATGATTTTCTACTTGCAACATTGGTTCTCCTACATCAATTCTCACTCCCTTTCCCACTTCTAGAAAATTATTCCCTAGCAAGAGATTTCTAGCTTTGCCGTAGGGTCAATGGAGTGCCCCTGTTGGATCCCCGGTCAAAAGGCCACCACAGAAATCCACCTTTTCATGTGCATGCATATACGGTAGTTGGTTAAGTAGAGGGACTTAGATTCCCAGAGTGTTGGCAAGAAATCCACAAGTTTTTCCACCTGAAATTTTTTCTCACCAATAGACCTAAAGGTTAGTCTTATTGCCAACTTTTGGGTAGACATTGCACTTATCAATAGTGTAATTAACCAAGTTCTCTTTTTAATAAAGATGGTGTAAAACCAACTCATCTGTCTTGTTTTGTGGTTATCAAATTCACCACCTACATCAATTTGACATGGGATACCGAGCCCCGATATGGGATGTAATTTCCAGCAAAAAGTGCAAGTGAATTCCCTGAAAATTTTGTAAAATCTAGGTATTCACAAACACAAGTGCTAATAAATAAACAAACAAGCGCTTGACATTGGGAGAATTGAATGAGAAGGTTTTTATTCCATAGTTACCTCTAGAATATGTTTCCTTAACAATATATGCATCATACCCCCTTTATCCCAATTCATTCACAAAATTAGTGTGTGGTCTAGATGTGACTTCAAAAAAAAAAGAGGATCCTCTACAATCCCTCTAGTAGTTTCCCCACTCTTAAATTTTCTTCCCTCGGTCCTCTACTTCCTCTTCCTCTTGTGATGATTCACCTTCAATCTAACTTCTTCGATGGATATGTCCTTGTTTAGATGAATGAATGACATCTCTTTTTCCTCTTACTCTATAACTATGAGTCATTTATTTCCTGAGGTACATCTCACATTAGATAATACTCTTCAACTATAGGATTGACATTTAGTGCATTTAATTATGATAAATGCGAGAAGATAGAAATATGGACTATAGCGGGAAAAATTATCTTTAATTGAGAGAAAATAAAATAATAAGAGAAATGTTAGGTTGTGTGTTCAAACATTGATGATAAGATTACTAACAAAAATAAATTTCATGATAGCATGTCGGTCATGAAAACCTCACAAGATATAGAAAATATGTATATAATATTAGAAAATAACATTTAATGAATCAATAGTTAGTGCATTTACTTTCAATAAATTCCTTACAATATTTATGAGAATACCCATACACTTGGTCCTCTCTCATCTTCTCTTATCACTCCATATTATTTACAAGCCCTATAACATCAAAATTTCAAAATAACATGCATAATATTATACACATGACAATGCTTTAAATTTAATGATTGTTAAGAACTACAATGTTCGAGAAGATGGTGTCAAATACAAATCCACATGGAAAACTCTTGTGGTTGATATTTGTTATTGTTTTGGAAAGCATGGTGTTTATGGTGGATTTTGGTTCATTAATTATATAACAAATCACCAAACACTCAAGAGGACAACAAGGTTTAACAATACTTGTGCCGACAATACAATGTCGAGATGTATGGATGCAAAATGGGCTTGGGACTTCTTCCAACGAATGAGAGAAACATGCACACAAAGAGATAATTAGACATGATAGATATTAGATAAAATATTACGATTTTCTCGGAAAAGGATGATCCCAGGAACCAATGGGCTTCCTTAAGAGGGTGTTAACTCATTTTGAAAATCAAGTGATAAATGATAAATAATGCAATATGATAGCTTGACAATTGAGAGATAAAATAAAAGTTCATAGGGATAGAGAGATCTGCTTCATGTGATAAGCAACCCAAGTAAGGGCTAAGGTAAACTTGAGCTCCTCAAAATATTCAAACTAATCTTGTTCAAACATTATCTCATTCTTCTTGTATGAATTCAAGTTGATCTTTGATGTTGTCGATGTTTGGTGTCAAAGAGATGGCACAAAGACTTAACTCATGTGTAATGTCAAATTGCTCCCAAACAAATGGTTGTGAGATGATAGGAAGGTCATATATGTTGGTAATTGGATGTTCTTGACCAGTACAATCATCTACAAGAAAAGACAACTTGGAAACAAATAGATTAGAAGAAAAATAGATTAAGATACTGATTGCAGATATGAAAAATGTGATTAAATGACTAAAAGACGGACATTGCTAGCTATTCATTACTATCACTAGCGATTTAGGGTAGACACTAGCTATTTGAGTGAATCTCTAGCGATTAATGTGAAAAATTTTGACTTCAAGATAAGATGCAAGTAGGATGCAGAATAAATCATTCAATGATTGATTTGAATTTTAATATAATGCGTTGATAGACTAGAAATGAGAATGGGTGCAAATGACTTACCTTTTATGTGGAATGCCAAGAAACAATGTTGGAGGAGGTCTTACAAGATTTATGGAACTCCCAAGGATGTGATATGGATGCAAGAGATTTCCATATGTCTGAAATGATGTCATCTAGTTCATCAAAGTATCGAGAGCTTCACTGCAAATGTCAGGGATCCTAATTCATGAAGATTGATGGGCCTTAAGTAATTGTCTGAGATTAGTTAGAATCGTTGGAGATTGAAAAAGTGAGGAAACCCATTTGGAATTGGTTTCAACCACTTCTAAATGGGTTAATTTGGGTATGGGAATGAGTGAGGATGGGTAGAAATGTTTTGATGGAGTTGGGAGGTTAAGATGTTAAGCTTAAAATGGGTTAGTTTTATTTCTAGGTGGTTTAGGTAAATTACGATGAGTATAATAGGTATTTATTAAGGTTAAAATGTGATTTTACAAGGGTGGGGACATGGTTTAGCAACAATAAGATAGGTTTATTATTTAGGATGAACTGTAGGGGTTATGGGTAAACAACATAAGGTACTAAAAACGAGTGTCTACTTTTGCCCCTTTTTGTCAAGTGATTTGTGATGGACAATCCGCTAGACAAAAATGACTGAAATGGTTGGATTTGTGTTGGATAGGTGGTTCCCCCTCAAACTAGGGATCATTTCCTTGAAGTGCAATGGTCACCGATTTGAATAGGTTGGTGGGTAATATAGGTTTGTGTAAGAGTGTGTTTTAATTTAAGGTTCCCCAAGACTAGACATGAAATAGATTCCCACGAAGGAGGAATTGTGTGACAAGGAAGTCAAGTGATAGGGGAACCAATGGGTCCTCGACCTATAGATGTATGACTTTTAAGGAGGTGTCTATGGAAAAGGCTCCTGCAAATCTTATAGTATCCATGGTGTATCGAGAAACGTGGGCTAAGTTATAATATATGTTGCCACAAAGGTGGGCTTACGCGACCAAACAGTCAAGTGATAGGGGAACCAATGGATTCTCAACTTATAGATGTATGACTTTTAAGAAAAAGCTACAAAGAGTAAAATATTCCCGAAAAGATTATAGTATCCTTGGTGTATTAGGAAACACATGCTTGATATAAATTATGTTTCCATAAAGGTGTGCTTAGTCAATTGAAAATTCAAGTGATAGAGGAACCAATGGGTTCTCGACCTATAAACGTATGACTTAATGGGAGTGGTGGGAAATGTTTCCAAAAAGGCTACGAAATAATAGATGGATTTGATAAAGGCAGGCTCAGTATGGATTGATCAAATTTGGAATTCAAGAGGGTCTTGGAGCCCAAAAAAAGGAAGCACATATTGTGAAAAGTGCAATTCTTGACAAGGGATGATTAAAATGATAGTTCGATAAGGCTTGAAGATCCAACTCGATATTTTGGATAAATGGGGGTAATCGTTGGTGATTACCTTGGGTTGTCGACATTTTTTCAAATCATTGGTGATCATGGTGACATGAAAAAAATTCGATATAAAAGGCATGGGTGGCTTCATTGTTTTCATTGCTTTTGTGAGACCAAGTCAACTAATAAAACCCTAAATTCTAAATTTTCAATATTTTTAGTTAGATGGAGGCATCCAAAGGTGTCCATAGGCGATAGAGGCCCACTCATGCCGAGGTAGGTGATGTTTTTGAATTTCGTATTTATTTATTTATTTATTTTAAATGACAAATCACTGCGATTTAGGAAATCGTAGGTGATTATATGGACTCGTCGGAGATTCGGATGTTTTGATTGTAAGGAGTGATTTTATAAGATTTGTTTTGTTGATTTTTGATTAATTGTATTTGATAGTGTGTTGTTGGTTTTATGGATGCAAGGTAGAGACCGATTGATTACTCGGGATAGGATCCCAAAGATTTTGGATAGTGTTCATGATCGTTTGTCAGGTGAGGATTGGACTCATTTGGAGGAGGTTAGATTAGGAGGGATGTGTCATTACCGATGTATCCCTAGAGATTTGGGGTTATTTTTGGATTTTCTTGAGAGATGTAATCATACTACATGCATATTTTGGTTACTCTTTGGATAGATGACGATTACTCTGGAGGATATACAGGATCATGTGTTTACTAGTACAGGGGTGAGCAGGTGTATGTGATTGATGAGGAAAACAAAGGTCTTTGTGATGCAGTGATTATATGGTGATGATGCTTTGGATGTGGTTTACTCTTCTAAAATTTTTGTATATGGTGCACTTTATAGTGATGACGAGGAGGGTTGGACCCTACTCACGATGATGATGATGGGGATCAGTTGTTATGCCTTACCCGATTCAGCCGTGGTTTATTTTCTTGGATGTTGATTGGGGTCCTAGTGGAGATGATTGATTACTAGATAGAGTTTTCTTGAGTCCCTACTTTATTAGCACGGTATATAAGGAGTTGTGATCTTGGAGAATAGTATGGAGGTTTGGAGTTGATGTATCATTTTTGTTGGAGTGTTGGGCCTATGAGCACATTATAGCGGCTTGACTAGAGGGGAGTGTCATGGGAGAGATGGTTGGATCTAGAGTATCTTCTAGGGTTCAAGAGATGGAGGTCAGATTTTTCATCCACATGGCTTGTTGGAGAAAAGGATCATTATAGACATTTCCTAGCTGGTTACAGGATGGATATGTAGTTTGGAGGCCTTATATATGTTTTCTAGTATGGTCGAGTGCAAATGAAGAGTTGTGAGCTATGTGATAGATAGATGAGTACGGGGTTAGAGAGATAATCGGTGGGATCTTATTAGATTTGGTCACGTCAAGCAACAATTTGGACTTATTCAGGATGTTCCAGTGGCAGCGGTAGCTTATAGATGGGATGATGGAGACTTGGATGTGGCAGCATCGTTAGATGTACGGGAGCCATCCGAGATGGTGACAAGGTAGGAGTAGGGGTGAGATTATATGCATATGTGGTAGTGGTGTGGTGAGATGATGCAAAAGTGACGGAGGCTTACACTTCTTAGTGGTAGGGGTAATTAGATGGTTTTGAGAGATGGATGTGAGCAAGTGTAGAGGCCACGTCGGAGGGTGGTGTTGAGGGAAGGGAAGAGTATTGTAATGCCCACAAAAATGATGCACCAAAATCATTAATAAAACCATGTTACAACTCAAAGAAATTTACGGAGTTTTTTTAAAAAGGTTGCAAGAGTTATACTTATCAATTACATTTAATAATTCTCGTTAATAAATTCTACCCATTAGAAGGTATTCGTAACCAAATTAGGTGATTAATTATTATTAGATTACTTCCCAAATCCATCTCGACTAAAATCCCCATGTGAGGTTCCCTTAACTTTTATTTAAATAATGACGACATTAATCACATTGTTTTACCCCTTCTACTTTCTTCTCAAGCTCATGATTTAATCATTTCTTAATTTGATTTATATTTATTTCCCCTAACCACTTAAGCCCTTATCCATTATGTAGATATCTAAGTACATATTCAGATTCTAAATAATTTAATTCCTTTATATTATTATCTAATTGTCCATGAACAATATTGTTGGTTAAAATCCTTACCTAAAGTCATCTATTTATTTATCAATTTATAATAAAGGGGTCACATTCTATACTAACCCACTAAAAGCCCCTTTCACATGATACATATACCATTAATTTAAAACCAACATATCCCACAAAGAGCGCATGACTTAAAAAGGGGAGGATTTAATCTCCACCCTTAGATCAAATCTATTTGAGCCATTGGATTAACAATGCCCTAAAAATCCTTATGAGCTTCTCTTTTATTCTTTTTCTTACCATATTCTCTCATTTTCACCTTTTTTGGAGTTGAGGATGGAGGCCAAAGAGATGAGGAAACTATGGAGGGTTCCTATTTTTTTGTATTCTACATCGGGAGTGAGGAAGAGGCTTCTTCCTCCATTATTCTTCTTTTCATTTGTTGCCTCTTAGGATTTGTAGATTCAAGATTGTATTATATTTTTAAAACAAACAACCGGGTTGATGGTTGTGGGTATCTATTACCCTTAGTTTCCTTTCTCACTCTAGATCCGGTATTTGTAGATTGAGGGTATATATATATATATATATATATATATATATATATATATATATATATGCTTTTGCATTTGGAAGTAGGGTTTGAACCCTATATATACTCGAACCCTACTTCCAAATGCAAAAGCATATATATATATATATATAATCAAATTCTAATTAGTAATATATATATATATATATATATATATATATAATAAAGGGTCACATTCTATACTAACCCACTAAAATCCCCTTTCACATGATACACATACCATTAATTTAAAACCAACATATCCCACAAAAGCCCATAACTTAAAAGGGGGAGGATTTAATCTCTACCCTTAGATCAAGTCTATCCGAGCCATTGGATTAACAATGCCCTAAAATTCCTTATGAGCTTCTCTTTGATTCTTTTTGTTACCCTATTCCCTAATTTTCACCTTTTTGCGGGTTGAGGATGGAGGCGAAAGAGATGAGGAAACTATGGAGGGTTCCTATTTTCTTGTATTCTAGATCTGGGAGTGAGGAAGAGGCTTCTTCCTCCATTATTCTTCTTTTCATTTGTTGCCTCTTAGGGTTAGTAGATTCAATATTGTATTATTTTAAAAAAAAAAACACAACCGGGTTGCTTGTGTGGGTATCTATTACCCTTAGTTTCCTTTCTCACTCTAGATATGGTATTTGTAAGTTGAGGGTATATATATATATATATACTTTTGCATTTGGAAGTAGGGTTTGAACCCTATATATACTCAAACCCTACTTCCAAATGCAAAAGCATATATATATATATATATATATATATATATATATATATATATATATATATATATATATATATATATATATTAGAATTTGATTATATATACATGATAAAACCAATTAATAGACACACGGTTCGCGGCTCAAACCTTACTGGCTTTGTTTGATTATGCATCCACATAGGGTATAAAATAGGTTTGTATTATGGGGGGGGTGGGGCGCCGCCCACCTCACTATAGTTTAATTTCCATGGCCATGGCCGCATGAGCCATTCATCCCACTTGTTTATTACCACAAGTTTTATTTATTTATTTAAAACTTATTTTTATTAAAACAAATGTACCCGATTATTATATATAACATCCTTCAATATTAATTATTATTTAATAATGTGTGTGTGTGTAGTTTTGTTTAATTATAAATACTCTAGTGATTCAAGTTCATTATAAAATAAAATATAAGGGCATATGTGATTTATTAAATTTGTATATACATCCATATATGAGTAGTTGAATTAATAACCCTTTTAAATCAACTAGTTGCAAGTAAATGAAATAAACATATTTCTTGGGTTTGATAAAGACTATTTAAATGCTTATATTGTCTAGTTTACAATTATCAGAGAAATATAGCAACCATACTAACATACTATTATTTCAAGTGGCACTAAAATAGGAAAACAAGAATAATAAACCCAACCACAAAGAACCTTATTTTTCTTTTAACTTGCAAATGAAATATTACAAGATCATTTTAAAGAAAACACCCAAAACATATATTCCTTCATAGTCCATTTCAAATAAGGATAGTTTCCCATTTGTAAATCAAATGCACTTTTGGTATAAATTTACAAGTTTGAATGAGATGCAATAGCCATTTAATTACAACCTTCACAAGCCTCTTTTCCAACCTAGATATTTTTTTTGAAAACAATACAAATCTGATTTCTATAACGCATTTACAAGAGGATGAATCTTTTTAAAATTAGGTTGGAAACCATCTCAAAACATGGTATAACATATTCAAACATTACAAGGTAGCTCCCTCTTTAATCATACATGTTTCTAACTCAATAATGCAACCAAGTTGGGCTAATACATTTGTAAGAATCCCATTTTACAATATAATTCTAATGCAATCCACAAAAGGAGGAAACAACACTAAAATTTTGCAACTCTTTCTCTTTCTTGGTTTCATACAAAACAACTCCATGCAAGACTTTACTTTGAGCTCCTTCAAAATATTCATCTTCCAATCAAAAACAAGGAAGGGGAGTAGGCAACACTCTCCACCTAACAAAATTCCAATGAGGAGGAGAAGCCATCCTCCTCATTGGCCCCCGAGCCCCAACAATGGAGCAATAAGGGATAATAAGCAACCATGGAAACTTCTTAAGGGCTTCAACATTACAACACTCAAGCCAACATTACATGCAAAACATTCAACACCAAACACAATAGCACAAAATACAAATCCCAACACATAGGCTTATAATCCAAGCCAAGGGAGAATAGAATAATGGGAACCACCTCCTTATAGCTCCCAAATGAGTTAGGGGTTCCACCCAAAATACCTCCATGTGCACATCCAAACTACTCAACATATCCCTTTTCCCTCCCAATGCAAAATACACAAAGTATAACAATTTTACCCTTTTCACTCCCCATAGGTGGAACTCCCTACTCATGCTCCCTCCACAATTCCTACAAATTTCCCTTTTCCCTCCCAAAGTGGTCCCATTTTCTTTCTCCCACACATCTTAAGGCCATACTACACCAAACCACATACAAAAACACATACATACACTCATTTGTAAAACACATAAACAAGTAAAGAAAAACAAGGGCATAGACCCTACCTTTCCATTTTAGCTTCCACAATATTCAATCCACAAGCTTCAATCCCTTCCCAAATCAAGCAAGTCACCAAAAGAAATCCTCCAAAATCTCCAAGTAAGAAATCCAAGCCCAATCCAAAGAGCAAGTGTGCAAATGAAAATGAGTAACCCCCAAAACTTCAACACAACATCAATAAATAGAAAAATGAGGGGAGGAGGTGAGGTGGCTCCATGTAGGATGCCACATCCCCTCTCCTCCACTCCACCCCACTTGGTCAAACATCAAAACCAATGCCAATAAATAGGTGAGGCAAATATATGACATGCTTACTTCCACACACAAACACTACCCCCATACTCCAAAGGACACTAATAAAATAAAATGTAAGAGAGTGCAATTAATTGCCTCTTTTCTCCCCCAAAACACATAATGAGGCCTAAAATCAACCCCCCACATCATAGGTATAGTTGGTGGGTGAATTTAAGAGGCATGGGACAAGCTTAACTTGTCCCACAAGCCTCTAAAATTGGCTCCAAAGTCAAATTTCGGGATTTGAGGGTGGGTTGAGTGCACACATCAAAATAAATTAAAATCAAACTCAAATCCAAAATATCCCAAGGACTATCTACCCCAATAAATTCCCCAAAAGTCACATCCCAAAATTACTTTAATCACAAGATTAATTAATTAACAAGTCACATTATCAAAAGTAATACAAGGTGAGATCACATTACAAAAGAAGACATCACATACACAACAATTAAATAAAATCAAAAGGAAAAAGGCCACACATACTCCCATGGTCACATTTTGAGGTCACCCCCCATGGGGACCCCCTAACAACTCAAGCAAGCACAAAACAATGCACAAGATGTGAAATTTCCAAGGTGACCCTATTGCCAATATCCCATATTCCTTCGTTGTTGGTCTCTCAACCCCCTTCTTATTATCGTGATAGAATTTCCTGTAACCAATCAAAAATACCCCTTCATCATCAAGGCCGCATCAAATACATCAAGAAATAAAACATACATACTTATCATCCAACAACATCATATATGTAATTAGGCCATCATCATCAAAATTAGAATTCTATTAATTAATTAAAACCACTGAACATCACAATTTTTACTAAGTCATCAATAAGATCATGAGGTTAGTCCAACATCAAAATAATCATCAACATCAAAATATAGAGCGTCAGTATACCATGAAACAATACTAGATCACCATCTATCAATGTTTGTTAATAGTCCATATCATCTGTAATATAAATCATAACATACTAATAATGTCCATCTATCAATGTCTGCAAATCACAATATGATAATAATGTCCATCTATCAATGTCTCGCACATCAAAATATGACAATAATGTCCATGTCTCTAGTCCATAGTAATAAAAATCATAACAAGAAAATGTCGAAGAGGAGTGGGCACTACAAGGATGATAGAGTAGATTTTGTGGAGGCTACCATATCAAGCTTAAAGGCCAAGAAGATTG